>JAPDVU010000008.1:42546987-43146987 GCA_026230045.1 Corynorhinus townsendii
AAGCAATTTAAGGAGCACACAGAAATAAGACAGAATTTTTGCTTTAAAATTCAAAAGATTAACTCATTATTTTTACATCTAAGGCCCTACACCAAGCACACAGTGGAGGAAACAGTGATGAATAAGCCCTTGGAGGCACCTGCTATCTAGTAGGACACACAAAATGGACCCAACTAATTACAATACAGAGCAGGGCAATATGCCAAATGAGAGATTCATGCCAAGTACTCTGGAACATGAGAGAGAAAGAGTCACTTCCCACTATAGGGAAACAAACAAGATTTCTTAGAGGAAACAAGATTTAATCTCGGCCAAAAATACTCAACCAGGAGCAATTCTATCCCCCAGGGTAATTAACAATTAGCAATAGAGACATTTTTGGTTGTTATAACTAAGGGGTTGTGGTAAGAGATGTGTTACTGGCATCACATGTGTAGTAGAAACTAGGGATGCTGCTAAACATCCTATAATGCACAGGAAGTTCTCCACAACAAAGAATTATCTGGCCCAAAATGTCAATAATGCTGAGGCTGAGAAACCATATCTAGGCTTTGGTGGACAAGTGGAATTTTTACAGGCAAAAATGGGAGTTGCAAGAGAGATGGCAGGCAGAAAGATGCCAGGATGGAAAATTATCTGGAGCAAAGGCACAGTGATGGGACAAGAAGAGCATGTTTGAGATGGCTATGACAAAGAGGAAGGGAATGCAGTGTAATGTGAACAAGTCAGGTGAGCTAAAGTCAGATTGTGGGAACACTGAAGGGCAGGTTAGAGCAGCAGTCGCCAACATTTCGGACCTCACAGACAACCAGTGGTACCACTGGTTGGCGACCACAGCGTTAGAGTTTAGATTAATTTAGTGAGCAAAAGTAAGCCACTTACAGTTTCATAATCTCTAAAATAGAGTTAGTGACACCTAATTTAGAGTGGTTGAGGCTTAAATGAAACTATATATGCAATCAGCTGGCACAAGGCTTGGCACATGGTAGGGATGCTCCTATTCTACCACATTCCCTTTACAAGGTAGAAATAATTATCAGAATTGTGCATTTTTTAGTAATTCGAGTATTAGTGCAAAAAGACAAACTTATAGGAAGACAATATAATCAAAATTAGGGCACAAAGCAAGACATTCTAATTAAGAGCTAAATTAAGTGATATAGACTGTGTGCTACAAAAGTTAGTACTGAGATGAGAAAGGTCAACATGGGTGGAAAAGTTAGGGAACGTTTATGAAAAGTGAGGCTGGAGCATTCCAGAGGACTCCTAAAACTGATACAGACAGGGCCAGAGGTAGGAAGGAGAGATATGAGAAATTAATTCCGAGTAAGGAAAACTACTGAGCAAAGAAAGGGGATTAGGAATGACTATGAGGCAAGAGCCAGACCAAGTGGTAGGAAGTATATCTAGAACAGGATTTTTAACCTTTTTCATCTCATGGCACACACAAACTAATTACTAAAATCCTGCAGCACACCAAAAAATATAATTTTTGCCCATCTGATGAAAAAAATAGGTATAATTTTTTCAAAATATATATATTTTTTATTTCAGAGAGGAAAGGAGATGGAGAGGGAGAGGGAGAGAGATATAGAAACATCAATGATGAGAGAATCATTGATCAGCTGCCTCCTGCACGCCCCACACTGGGGATCAAGCTTGCAACCCAGGCATGTGAATCGAACTGTGATGTCCTGGTTCGTATGTCCATGCTCAACCACTGAGCCACATAGGCCGGGCATTTGTGCATAGGCTTTAGCATGAAGATACATTTTCATTTATCTACAGGGCAAATACTGAGAAGTAGAACAGCTGGGCACTGGGATAAATAGCCATGTAATAAGTTATGTTTAACTTTATAAGAAACTATAAGCAAGAGTTCCAGTGGTTCTTCCTCCTTGGCTAGCACTTAGTATTTGACATTTTTAATTCAGTCATTCTATTAGATGTGTAGTATTATCTCATTGTGGTTTTATTTTGCACTTCCTTAATGACTAATAATATTGAACATCTTTTCACATGCTTATTTGCCATCCTATAATTTCTTTGATGAAGTGTCTATTCAAAATTTTCCCCATTTTCTATGGAGTTGCTTGTTTTCTTTTGTTGAGTCTTAGAGTTCTTTATTTGAGCTGGGAACTTTTCTTTTTACTTAATTTAATTTAATTTAATTATTTATGTATTATTTTTTGTTGTTGTTAATCCTCATCCAAGGATATTTCCCCATTGATTTTTAGAAAGAGTGGAAGGGAAGGGGTAAGACAGAGAGAGAGAAACATTGATATGAGAGAGACACATCGATTGATTACCTCCCGCATGCACCAGACCAGGGCCAGAGCTAGAGATCTAGCCTGCAACCCAGGTACATGCACTTGATTAGAATCGAACCCGGGGCCTTTCAGTCTGAGGGCTGATGCTCTATCTACTGAACCAAACTGGCTAGGGCGAGCTGGGAACTTTAACAGTGCTTTTTTCACTTAATCCTGACAATAACCTTGCAAGGATAAGAATCATTAACCACCATTTTACCCTGAGAAAATAAAAGTAGAATTCATTAAACTACTATAATCTGATTACAGTTCTGCGTAATTTCAAACTTTACTCATTACTTAGCCACTTGTGACACATAAACATCTAGAATGCAAGCTCTATAAAAGTAAAGATCTTGTCAGTTTTGTTCACTGTAGAATCCACAGCCCCCACAAATAATTCCTGACACATAATGGGGTATTCAATCAGAATTTGTTTAATGATGAATAAATGCCCTTAATTTTTCATGTATGTTCCAGAAATAAAAATAACAGTGCTCACAGAGTCTGGTCCAGTCAAGAGGTCAGTGGTTTATGGCAGGCTCTTGTCTGTGCACCTCAGACTGTCACAACAACCTGATAGTACCATCCCACTGCAACAAATCCTTTGCCTCTGGGCAGTGTCCTTACCAGAGCTCTGAATAGAACATAGGTCATTAATTCTCACACTGCTAGGCTGGTAGTGCTCCTGCCAGCTTGGCAAGAAGGGGACCATCACCAATAGTGGCATCTTGCTCATCTGAAGGGCCCATAATCTACAACCTCTGGTATCTAGGACATAAGCGAGCAAAGATGGCATTGAGCCGCCAAACTAACTTCCCCATAAACAAAATATTATTTTATTTTCTATAAAATGCCTGCGAGTCTCAGTTTACCATAAGTCTAAGTTCATAGCTCACAGCAAAGCAGATACAGCAGTTAAAAATGAATGAACCAAAGAAGAGGCAAGAAAACTATAAGAGGAAATCACAACCACACATTTGGAATATAGGCACTGGGATAAATAGCAAAAGAGGCCCTGAAGACATGCTTGAATTATCCAAAGAAAGTTAACACTCTGCTCACAATAATCTATGATAAGACTTACTTCAGCCCTAGCCAGTTTGGCTCAGTGGATAGAGCATTGGCCTGAGGACTGAAGGGTCCCAGGTTCGATTCCAGTCAGGGGCACATATCTCGATTGCAGGCTCCTTCCCGGCCTGGGCCCTGGTCAGGGCTCGGGCAGGAGGCAACCAATTGATGTGTTTCTCTCACATCAGTATTTCTCTCTGACTTTCCTGTCTCTTCCACTCTCTCTAAAAATCAATGGAAAAGTATCACCAGGTGAGGATTAGAAAAAAAGACAGACAGAAAGAAAGAAGTAAATAAAGGCAATGCTTAAAAACAAAAATAAATTTTTTAAAAGACTTACTCAAAAATGGCCAAAATTTTAAAAGATGTAGTACTGAGGTTATAGTTCAAATTACCTGAAAACTTACAGATGTAAGGCTAAATAAATGAGGCCTTAATAGAGGATCCCTTCAGACTTCTACTAAGGTCCTTAAGAAATCAGCAGTGCTTTTACTGGTAAATGGGTCATAAAAATCTCAGGTTCTTGATGTCCAATACAACCAGGATTTCCTCTCTGATGCCTCGATGTCTATTATCTAACAGTCTAAGTCCTGAGCTGTCCACACAACTTTCTAGTTAGATCCTGAACTCTGAGGTTCTCTCATATATGATTAGACTAATCTAAGTACACATTTTGCTAACATTACTTTCCCCTTCAAAGACAGTAGCTTGTGACTGATCCTGAAAAGTCCCACTAGCAGGTTACTCTAACCACCAGAGGCCTGAGGTTGCAGCAAGAACATCTGAAGCCAAGGCAGGCAGAAGCTATGCTGAAAAAGAGCAGCTCGCCACTGGCTCAGAGCAGGGTGACAGCTTTTGTGTTATTTTAGAACAATTTGTATTGATGAGCTTTTTGTTGTGGTAACATTTCTTTAAAAAGAACATTTTCTTCCTCCTCTCATTTTACAAAGTAATTCAGCAGAACGTGAAAAATGAAGGAAGGCATCTAGATGACAAGGATATCCAGGAATTGGTGAAGCTTGGACCATATCACCTTAACTGTTGTGCCACCCATCTCCCAGTCCCATGGCCAGGCCCTTAGAGGGAGATCAGGACACCTCTAGGCCTCATTCATCACCAGAAACATGACTCTATTTCTAGCATAGAGAACATTGGATCCTGTGAGGACCAGTAACACTTCTAGATGTAACCAAAAGTTTAAATATTTTCATCATGGTTGTTGTCCTTGCTCAAGAACCTACAATTGCCAGGTTCAAGAAGCACACATAGCTCAGTCTAGTTCCTGGGCCCACTTTCTTTTCCAGATTTTGTCTTGCAGTTTTCTACCACAGTCACTCTGTCTAACTAAACTTACCTCCACATTCTTTGTTCTCACTCATTCCCTACAACTCAGGCTGCCCCACCCTTTCCACTCTATCCAAAATCTACTTTTCCTCCAGGAAGTCTATTTTTTCCCCTCTTATAAATCCCTTAGCCATTACCTAGTTGAACCTAATACAAGGATCCCCTCTGCTGACCAGTTAATGGAATGCTGTATTCTACTTGCCCATCTTCAATGACAGGAAGTTAACTATCTACCTACCTAGCTACCTACCTACCAAAGAAGTCCTTTCCATGATGAGTTAGTACTATTAGGCAATTCTTTATTCTAGAAGAATATACCTATATTTTACTTTTCCTGCATTGGTCCTGGCTCTGCCCTTAGAATAAGAGAAACAATTCAGCAATACTTAACAGCATGAGCTTTGAAATCCGATCTGTGCTCATGTTCAGTATTTACTTGAACAGAATGCTTAACTTTTCCAAGGCTCCAGTCCTTAATAACAATATCAGCTTTATAAGGCTGATAAGAAAGTTAAAAGAATAACTATGACCCTGGCTGGTTTGGCTCTATGGTTTGGACGTCGGCCCATGGACCAAAGGGTAAAGGGTTTGATTCCCAGTCAAGGGCATGTACCTTAGTTGCAGGTTCAATCCCAGGCAAACAATCGATATGTCTCTCAGACTGATGTTTCTCTCTCTCTCTTCCCCTCTTCTCCCTCCCTCCCACTTTCTCTCTAAAAAAAAAAAAAAAAAAAAAAAAACCAATGGAAAAGATATCCTCAGGTGAGGATTAAAATAAAAAAGAACTATGCAAAGAGCTTAACACTGTGCCTCACAGTATAAGAATTTAATAGCCCTGACTGGTTTGGCTCAGTGGATAGAGTGTCAGCCTGCAGACTCAAGGGTCCCAGGTTCGATTCCAGTCAAGGGCATGTGCCCAGGTTGCGGGCTCGGTCCCAGTCTATCTCTCTCTTTCTCTCCGTTCCTCTCTGAAATCAATAAAAATATATTTTTAAAAAAGAATTTAATAAATCATAGCTAGCGCTGTGGTTTTCATTGTTATCATTATTGTTATGTAAGTCTGATTCCTCCATTTCTTATGTAGTTGAAAACAGAAATTGTATTACCCAAGTTTTTTCTTTTCCAGGCTAAATTTTCTTCACTAGACTGTAAATTATGAGAGGACAGATATGTCTGCCCCACTTACTGCCATATCCCCATGTCTAGAACTGTGCCCGGTGCATATATAATAGACATTCATAAATACTGACATGTATTGAATGGTCCCCATTTCACAGTTTCTGTGCTCTTCATCAGTCACATCATGCCTCTCTGTATAGGCTCTCACTGTTACAAATGCTTTTGACGAGGTGAGACCCAAAAGTGAACTCAAAACTTGAAGGTGAGCTAAGCAGCAGAGAGAGGAGACTAAGAATTCCTCCTCCCTCATGATATATACCATATCACTATTAAAGATTTGGCAAACTTGGCAGTTTAACCAAACTGCTGGTTCATGTTGAGCTTGAAATTAATTGAAACCTTTAAATCTTTTCACACATGATGGGCTCTCTGGAATTGGAACTGCAGTAATGCCAAAATATGAAACAATAACATAGCTTTTTCTATTTAGAGATTCCTCTTGCTTTTACTATCTGGACCACTCAACTGCTCCCAGCAACTGCAGCCTGGAATTAAGAATGATCTTTTTAGGACCATTTGTTTCTTCTTCCCAAATAGAGTATAAGCTCCCAGAGGGCAAGATCTGTCTCGCCTTCTCTCCCACTTGCCAACACAGGACTGAGCACAGAGTAAGAACAGATTGATGCCCTCTGTCTACAGCAGGATTGCAAGAAGGATTCAGGGGGACTATAAAGACCAACCTTGGGGGTCTCTCTCCCTCTCAAACAGCACAGCTCAGTCAGTGTTGTGCTTCTAGCCAGTAGGTGAGCGGGAGCCAGTCCAGGCAGAGATGCATATATAAGGCCTATACTCTAAACAGTTGGCTCCTGGAGGGCTGCTCTGCTGAGAATCACTTCCCCAGATAGGGATGAGTTTCTAGAGAACAAGCCAATATCAAAGCCATCTCTCCACGGGGAACAGTCTGTCTAGAGAGCTTTCAGGGACGGTTCACACAGGAAGAGAGGAGAGCCACAGCAGGGTGAGAGGGCTCACCTCATCACTTTCTTCCACATCCACATCACCATTGGCATCATCATCCATCAGTTTGTGGATGCTGCGGACTGCATCAAAGCTGAGCTTCTCATCCTCACTGTGACACAGGGGCTTGTCAATCCGGCAAAACTCTGTACAGGAAAAGCAAGAGATAACATTACTGGGGCTGCCACCCAACCTCCATTACTCACCTGTCTCTGTCCTTAGCTTCTAGCACCTGACTCCTCATGTAGCCACTTAACCGGCTATTTATACAGAGAGAAAAGTGCTTCATCTAGCCTTTAATTGCCTCCCCAAAGATGTGCTGAGCTCCCCCATTTAAGGACAATGCTTTATCATCCTAATATTTCTTTTGCAGGGAAGTCAAGCATAGGACTAGGAATACACCGGGATCTAGAACATGAATAGGTAACTCAGAAAAAAGAAAAAATATATATATATATATATACATGAGAGAGAAAATACAAATAGCCAGTGAACATAGAGAAAAGTTTAGCCTCACTAGTAATCAAAGAAATACATATTCAAATATTTTTATTCAATCAATAAACAAATGTGAATTAATACAATCTTTCTAAAAACAGGAAAACTCTGATTCATTCCAATGTCAACATAATACGTAGTTTCCTTTTTGTTCACTTTGTCACTACATTATAAAAATATGATGGCTAACTGGAGAAACCCTTCACACATAGGCCTTCCCACAGTTATATTCAGCAAGTATCTATCAGCCATCTAAGGTCCAAAGCTTATCTGATATGAAAGTTTGGAAAGTCTGAGATGCAGCTTCCTCTGTCCACCATCACCCGCAGTCAGTCCTGCAGAAGTAAAACCTTAAGAAATGGCTTAATAAAAGAAAAAAGTAAGATAAATATATGCATACAAAATAGTGAGATCTTACTTTCTTGTATGCATACAAATAGTATGCATACAAAAAAGTAAGATAAATAGTATGCATACATGGAATATAGTATCCATGTAACCATATGTTCTTCTACATTTGTCCTGCCAAGTTGGAGTAAGGAGTAGAGGGTGGGAGGAAGGAGTAGTGGGTACTAACAGGAAGAGTAGAATGTAGCCAAATATTAAGACATTGTTTTTCACTTCCTCACCAACAAGAGCTCTTGGCACGATTTTTTCGTTTATGGACTCCTATCCTACTCTTCTAAAACAATTGCAATAAAGCAATAAGTAATGACTAGTTCATAGATAAAGTACACAGCACTGAGATTAGCACAACCAATGTAACACTTTCACTCCCTTATTCCTGTTTCTATATTACTGAAAGACACATATAATTGCCCATCAGGATTTTTTGATCAGCATAGGATCTGTCCATTTAAACAGCATTTTATTGAGTGCTCTTCATATGTCAGGCTCTGTAATCAGCATGGGGTATAAAGATATGAATTAGATCTCACCTTTGCTCTCAAGGAGCTAAATTATAAAAGTGAGGGAGATAGGCGATTAAAACACTATGTGCTAAGTGCCATAATAGAATCAAGATTAGGTCAGGAAACTTTTTCTGTAAAAGGCCAGTCAATAAACAATTTAGGATTTAGGGGCCATATAGTTTCTGTTGCAACTACTTAGCTCTGTCATTGAGCACTAAAGCAGCCATGGACAAAACAGAAGTAAATTAGTTTACCTGTGTTCCAACGAAACATTCTTTACAAAAACAGGCTGTAGGCTGGATTTGACCTCTAGGTCATAGTTTGCTAACTCTTGTTCTAGAAAATCATTGGTAGCACACCTGAACCACACTGAATTGACAGATTTCTGACCCAATCTTTCATTAGCCTGCATCTACACACAGGTTTATCCTAAGTAAAGTACAACTTCTAATAGGCTTTTAAAAATAATGGAAATAGTTTACCAAGCTCGAGGGCCTGCATGTCTCCAGGGTAGGCACCTGGAGTCAGCCAGCCCCTTTCCCAAAAGTCTATATACAACAAGTCCAAGAAATTTATACTTCAAACAACAGGCTCTGGATGTAACTTGATCAAACTGACAGGTGACCTTTACTGCTGGCATTATCTGGGATAGAGAAGGATTAAAGGGATTGAAGAAAGAGAGTATAAAATCTTGATATCCCATATGGCTGTAGAATCCTGTCCAGAAGAAAGCATGATTCAGCCAAAATTCACAAATAACTCCAACCAAGGATTTCCTAAGCTATCTCTCTTTCTTGAGACCTTTTCTATTTTCTTTTATAAATTCCAATCTGGCAAGTTTCCCAGAGCCATCTGGAAATACCTTAGAACAGTGGTTCTCAACCTTTCTAATGCCGCGACCCTTTAATACAGTTCCTCATGTTGTGGTGACTCCGAACCATAAAATTATTTTCGTTGCTACTTCATAACTGTAATTTTGCTACTGTTATGAATTGTAATGTAAATATCTGTGTTTTCCAACGGTCTTAGGTGACCCTGCTAGCGGTTCTCAACCTGTGGGTCGCCTAAGATCATCGGAAAACACAGAAATTTACATTACGATTCATAACAGTAGCAAAATTACAGTTATGAAGTAGCAACGAAAATAATTTTATGGTTGGGGGTCACCACAACATGAGGAACTGTATTAAAGGGTTGCGGCATTAGAAAGGTTGAGAACCACTGCCTTAGAAGATCCACCAATTTAACAACACATTATTATGGCAATGGAGCCCTACACTCGGAATCAGAACACATATGTCAAAATCCCAGCTTCATCAGTTACAACCATATTATATTGGACCAAGTTGTTTAAATTCTCTGAGCCCCCAATATCTCATTTGCAAAATGAGGATAATTATTTTGTTCCATAAGGTTTTTTGTGAGAATTAAGACCACATTTGTTAAAATACCTAGCAGAGGGCCCTGCCCAGTGTGGCTCAGTTGGTTGAGCATCGGTCCCATGCACCAAAATGTTGCTGGATCAATTCCCAGTCAAGACACCTGCCCAGTTTACAGGCTCAATCCTCAATCCATGTTTCTCTCTCACATAATGTCTCTGTCTCTCTCTCTGTCTCTCTCTCTCTCTCCCCTCTCTCTAAAATCAATAAGAACATATTTTTTAAAAAAGCGATAATATTATTTAAAAAAATAAAAACACCTAGCCCTAGCCAGTTTGGCTCAGTGGATAGTGGGTCGGTCCGTGGACCAGAAGGTTCTTGGGTTTGATTCCGGTCAAGGGCACAAACCTGGGTTGCAGGCTCCTCCCCAACCCTGGTTGGGACTCATGCAGGAGGCAACCAATCAATAAGTTTCTCTCACATAGATATTTCTCTTTGTCTTTCCCTCTCTCTTCCACTCTTTAAAAATCCGTGAAAAAAATATCCTCGGGTGAGGATTAAAAAACAAGAAATAAAAAATACACCTAGCAGAGGGCCTGCATAAAGCTGACATTCAATACATTTGTAGTTTCCTACTTTCCTCCAAGAGCAACAGATAAACAATTCTCATCTTTTGCTAACTTCAGCCATTTTCCCTGTGAGATCATGAAGAATCAAATACAGGAGGTACAGTCCAATTAAATTGATCATTCATATGTTCTGGGTGAGCTAGCAAGTGACTACCATTGGTAACATTTATCACAATCTGTTGCAGTTGCCTATTTAATTTGTTTTCCCCATCAGACTATGATTTCTTTTAAAAGTTTAGGACCATATCCCAAGTAGTAAGCAAAAAACAGTTCTTGATATGTGCTCGGTAAATGTCTTTTGAATAAATAACTAAATACCAATTCTACAATTATATGTAGGATTTTCTAGGCAAAAAAGAGAATTCTAAGTAGAGAGAATAGCATAGAACCAGGTTTTATAATTTTGGGGAGGTTAAAATTTTTAAAACCCAAAACTCTTTGATATGTACCATATTAGAAATTAAAACACAAATTCTAATATTTAGCAATTAATTCATTTTAAAACAATAACTCTATGTGTTAATATAAATACATTTTTTTAAATAATTGTTTTCTGGAAAGAAATCATGAGAAGGGTGGAACTACTTTATATTTTTGCAAATCTCTTTACTGTCTGGCTTACTAGAAGACAGCTGAAGACAGCTGAAGTCTTATATCTGTTTCCTCATTCAATGTGTTGTTTTGATTGAAGATCAAAACATAGACATGCAGTAAGAAGAGGCAAGAGTATTTTAACAACCTTTCATATAATTGTGGACATTCTTCTCTGATACTACACCAAAATTCAACAAGCAGTAGCTTTATTAAAGATTCGTTGCAGTGCAAAATCTGAAACTATATGGATGAACTTTTTGTACTCTATTATATTAAAAGCCATTGGCCTATCTTGCACTTTCAACAGATCTTTTTATCCATGTGTGATTTTATAACATGATGCACTGGTCATTTAGAAATTACTAATTCAAGCCTTGGCCAGGTGGCTCAGTTGGTTGGAGCATCATTCCTGTACACCAAAAAGAAAAAAGGCTGTGGGTTCAATTCCTAATTAGGGCACATACCTAAGATGCAGGGGCACATACAGGAGGCAGCCGATCAATTTTTCTCTCTCTCTCACCCCCCTTTTCTCTTTCTCTAAAATCTAAAAACATATCCTGGGGTGAGTGGAGGCGGGAACTACTGATTCAATGAGTTTAGGAAAAGCTCATTTGACACATTTCATTTATACATTATCAAAATAATCACAAATATTAATATCACCACTGATTTAATATGAAACGCTTTAAATCTGGGGAAGCTGTCAAATTCACACTGGCAAATTTTCTTAAAAATAAAAGCTGAAATTTTAGCATTGACAACAAATATTACCAGTTATTTTCATTAAAGTAATAGACTCACTCCCTTCATTTTCAAGAAAATGTCTGCCAAATACATAAGTCTGAGTAACTATAGTTTTCTGTGCTATACTTTATTTTTATCTTTATTTTTGCTAATCCTCACCGAGGATATTTTTCCATTGATTTTTTTTTTTTTTTTTTTTTTTTTAGGGGGAGTGGAAGGGAGAGAAATATCGATGTGAGAGAGACACATCGAGTGGCTGCCTCCTGCACGAGCCCTTGACCGGGATCGAACCTGGGACCCATCAATCCACATGCCGATGCTGTATCCACTGAGCCAAACTAGCTAGGGCTGTCTGTGTTATACTTTAAAGTAAAAACAGTATTCCCTAAAAAAAAAAAAAAAAAAGGAGGTAGTTCAGTTTGCAACTCAATCACACAAATGCTTTTCCTTGAGATAAACTTCAAACTTCTACACGCAGCAGAATATGCATAACTTCCTGTTTCATCACACAGAATACTAAAGAGACATTCATATGATACAATAAAATTAATAAATTTTTACTTCTTTATTAAAAACTTCTTTAAAAACAGAGTGTACCATGAAGGTGAGGAATACAATTACTAGCGCAGTTTTCTGCCACTGCTTTGATTCCTGTTAAAGTGCCAGCAGTGTTACCTACTAATTGCTTTTGCACCATCGTTGCAAATGTACACACAGTGAGAAAAGAAAATAGCATCTGAGCATTATTATTAAAAGGCTTTGACTTTCTGGACCCTTGAAAAGATCTTAGTGACTTTCATGGTTTGCAGACCACATAATCACTGGCAGGTAAAACCACAAAGTCCTTTTCCTCATGTCCAAATCTCTTCTTTCTCCAAGCAGAGTTTAATCATTTACTGTTGGAAGGTCCAAAGTACTTTGTATATACTCTTATATTAATTCTCATGCCCACCCAGAAAACAGCAAGGACTAAGTTTGACTCACACTATGCCCCAGAGCCTAGTATGGCACCACCAATATCTGCCCTGTCAAGCATAAAATTGGTAAATACTGGCTTAATGAGTGAATGAATGAATGCACAAAAGAAGGAATTAATAACCAAACATACTTCCCCAAAGTCAAGAGAATCCTTTAAAAATATATATATATGTACATATACATACACATACACATACACATACACACACACACACACACACACACACACACACATATTGATTTCAGAGAGGAAGAGAGAGACAGAAACATCAATGACGAGAGAGAATCATTGATTGGCTGCCTCCTGCACACTCCCTACTGGGGATCAAGCCGGCAACCTGGGCATGTGCCCTTGACCGGGGTCAAACCTGGAACCCTCCAGTCCGTAGGCTGACACTCGATCCACTGAGCCAAAGCAGCTAGGGCAGCAAGAGAATTCTTGAGTACAGCCCAATTCCCACCACTAATATCCACCATCCACCTAATAATGCCTCTTCTCTCCCAGTCACTTTCATTTCTCATCATTAAATAGTAATTCATCCCCCAGAGAACACATACCTGTAAACATGCAAAGCAAAGCAGAGCCACTGCAGTTGAGCCTGACAATTGTCTGATGTGAGACATAAGCCCAAAGTGAAAGAAATGAAAGAAACAGCAGTTAGGGAAGACAGTACAGATGAGGGTAGAGAAGGGCATTGGTCAGACTATTCCCTTAGTGCTTGACTGGAACCTGGGGAATCTGGAAATTGCTAAATTTTATCAACAGGGGCCTCATCTGTGAGAATAATTTCTCCCTTTACACCACCTGACCCCCAGCCAGGACAGGCAAGCTCTGCAATGACTTTTAATGGGATCGGAATCTACCCTTACCCTGGGAAAGGTCAGCAGGAATGCTAGATATAGATAATGCTAGTGCATATCAGCTGAAACTCTGTCCAAGTCATCTCCTTTCTTAAAGCCCTTCAGAAGCTTCTCATTCTTAATATACAGTTCAATTACAACTATGAAAAGTGCTATATATGAAAACTGTAGGGTGCCTGCAAGGCCCAGCATGATCAGCCACCTGTCGCCTTTGGTGTCATGTCCAGCAACTCCTTCAGTTTCCAGTTGTTTCCTTTCCTCCTATGCACACAGCACAGTGGTTCTCAATTCTGCCTGCATATTACACTCACCCAAGAAGATCTTAAGTTGCTGATGCCCACACCCCATCACAGACCAATTCAATCAGTATCTCTATAAATGGGACCTAGGTATGGGTTTGGTTTGGGTGAGGAGTGTGTTTTTTTGTTCTTTCTTTGAGACATAACATAAAAACAATAAAGTGCACACATACTAGTAAACATATGTATATATCCATATCACCACCTTCAAAATCAAGATGTAAAACACCCCAACACTCCAGGAAGACTCCTTCCCTCTTGCTCCTTTTGAATCAAGACAACCATGACCACTACCCACCCCTTCTCCTGGCAATGGTAACCACTATTCTGAGTTTTATCATCATAGACAAGTTGTGCCTATTCTTGACATTTTTCAAGATATAGTTTAAGCAATAAAATGCCCCCATTTTAAGTGAACAGTTCAATGTGTTTGACAAACATATGCATGTATATAACCACTATCTCAATCAAAATATAGAACATTTTTATCACTTTATATTGTTCCCACTTAGCCCTTCACTATCAACCATCATCCTGTTCCCCACACAATCACTGATCTGATTTCTATAATTATACATTAGTTTTGTATGTTCTAGAACTTCAGCATGATTTGAGATTCTACCATGTTGTTTACTATCAATAGTTTCTTCCTTTTTATCACTGAGTAGTATTCCATTGATTAGATACCACTGTTTATTCATCAGTTTTTAGCTATCTATATATATAAAAACTTGTGACCGTCCAACCGTTCAACCGTCCGACTGGTAGCTATGACATGCAATGACCACCAGAGGGGCAGGCTCTCCGACCAATAGCTATGATGTGCACTGACCACCAGGAAGCAGACGCTCAATGCAGAAGCTGCTGAGCTGTAGTGACTTGGCAGTGTCAGTTCTTGGGTGATGCACCCAGAACCAAAGAGGAGGGAGCACAATTCTGGGGTGTGTCACCCGAGAACCACCCTCTCACAATCTGGGACCCCTCAGGGGATGTCAGAGAGCCAGTTTCATCCTGATCCCTGCAGGCCAGGCTGAGAGACCCCACCAGTGCACGAATCTGTGCACTGGGCCTCTAGTTACAAATAAAGTGGAAAAATGTTTTCATTTTTCTTAAGTGAAAATGAGTTCTCATTTTTATCTTGAGTTCCATGTACAGTGGACTGCTAGGTTATATAATAGGGATATGTTTAACTTTGTTTTTTTAATTGATTTCAAAAAGGAAGGGAGAGGGAGAAATAGATGGAAACATCAATGATGAGAATCATTGATTGGTTGCCTCTTGCACACCCCACACTGGGGATTGAGCTCGCAACCCAGGCATGTGCCCCTGGCTGGAATCGAACCCAGAACCCTTCAATCCGTAGGCTGACGCTCTCTCTATCCACTGAGCCAAACCAGCTAGGGCTGTATAACTTTTTAAATAATGACATTCTGTTTTCCAAAATAGTTGTATCATTTTATAATCCCAACAGCAACCACCAGTTTGAAGCACCAGTCCCGTTGCTTCATATACTGTCTTTTACTTGGTGACACTAATGTGTAGCCAAGGTTAAGAATCACCTAGAATTCCTTTTATGTGAACTCTTCATTCCTTTTTGACCTGCAAACTCTGACTTGATGATGCTGGTCTCAGTTTAAATACTTTTTCTTCAAAGACTCTTCCTTGACTCATCCCTTAAAAACTGGTTTAGGTCCACCTTGTACATTCTCCAAAGCATCTATATTTTTCATCAATAACACTTCACTATTGTAATTATTTGTGTGATAATTCACTTAATGTCTGTTTTCTCCACTATACTATAAGGTCCATAGCAGCAGGAATCATGGCTGTCTTCTTTATGGTTGAAACCTGGCTTCTAGCCAATACCTAATACCTGGCAAAGTCCCTGGCATACCCACTGGTCTTCAATAAACATTTGTTGAATGAACAAATGAATGCCCAGATGAACAAATTCAAACAGTGATGAACAATACAGTTCTTGCCCACAAAAAGTACTAGAATGAGCACAACATATGAATTACAAAGACACAAAGTAGAATATGTTAAGAGACAAGAAACCAGTGATAACCCAGTTTGAACAAGTAGAAGACAGTGGGGGCAGAGGGAGAGCAACCCAAGCAAAACAAGCACAAGAGCAAGAAGCACAGTATTTCATATGGTTTGATTTATTAAAGAACCCAAAGTCAAAGGGTTCTTTTTACCAATCTTGCAAAAGCTCTGAGCATAGTGTGGGAGTAATGGATGTTGGGATTCCTCATTATATTAAGATTCTAAATGGCAGAGTTGAAGGGGCTTTGAAGGGTCACTGCTCAATTTACAACTAAAGAAGGACTGGAAGTCCATGAAATGGGATTGTTTTGTTCTAGGTTGGCCAACAAAACAATGGCAGAACCAGATTCAAAGCCACACAACTTCCTATACCATGTCCTAAGCAAGGCTATGGTTGGGAGATCCAGATGAGTCTGTGCAAAAGGGCTCTCTAGAACTATTAATTCTTACTCTCCAAGGCCAACAAATATTGGCAGGTTCCATCAGTAACTTTTAGTCTATTAAGGGCAAACACAGAAGTTCTAATTGGGCTTCTGCCATTCCCCAAGCAGGATAAAACAGAACTTTCTTGTTTCGTTTTAACTCCTTCAGTGTCCCACACTAGCCAAAGGCAAGCCCTTCCTCATTAGGACTTAGAAACAAGGTTTCAAAAGGCACTAGGAAAGAAATACTGAGTCTCTGGTAAACTCTGCTGAGAGGAGCAAAAAGAGCAAATGAATATGCTTCTTTTTTTAAAAATTCTTTATTTTTTAAAGTATTACATAAGTCTCCTTTTTCCCCCATTCACCACTCCCTGGCGCCCCCCATCCCCCAGCCCATGCCCTCAAAACACCCCGGCCCCTCATTTATGTCCATTGGTTATGCTCATATGCATGCATACAAGTCCTTTGGTTGATCTCTTACCTTCTGTTTCAGCATATGAAATCTAATCATTTGCTAGAAAAGATGAAGAAATCATCAGTCCTACCGGGGGAAGAGGGGGTTTTAACCTCAACCACCCCACTTGTGTCCCATTTCTGCTTTTTTGCTTCTCTCGGTATTCTTTTCTTCAAACTTTGATCTCACAAGAAGCCTCCTTCCAGAAGAAAATGGCTAATCCCTAAAGTTATTCTCCACCAAGCAGGCCATGACCTCAATATTTCAGGCTTTTGGTGCAGGGGCCTTCTAGCTGTTCTGACCTCCCATGTCTCCTCTTGAGTCTCCTGCAGGGCTTTGGACTCTTATCCATCTGCTTAACAGCCCATTTGCCTGCCCTTTTACTATTATAAACTTTCTGATAGACTGAAAAGTATCTGACTTCCGGTTCAGTGTGCACATGCTTCATGTCAACACTCATTTATAACTTTCTAACAGCTATTTGCTGAACTCTGAACTAGCTATGGCTGAACTAGCCAAAGACACTGGGATTACAAAGAAAAGTAAGACATACTTCTCTGGCCTCCACCCAACTTCCCCTCTATCCCTAACACCCAACTATTAAAATACATGCTGAACTGCAGAAATGGTAGATGTGGATCTCTGAATTCCAACTTTCCTATATCCTGACTACTTCTGAGGATTAATTTTCTTATTTGAAAAATCAGTAAAGGCCTGTAAATACAGCAAAGCCCTATAAAAATATTAGTCATTTGTCATTTCTCTATTCTTTGTTTTCCCTGGGAGTCTTATTTTCCCAACTATAGCAAGAGGAGGCTTATTTTTCTGGTGTTCTGCTGTGTCTAGCCAGTGCTGGGCAACACAATATCAAAGGACAAATGAAAGCTACGTGAAGATTTTGAAGATATGCTTTCTCAGCCTTGGGGTCCCATACACCACACGTCTTTATAGTCTAAAGCTATTTGAGCCAAGAACTGTAACAGCCCCAGAGAAATTAAATCAACACATACTTGTTCAAAAGCTACCCTAAATTCTCTGACCTGGCGCCTAACCCAAACATTCTTGTGTTCTGGCCAGCACTTGTCAGGGATTGAGATGGCCAAAAAATAATTACAGACAACTCAAAACTTTTCTGCTGGGAAAAGTTTCCTAAAAGTAGTGGGGTGGGCACCCATGCCCTTGCCTAGATAGAGACTTTGCACCCATTAGTGGGCCCTCTAGAATTATACCCTTCTAGAGGTGCTGGCTCCCAACAATCAGTCCTGATCACAGCAGCCCTAAGAGCACAGTGATAAATGCCTTGAAGATATAAACACTGAGGAGCCAGGCACACCACTGCCTGGGGTAAAAACAATGTAGATTCCAGTTTCTATAGCAACAAGAGGTCATCTTCAAGTCTCCCAGGCCCATTGCTGGCTAGCTGACCCGAGAACACATTCTTGGGCTCCAAAAGAGATCAGAACTAGAAGAGAGCTTCTCATCATCTTTCTGTCCCATTCAAACAATACAAGGAAGATAACTGATCCCCTTCTTTTCTTTTCTTTCTTTTTAAATATATTTTATTAATTTTTTTACAGAGAGGAAGAGAGAGGGATAGAGAGTTAGAAACATCGATGAGAGAGAAACATCAATAAGTTGCCTCCTGCACACCCCCTACTGGGGATGTGCCCGCAACCAAGGTACATGCCCTTGACCGGAATTGAACCTGGGACCCTTGAGTCCACAGGCTGATGCTCTATCCATTGAGCCAAACCGGTTAGGGCCCTTCTTCTTAAGAGAAGATAATCAAGAACATCTACTGGAAACCTTGCAGTAGGGATGAGCATTCCAAGAACTAGGTGGGCAGCCCTTCCTTACCTAATTCAATTCTCAGCTATGATAGCAGAGTGTCTCTCCTGAATGGGGACTATCAAGAATGAAGTGTGCCTGGGCCTCTTACAGCCCAACCTCCCCAACCCTACTTGCTCATCTGCACAAGCCTGATGTGATTTCTGAGGAAAGGCCTCTATGTCAAAGCATATTCCAGCTCACAGAGAACTAAATTCAAGTCTCAATACATCTTACCTGGGTTTACTATAACTGAGTTCCTCACTGATCTGTCTCTGCTCTAGTTTCTCTCAAACTCATCCTCTACCAAAGCAGTTGGTATAATTTTTCTAAAATTCAAATCTGAGTAGACCACTCTCCTGAATAAAATCCTTCACAGGTTCACACAAAAACCTGTACATAAGTGTTCATGTATGCTTTATGTGTTATAGCCAAAAACTGGAATCAGTCCATATGACTATTCAACAGGTAAATGGTTATTTAAACTCTGGTACTACGTACAATAAAATACTACTCAGCAACAAAATGGAGCCAAGTAATGATACACATAACTACATGGATGAACTTCCAGGAAATCATGCTGAGGAAAAAAAAAGCCAATCCCAAAAAATTACATACTCTATGATTCCATTTATATAACATACTAGAGGCCCAGTGCACAAAATTTGTGTACGGGGGTGTGTGTCCTTCAGCCCAGCCTGCACCCTCTCCAATCTGGGACCCCTAGAGGGATGTCTGCCCATTTAGACCCGATCCCGGTAGGCTTGGGCCTAAACAGGTAGTCGGACATCCCTCTCACAATCCAGGACTGCTGGCTCCCAAATGCTCGCCTGCCTGCCTTCCTGATTGCCCCCTAACCACTCCCCTGACAGCCTTATTGATGCCTAACTGCTCCCCTGCGAGCCTGTTTGCCCCTAACTGCCCTCCTCTGCAGGCCTGCTCACTCCTAACTGCCCTCCCATGCAGGCCTGGTCCCCCCCAACTGCCCTTCCCTGCAGGCCCAGTCACCCCCACACCCCTCCTCTGCCTGCCTGGTCACCCCTAACTGCCCTCCCCTGCAGGCTTGATCGCCCCCAACTGCCCTCCCTTGCAGGCCTGGTCCCTCCCAATTGCCCTCCCCTGCTGGCCATCTTGTGTCCACATGGGGGCAGTCATCTTGTGTGTTGGAGTAAAGGTCAATTTGCATATTACTCTTTTATTAGATAGGATAGAGGCCTGGGGGGGGCCAGCTGGTTTGCCCTGAAGGGTGTCCCAGATTAGGGTGGGGGTTCCCTTGGGGCATGGGGCATCCTGGGCTAGGGGTCTGTGGTGGTTTACAGGATGGCCATGCCCTCTGGCAACCCAAGCAGAGGCCCTGGTATCTGGGATTTATTTATCTTCTATAATTGAAATTTTGTAACCTTGAGCAGAGGCCAAGGCAGGCCAGGGCTGCAGAAGCTTGGCTTCCTCCATCACCAGGGGCAACTCAAGCCTCCTGCTCTCTCCAGCTCGTGGCTGTCACCATTTTTGTTGGGATTTATTTATCTTCTATAATTGAAACTTTGTAGCCTTGAGTGGAGGCCTGGGCCTGCCAGGGTGTGCAGAAAGCTTGGCTTCCTCCATTGCCAGGGAAACCCAAGCCTCCTGCTCGCTTCATGGCTGCAGCCATCTTGGTTGGGTTAATTTGCATACTCACTCCTGATTGGCTGGTGGGTGTGGCAGAGTGATGGTTAATTTGCATATTACTCTTTTATTGGATAGTATTTTTGAAAGGAAAAAATTTTAGAAATGTTAGGGACAGGAAAGGGAGAAGGAGGAAAGGCTATGGTTATAAAAGGGTAAGGATCTTTGTGCATTAGAACAGAACTTACACACATACATATATACACATGAGTACAGTAAAACTGAGGAAACCTGAACAAGATTGGTGGATTTTCTTTCAACGTCATTATTCTGGTTGTGACAGTCTACTACAGGTTTTCAAAATGATACTGTGAAGGAAACTTTGCAAATATCCCTGTGATTTCTCTGAATTATTTCTTAAAACTGCATGTAAATCTACAATTATCTCAACAACAAAAATTTTTTAAATCTTTATTGTTGCAAGCATTACATGTGTCTTTTTTAACAAAAATTTTAACTTTAAAAAACTTTGCAGGGATCCCAAATTCCTATAACAGTAATTCCTAACATTTTTCAATGAGGAATTCAAAATAGCTCCACATAATAATAGTTGTATTTTTAGGTTCCACTGATTTAAAAATGTTTGATTGAGCCGAACCGGAGTAGCTCAGTTGGTTGAGCATCGTCCCATGCACCGAAAGGTTGCCAGTTTAATTTTAGGTCAGTGCACAAACCTGGGTTTCAGGTTTGATCCCCAGTCAGGGAGCGTAGGAAAGGCAACTGATCGATATTTCTTTCACATCGATGTTTCTCTCTCTCTCTCTCTCTCTCTCTCTCTCTCTCTCTCTCTCTCTCTCTCTCTCTCAGCATGTCCTTGGGTGAGATTAAAAAAAAGAAAAGATTGATTGAGGAAATAATATGGATTCATGAAACACCCTTCAAGTATTCCCACCCCCACCCCCACCCCGCCTTTCAGGGCTTCTCATCCCCCAGATTGGGAACCATTGGCCTATATAAAGAATATCATGTAGCAAAGCACACAAAGCTTTCAAGAGTAGTCCTTACCAAGTTCTCTAGTCTTACTCCATGTCACTCACTCAACTTCTTTCAATTCCATAAATAAGCAAGGCTCACTTTGTGGCTTTGTACATAATGCTCCCACTGACTGCAGTATCCTTGCCCCATTCTAAATCAAACTAATTTGTACTCAAGTTTCAAGATTCTATTTAGGCTTTTTTTTAATTCCTCCAGCAAGTCTTCTCTACATTGACTCCTAGGATTAGAGTTAGATTAGGAGCCCTTCTTCTGTGCTCTTATAACCCCTAACATTCTCTCTATCACAACTTAGACCAATTACTTAACCTCTCTATGCCTCTGTTTCATTTTCTTTAAAATAAGGAGAAAATAGTACCTACCTCATAGAATTATAAGAATGAAATGTTTTTAAAAAATAATGAAATTAGCCGAAACCGGTTTGGCTCAGTGGATAGAGCATCAGCCTGCGGACTGAAAGGTCCCAGGTTCGATTCCGGTCAAGGGCATGTACCTGGGTTGCGGGCACAGTGTGGGGCGTGCAGGAGGCAGCTGATCGATGTTTCTCTCTCATCGATGTTTCTAACTATCTCTCTCCCTTCCTCTCTATAAAAAAATCAATAAAATATATTAAAAAATAAAAATTAAAAATAATGAAATTAATTAATACATATAAAGTATTTCTAATGGAGCACTACACACAGTTAAGTGTTCAATTACTATCAAGTTGTTTCTGTTATAATTGTCTATTTAACCACTATATTGAAAAATCCAGCAGGAACTTATATTTGTATCTATCTCTAGTATGGCATACAGCAGTTGCTTGTTAAATATTTGGTAAAAGAAGGAATCTATGGTTGAGGTCGGGAGGTAGAATTGAAGTCAGTGGTAGAACTGGGGATCTAGAATTACTACTAATAGCAAAAGGTAAGTATAGGTAAGAGTCAGGAATAAGGTTGCCATCTTAAGCAGAGAAAAACTCTATTATAGATTACTGAGAACTTAGGTGAACAAACTCAGCTGAGAACGACTAAATTATACATACCTTCTAAACTGGCCATACTCAATTATTATGTAGGGCTCCTTTGATTTGTCATTGTAACTTATTAATACTGAGCTGAAAAAGTTGTTTAACCTTTGGGAGGCACTGTTTCTTCATATGTAAAATTGTGGCATATAGTTTTCTAAATATCTAAGATTATAAAAGCAAACTATCTAGCCCACATTGATTAAAGTAAAACCAGTTTTTTTTCCCCTGAATAAATGTTATATTTTCCCCTTATCTTAAATCTCCAGAGTCTTGACAAGAATAATTGCATACTGGTGTCCACCTAATTTGTTGGGCAATTCAATCGTACCAACTCTCAACCTCAACTCCTCTCTGCTACCAATCTGGACCTTCGGTAGCTGTTCAGCTTCCTTTCTTCCTCTTATTTTTTCCTATATAGGAAATGCAAAGGGAGCACCACTGGATCCCCTCCCAGGGTAGAATATGCCAAAGAAACAGGCTAAACAGAGAATCCTTCAGGGCGGGGGAGGTGGGGAGATGTAAATATTCATATCCTGTAATATCAGAGCCAGAAATACTCACTAGTTAAACTCTCTGGTTTTACAGATGAAAACACTGAACTCTGAGAGGGAAATCACTTGCCTAAGGTCACAGAGCTGAATGGAGTCTGAAAACCTGTCTCCCAATTCCCATATTGAGGCTCATTTTGATGTACCCTACACCAAGCCATGGAGAGAGAGAATTGAAGTAGGATCAGTCAGGCTTGTCACTAAGTGAAAAACCCAAATGCTGTAAACACAGGAAATGGGCTGGGATAAGGTTCAGAGGGAGCAGCAACCTTTGCCAAGTTAGAAGTGTTCAAGGGTTTCCTGTCCACAGCTGTTAACCATCGCAGAAATGCTCCAGAAAGCAATACAAAACAGAAGAAAAAAAGGAGAAAATATTCAGGCCTAGAAGAGACTTTATAAATTATTCAGTACAATCTCTTACGCGTTACAGATGAGGAAGCTAAGTACCTCCCAAAAAAATGACTTGTCCAAACTCAGAATTTAGGGACCTTAGAAACCACTTACTTGGTCAAATCCTTTAATTTAATGCTAGGAAGCCTGATACCCAGAGAGGGAAAGAGACTTACTAGTACACAAGGTCACACAGCTAGACTGTGGCAAAGCCAGCACTGAAATTCAGTTCTTCTACCTTACAGGCCAGTGTGCTTCTCACTGGTTAAAATCAACCAAATAAAGTGATTTACCTTAGATGATGTGGGGGCTATTTCGGCCTTGGAAAAAGTACAACAGGTTAGGAAACTGAAAAAAAAACCAAACAGGATGTACTAACAGCTAATGAAGAATGACAAGGTCCAAACAGAGCAAGCTTAAAGAAGCCAAAACAAAAGTGCTCTGGCTGATTAAGACACCTGTAAAACTAAAAGTCAGAAGAAAAAAAAAATTCTGCTATTCTAGGAACTTAGAATTGAGAAAAAACAAGCAGGGCAGGGAACTTAGAATCGAAAAAGAACAAGCAGGGCAGGGAGATAGAAAAGGCTGGAAACACTAAGGGAAATCCCAAGGTACTACTTTCCTTCTTCTGTCCTAAACCCAAATATCCAGAAGCAACTTAGTGTTCAGCAGGCTACTATGGGAGTACTACAGGAATTAACAGATTTCTGGGCCCCACATACACACAGCTGGCAAGTATGGAGGGGAACTACATTTACACAACACCTAGAATTTAATATATATTCAATTCTCACATCAGCCCTGCAAGACAAAGATTATGATTCCTATTTAACATATATAGAAACTGGGGCTTAGAAAATACAAGTCTCTTGGGCACAGTCAAAAAGTTAGTATCTGTATATGGCAGATTTAGTAGTCAAACTTAAATTTCATTTAAGAAATCTTAACCCACAACCAACATCATACGGAATGGGCAAAAACTCTAAGTTTCCTTTTAAGATCAGGTACAAGAGAAGGATGGCTGCATTCACCACTCTTATTCAACATAGTACTGGGAGTCCTAACCACAGCAATCAGACAAGAAGAAAAAAATAAAAGGCATCCTAATTTAAAAGGAAGACGTAAAACTGTCATTACTTGCAGATGACATGATACTGTATATAGAGAACCCTAAATATTCCACACAAAAAAATACTATAACTGATAAATTAATTCAGTAAAGTAGAAGGATATAAAATAAATACCCAGAAATCAGTTACATTTTTACACACCAATAATGAACTATTAGAAAGGGAGACTAAGAAAACAATCCCATTTACAATTGCATCAAAAAATACCTAAAAATAAATTTAACCAAGTACATAAAAGACTTGTACTCAGAAAATTATAAGACACTGAAGAAATTAAAGAAGATACAAATAAGTGGAAGCATATACCATGTGCATGTGTAAGAAGAATTAACATCATTAAAATGTCCATACTATCCAAAGCAATCTATAGATTCAATGCAATTCCTATCAAGATACCAATGGTATAGTTCACAGAACTAGAACAAATATTCCAAAAATTTATATGGAACCACAAAAACCCTGAATACTCAGCAATCTTGAGAAAGAAGAACAAAGTTAGAGGAATCACATTACCTGATATCAAACTATATTACAAGACTACAGTAGTCAAAACAGTATGGTACTATCCCGGCCAGTTTGGCTCAGAGGCTGAGGGGTCCTAGGTTCAGTTCTGGTTGGGGGCACATGCTCAGGATGCGGGCTCGATCCCCAGTATGGGGTGTGCATGAGGTAGTCAACAGATGGTTCTCTCTCATCATTGATGTTTCTGTCTCTCTCTCTCTCTCTTCTCCCTTCCTCTCTGAGATCAATAAAAATACTTTTTTAAAAAACTGAATGTCAACTGTAAATGAAAATTTAAAAAGAAAAACAGCATGGTATTAGCATAAAAACAGACATATAGATCAAGGGAACAAAATAGAGACCCCAGAAATAAACCCATACCTTTATAGTCAGTTAATATTTGACAAAGGAGGCAAAAATCATACAATGGGGTAAAGACAGTCCTTCAATAAAAGGAATGTGCCAAAAAAATGAAACTAGGCCATCTTCTTATACTATACACAAAAATAAACTTTAAAACCTTAGAAGAAAACATAGTTAAATTTTGGACATTTATTATAGCAATATTTTTTTGTAATATATCTCCTCGTCAAGGGAAACAAAAGAAAAAATAAACAAATGGGACTACATCAAACTAAAAAGCTTTTTCACAGCAAAAGAAACCATCAACAAAATGAAAAGACAACCCACTGAATGGGTGAACATATCTACCAATGATACTTCTAATATGGAGTTGATATCCAAAATTTAGAAACACACACACACACACACACACACACACACACACACAATTTAAAAATGGGTAAAGGACCTGAATGGACACTTCTCCAAAGATGGCCACTAGACACATGAAAAGCTGCCCAGCATCACTAATCACTAGAGAAATGCAAATTAAAACCACAATGAGATATCACTTCATACCTGTCAGAATGGCTGTCATCAATAGATTAATAACCAACAAGTGCTGGTAAGGATGTGGTAGGAATGCAGATCGGTGCAGCCACAGTGGAAGGCAGTATGGAGTTACCTCAAAAAATTAAAAATGGAACTACCTTGTGATCCAGCAAATCCACTTCTGGGAATATATCCAAAAAAACCCAAAACACTAATTCGAAAGAATATATGCATCCCTATGTTCACTGCAGCATTATTTACAATAGCCAAGATTTGGAAGTGGCCCAAGTACCCATCAGTAGATGAGTGGCTAAAAAAGTTGTGGTACATTTACATAATAGAATAGTACTTGGCTATAAAAAAAAAAAAAAGGAAATCTCACCCTTTCTGACAGCATGAATGAACCTGAAGAGCATTATGCTAAGTGAAATAAGCCAGGCAGAGAAAGACAAGTACTATATGATTTCACTTATATGTGGAATCTAATGAACAAAATAAACTAACAAATAAAATAGAAACAGACTCATAGAGAAGAGATTGACACTGGTTAGAGGGGAGGGGGGTTGTGAGGGAAGAAAAAGTAGAGGGAGGTAGAAAAGAGTATAGGGGAATAAATGGTGATGAAAGGAGATTTGACTTAGGGTAGTGAGCACACAATACAATATACAGATGATGTTTTATAAAATTGTATACTTGAAACCTATATAATTTTATTAACCAATTTCACCCCAATAAATTCAATTAAAAAAAATTCTTAGCAAATACCTGCTGGTTCAACCCTGTGATAAGGGCTGGAGATACAATCTACCTAATAAAAGAGTAACATGCTAATTGATGGTACCTTCACAATGCCCACCAGCCAATCAGGAGTGAGTATGCAAATTAGCCCAACAAAGATGGTGGGTAAATTTGCATACGCAGGCGCTGAGCAGACGGGGACAGGGCGTTTCGCACCACCCTGCCATTCTGAGCCTCTGGGCAGCGTGGGAAGGCAGAAGGGTGGCTCTGGGCCAGAGTGGAAAGGTGGCTCTGGCCAAAGCAAAGGTGGTGCCAGCAGCCAGGGGAAGGAAGGCCCATTCTTGCACAGATCTTTGTGCATCAGGCCTCTAGTGAAAAAATAAACATGGTCCCTGGCCTATGGGATTTCCAATTAGGTAAACACTATTAACTAATAATTATTATAATAATACATACATGTTTGAATGTTTTCTATATGCCAGGCACTATTCTAAGCTTTCCACATATACTACCTCATTTCATTCTCACAGTAACTCAGTGAGGCAGTTACTATTATTCTCCCCATTTTACAGATAGGAAACTAAGGCACAAAAAATTAAGTTACTTGTTTAAGAGCACACAGCCAGTAAGTTGTAAAAATAAAGATTCAAACCCAGGCAGCTTGACTAGAAAGCCTATATTCTTTTTTATTTTATTTTATGCATTTAATATATATATATATATATATATATATATATATATATATATTTTAATTGATTTCAGAGAGGAAGTGAGAGGGAAAGAGAGAGAGAGAGAAATCTCAATGATGAGAGAGAATCATTGATTGGCTACTTCCTGCACCCCCACACTGGGGATCAAGCCTGCGACCCAAGCATATTCCCTGACCAGGAATTGAACCATGACTTCCTGGTTCATAGGTCGACGTTCAACCATTGGCCACATTAGTATTGATCTATACTAATAAAAGGGTAATATGCTAATTAGACTGGATGTCTTCCGGACATCCTTCCAGACAAAGCCACGGTGGCAGGGCCAAGGCAGAGGTGGTTGGGGCGATCAGGCCAGCAGTGGAGAGCAGTTAGGGGCAATCAGGCTGGCAATGGAGAGCAGTTAGGGGAGATCAGGCCGGCAGGGGAGAGCGGTTAGGGGCAATCAGGTAGGCAGGCAGGTGAGTATTTAGGAGTCAGTGGTCCCGGATGTGAGAGGGATGACCGACTGCTGGTTTAGGCCAGATCCCTGCAGGATTGGGCCTAAACTGGCAGTTGGATAGCCCCCAAGGGGTCCCAGATTGGAGAGGGTGCAGGCCGGGCTGAGGGACTACCCCCCCATGCATGAATTTTGTGCATTGGGCCTCTAGTCCTATATAAAAAAAGGGTAATATGCAAATTGACCCTAACAGCAGAACGACCAGAACAACCACTTGACCAGTCACTATGAGGCACACTGACCACCTCTTGGTCCCTTTCCCCGGCCGGCAGGCTCCCATTGCCCAATGGCGAACAGGGAACCAGGGATGGGTGGTAGGGGATGCACGCAGTGCCAGGCCAAGGCCCCCGCCCCTCTGGTTTCTCCACACACACAGGGCAACCTGCAGCAGGGGGTGGGGCCAGCGGGTAGGTGGGAACGGCCAACTTCTCGTCCCTCCCCATGGCCAGCAGGGTCCGATTGCCTGCTGGCAAACAGGGAACCAGGGGTGTGTGGCGGCAGGGGGTGGGGCCAGCTGCAGACAGCCAGGGAAGATGGCCCTGATTGCAGGCCAGGCCTAGAGATTGTACCTGCACACAAATTTCATGCTCCATGCCTCTAGTGTTCTTAATACCTACCTACAAAAACACAATGGCAAGACAGCTTGGTACATGGTCTGATGGAAGTAAGTAAGAGGCGATAGAGGCTTTTTCTGGGACAATTGGCCTTACAGTCATCCCCATCTGTCTATAATAACAAAAGTGTAATATGCTAATTAGACCAGACATTCTTCTGGACGAAGCCAGGCTGGACGGGTCCCGGGTGCCAGAGGGAAGCCAGTGCTGGCAGCCAGGGGAAGGAAGGTCTACTCTTGCATGAATTTCATGCATCAGGCCTCTAGTTATATATAATGAAGAGTGACTAGAATAGGGGTAAGGAATCTTATTCTAACAAGGGCCATTTGGATATTTATAACATCATTCGTGGGCCATACAAAATTATCAACTTAAAAATTAGCCTGCTATATTTGGTCAAACATTTCACTAACTCACCCCAAATGCTTTGGCAGAGCCAGATTACATGATTTCATAGGCCTTATACAACCCACAGGCTGAATGTTCCCCATCCCTGATCTAGAGGTTGGAGACAACAGAAAGGTCAGAGGAACACTGGGTTATACAGATAAATATTGATTTTCTCCAGAAACAGGAAGACCAGTGAGAAAAGATAGTGACCAGAGTCATTATACTCTTTTCCTGCTCTGATCAGAGCACCATCACCTCTGTTCTGCAAGGCTTTTTCATCCAACATCTCAAGAATCCTCACAACAGTCAAAGGAGTCAGATAGGGCAGATATTACTGATCCCACTTAGTAAATGAGGAAAATAAGACAAATAGAGCAGCAATGATTTTTCCTAGGTGGCCAGGGAGTTGGTGACAGAAGAAAGTTAATCTCGAGGAATCCAAGATGGCGGCGTAGGTAAACACCTAAACTGCTGCCTCGCACAACAATTTCAAAACTACAACTAAAAGACAAAACGTCTATCACCCAGAACCACAGGAAAGCTGGCTGAGTGGAAGTTCTACAACTAGAAGGAAAGAGAAAAGAGCATTGAGACGTGCACAAGCGCTGAAAAGCTGAGGTACGGAGGCACAGAATCAGGCTGGCAGCAAGCGTTGCTTTTTTCAAACCAAAGGGAGACAGGCCCCTGATAACTCTGATGTGGGGGACCCAAACTCCTACGGGGAGAAGCTGGACTGTCTGCCATTGGGTCGGAAAGTGAGGGGGGCTTGATTGCAGAGCTGCATGCAGGAATAATTGTTTACTGCACTGGGGCACGGGGCACGGGGACACGGGGACCCGGTCGGAGACACAGAGCCGGCTAACTGGCAGCCATCGCTGTTTGCCACGCCCTAGCCTAGTGACACCCTGAGACCCCGCCCCGCACAACCTACAAACCCATCCAAGCTCCAAGCAGCGGCTTTAGCATAAGAAAGGCCTGCCCTATCGCAGCTTAACCTAGCAAACTTGCAGCCTGGGTGAGACAGCTCCAAAACCTCCAAACCCCAAGCAAAGAGGAGAAACTGTAGTTTTTGCTGTAGCTCCTGTTGGGTGGCCTCAGACAGTGGCTGACCTGCACCCCATTGGAGATCCAGAAGCCAGTGTACCTAGTGGTCAGTGTGAGACACCAGATTTCAACTCCTCACATCCATAAGTGACACATTCAAGAGGCAGACTCAGTGAGCACCAAAGCCCCACTGAAACAAGTCCTGCACCATAAGCGTGTCTCCAGCGCAGCAGTTCTTCCATGATAGACACAGGGAGTCCTCACAGCCAATTGGTCTGGAGGTCAATTCCTCCCAGTGTACCAACAGCAATCAAGGCTTAACTACACCAACACTTTGCACTCAGCCCACAAAGGGGTGTACCAAGAGCGTCCATCTCAAGTGACTTGGGAAGCTGAGCTACTACCCCCTATAGGTCACCTACCACACAAAGCCACTCCATCAACACAGGGAAGCAGCCAAAATGTGGAGACAAAGAAACGTCACGAATGAAAGAAATGGAGGAAAGCAAGCTACTAGACGACATAGAGTTCAGAACCACATTTATAAGGCTACTCAAGAATCTTCTAAAAACCTCTGAGGAACTTAGTGAGACCTTTAAGGATCTTAATGAGAATGTCAAAAAAAATGGAAAAGGACTAGTCAGAAATTAAGCATACACTGTCTAAAATAAAGAATATACAGAAACTCAACTGTAGATCAATGTACCGCAAGAATCAAACCAAAGAGCTGAAATATGAGGAAACAAAAAACACCCAACCAGAAAAACAAAAAGAAAAAAGAATCCAAAAATATGAAGATAGTGTAAGGAGCCTCTGGGACAACTTCAAGCGTACCAATATCCGAATTTTTGGGGTGCCAGAAGAAGAGAGAGAGCAAAATATTGAAAGCCTATTTGAAGAAATAATGACAGAAAACTTCCCCCACCTGGTGAAAGAAATAGACTTACAAGTTCAGGAAGCACACAGAACCCCATACAAGAGGAATCCAAAGAGGACCACACCAAGACACATCATAATTAAAATGCCAGGGGCAAAAGACAAAGAGAGAATCTTGAAAGCAGCAAGAGAAAAACGGTTGGTTACCTACAAGGGAGTACCCATACGACTGTCAGCTGATTTCTCAACAGAAACTATGCAGGCCAGAAGGGAGTGGCAAGAAATATTCAAAGTGATGAACAGCAAGAACCTACAACTAAGGTTACTCTACTCAGCAATGCTATCATTCAGAGTTGAAGGTCAGATAAAGAGCTTCACAGACAAGAAAAAGCTAAAGGAGTTCATCACCACCAAACCAGGATTACATGAAATGCTGAAGGGTATTCTTTAAGAAGAGGAAGAAGAAGAAAAAGGTAAAGATAAAAATTATGAACAACAAAATGACATCAAATACATACCTACCAACAAGTGAATCTAAAACTCAGGAGAATAAAAAATCTGAAGAACAGAATGGACTGGTGAATATAATAGAATCAGGGACATAGAAAGGGAGTGGACTAACAATTCTCAGGGGAAAGTGGGTGTGAGGGGTGCGGGAAGAGATTGGACAAAAATCTTACACCTATGGATGAAGACAGTGGCAGGGGGTAAGGGCATGGGGTGGGGTGGGGAATCAGGTGGAGGGGAGCTATAGGGGGGAAAAAAGAGGAACACCTATAATCTGAACAATAAAGATTTATTTAAAATAAAAATAAAAAAATTAACAAAAAAAGTAAGTTAATCTCTTGACTTCTGCTCTTTCTACTAGGCTACTCTGACTCATCACAAAAAGGAAAAATCCCAAATATGGTATTGAAGAAGAGTTCAAAACTCTAGATTTCTCTGACCATTCTCTTTTCATCTTACCATCACTCCCATTTCTACTTCCCTCTTCACCCCTCACCACACATGTACACAAACCAAACTCTGCTTACATATACTCATGCATCCTCCCTTGATGCCTCAAAGTTAATGACTTATAGTCAGTGCACTGATCAACCACAAAGCCTTGGCTTCCATTAGACACCATGTCCTTAGGGAAACATTCCATTCCACCAGCTCATTCTCAGTACACAGATCTTTAAATGGCAATTAAGGAAAAGAGAGGAATGCTGAAAAAGGAATGGTGAGGGGAAACACCCTATGAGGCGAGAACAATTCATACCATCTTATAAGTCTGTACAGAAGACATCAAATTTGGCCTAAGCCTGAGATTTACCCACCAAATTAACTCAGGTGGGATCTTGAGTTTCTAATAAGGAAAAGTACTAAAATTCCTCCATTAACTCATTCAGTCATTCATTCCTCATTATTGATGTTCATTTTGTGTACAACTTATATTAGAGCCACACAATTAAAAAACAAAAACAAAAAAAACTGCTTTCAAAAAGCTTACCTTTTAGCCCGGCCAGTGTGGCTCAGTGGTTGAACATCAACCTATGAACCAGGAGGTCACAGTTCAATTCCCAGTCAGGGCATATGCCCAGGTTGCAGGCTCAATCCCCAGTGTGGGGCATGCAGGAGGCAGTGAATCAATGATTCTCATCATTGATGATTCTCTCTCCCTCTCCCTTTTTCTCTGAAATCAATGAAAAATATATTTTAAAATAAAAATTAAAATACATATAATGACTTTTTTAAAAAGCTTACCTTTTAGTTTGTGATTCCTTGTTAAAGATGGAGCCATTTTTCAACTAATTCATTAGCTTCTATTGTTTATGTGAATTTCATATATAATTTGTTTTCTTCAAGTCTTACTAATATGACTATGGGAGATATATGGAGAGGAGGAATGAAGGAAAGTGTGTTTGTTCTTTGTTGTATTTTTCATGTATTCCAGAAGATTTATTTTTATTTTTTTATTATTTATTTTTATTTTTTTAGGTGGCTTAAAACACAGATATTGATTCTATCACAGTTATGGAGGGTATATGTCTGAAATCTAAGTATTGACAGCTAGTTGTCTAAAGGAGCTAGCTGAGGATCCTTCTTTGTCTCTTCTAGTTTCTTTGGTGTTTCTTGGCTTATAGACATATTACTCCAATATCTGCCTCCGTCTTCATATGGCCTTCTCCCTTATGTGTCTGTGAATTTTTGTCCAAATTTTCTTCTTCTTATAAGGCCACCAATCATTAGATTTAGGGCCCAACCTAATTCATAAGTATCTTATCTTTTTTTAATTTCTTTATTGATTAAGTTATTACATGTGTCCTTATCCCCACATTATCCCCATCCCCCCATTCATGCCCTCACACCCCTGTTGTCTGTGTCCATTGGTTAGGACTATATGCATGCATACAAGTCCTTTGGTTGATCTCCCCCCAAGATTTTTTATTTTTGAGGGGAACTGGAATTGGCATGTGGCTCTTTTGGAAAAAGCTATGTTCACTAATAAATAACATATTTCTTTTTACTAAAGCACAATAGCATTATGGGGGAGGGAGGGTTTAACCTACTAGTGGAGAAGACAGTAATCAGGATACAAGGAAATACCAAGTTCTGTGGAAGCAAGATGATTAATTCTCTTTTAAGGGTCAAGGAAAGCCTTCCCAGAGAAAACACTATTGTCTTGCCTTAAGGAATATGGGATATCTGAATGCTAGAATGCTGAGCCTGTACCAACAGGATTGGAGTGGTCTCTAAGGGTAAACTAAAGAGTCCTGGGTTCCTAGCAGAAGAGTTGCCTTGGGATAAAAAATATATATACTACATTCCTGGTTGCTTTAAAAATGATATTATTGCCCAGACTTAAGATGGTATGAAATGTTCTCCCCTCATAGGGTGTTTCCCCTCGCCATTCCTTTTTCAGCATTCCTCTCTTTTCCTTAATTGCCATTTAAAGATCTGTGTACTGAAAATAAGCTGGTGGCTCAGTTGGTTGGGCATCATCCCATGTACCAAAAGATTGCTGGTTCAATTCCTGGTCAGGGCATGTGCCCTGATTGTGGGCTCAGTCCCCGTTGGTAATTTACAGGAAGCAGCCTATCGATGTTCTGCTCTCACATCAATATTTCTCTTTCTCTCTCTCCCCCCCTCTCCTTTCCTCTCTCTTTAAAAATCAATGAACTATTCTTTTTAAAAAATGATATTATCCCTCTGAGGCACATGCTCCAGGTAAAGTCCATCAAACTCTGTAATGGACCTAGCTCTACCTTTCACCCATACAGACCCAAAGCTCTGAGTGTAAGATTACAACTCTACTAGAGATTTCTCTGTCTTGCCCTCACACACTTCTGCTTCCTGCCTTGCAAACTGTCTCCCACAGCAGCCAAAGCCATCTTATATCTCAAAGAGCTCAGCTAGTGATACAACCATTAATGGTCTTAATACTTAAAGCCAGTTAAAGTAAGAAATATTCCAGTTCAAATGCAACTTTCAGTAGTTTAACCTTGAGCTAGCCAAAGAAGAGGACAAAAGTCCTTTCATGATACACAAACACAAAGTAAAGCAAATAGTTCCTGCCAAACCACAGTCCATTCAGTGGATTCCCAAAATCCAATAGTCTCTGCCACTCTACCCACCCATCACCAAACTCATGTTCCAGCTAGGCCCATGTAGGCACACAGCACAAGCAGCACTTGAAAGAAGGTAGATAAGCAGGTTCTCAGGCTCTTCCCTGAAGTACAATCCAAATGAAAGAAAGTAGCTGCCAGCTCAACCCGACCCTGTGGGATTTGGAAATCTGCAAAAAAAGCTGACAATGTGCTACCCAAGTACCACAGACCACTCTTCTCAGGAAATGAGGGCTACTTATGCAGTCCACAAAATGAGACTACTGCATGTAATCTAGATATTATAATGACCATTTAAGAAGCACTGCTCTGGAATAGAGAAACTGGGTTGAAGTATGGCTGCTAACTTAATCATACACTATACCCATTCTCACTTCCATGCAGTCCCCCAATGATCAAATTCTATCCTACCTTTAAGCACAATCTAATGCCTCCTCTGAGGGGACCTTCTGGCCTCCTCCAGTTCTTAAAGATCACACTTTTATTTGGGCAACATGTATCCTCTCAAAAAATATGCAGCAATGCTTTTCCTATGACAGCATTGATCAGTGTGGTATCACTACATTTTTTCTCACCAGAAATCAAGTTCTTTGACAAGGCTACCCAATTCCCAACCCTACCCGGAATTACCTCTAAATGCAACAAATGTACTATTGTTGATGATTTAACATGGACACACCCAATCTCAGGAGCCCAGTGCCAATTCTACTTCCTCTAATTCATCCTGCCTCCCAATCAGATCTTATTTATCACCTCTTTATGCAGGCCTCACCTTGCTCACCATGTTGATGATTCTTCATTACCCATAATGAAAGTCTTCAAAGTGCAGATGTCAATCCCTCAGTTAATGCATCAGCATTTTAAAAAAATTATCAGAGTTCATCAGTAAGGACACAGACAGTTTTATAAAAGTTTTCTTTCATTTAAATAATAATAATAGTATGCTACCATTTTTGTAGCACTGTGTGTCAGGCACTATTCTAAGTACTTTCTATTTGTTATTGCATTAGTCCTCACAATAACCCTACCAAGTTATCATTATTGTCACCTCCATTTTTCAGATAAAAAAACTAAGGCATGGTTCCCAAGTCCAGAGGAACTAGGAAACATGGCAGTGTCTGAGACAGAGGCTCCAGGCAGAGCAGTAATACCTGAGATCAGAAGTGTCAGGGACAGTGGTGGTGCCTGTGACCAGGTGACAAGAGCAAGGCACAAGTGACCTGGGAGGCACAAGCAGTGGCAACAAGGTCACCAGCAATGCCACTAGCAAAGGCAGTTGAGGATGGAAAGCGCTAGCTGCCAAACATAACTAGAGGCAACTCAAAAAAGTGTTCACTACTTCAAATGTGCTGGCAGAATAATTATTCATCAAGCACCATGAAAAATTACAGTAATACAATATCACTAAAAAGGAAAATGACAGTTCTCTAGAAACTAAACTTAAAGTCATGGAAGACTGCAATCTAACAAGTAGAGATTTCAGATAGCTGTCATAAAAAAAACCTCAACGAGCTTCAAGAAAATTCAAAAAGAAAGTTCAGTGAACTCTGGAATAAATTAATGAACAGAAGTATCGTATTTTTTCATGTATAAGACACCCCCCACTTTTCCAACCCAAAATTAAGAAATCAATATTTTAAATATTTTGTTGGGTTTCCTCTTAAGGCCTTCTCCTTTTTTGGCATCTTAAGGAGTTGTTCTTCCTGTTTTCTCCACTGTCTAATCATACACTCAGTGGGAGGAGGTCCAAATAGTCTCTCTGTAGCTCTATTTCCATGCTCTTTTGCATAGCTGATTATATTCAGTTTGAATTTTGCAGAGTAAGACAATCGCTTACAGGTATTTATCGTTTTATTTTTTGACATCTGTATGGACTCAGAATGCTCGGGTTCGGGTCCCTGTTGCATCCGTGCACTCTCCACTTCCACCTCCAATTACGGCATCAGCTGATGTCAGTAACAAAAAGGCTCATGATTGGAGGAAGCCTGTTTGACAAGGTATGGGCAGCTATGCATCTGCACGCAGCTCCCTCCTCGGCTGACTTCCATGTATAAGACGCCCCTTGATTTTCAGTCTAACAATTTTAGAAAAAAATAGCATCTTATACACGGAAAAATACGGTACTTTACCATAGAGATTAAAACTCAAAAAAAACAACCACAAAGCAGAAATCCTGGAACTGAAGAACTCAAAAAATGAGATGAAGAATGCATTAGAAAGCATTGGAAATAGAGCAGACCATATGGAAAATAGAAATCTAGAAATAGTCCTAGCCAGTTTGGCTCAATGGAAAGAACGTTGGCCTGCAGACTGAAGGGTCCTGGGTTCAATTCTGGTCAAGGGTACATGCCAGGGTTAGCAGGCTCAATCACCAGTAGTGTGCATGCAGGAAGCAGCCAATCAGTGATTCTCGCTCATCGTTGTTTCTATCTCTCCTTCTCTAAAATCAATAAAATATATATTTAAAAAAAATAAATCTAGAAATAGTGGAAGAGAAGAGAGAACCAATATCATAAAAAAGAAAAATCTCTCTGAGAACTATCCGACTCCATTAGAAAAAGCAACATTAGGATAATGGGTATCCCCGAAGAAAAAGAGAGGGAGAAGAGAGAAGAAAGCTTAAAGAAATAACTGAGAAATTCCCAAACCAGGGGAAAGAACTGGATATACAAAATTCATGAAGCTAACAGAACACCTAATTATCTCAACATAAAAAGACCTTCTCCAAGACATATTACATTAAAACTGTCAAAAGTCAATGATAAAAAAAAAAATTTTAAGTTAGCCAGGGAAAAAAATGACAGTACCCCCATTAAAATACAAAGGTACCCCCGTTACGCTATTAGCAGAGTTCTCAGCAGAAACTCTATAGGCCAGGAGAGGGTGAAATGACATATTCAAAATGTTGAAAGATAAAAACCACCAGCCAGAAATACTCTATCCAGCAAAGTTTTCCTTTAGATATGAAGGAGAAATAAAGGTTTTCCCTGACAAGTTCCCTGAGAAAGTTCACCACTAGACCCTGCCTTAGAAGTGTTTAAGGGAGCTCTTCTACTAAGAAAACAAATGAAAAACCAAAAAATATACAAAATCTTGAGCACTCTGATAAATGGACAGATAGAATCAGAAAATTTCAAATTAGGGTGTTAATCACTAAAATTTGGCATAAAGGTTAAATAGGAAAAAACACTAAAAATAACTATAGCTACTTCATTGGGTAACAAACTCATAACATAAAAAAGGGGCAATATCTGAGAATAAAAACATGAAAGGGGAAGAGGGAAAAGATGGAATTTATATAGGCACATGAAATATTATCATCAGAAAAAGTACTATTTTATCTATGAGATGTGTTATATGAACCACATGGTAACCAAAAACAAAAATGTAGAGAAGAGATACAAAATATGAAAAGAGGAAAAAAAACTGAGAAAAACATCATAGAAAACCATCAAACTAAAATGGCAAACAGAAACATAAGAAAAAAGAAATAATGGTGCAATGAAACAAATAGAAAACTAAAGATTAAATGGCAATAGTAAGCCTTCATATATCAATATTTACCTTAAGTGTAAATGAAATAAACTCACCAATCAAAAGACACAGAGTGGCTGTATGGATTAGAAAACAAGACCCAACTATATGCTGCCTGCAGGAGACTCATCTCAGCTCTAAAGACAAACACAGGCTCAAAATAAATGGGTGGAAGATGATACTCCAAGTAAGTGGTAGCCAAAAGAAAGCAGGTGTAGACATACTTATAACCAGAGAAAACAGACTTTAAGCCAAAAAAGGTAATAAGAGACAAAGATGGATATTAGATAATTATAAAGCAGATAATCCATTAAGAAGATATAATACTTATCAATATATATGCACCCAAAGAAGAAAATAAAAAATACATGGTGTGTATACATGGAGGATCAACCTATGAACCAAGAGGTTACAGTTCAATTCCCCTGAGGCTCAATCCCCAGTAGGTGGTGTGCAGGAGGCAGCCAATCAATGATTCTCTCTCATCATTGATGTTTCTAGCTCTCTTTCCATCTCCTTTCCTCTCTCTGAAATTAAAACAAAACAAAACATAAAAATATTTTAAATAAATAAATAATAATAAACAAATGGGACTACATCAAAATAAAAAGCTTCTGTACAGCAAAAGAAAACATCAACAAAACAACAAGAAAGCCCACTGCATGGGAGAACATATTTGCCAATGTTATTTCCAATAAGGGTTTAATCTCCACAATTTATAGGGAACTCATACAACTTAACAAAAGGAAGATAAATAATTTAATCAAAAAATGAACAAAGGACCTAAACAGACCCTTTCAAAAGAGGACATATAGAAGGCCAAGAGACATATGAAAACATGCTCAAAGTCATTAATTACCCAAGAGATACAAATCAAAACAACAATGAGGTACCATCTCACACCTGTCAAGACAGGCTATCATCAACAAATCAACAAATGACAAGTGCTGGTGAGGATGTGGAGAAAAAGGAACCTTTGTGCACTGCTGGTGGGAATACAGAGTGGTACAGCCACTGTGGAAAACAGTATGGAGTTTCCCAAAAAAGTTAAAAATAGAACTCCCATTTGACCCAGTAATCCCACTTCTAGGACTATATCCCAAAAAATGAGAAACACCAATCAGAAAGAATATATGCACCCCTATCCTATGTTCATAGCAGCACAATTTATAATAGCTAAGATTTGGAAACAGCCTAAGTGCCCATCAGCAGATGAATGGATTAAAAACCTGTGGTACATCTACACAACGGAATACTACGCTGCTATCAAAAAGAAGAAACTTTTACCATTTGCAACAGCATGGATGGACCTGGAGAGCATTATGCTAAGTGAACTAAGCCAGTCAAAGAAAGATAAATATCACATGATCTCACTCATATGTGAGATATCATGAACTATATAAACTGATGAACAAAAATAGATCCAGAGACAAAGAAACACCGAACAGACCATCCAACCTCAGAGGGAAGGCAGGGGAGGGTTGGGGGGAGAGGGGATAAGAGATCAATCAAAGGAGTTGTATGCATGCATATTAGCATAACCAATGGACAATGACACTGGGACAGTGGGGGCTTGTCCTGGGGGGCGAGAGTGGCTGGGGAGGGGTCAATCGGGGGAAAAAGGAGACATATACAATACTTTAAACAACAAATATATATATGTTAAATAAATAATAATACAAGAATAAACTCTGTTTTGTGTACTCACATTGTAAACCTACTTTTGCCTAACCCTGTATAAAGAACTCATATATCTCAACAACAACAAAAAAACAACTCGATTAAAAAAAATGGGCAGGGGATCTGAATAGACATTTTTCCAAAGAAGACATACAGATGGCCAACAGGCACATGAAAATATGTTTAACATAACTATCAGAGAAATGCAAATCAAAACCACAATAAGATGTTACCTCACACTTGTTAGAATGGCCGTTATAAAAAAGACAAGAAACAACAAGTGCTGCAGAGGATGCAGAGAAAAGGGAACACTAATACACTGTTGGTGGGAACGTCAATCAGTACAGCCACTATGAAAAACAGTATGGAGATTCCTCAAACAAATAGAACTACCATATGATCCATCTATTCTACTTCTGGGCATTTATCCAAAGATTATAAAAACACTAATTAAAAAAGATATACGCACCTGGCTGGTGTTGCTCCATGGTTCAGCGTCAACCCATGAACCAGGAGGTAACAGTTCCATTCCCAGTCAGGGCACATGCCCAGATTGTGGGTTCGATCTCCAATAGGAGGTCTCCAGGAGGCAGCCAATCAATTATTCTCTCTCATCACTAATATTTCTTTCTCCCTCTCCCTTCCTCTCTGAAATCAATAAAGAATATATTTTTAAAACATATATGCAAACCTATGTTTACTGCAGCATTGTTTCCAATAGCCAAGACATGGAAACAACCTAAATGTCCATTTATATATGAATGGATAAAGAAGATGTGCACATATACTAGTATACAATGGAATACTACTCAGCCATAAAAAAGGTGCCGATTGCAACATAGACGGACTTTGAGGGTATTATTCTAAGGGAAATAAGTCAGATGAAAAAAAGATAAATATATCATATGATTTCACCCATATGTCTAATATTAAAACAAAAATAAATAAAAAGAAAAAAACCCTAATAGACACACATGACTGATCGGTGAGTAGTTACCAGAGGGTAAGAGGAGTGGAAGGAGGGCAAAATGGGTAAAGGGGGTCATTTGTATAGTGATGGATGGAAACTAGACTTTTGGTGGTGAGTACGATATAATATATACAGATGTTGAATTATAATGTTGCACACATGAAACTTATTAACCAATGTTAATCCTATTTTTGAAAAAGAAGCTAAGGCACAGAGAAAGTAAATTAAATGGTGGTATTTAGAGATAGGCAGTCTGGCTCTAGAGTCCAAGCTCTTAGCTACTAATCTACACTACAGAGTGTATGAAGGGCTTTTATATACATACTAGAAGCCCGATGCACGAAGATTCGTGCTAGAATGGGCCTTCCTTTCCCTGGCTGCAGGCACTGCCTTTCTACTCCGGCCCAGCCCCGGAGCCGCCTCTTTCTGCTCCCACCCCGGAGCTGCCTCTTTCTGCACCGGCCCCGCCTTCCCATGCTGCCCAGAGGCCCTGAGAGACCAGGGGTGGAGCGGAACGCCTGCATCATCACCATGGCAACAACACAAGCGTCCCACCCGCCCCGTCACTCAGCACCTGTGTATGCAAATTAACCACCATCTTTGTTGGGTTAATTTGCATACCACTCCTGATTGGCTGGTGGGCGTAGCAGATGTATGGTCAATTTACATGTTTGTCTATTATTAGGTAATACTAGAGGCCTGGTGCATGGATTCGTGCACCGGAGGGGTCCCTCAGCCTGGCCTGCGGGGCCTGGACTGCCGGGATCAGGCCAAAACCAGGGGTCTCAGATTGCAAGAAGGCGGTTCTCGGTGACACACCCTGGAATTGGTCTCCCTCCTTTCTGGTTCCAACACATCACCCTAGAACTGCAGCTGCCAAGTGAATGCAGCTCAGCAGCTCCTGCGTTGAGCATCTGCCCCCTGGTGGTCAGTGTGCATCATAGCTACTGGTTGGTTGGCCAGTCAGCCAGTTGGCCAGTCGGCCGGTCGCTTAGGCTTTTATATATAGAGATATTCGTGTCTGCATACAGGGCTTATAAACACTTCCCATCCTTCAAATAAAGTTCAAACTTTTGTCTCTTAAGCTTCTATTTCTTCCATGTACCCTCTACTCCCACCAGACTTACATACTCATGGGACCTGCCCCTTCCCATGCCCCCTCTTACCATCACTCTTCTTCCCCTCTACCTCTCCACCAAATCCTAGTCAACCTTTCAGGCTTAGCTCTTCTAGGGAGGGAATTATCACTGACTTAATGCTTACCATGTATCAATCAGTAGGTTGATGCTTTAGACACATTACCTCATTTAAACCTCAATCCTGTGAGGCTGCTATTACTATGCCCATTTCAGAGATAAGGAAAATGTAGTTCACAGAATTAATCTGCCAATGACCCACAGTTCTAAAGCACACACCCTTTCCACTATACTTTCTAAGCCCATTATGACCTATTCCTCACATTGAAATACTTACATATCTACTATTTGATTTTACATTTTATTAAAAGCTGTCTCAAACTATGTATATGCCTTTTCTTTCCAATTGGACTGAGATTCTCACCCATGGTTGTCCCCTTTAGCACCTAACATATAGCCAGGCACACAGTGGCCACAGAGTTTTACCAAACCAAAGTAATAGGTCTGGGCTCAGCTAGAAGATAGAATGTTGTGCTCTAGGTAAAGCTGCTAAACTCCTGTGCCTTAACATAACTATTAATTTCTTCCAGAACTGAGAAAAAAGTTCTCTTAACCAAGAAAATCACATAGTCAAGTCTATGAATCACTCTTGTTAGCAGCAATATGAAGATCCCAGAAAACAAGTAACAAAAAAAAGAATTACAGTGGGTGGAGGTGTTTTTCTCCCTTCCCACTTTGTAGGGAACACAACTGGAATGATGCTCTATAATGAGTGCACATAGTTTCAGCTATAGAATGAGGGAATCCCAAGGGGAAGGTCAGCAAAAAAAAAAAAAAAAAAACAGTCAATCCTAAAGTTGTTCACAGAAAGCTCCCAGGGAGACACAGAATAACATGGAAGCAAAACACTGGTCAAGGAAACACAGAATCTGGGCTCCAGTTCCGGTTCATTCATTTATTCAAAAAATATTTATTGAGAATACTGAGGATTCTAATCAATCTACTGTGTAACCCAGACAAGTAAGTTACTTACTTTCTCTGAACTTCAATTTCTTCATCTCTAAAAAGAGCTTAATACTAGTAAGCACTTACTTGCTCATATCACAAGGTGTTGAGAGGGTCAAATGAGAAAAGGACAGATTAACATCATGGACAAAATATAAAGCTGTCTTTTTCTTAATTTTATTTTACTGCTGACAGTATTACAGATGTCTCCCATTTTCTCCCTTTTTGCCCCCCTCCACCTAACCCCTGCTCCACCCTAAGCCTTCCTATGCTATTGTCTGTGTCCAGAGGTTATGCTATACATATATATTCTTTGGTTAATCTCTTCCTGTCCCCGCCCTGCCAATCCCATCCCCGCCCTGCCAATCCCATCCCATTGAAATCTGTTATTCTGTGCCTCCTATCCATACCACTGGACCTATTTTGTTTGTCAGTTTAAATTATACTTGTGAGATCATGTGATATTTGTCTTTCTCTAACTGGCTTATTTCACTTAGCATAATATTCTCCAGGTCAATTCATGCTGTCTCAAACAGTAGGAGATCCTTCTTTTTTACAACTGCATAGTATTCCATTGTGTAAATGTACCACAGTTTTCTTATCCACTCATCTACTAATGGGCACTTGGGCTGTTTCCAGATCTTAGCTACTGTAAACAATGCTTCTATGAACATAGAGGTGCATTTGGGATTCTTAGGATATATTCCCAGAAGTGGCATAGCTGGGTTAAATAGCAGATCCATTTTTAATTTTTTTGAGGAACCTCCATAATGTTTTCCACTATGGCTGTACCAGTCTGCATTCCCACTAGCAGTGTACTAGGGTTCCCTTTTCTCCACATCCTCACTAGCACTTGTTTATTTATTGATGGTAGCTATTCTGGCAGGTGTGAGATGATACTTCATTGTAGTTTTAATTTGCACCTCTCTGATAATTAGTGACATTGAGCATTTTTTCATGTGTCTATTGGCCATCTGGATGTCCTCTTTGGAGAAGTATCTATTCTGGTCCTTTGCCCAGTTTTTAATTGGATTGTTTCTCTTCCTGGTGTTGTGGTGCATGAGTTCTTTGTATATTTTGGAAATTAAACCCTTATCAGATATATCATTGGCAAATATGTTCTCCCATACAGTAGGTTACCTTCACATTTTGTTGATGGTGGGTTTTGCTGTGCAGTTTTTTAGTTTGATGCAGTCCCATTTGTTTATTTTTTCTTTTGTTTCCCTTGCCCTAGGCAATGTATCAGTGAAAATACATGAGGTAACTGAGATTTTACTGCCTGTGGTTTCTGCTAGGATTTTTATGGTTTTGTGACTTACACTTAAGTCTTTTATCCATTTTGAGTTTATTCTTGTGTATGATGTAAGTTGGTGGTCCAGTTTCATTTTTTTTTGCGTGTACCTTTCCAACACTATTTATTGAAGAGACTATCTTTACTCTATTGTATGCTCTACCTCCTTTGTCAAATATTAATTGGCTATATTGGCGTGGGTCAATTTCTAAGGTCTCTATTCTGTTCCATTGGTCTATATTCCTGTTCTTGTGCCAGTACCAGGCTGTTTTGATTACAATGGCTTTGTAAGTATAGTTTGATATCTGTTATTGTGATCTCTCCAACTTTGTTCTTCTTTCTGAAGATTGCTGTGGCTATTTGGGGTCTTTTTTGGTTCCATATAAATTTTTGGAATATCTGTTCTAGATCTGTGAAATATGCTCTTAAAGCTGTTGTTTGTTCTTTTAATTTTGGTAAAGCATACAGAATATAAGAGGCTATATTTTATAGCTGTATTAATCTGGTCCAAAGGGAGAGCAGTAGTTGGGAGAAATGCAGAAATGATATCAGTGATAACCTCAACTTCATCATAGTCATCCACTTTTCTGACCCACTATTGGCCTGTAAGATTTCCAGGAATCACAGCACAAAGTCAGTTCTAGTATTTTCAGTTTAAGATCTAATAGATGCATAGAAACTCAGAGCTACAAGACCTTTAGAGGCCAGTTCATCCTAACCCTCATCCATCTCTCATCTTTCCTCCAGCCCATCACCAGATAATCATGATGTCACTGCCTGTGTGTACATATATCCACTGAGAGCCCCAGAGATCAAGCAATATTTTAACAGATTACATGGTCCAGATTCCTTTTCTCATATCTTGTAATGTTAAACTTACTCATTCTGGATGATAGTCCTAATAAAAAATTTATCATTTCCTAACAGTGGCCCAAGGTAGCTCTAGTGTCTATTTAACAGTTGTAATGTCAAAGCAGTTGTATCTTTGCGTGGCCCACTCCTTGTTCATGAGGGGGTCCCTTTTAACTATTCTATCTAATAAAGATGGAATATGCAAATTAACCATCACTCCACAACAAAGATGGTGGCGCCCACAGCCAATAAGGAGGGAATATACAAATTGATGTGACAAAGATGGCGGTGGCTAGGCTTGCATCGTTGCCATGGACGGTTCCATCGTCCCCCTCATAGCAGGTGTTCCGCCCTGCCTTGGCCACTCCAGGCCTCTGGGCAGAGAGCGCGCAGGCACAGAGCTGCCAGGGCGGAGCTGAACGCCTACTATGAGGGGGAGTGCAGGGGGTGGAGGGAGCTACAGCAGGGCGGTAGGGCCAGAGCGAAGGCAGAAGGCGGCTCTAGGCCAGACCGAAGGCCCGGGTCCCGGGAGCTAGGGGAAGGCAGGCCTATTCTTACATGAATCTTCATGCATCAAGCCTCTAGAATAATATATAAAGCAAGTGAGAAGAGGATGCAAGATGATATTTTGTGACTTGACAAAGACTGTTTCCAATACCCCTTGGTATGCAAAGCTGGGGGAAATGAATACAAATATGTGCAGGATCCAAAGTTATTCCAGGCCTAGAAACTGAAACCTTAACCTCCCACTTTCTTTTGACATTCAGTGCTATTAGAATTCTCTCACAGACGGAGATCCTAAGCCAAGTTAAAGGTGGGAAGGGATAATAACAGCCTATAGTAAGTACTCATACTGAGAAAAGAGAAAGTCTGAATGGGTGCTCCAAAATGATCATGAAAGAAGACTTGTTCTGGAACTGGAACGTGGCTAAATCTAGAAATACTTCTAAACCTAGCCAACTGGAGAATGTTGGGATCCCTTCCTCCAGTGGATAAGCTTATGCATATACATAAACTTAAGAGCATTTACTTTGAGAATTCAAGCTTAGTGGAGCCTAGGGCACAGGTGACACTAAAGGAGCACTCATCCTCCCTCAAAGAACCACTGGAACTTGTGTAGAACCAAGTCCTTATGGCTACACTCAGGAAACAGCATACTCTGAGAGATCCATTTTTAAAAGCCATACTGTGTATCATCAACAGAAGCTTAAAAATAGGGCCCACTACCTGACGCACAATCTCAAGTTCCTGATGGATGCATGCACCCTGGCCAGAGAAAAGTCCCAAGACCACTTTGTGCACGAGCAGTTCAAGCTGGGCGTCACGTGCATGAGCACAAGCGCGCTGCGCTGCTGGCCTGCGTGCGCGATGTCAAGGCGTGCCAGGAGAACTGCGCCCTATTCAGCGGGCCGCTGGTGCAGGTGGTGAGCGTACCGGTGGGCTCCACAATTCCTGGGTCGCGCGGCGGCCTTGAGCGGTTCTCAACCTGTGGGTCGTGACCCACAGGTTGAGAACCGCCAGCAGGGTCGCCTAAGACCATCGGAAAACACAGATATTTACATTACGATTCATAACAGTAGCAAAATTAGTTGTGAAGTAGCAACGAAATAATTTTACGGTTGGAGATCACCACAACATGAGGAACTGTATTAAAGGATCGCGGCATTAGAAAGGTTGAGAACCACTGCTCTAGTTCTCTATTCAGAACTAAGCCTGACCTCTTTGGATCAAATAAGTCCTTAGAGTTCTTGAATATGTCAAAAAGGGAAAGAGCAAAGAGTAAAGGCCACAAGAGAGACATACTAAACTTCCAGCTAATTTCATACTCATTCAAGAGATTAATCTTTTTTTTAAATATATTTTATGGATTTTTTTCAGTGAAGATGGGATAGAGTTAGAAACATCAATGAGAGAGAAACATTGATCAGCTGCCTCCTGCACACCTGCTACTGGGGATATGCCCGCAACCAAGGTACATGCCCTTGACCAGAATCAAACCTGGGATGCTTCAGTCCGCAGGCCAATGCTCTATCCACTGAGCCAAACCTGTTAGGGCCAAGAGATTAATCTTAATATTAAAAAGAGATCTGATCTTATTTGCACTCCAAGCTGATGAGGTATGTCATATCCATTGTCCTTTAATTTTTCCAAAATACACACACCCTCGTCCACCCATAGGGCTCAAATTGTGCCTTCTGAAGCCACAAAGAAACAGCCTTGCAAGGATATGAGAATGATGTTTAAATTTTTTCTCTTTGGGGCTTCTAAAAGTGGCTTATTCAACCCCTCTTCAAAGAACTAGATTTCAAGGTCCCTCTCCATCTTGACTCCTTTGCATATGTTCTGTTCTGTTTATGTTGCCCTCATGTTGCACAGCCCAGAACTGGCTGCAGTCTACCACTGATATCACTCTGAGAGCATATGAGACTATTGTGTCGTCTATATTTCTATATAGCAGTATGTGAGCCTAGAAGCCAGTCCCCCTTTTCAGATACTACATTATACCTTGTTAAGGGCTCCATTCTTTGCAGGCCTAAAGAGGCAACGGCTGGGCAAAAGGCAAGTAGCTCTGACTGTTTCAGTCCTGGGATTCTAGAGGTACTGAGATAGTTGTTTCACCCCTCCCCACAGCCTACCTCTGGGCCTAGCACATTAGTTAAGAAGAGGGGCTCTGACACTAACCGGTTTGGCTCAGTGGATAGAGCGTCAGCCTGTGGACGCAAGGGTCCCAGGTTCGATTCTGGTCAAGGGCATGTACTTTGGTTGCGGGCACATCCCCAGTGGGGAGTGTGCAGGAGACAGCTGATCGATGTTTCTCTCTCATCAATGTTTCAAACTCTCTATCCCTCTCCCTTCCTCTATGTAAAAAATCAATAAAATATATTTATAAAAAAAAAGAAGGGCTCTGGACTCAGGCAGCCTGGGTTCAGATCCTGGTTCTATCACTTATTAGCCATGAGACCTTGGGCAAATCACCTTAACTCCTCTGTAGCTCAGTTTTCCCCTCTGCAGAATGAGGATAATAAAAGTACCTACTGATGAAAATGTTGTGTATCTTGATTGCAGGGAAGAGCTTACACAGGTGTATAGATACTTGTCAAAACTCAAACTGAACACCTAAAATAAATGCATTTTACTACATGTAAATTATATCTCAATAGTCAATTGAAAAGTAAAAACAAATTCATAGTAACTACTCATGAACATTATGAGGATTAAAAGAATTTCTGGAACTAAAATAGTTCCAGAAAACATACTAAGCACTCAACAAATGTTATCTATTTGTAATGGAGTTTGCAATGCTGCACACAATGTTTGTGTCCTCGGATTGCTGCTGGGATCAAGAAAGGGGTCTGAAGACCCAAGGCAGCTAGCCCAGATGTGGAATTTACCCAGAAGTTTCATCACAGACCTGGCTTTCACAGATAAAACATCAGTGTCACAAACCATACCCATTCCAAGCTCCAGCCAGGGTTGTGTTCAACACTGGGAAAGCCAAACCACAGGAATCATCACCAAAACCAAATATTCCAGTGAAACAGAAAGGGATCTGCTTTCTTTAGTCTTCTGGCTTTAACCATGAGGTCTTCCTGGTTAAGCATGAGGTCAGCTTTGATTTTTATTAGTCCTTCACTAAGTTTTACCTGAATGTCTATTGTGCCCAGCTTATGAAGGAGGTAGGAAGAGACAGGAAAATGTATCATTTCTTGACTGTCTCACCTTCACCGAGTTCACAAATTACAGAAATTACAAATAGGGAAAAGGATATTGGAATGAGAGAGAGCAATGTATAGTGAAGAGAATACTGTGCAAGGAATTGGAAGACCGGGGTCTAGCCTCAGCTGACATTTACTAGACCCATGCCCAATATGAACCTGTTTCCTCCTCTGTAAAACGAAGGGATATGAATAAACAATCCCACAATCTGTGATGTGAGGATGGTAGAAAAAACAAGTGTAAAAGGACTTGTTTCAGGCTCTTAGCTATGAGATAAATCTCAGGGTGAGCCAAGTGAGCTAATTTAGAAGAATTGATTCTTAGATTCAGAATGCAATAAGGGAACTGCCTTGCTGCTGCAGCTGCTACAGCAACAGTGATAGCAGTAATAATCTGGAGGAGATCCCTTTCAGCTGCTATTACAGGGACAGGGTTCATTTCCATTTTCTCACCTTGCATTGCCCCACAGGGCCAAACCTGCGAATTAAGGATTCATGATGCCAAGAGTAGCTCATTTCTGGCATTTCCTCCTACTCATTCCCTGGGTCAGGCCCAGGGGCTTAGAAGAGCATTGTGAGGTGAAGGGCAAGGTAAGGCAAAGCAGGCAAAGGTAACATTTGCAGAGCACGACACTGTTCTCTCTGGAAGTCAGCTACTGCCATGCATGTTTGAAAGGCTACGAGGCCTGAAAGACACACAATACAGTGAATTATACAAGAGAATCCTGTTTCAGTTTATGGAGGTACACAGGTAGTTGTACACAACCATCTACTTCTAGTTCTTTGTAGCTCAGTTCAACAACTACTGATACTGTAGTCTCCTTCAGGCCTTGTGCCTGCTTTTAAAAAAAAAAACAAAACCTGACTTCTTGCTTGCTCCAAATGTGGAGAGGAAAAGACAATTAAGTGAATAATCACAGTACAACGGAGACCTGTGCAAAATGCTGTGGAAACACAAAAGTGGCTGTGCCTATCTCCAGAGAGAAGACATCAAAGAGGGTGTCCTGAAAAGGTGCCATCTACAGTGAGTCTTGAGCCTGGCTGGTGTGGCTCAGTGGCTGAGCATCAACCTATTTACCAGGAGGTCACAGTTCAACTCCTGGTCAGGGCACACGCCCGAGTTTTGGGTTCAATCCCCAGTAGAGGACATACAGGAGGCAGCTAATCAATGATTCTCTGTAATCACTGATGTTTCTATCACTCCCTCTCCCTCCCTCTCTGAAATCAATTACATACACACACACACACACATATGTATATATGTGTGTGTGTGTGTGTATACATACATATATATATGTATATATGTTTATATATATATTGCCCTAGCCAATATGGCTCAGTGGATAGAGCACAGGCCCACAGGCTGAGGGGTTGTGTTTGATTCCAGTCAAGGGCACATACCTCAGTTGCAAGCTCGACCCCAGGCCCAGATAGGGAGGCAACCAATAGATGTCTCACTCTCACATCAATGTTTCTCTCTGTGTGTGTCTCTCCCACTCCATCTAAAAAGCAATTGAGGGATATATATATATCCTATATAATAAAGAGGTAATATGCAAATTGACCATCACACCCTCACAAGATGGCAGCACGCACAGCGGGGGCGGGGCCGGCTGCTCTGCTGCCGATGGCAGCTGCCCAGCCGCCCAGGGCCAGCCCGAGGCGCAGGCAAACCTCAGATGACAGCTGCCCTTCAGCCTGAGGCACAGGTGGGACAGCAGAGGCTTGCGCTGCCAGCAGTGGCAGCAGCAGGTGTGATGGGGGTGTCGCCTTCCCCTGATAGCCGGGTCACCTTCTGACCTTGAGGGCTCCTGGACTGTAAGAGGGGGCAGGCTGGGCTGAGGGATCCCCCCCTCCAGGGCATGAATTTTTATGCACCGGGCCTCTAATATATATATATATATAAAAGCATAATATGCTAATTAGACGAGACAGCTGAAAGACCTTCCAGATGACCTTCTGGACAAAGCTGGGGCTGTGAGGGCTGAGGCAAGCCGCCATGACTGCGAGGGCCGAGCCCCTTACAGGAATTTCATGCATCAAGTGCTTAGCATGTTTATAATGCCCCTGGTTTATTTTATTTTTTAAAAATAAATCTTTATTCAGATTATTACAATTGTTTCTCCTTTTTCCCCCCATAGCTCCCCTCCACCCGGTTCACACCCCACCATCTGCCCTTACCTCCCCACCACTGTCCTCATCCATAGGTGTACTATTTTTGTCCAGTCTCTTCCTGCAACCCCCATACCCCTTTTCCCCTGAGAATTATCAGTCCACTCCCTTTCTATGCCGCTGATTCTATTATATTCACCAGTTTATTCTGTTCCTCAGGTTTTTAATTCACTTGATTTTTAGGTTCACATGTTGATAGATATGTATTTGTTGTTCATAATTTTTATCTTTACTTTTTTCTTCTTCCTCTTCTTAAAGAATACCTTTCAGCATTTCATATAATACTGGTTTGGTGGTGATGAACTCCTTTAGCTTTTTCTTATCTGTGAAGCTCTTTATCTTCCCTTCAATTCTGAATGATAGCTTTGCTGGGTAGAGTAATCTTGGTTGTAGGTTCTTGCTATTCATCACTTTGTAGGTTTCTTGCCACTCCAGTCTGGCCTGCATAGTTTCTGTTGAGAAATCAGCTGACAATCATATGGGTGCTCCCTTGTAGGTAATTAACTGTTTTTCTCTTCCTGCTTTTAATATTCTCTTTGTCTTTTGCTCTTGGCATTTAATTATGATGTGTCTTGGTGTGGTCCTCTTTGGATTCCTTTTGTTTGGGGTTCTGTGCGCTTCCTGGACTTGTAAGTCTATTTCTTTCACCAGGTGGGGGAAGTTTTCAGTCATTATTTCTTCAAATAGGTTTTCAGTATCTTGCTCTCTGTCTCCTTCTGGCACCCCCATAATTCGGACGTTGGTATGCTTGAAGTTGTCCCAGAGTCTTCTTACACTATCTTCAACTTTTTGGATTTTTTTTGCTTTTTCAGTTGAGTGTTTTTTGCTTCTTTGTATTTCAATTCTTTGACTTGATTCTTGTGTTCCTCTAGTATGTTGTTGGGTCTCTGTATAATATTTTTTATTTCAGTCAGTGTATGTTTAATTTCTAGTTGGTCCTTTTTCATATCTTTGAGGGTCTCATTATATTTATTGGCCTTTTCTTAGGATATTCTTGAAAAGCCTTATAACCGTTGTTTTAAATTCTATATCCAGTCATTTGTTTTCCTCCATTTCTTTCGTTTGTGATCTGTTTCTTTGTCGCCGCATTTTCACTGCTTCCCTGAGTTGGTAAGGTAGCTTTGTGTGCTAGGTTTCCTATATGGCCTAGTGGGTCGGCCTCCCAGTTACCTGAGGTGGACACTCTTGGTGCACCCCTTTGTGGACTGTGTGTACAGCCTTGTTGTAGTTAAGTCTTGATTGTTGTTGGTATCACTGAGAGGAATTGACCTCCAGGCCAGTTGGCTGTGAGGATCAGCTGTGTCTACGGGAGAAGTTCGGTGCTGGAGACAGCCTTATAGGATTAGACTTGCCAAATTGCAAAAGCCTCTGTGTTTAGCTTGGATTGGGTGAGTCTCAGGGTGGAGCAGACAGTCTTGGCTTCCCGTCATCCCTGCCCTTGCGTGCATGCGCGCCTCCGACCTCTGCCTTCCCCAGCTCCCGAGCCTCTGCCCGAGAGTCCAGATTCCCCCTGCAAGAGCGTGGGTCCCCAGGGGCTCGCCTGGAACTGGGGTTCAATGCAATCAGAACTGGGGTTCAGTGCAGTCAGGAGCTTCCGACTCCCTTCTGCTAGGGAAAGCCTGTGGCAACCTCCTCAGTCTTTGTGCACACTGGCCCACGTGCCTCCAGACCCCCTCCCCCGGGTGTCCGAGTCTCCGAGTGCCTTTCTCTCTACCTGACAGTCCAGACACCCCCTGTATGAGCCTGGGTCCACGGGGTTTCGCCCAGAACTGGGGTTCAGTGCAGTCAGAACTGGGGTTCAGTGCAGTCGGGGGCTTCCTTTCCCCTCCCGCCAGAGAAAGTCAGCCAGGCTCTCAGCCACCCTTCCTCTCTGCGCGCACAAAGACCCTTTGCCGTACCTCAACCCTTTGCTGTTCCTCCAATTCTCCGTGAGCTTTTCTCTTTCCTTCTAGTTGTAGAATTTCCACTCAGCCAGCTTTCCTGTGATTCTGGATGGTGTCCGTTCTGTCTTTTAGTTGTAGTTTTGAAATTGTTGTGCAAGGCAGCGGTTTAGGTGCTTACCTATGCCACCATCTTGGTTCTCCTATAATTCCCCTGGTTTAGATATAGGTCAAGTTTGTGCACAGTCTATCTCAGTCCAATTTTTTCTCTCCTACATTCCTGATGCACTGCCCTTTTCACCTATTCGATGATGCATTATTTATATATATAAAGCCTAAGCAACCGAATGACCAGTGGACCAGTCGCTATGTTGCACACTGACCACCAGGGGACAGATGCTAACTGCAGGAGCTGTCCCCTGCTGGTCAGTGCACTCCCACAGCCAACCTCCCACAGTCCCTCTCCCCGGCCAGCTGGCCCCAATCAGCCCCAATCGCCCCCGATCACTGGCCAGTTCCGAGGGACCCCCAGCCATGCACGAATTCGTGCACTGGGCCTCTAGTGTGTGTGTGTGTGTGTGTGTGTGTGTGTGTGTGTGTGTGTGTGTGTGTAGGCATATATATTATATTCTCCCCCCCCCCAAAATGGGTCTTGAAGAATGAACAGGTACATACATAAGATAGAAGGTAGAGAAGATGGGAAGGACATTCCTGATAAAGGGAACAGAAATTACAAGGATCTGAGATAGGAAAACATCTGTCATGCTTTGGAAACTGGAGACACTGTGGTCTTGTGCTATTTAAAACCCGACTTCTCAAACAGGACTGCAAAGCCTCCAAGAGAAGAAAGGAAGAGAAAGAAGAAAGAGTGCTGAAAAGCAGGTGAAATAGCAAATATGCATCCCACCTCCTCTGCCTCCTTTCCCCAGACTCTGCCTTATACACATCCCTCTTCCACACCACACACACCCTGACAACTCTGGGAAGGAAAATCTCCCTCCTACTCTAAGGTCAGTAGCTCCAGAATCCCCAACTGAAGAAGAGAAATGAGAACCTTAAGTCTCCGGAAAAGGGACATTAAATACTAATTTACAAAGGTCCAACCAACTAACCTTAGTAGACATGCAACTGTGAACTGCTGAGGGAATCTCATCCACCCCCTAAGCCCATATCCAATGCCTTTTTCACTCCAACTCATTTCTAGTGAGCCATCTCCAGCTTCTGTCCCTCTGAGGATGCTGTGGGAGCAAAAGTAAGAAAGGCAGTCCAATAAATCAGAGCTGACTGGTGCTTTAAAAATTACTTTAGCTACAGTTATAGTGTTGTCTCATGCTAAGCACAAAAATAAATTTCAGATGGGGAAAAAAATGACTCTAGTAGGACACATTTCTGAACCCCAGCCATACTGAGAATCCTTGGGTTATTGACACAGAGAGGCCAGGCAGACAAGTCAAAGTAAACAAAGAAGCCATGGAAACAAGATGACACACAAGAACTGAAGTTTATAACCACGCTGGGAAACAGATAGGAGTGGAAGAGAGGCATGGCCCTTAGAGTCAGACCTGAGCCACCACTTACTAGCTTCACTGAACTTTTAGTTTTCTCTTAAATAAATGAGACATTAGTATTTACCTCGGAGCATTAATGGGAACATTAAATGAAGTAAAGAATATTAAACCACCTAGCCTGAGGCATATAGTCAGTATTTAAATAACTTTACTTCCCTTCCCTTTAACCAGAGCCACAATAGTGCACTGTTGCACAATTAGGGAGGTGTTGCCTCATTCACAACACAGTATATGTGAACAGCACATCCTGGAATTATGCAATTCACAGTCCAAGATAGGCAGCCCCTAAGACTTTTGTCTATAAGTAGTGCCGGAACTCAGAAAAAGAGCTAAAATTCCACTGGAGGTGTATTCAAGACAATGGATGGGTCTGAGACCACACAATCAATCCCAATAACAAATACAATACACCAGGAAAATAAAGCTCTGAAAATCAACTTTATCTCAGAAAGCCTCTTCTATGTTCCTACTGGGGTAAAAGCCAATTTCTGGACCTCCATCAACCTCAAGTCTGTAGATGAATCCCATTAACCAAGGATCTGGTGAGTGTGAAGCCAGGGATGAGCAAACAAATGCTGCAAGTCTCCAGCTGAGGTCTATGTCCTCTCTGCTTGACAGGTGGGTCAAACACTTAAGGACAGGCAGTTTCTCTAAGGGTGTTAAGTCCTGTCACATGGGACCCAGGAGACTGAGTCCAAGATCTAAGGTGACCTTAGTACCCTGGTTACCGAAGAAGGATGGCACTGCTCCTGAGTTTCCCCAGGGCAGGTAAGAATTGCTTTTTATGTCCCCAGACCCTAGCACACTGCATGATATTATCTATCAATTATAAATGGTTGCTTAAGAAATGAACCAGCCCTGGCCGGGTAACTCAGTTGGTTAGACTAGAGCATCATCCAGATATACCAAGGTTGTGGGTTTGATCCCCAGTCCGGGCACATACAAGCATCAACCAATGAATGCATGAATAAGCAGAACAATCTGTGTTTCTCTGTCTCTCTCCCAAAAATAAATTTAAAATTAATTAAATGAACAAATATGGACATGGCCTTATCCCTAACACCTGGCCTCTTTGCATCTATAGTACTCTACCTTTTTTAACCCCAGTTACTTAGCTAATTCTTCTTAATTCTCAGGACTCAAATGTCATTTCCTCAGGTAATGTGAGGTCTTTCCTGACATCCTAAACAATATTAAGTTCTCTTGCAAAATGTACCCTGTTACCACATCCCTTATTTCTACTTCATGACATTTATCAGATTTTACTGTGATTATTCGGTTTATTTTTATCTTCCCTACAACACTACAAGCTCTAGGAGAGCAGAAAGCATATCTGTTTTGTTCATTGTACTGATTCAGGGCATAGTACAGTATTTGGCATAGAGGGAGTGCCCAATATGTTAGAATGGTTGAATACATCAATAAAGAAATGAGAGCACTCCAGTCCAAAATGACTCTGGGGTAATTGGAGGTTCAACACTGTTTGTAGAGCCCGACAAACTGTCAATAGTCACATTTTGACTAGAATCTTAATGTGGTCTACAAATGCCCATGCGTAGAAGATGACAGCAGATTTGATGAACAATAGAACAAAGAACAGTTTGTATGATAGGAAGTAAGGAGATATAAAGTAGGAGTTTAAGAAGTAGAAACCCTAGCTGTGAGTGCCTTGAATGCCATACAAAGGAATATGGTTCATTAGCCTGCAGGATAGTCACTATCTGACCTGGTTCACTAAGGTCACATAGGCCTATAGTAGGTACTATCCTGCTACAGCCATCACTTTGTTGCCCACAGACTGACAGGCCTCGTCCCCTTCCTTCAGTTTTACCCTCATTTCTCTGAGCTATATGTGATCATTAAAAAACACAAGTGCCCCCCAAAACAGGTTAATTTTTTTAATTCCCCCTAAGGTATAGGAGTATTATTTCCTCGTAAATGCTAAGCACTTTCACTTGACCTGATACAGCACAGAGATAAAAGAGGCCAGAGGCTAAGGCTGCCCATAGAGACTTGCATCCACACTGTCACCTAAAAGGGGATGGGCAGAAAAATTATGAGCAGGCAACCAGCTGAGAGTAGAGAGGTGGGGAAGAGCTGAGGCTCTCCCAGAACTTCAGATGTATTAATAGTCTGGTCACGTGATCACAGAGGCACAGGATTGTCTGTAAACTTGATAATCTAAGCCAAAGACAGACAATTTAGGGCTGGGGTATGTTCCAGACCAAGCACTACAGTCTTGGGTCAACTCTAAATTATGTAATGAGGGAGCAAACTAAGCAACCAGAGGTAAGGTGTTGACTTTTCACAAGATGCAGGGAAGGAAACTGCAGAATAAATCCCTCACCCTCTCAACCCTGCTGGCTTTGTGTTACAGTAGGTCTCAGATGGGGCTTGGCCTTTGTAGGGATTTCAATTTGCCCTTGGAAAGATTTTCACTCACTCTACCCTGACAGACTGTGTCACCTTGGACAAGTCACTGTTCTTTAGGCTTGGGTCTAACATTTGAAACTCAGGAAGGCTAGGCCAGATGATCCCTACAATCTTGATGAGTTTGCTCACAGATCTTAATTTCAAAGCACCAGCCCTACTTTATGAGAATTCCAAAGTCTAAAACACTGTGTTCTAGAGACGAAGAGAGAATAGTCTCAGGTATACTGTTCTGCCACCAGCCTCAGATACTCCACCAGGAATGGAGGCAAAGAACATAATGAACTGGGAACAAGCCATCACAACCTCTCAAAATCCCAGCACCCTCAGCCTCTGAAGGCCATCATAACACCCAGGAATGAGCTCAATAAATATAAGCAAATGACCTCATGGCATCAGAATGTGGATGCTAGTTGCCAGTTCCTATATAGTTTCTTAAAGACCTGGGGCAGAGGTCTGCCTGCTTTAAAACAAAAAAGGAAAAGTGGAAATAAAGGGCCGTATTTCCTGTCTTTTCCAATCTCAGTGCCACAATTAGAGGAAAAGCAAAGCAGGACATCTGTAAGAAACTTGCCAAGAGCCATGAAGTTTTTAGGTGGAACATCTGAGATTTAATTACAGTTCTATATATTTGTGTGTGTCTGTGTATGGAACTGTGGATGTATGAGCTTCTCTTTATTCCATCAATAGCCTCATGAGGAAGACTCAAGAAGTGATGGCTTCCAGAACACCAGGAAAGCTGTGACACCAGTAAGGAATGAAAGTTCTTATCAGCATTTTGAAGCTCTGTGAGGTGCCCTTCTACGTGCATGTACATGCAAACACACAAAATCACACTCACACATCTCAAAGCTCAACTAAAATTTCCACACAACCCAGATAAGCCAAGTGAATTTAAAAGACAGAACAGGAGTGTGTGGGTCTCATCCCTCTTGCAGCCATCGTAGGAGCGCCAGCAGTCAAAATGAATTTCATTCCCTTCGTGACTTCTGTCCGGAGCAAGAACCATAAAAGGCATTTCAATGCACCTTCCCACATTCGAAGGAAGATTATGTCTTCTCCTCTTTCCAAAGAGCTGAGACAGAAGTACAATGTTCGGTCCATGCCCATCTGAAAGGATGATGAAGTTCAGGTTGTTTGAGGACATTACAAAGGGCAGCAAATTGGCAAAGCAGTCCAGGTTTACAGGAACAGATATGTCATCTAACTTGAATGAGTACAATGAGAGAAAGCTAATGGTGTAACTGTTCATGTGGGTATTCACCCCAGCAAGGTGGTTATCACTAGACTAAAGCTGGACAAAGACCGCAAAAAGATCCTTGAACGTAAAGCCAAATCTCGCCAAGTAGGAAAGGAAAAGGGAAAATACAAGGAAGAAACAATTGAGAAGATGCAGGAATAAAGTAATATTATATACAACTTTTGTTAAAAACTTAAAATGAAAATAAAAAAATAAAGGAACAGCTCCCAAGCCAGTAATATTTCGCTGTTATACAATATTACATCTGTATTAGCATATCGAAAGAAAAAATTTGTCCTTTATCAGGGAGGTTGGTCAGCCATGAAAGCTGGAGTAAAGCAGAGTCACAGGCACACATATTGACAGACACACTATTGGGTTCACCCGTAGAATAAACTCACCATTCATTCATTCCACAAAGGTTTACTGAGCACCTACTAAATGCCAGGCACAATTCTAGGCCCGGAATACAGTGATCCTAACTTAGCACTCTCAAGGAGAGAGGTAGCCAACAAAATCCAAGCATTCTAGTTGCTTTCCCATGATCTTCTCATCCCTACTGTGAGATGAATGTATTAGGCTACTTATTATAGCTGCTGTATCACCCAGAGTTTTTAGTGCCAAGAGCAACTTAGCAAATTAACAACCAAAAGTGATGCTGGCTAGTCTAAGCAGAAGAACTTATTAAGAGAAGCTCATTTTCAGCCCAGCCAGTTGAGTGTTGACCTATGAACCAGAAGATCTCAGTTCAATTCCCCGTCAGGGCACATGCCTGGGTTGTGGGCTCGCTCCCCAATGTGGGGTGTGCAGGAGGCAGCCAATCAATGATTCTCTCTCATCACTTATGTTTCTCTTTCTCCCCCTCCCTTCCTCTCTGAAATAAATGAAAAAAAAAATTTTTTTTTTTTTTAAAGAGAAGCTCATTCTCACCTGGAGAAGTAGGAAACCAGAGATGATGCCAACCAAGGACAACGCCCAAAACCAGGCAGCAGAACAAGTCTAGTCAGCACATCTCTGCTTCCATTGCCAACCTCCACTATCCTCAACCACCATAATATAGCCACTGTGATACCACTACTATAGCTGCTCCAGGAATTCCATCTTGCTATATACACCACCACCACTGCAGTCTCTGCTCCTTTGCATCACCAGCTCTTGAGGGTCAAAGTCCATAGTGAATGGATGAGACTGAAAGAATCTATGGCAAGCTACAAAAGAAGTTGAAAGTAAATGTCTGGCATTGTGAGTGAAGAAATTCTTAGACAGCAAAGCATAATAAATATTCATTTTTAGTCACTTTGGCATTCATCTAACTAATGCCCTTGAGATCCTATGTTCACCATAACCTATATGACTAGAATTTGGTGTTCCGTGGTACCCAAACATAGAAAAATGTACTGGACATACCAACATAGGCATTTCAGTATATGTGACAGTTCTATTTGTCAAAGTAAACTTAAAAATTGGCATTCCAGTTTTATGTATCAGCCTTGTGAACTTGTTAAGAGAGTCTGCCTGAAGAGATAAATATTCTCAGTGCACTGACAAAATCTGAACCTTCAAAAAGTGAAATACTGTCCTGGCTGGTTTGGTATAGTGGATAGAGCATCGGCCTGCAGACTGAAGGGTCCCAGGTTCAATTCCAGTCAAGGGCACATGCCCAGGTTGCAGGCTCAATCCCCAGTAGGAGGCATGCAGAAGGCAGCCCATCAATCCATCAATGATTCTCTCTCATCATTGATGCTTCTAACTCTCTCTCCCTCGCCTTTCTTTTCTGAAATAAATAAAATCCTATCTAATAAAAGAGTAACATGCAAATTGACCATCACTCCGCTATGCCCACCAGCCAATCAGGAGCGAGTATGCAAATTAACCCAACCAAGATGGCTGCAGCCACAGAGCGAGCAGGAGGCTTGGGTTTCCCCAGTAATGGAGGAAGCCAAGCTTCCTGCACACCCTGTTCGCCTGGGCCTCCGCTCAAGGCTACAAAGTTTCAATTATAGAAGATAAATAAATCCCAACAAAAAATGGCTGCAGCCACGGAGCGAGCAGGAGGCTTGGGTTTCCCCAGCGATGGAGGAAGCCGAGCTTTCTGCCCACTCTGGCCGGCCCTGGGCTCCACTCAAGGCTACAAAGTTTCAATTATCCTATCTAATAAAAGAGTAATATGCAAATTGACAGTCACTACAATACACAAGATGGCCGCCCCCAGTGGTCAAAGATGGCTGCCCCCCTGTGAACAAAAGATGGCCATCACAAGATGGTCTGCAGGGGAGGGCAGTTGTGGGCAGTTAGGGGTGACCAGACCAGCAGAGGAGGGCAGTTGGAGGTGACTAGGCCAGCAAAGGAGGGCAATTGGGGGAGACCAGGCCAGCAAGGGAGGGAAGTTGGAGGGACCCAGGCTTGCAGGGGAGGGCATTTGGGGGGGACCAGGCCTGCAGGGGAGGGCAGTTGCGGGGACCAGGCCAGCAGGGGAGGGCAGTTGGGGTGGGACCAGGCTTGCAGTGGAAGACAGTTAGGGGGGACCCAGGCCTGCAGGGGAAGGCAGTTGGGAGAGACCAAGCCTGCAGGAGAGGGCAATTGGGGAGGGGGGCAGGCCTGTAGGGGAGGGCAGTTGTGAGCGATCAGGCAGCCAGGGAGGGCAGTTAGGGGAGACTGGGCCAGGAGAGGAGAGGAGCAGGGGAGATCAGGTCTGCAGGGGAGGGCAGTTGTGGGCGATCAGGCAGCCAGGGAGGGCAGTTAGGGGTGACCGGGCCAGCAGAGGAGAGCAGTTAGGGGTGACCAGGCCATCAGGGGAGGGCAGTTAGGGGCAATCGGGCCAGCGGGGGAGAAGTTAGGTGTCGACCAGGCTGGCAGGCAGAAGCAGTTAGGGGAAATCAGGCTGAGGCAGGCAAGTGGTTGGGAGCCAGCAGTCCCAGATTGTTAGAGAGATGTCCGACCGCCCATTGGGAGTCAGCAGTCCTGGATTGTTAGAGGGATGTCCGACAGGTGGTTGGACATCCCTCAAGGGGTCTCAGATTTGAGAGGGTGCAGGCTGAGCTGAGGGACACCCCCACCCCCATGCACGAATTTCATGCACCGGGCCTCTAGTATAAATATGTTTTTTAATACTAACAAACATTAACTGAGCACTCATATGTGAAAGATACTCTCCTAAGTACTCTTTATGGATTACCTACTTTTTCATATCAACCTTATAAACTGGGTACCATTCTCCTCACTTAACCTAAGAGAAGTTAAAGTAAACTTACCTAAGAATATGCAGCTAATAAATCAAGGAGTCCAGGATTTGAACCCAGGTAGTATGACACCATCCTTAAGCTTTTGTTGACTCCCAAAATTAAAACCCCTGTTAGGTGGTAGTTTTGCTCAATATAGTGTTTCTGGTAGGTGACAGATTGGCAGGAAGACACAATCCTATATCCTCCACCCCAAATTAAAGTCTTGATTTAATTAGCTGCAGATATAAAATCTTATTGGAAGAGAGAAGGCTGTCCACACAGGACAAGAGCAGGTTAAACAACTAAGTGAGGCTTTGCTTGGCTTCCAGATTCTCTAACTGCAGCTGCTGACAGTACTATCCACACAAGGTAATCTTTGCTGGACTTAGAGCTCAATTCTTATTATGTTATAACCTTTTATTTATATTCAGGGATTATGACTATATTTACACAAACAATATATTAAGACAGTCATTTCCAAAGTGGGATGCATGAGACTTTACAATGAAAGCAGAGAAAGAAAAATTAAAAATCTTTATTAGTTTTTAACCTTAAAATATATGAATTATGCTTTACCAGTATTAACTGTACAGACTAACAATGTGCCCTCAGATATTTCCATATCATTTATCACAAGGGGTCCTGAGAATAGAGTGGGAGCTCCACAGTGCTAGAGGGAGAACATCAGTGTCTGGAGTAACTCCAGGATACTATGACATACTGCAGTTAATGCATGTCTGATTAAACAAACTGGTGAATTACAGTTTTTATCCCCTCCCACCCCCACAAGTAAACCAACCTCACCATGAAGATAAATGATTTTAAAGGATTATTGCAAATAAATGAGCAAAGCACAAAAAAATAATTCTCATGGATTACAGGTGATATTAAAATAACACACAAAAATAAACAGTAATAAGAAAGTGACAAAGCTGATCCTTCTACCCCTAGTATAAGTTCTCTATCAAGGTAAAAACGAACTAATTGGTTGAAATAATAAGTTGGCAAAAAAATTCAAAATTATCAAAGACTACTTAAAATGTGGACTTATATTTATTAATAATGAACTGCATCCTTAGTTTATATTGTGCCTTAATATATTAAATCAGGAGTCAGCAAACATTTTCTATAGAGGGCAAGATACTAAATATCTTAGGCTCACAGGCCAAACAGTCTCCATTATAACTAAACTAGAGGCCCGGTACATGAAATTCATTCATGGGGGTGTGTGTCCCTCAGCTCAGCCTGCACCCTCTCCAATCTGGGACCCCTCAAGGGATGTCCGACTGCCTGTTTAGGCCCGACCCCAGTAGGATTCCGGTAGGATCGGGCCTAAATGGGCAGTCGGACATCCCTCTCACAATCCAGGACTGCTGGCTCCCAAGCAATCGCCTGCCTGCCAGCCTGATCACCCCCTAACCACTCCCCTGCCAGCCTGATTGATGCCTAACTGCTCCCCTGCCAGTCTGTGTGCTCCTAACTGCCCTCCCCTACAGGCCTGGTCACCCCTAACTGCCCTCCCCTGCAGGCCTGGTCCCTCCCAACTGCCCTCCCCTGCTGGCCATCTTGTGGTGGCCATCTTGTGTGCACATAGGGGCAGCCATCTTTGACCACATAGGGGCAGCCATCTTGTGTTGGAGTGATGGTCAATTTGCATATTACTCTTTTATTAGATAGGACTAGAGGCCCAATGCATGAAATTCATGCAAGGGGCTTGGCCCTCGCAGCCACGGCAGCTTGCCTCGGGGGGCTGCCTCTGCCCTCACAGCCCTGGCTTTGTTCAGAAGGTCGTTTGGCTGTCCAGTCTAATTAGCATATTATGCTTTTATTATTATAGATTATTATAGATAACTCTGCCATTATAGTACAAAAGTAGCCACAGGCAATATGTAAACAAATAAATGTGGCTGTGTTAAAAAAAAAAACCTTTCTTTATAGAATCAGGCATAGTTTGCTGATCCTTGTATTAACTCATGATGAAATAAAGCTGTCATGATGAAAAACACATCTAAAAAATAAATCTAAAGATAAACCTCTATAAATTGTATTTGAAGTTTGAAATCTGGACATAATCCAATTAAGAAGTCTTTTAATAGAATTCCTGATTAATAGTGGGGGGGGGGGGAAGACACATATTCATTGGTCAAACACTATTACTTCTTGCTGCAGTAAAAAATAGGATTAAATAGTACATGAAAAGTAAATTTTTAAACTGCACTCAATTGTCAGCAAATGCTATTTGAACAATATACAGGGCATCGAAAAATATATATATATTTTTATATATATTAACAACTGATATCTCAACTGATGTTTTCCAATTTAACCCATTGGAAATAATAATTATTCAAAGTGTGTATACATTTCTGGGACACCCTGTATACAAAATATTTCTTAACATTTTTTTAATATGTTTTTATTGATTTCAGAGAGAGGATGAGAGAGGGAGAGAGGGATAGAAACATCAATGATGAGAGAAAATCATTGATCCTCTGTCTGCTTCACACTCCCTACTGGGAATGGAGCCCACAACCAGAGCATGTACCTTGACCAGGAACCAAACCAAGACCTCCTGGTTTATGAGTCTATGCTCAATCACTGAGGCACACCAGCTGGGCCCTTAACAATTTTTAAATAAATATTATAGCCCTGGCTGGCTCAGTTGATTGAAGAGTCGTCCTGTACACGAAGGGGTGGCAGGTTCAATTCCCAGTCAGGGAACATACTTAGATTATAGGTTTGATCCCCAGACATGTACAGGAGGCAACTGATCAACATTTCTTTCTCTCTCTCTCTCTTTCTCTCTCTCTCTCTCTCAAATCAATTTTTAAAAATGTCCTCAGGAGCCCTAACCGGTTTGGCTCAGTGGATAGAGCGTCAGCCTGCTGACTGAAAGGTCCCAGGTTCAATTCCTGTCAAGGGCATGTACCTTGGTTGCGGTCACATCCCCAGTAGGGGGTGTGCAGTAGGCAGCTGATCAATGTTTCTCTCTCATCGATGTTTCTAACTCTCTATCCCTCTCCCTTCCTCTCTGTAAAAAGAACAATAAAATATATTTAAAAAATAAAAGATAAAATTAAATAAAAATGTCCTCAGGAGAGGAAAAGGGAGGGGGGAAAATAGGGGACATCTGTAATACTATTAACAATAAATAATATGTATTAAAGAATAAAAATAAATAGTTAAATATTATAAATTATGGAGTGTGAGAGATGTTCTATGCAGTAGGATACTTTCTTTCATATGCCAGTTAAAAGTATTTGCTATATTCTGTCAAACACTGAAATACAAAAGGAACTGCCTTTTAAGGATCACTAACGGAAAATGCACAAGAAAAAAACCTCTACAGTATGAGATTTATTTTATTAAAATAAAGTTTTATTTTTAAAATAACAAATAAAAAATAGTTTCGGGGAAAACTACTTAAATATAATCACTGTTAAGCAGCTGTAAATCCACAGAGACAAAAAGTAGATTAATGGCCAGGGGCTAGGAACGGGGAGTGACTACTCAGTGGGTTCCTTTTTGGGATGATGAAAATGTTCTGGGATTCGATAGTGGTGATTATTGTATAAAATTATTTAAAAACCACTGAATTGTACACTTTAAAATGCAAATGTTATGTTATGTAAATTGTATCTTAAAAAAACCTGAGTAGCTACTGGCTGCCTAATGGGCTGGCTGGTGTGTGAAAGCAGCTTTCATCCTCACTTTACAATACAAAATCCAGCTCAGGCTCTACACATCTAGTATACTGAGCCCTTGCAAAATGATTAGGATACAAACATATTTCATCACTCACATTAACCAACACATTGTAAAGTTTCTGAAAGACTCATGGCTTCTTTAAAAAAAACAAACAAAAAGCACACTTTTGGATGTCAGGACTAAGCAAGGTCCTTGGCATCCTCAAGCTCAGGTTATAACTAGCTCTGCTACTTACCCCACTCTCCCTGATTGGAGGGAAAATACAATCTCATCTACAAAAAAAAAAAAAAAAAGACAAAAAGACAGGAAAAAAGAATTTGGGGACTATTGCATCTCCAACAAATAATTATTGAGTAAACTATCTAGCAGTTTTCAAGTTATGCTCTGCAGGACCTTCCTTCCCCCAGCCTCCCAAACTCCCGCCCTGGTTCCTTGGCAATATCTAGTTCTTCAAGCAGAACAGCTTTATTTGTATTGTGTTTTAAACACTGGAAATATACTTCTTTTTTAAAATAAAAATGGCTCAATTATGTAGCAGACATCTATAAATGTTGCTGATGTAAACTACCTCCCAATCTCCAAAACCCTTCTTTGAATAAATGCACCTTGGTCTTCTCCTCTGCTCTCAAGCCACATGGTTACAGGGGAGCTGACTCTGATTCCATGAGTAGAATGTAACTCTGTTGGCCAAGAAAAATCCAGCGTTCTTCTGGCCACAGTGATTAGTTTAGGATAGGCACTGAACTAAAACCAAAATCATACCCAGGACTACCAGCACCAGCAGGGAAGAGATATTATTTTTCAATAGTGGTTGCTTAGCTGGTAGAATGCATACCCAAAGCTGATATCTATCTTTGCCACTGCCTAAGAATGACATCAAAACAAAGAAAAGCAGAACCAAGAGAAAAGAAAGTAGGTCCAAATGACATCCTTCAAGCCCCTGGATATTGCTGTGTCTAAAGAAAGATCTACTTCTAGGCTTTTTAGTTAGTTCAGTCAATAAGGCCCTCTCTCTTGCTTAAGTCAGTCTGAGTTATATTTCTGTCACCTGCAAAAGAAAGAGTCACACCATCAGCCATAAAAAAGAATGAAATCTTACCATTTGCAACAGAATTGATGGACCTAGAGGCTATGATGCTAAGTGAAATAAGTCAGTCAGAGAAAGACAAATACCATGAGTTCAGTTACATATGGAATCTAAAATATAAATGAACAAACAAAACAGAAATAGACTTATAAATACAGAGAACAGATTGACAGTAGCCAGAGGGGAGGGGAATTGGGGTACTGGGTAAAAAAGGTGATGGATTGATAAGTACAGATGGGTAGTTACAAAATAGTCACAGGGTTATAGAGTACAGCATATGAAATATAGTCAGTAATCCTATATAATAAAAGTGTAGTATGCTAAATGTCTGACCCATCGGTCGACCACTCGACTGTTCAGTGGACCACTCGACCAGTTGCTATGGCACACACTGACCACCAGGGGGCAGATGCTCTGACCAGTAGGTTAGCTTGCTGCTGGGGTCCAGCTGATCGGGACTGGGCCAGTCGGGCCAGACACACCCTGGAGTCCTCCCACGGTGGTCCCTCCCAGCCAGCCAGCCCCCACTGGCCCAATTGGGACTGGGCAAGACAGCCCCAATCACCAGCCAGGCCAAGGGACCCCACCATGCACAAATTTGTGCAACGAGCCTCTAGGCCTATCTAATAAAAGAGTAATATGCAAATTAACCATCACTCTGCTACACCCACAAGCCATGCCCACTAGCCAATCAGGAGCGAGTATGCAAATTAACCCCAACCAAGATGGCTGCAGCCAGGAGAGAGCAGGAGGGAGGCTTGGTTTCCCCAGTGATGGAGGAAGCCAAGCTTTCCGCACACCCTGGCCGGCCCAGGCCTCTGCTTAAGGCTACAAAGTTTCAATTATATAAGATACATAAATCCCAACAGAAATGGCTGCTGCCACGGAGCAAGCAGAAGGCTTGGTTCCACTCCAGGGTACAAAGTTTCAATTGTAGAAGATAAATAAATCCCAGATCCCAGGGCCTCTGCTTGGGTCACTGGGGGGCATGGCCTGCAAACGACCACAGGCCCCTCGCCCAGGCTGCCCATGCCCCAAGGGAACCCCCACCCTGATCCAGGACACCCTTCAGAGCAAACCAGCTGGCCCCGACCCATGCACCAGGCCTCTATCCTATCTAATAAAAGAGTAATATGCAGATTGACCATCACTCCAACACACAAGACGGCTGCCCCCATGTGGTCAAAGATGGCTGCCCTCATGTGTACACAAGATGGTCGCCACAAGATGGCCAGCAGGGGAGGGCAGTTGGGAGGGACCAGGCCTGCAAGGGAGGGCAGTTGGGGGTGATCAAGCTTACAGGGGAGGGCAGTTAGGGGTGACCAGGCCGACAGAGGAGGGATGTTGGGGGCGACTGGGCCTGCAGGGAAGGGCAGTTGGGGGGGGGACCAGGCCTGCAGGGGAGAGCAGCTGGGTAGTACCAGGCCTGCAGGGGAGGGCAGTTAGGGGTGACCAGGCCTGCTGGGGAGGGCAGTTAGGGGTGACCAGGCCTGCAGGGGAAGGCAGTTAGGGGCAAACAGGCTGGCAGGGGAGCAGTTAGGCATCAATCAGGCTGGCAGGGGAGTGGTTAGGGGGTGATCAGGCTGGCAGGCAGGCGAGCAGTTGGGAGCCAGACATCTTGGATTGTGAGACAGATGTCCGAGATTGGAGAGGGTGCAGTCTGGGCTGAGGGACACTCCCCTCAACCCCGTACACGAATTTCATACACCGGGCCTCTAGTATTGTAATAAGCATGTATGGTGCCAGATGGGTACTGGAAAAATCAGGGGAACACTTTGGGGTATAAATGTCTAAGCACTATGCTACACACCTGCAACTAATACAAAATAATACTGAATGTAAACTGTACTTTACAAAAATTTTAGAGTCACAAAACATGGAATATTATTTGGGAAAATAATTGAGAAACACCCATCTGGTTAATCAAGTCCAAACCTCCATCTGGTCAATAAACCCAAACCTTTATTATAAATCACAGTCAGGGAAAGAATCTTTTTTTAAAATCTCCCAGAGACTGTCTTCTTGAATCCCCAGTACATTCCTGAATGTGCACAGCATTTTACAATTTCCAAGTCACTTTCCAATTCATAATCTCATCCGATCTTCAAAAACGAAAGTCAGTATTCACATTGTATATTGGAAGACACTGAGGCTCAGAGAGAACTGAATAACTTGAAGTCATCCAATTTGAAATCAAGGCTTCTGTCTCTAAATTATACCTTTTCACTAGTCATTACTGCTTTGCAATTCTCAGCAAGCAATACACAGGGCTGGGAACCTGACTGGGCTCAGTACAGACTTGCTACCTGACAGCATTGTTTCCCTGTTCCTGGCAGCTTTGCTTGTTTCATTCAAGCCTCACCCTGCTCCCTTTCCTCAGAGAGACTGAGATATAAACAAGCTCATGGCACAGTATCCCAATGCAGGTACATAAGAAGGATGTGTCGCTCAACTGACTGGCAGCCCTGAAGGTCAATGGCCTTACTCACACAGTAGCCCTAGACCTAACAAATAAACATCAGTGGATAAGATCTGAGAAGGAAAAAATGTCTTCTAAGATGCACCTATGGTGATAAACTACACTTAAGCCAATAGTAGCAAACACTCATTAGTGACTGGGAAAAGCCCAATAGCATACATTCCATGATTTAAAAATACATTAGCTGAAACCGGTTTGGCTCAGTGGATAGAGCGTCAGCCTGTGGACTGAGGGGTCCCAGGTTCGATTCCGGTCAAGGGCATGTGCCTGGGTTTTGGGCGCATCCCCAGTGGGGGGCGTGCAGGAGGCAGCTGATTGATGTTTCTCTCTCATCGATGTTTCTAACTCTCTGTCTCTCTCCCTTCCTCTCTGTAAAAAAAAATCAATTAAAAAAAATACATTAGACTCACACCATATACAACAATTATTTATGCATAAATGACCTAAATATAAGAGCTAATAAAACATAAAAACAGTTTCCATTACCTTGGATTGGTAAGGTTCTTAGATATGACTTCAAAAGCATAAGCAACAAAAGGAAAAAAAATAGATAAATGGGATGCCAAAAAAAATAAAAATAAATTACTGTGCAACAAACATACAAATAAAAAGTGTGTTTGTACATACATATTTTCCAGTTATAAAAAGAAATGAAGTTCTCTGGTATATACTACAACATGGACAAACCTATGAACATTATGCTACGTGAAATAAGCCAGACACAAAAGGAAAAATATTGGCTCTGACTGGGTTGCTCAGTTGGTTAGTCCTAGACTCTCAATTCTAATAATTACAGGCTGTTGTTGTTCCTTGTGATTAGCCCCTATCCCAGTGGTTGGCAAACTCATTAGTCAACAAAGCGGCAAACCATGGCTCACAAGCCACATGTGGCTCGTGAGCCGCAGTTTGCTGACCACTATGTTAGAGCATCCTCCTGATACATCAAGGTTGAGGGTTCAATCCTGTCAGGGCACATACAAGAAGCAAACAATGAATGCATAAATAAGTGGAACAACAAATGGATGTTTCCTCTCTCCCTTCCTCTCTCTCTCTCTCTCTCAAAATCAATAATTTTTTTTAAAAAGGAAAGCATTGTGTGATTCCACTTATATGCAATAAATATCTGAAATAGGCAATTCATGGAGACAGAAAGTAGATTTGAGTTTAGCAGGAGCTAGAGGGAAGGGGGGAAAAGGAAGATACTGCTTAATGGGTACCAAGTTTCTATTTGGGGTGTTGAAAAGGTTTTGAAAACAGATAGCGGTGGTAGTTAGACAACACTGTGACTGTAATAAGTGCTACTGAGTTGTACACTTAAAATGGTTAAAATGGCTACAAAATAGTCACGGGATGTAAAGTACAGCATAGGAAATATAGTCAATAACATTGTAATAACTATGTATAGTGCCAGGTGGATACTGGAAATACCGGGGAAAACACTTTGTAAAGTATATGATGGTTCAATCGCTACACTGTATACCTGAAACTAATACAAAATAATAATGATGTAAACTGTAATTGAAAAAATAAATAAATGGCTAAAATGGCAAATTTTATGTTATATATTTTACCACAATTTTCTTAAAAACTTTTTTAAAAGAATGATATACTGACACATGCTATAATGTAAATGAACCTATAAAATACTATGCTAAGTTAAAGAAGTCATACACAAAAGGTCACATATTATGATTCCATTAATATGAAATATCGAGGACAGATAAATTATCCATGGAGACAGAAATCTGACTGCTGCCAGGGGATAGGGGGAATGGCAAAGAACTGCTTAACAGGTAAGGCACTTTACTCTGGGGTGATGGAAATGTTTGGAACTAGATCGAGGTGGTGGTTACACAACATTGTGATGTACTAAATATCACTGAATTATTCAATTTAAAAAGATTACTTTTATGTTATGTGATTTTTACCACAATAAACATTTTTTACAGTATATGAGAGAATTTGGGAATCAGCTGAGCAACAGAATTAGGGCTAAGAGGAGAGGCAGGGCAAGGCAAAAAATGGTCAGAAACTCAGTGGGTAAGAGACATCTAGGAACAACAGCAAAAAGCAACTTGAGCCCTAGGAGGATTGGCTCAGTGGATAGAGCATTGGCCGGCAGACTGAAGGGTTCCGGGTTCAATTCCAGTCAAGGGCACATGCCCGGGTGTGGGCTCAGTCCCCAGTGGGGGGCATACAGGAGGCAGCTGATCAATGATTCTCTCTTACCATTGATGTTTCTATCTCTCTCTCTCTCTCTCCCTCTCCAGTCCTCTCTGAAATCAATAAAAAATATTTTTTTTTAAAAGAAGCAACTTGAAGCGGCAGCAACCCGATACCTCCCTGCATTGAAGATACAGATCAAGCTGCTATAACTATGAGAACCCCACTTAGAAAAGATTAAATGAAAGAAAGTGTATTTCTCTCATATAACAACTGAGCAGTTAGCAGTCAGGGACTGAGAGAGGAATTTTGCCATCCTCATTCAACATGATTCCTCTATCTCTGGGACCAAAAGAAATGCTGCAGCTCCTACCATCTCCCAGCCAGCAGGAAGGGAAAAAGGGTAAGAAAAGCACTCATCCACTCTTTGTAAGCACATGACCCAGAAGTGGTAGACACACCGCTTTCACTTAGATCCCACTGGTTAGAACTTAGATTTGTGGCCATACTTGATTGCAAAGGAGGTTGGGCAGTTAACCCCAGACCAAGTCCTACAAAGATTGAGGCAGGACAAGGTTCTTAGTTTTGTTTGATTTTGTTTTTAAGCTTGTCTTATTGAGATAAAATTCACAAAATTAACCATTTTAAAGTAAATAATTCAGTGGCATTTATTACATTCACAATGTTGGGCAACCACCACGGTTCTTAGTTTTCGACAAGGCCCATGAAACCCTACGTGATTTCACTGAGGTCAGGCTCTACCACTGCTCAGGCGGCTCTGCTCAAACTGATGTGCCAGGTACTTGTGGCTTTGGCAAATATCTGCCTTGAGTTCCTAGGCTGCCATACTCTTTTCTAGCCTTTCCTGACCTCAGCTCCCCTGGGAACACAGGGCATAGTGACCAGAAGCAAATTTCTTCTGTCTATCCCTATTTAAAACTTTTCAGTGGCTCTGCATTGCCCAAAGAATAAAGTCTCAAATCCTTAACATGACACATGAGACTCTCTATAATCAGGCATTTACTGTTTCCCTAGCCTCATCTCCTAAACATGTTATCCTAAAATTCTTTCCTCTTATTATGTTTCCCTTGGTACAAGTGACTGCTCAAACATGCTATTTTCTTTCTCTTACCCTGGGAATGGTGTTGTCACCCCCAGGCTTATCTTACCCCGGGGAAAGTTCTTGTCCTTTTTTACTATTCCCTGGGAACAGTTCTTATCCCAGTCTCGTTGTACCCTCAGTACCACAATGATCCACAGTTCACTCTTCACTATTATCTGGATATGTCATTGACCATATTACATCTCAGAATGACCTTATCCAACCTCTTCCTCTTCTATTTCTGTTATATTACTTATAACTGCTTCTGCTTCCTCTGTCTGGGTCTCTTTATAAGTCCAGGGCTTCACCAGGTCTTTCACTCCAGTTACTGGTACATGGGTTTTAGAGTAGTCTAAATCACAGAGACAGAGAGTAGAATGGTGGTTGCCAGGGACTGGAGAAAAGGAATATAGGGGATTGTCTAAATGGGTACAGATCCCTAGCTGGTTTGGCTTAGTGAATAGAGCATCAGCCTGTGGACTAAAGGGTCCTGGGTTCGAATCCAGTCAAGGGTACTTGCCAGGGATGTGGGTTTGATCCCCAGTAGGGGTCAGGAGGCAGCCGATCAAAGATTCTCTCTCATCATTGATGTTTCCATCTCTCGCTTCCTCTCTGAAATCAATAAAAATGTATTTTAAAATAAATATATAAATAGGTATAGAGTTTCAATTTTATAAAATGAAAAGAGTTATGAAGATGGATGGTGGTTGAATGGTTGCACGTTACAAATGTATTTAATACTACTGAACTTTATGCTTAGAAATGAATTATGATGGCAAATTTTATGTCATATATTTTTTACAATTTTACAAAACGGAAAAAAGTTATTGGTACTGGAACTTAGGAGAGAGATATACTATATCCCAGCCAGCTGAGGGACTGGATCCAGATCTTATTCTCCCTTACCTTCTCTTCTGACAGGATGACGTATCTTTAGGATGGCATTTGAACCCAGCCTCAATTTACCCAGAAAGTATCTCTGACTCCAACCTCATTTGACTTTGAGAACAGCTCTGACCTAGACCTTCCCAATCACCATACCACAGAGAAAGTCACAATAAGTATACCCTGGAGATGGCTTATACACTGACCTTGGCTGACATTATACCTCAGGAAAGAAAAGTGATGTGAAGCAATTGGCCCAAAGCAACCCAATGTTATTCCAAACTAGGGAAAAAAGGTCTTTCCTGGAGAGTGGGAGAGAAAAATTTCCAAATCTTCACCAAACTCTTCTGACTTTCTGTGTATAATGATGAGACACTTTCGGTGTCTCAAGTGGTACACAGGAATATCTCACACAAAGGCCTTGTTCCAGGTGTTTTAGATTTCCAGCTGCTGTAGCCTCACAAATGTCAGTGTGTTCATATGGGAGTGAATGAACAATGTATTCAGAACACTAAGATTTTGCCTTTCTTCTGGTATGTTCGCCTCTATTCAGCAGCAAAGCAATAATATTTAGACTGTCATTCTATAATATTTTATTTGGGCTTGCTTGGCAATGTATGTGATGGAACAGATCTAGCCTTTATAAATTTCTAGCCACTGAATCTTGGGAAAATCACTTTTCTCATTGGTAAAATGAAATAATAGTGATATCTTATACTATAAGACTTATAGGGTTGTATAGAAAAGCATATATATATATATATATATATATATATATATATATATATATATATAATATCTAGCAGTGTATCTGGTCCAAAATACTACATTCAACAAATATTTACTAAGCACATACTATATGTCAATTAGTATTCTAGGCATTGAGGATTCAACAGTGAACAAAAATCACTGCTCTTATGGAACTAACAGGGAACAGGGAGTGGGGGGCAAGGTAGAAGGCCTGACAGGTAAATATGTCAGAGGGTGACATGCTATGAAGAAAAGTAAAGTAGAAAATATAGCTTCAGGTGTGCTATGGGGAAGGGGTTGCTATTTTTAAACAGATTGATTGAAGTGGGCCATTGAGAAGATGACATTTGACCAAAAGATCTGAAGTAAGATAATGAGACACACAGAATGTTGGAAGAAAGGGGAAAACGAGTGCAAAGACCTTGGGGCAAGAGTACATCTTATTCAAAGAACAGTGAGCAAGCAATGGGGCAGGGTGAGCAGATAGAGAGGAGATAAAGATAGGCTAGGTAACTGGGAGCCAAGTTACTCTAAGGACTTCGGCTTTTTCTCTGAGAGATATGGGGAGGCACTAAACAATTTGAACAGAAAAGCTATATGATTGCATTTACATTTTGAAAGGATAGCTCTGGCTGCTCTATTAGAACAAACTATAGGCAGGGAAGGGCAAAAGCAGGAAACTGATTAAGAGGCTATGATCTGAGCCAGGCCAGCGTGGCTTAGTGGTTGAAAGTTGACCTATGAACCAGGAGGTCACAGTTCAATTCCTGGTCAGGGCACATGCCTGGGTTGTGGGCTGCAGCCCCAGTAGAGGGTGTGCAGGAGGCAGCCGATCAATTATTCTCTCTCACCATAGATGCTTCACTCTTTCTCCCTCACCCTTCAACTCTGAAATTAATTTTAAAAAATAATTTAAACAGGCTATGAGTTGAGACAATGATAGCTTATAACAAGGTGATAGGAGCAGAGGCTATGAAAAGTGTCCAAGTTTCTATATGTTTTAAAGATAGAACCAATAGGATTTACTGACATATTGAATGTAAGTGTGAACTTGTGAAATTTAAAATGTCAATTAGTCATCCAAAATGTTAATTAAGAGGTTGCATATACAACTCTAAAGTTCAGAGAAGTTTGAGTTAGAAACACAAATTTTTTTAATAAATCTTTATTCAGATTATTACAATTGTTTCTTTTTCCCCCCATAGCTCCCCTCCACCTGGTTCACACCCCACCTTCTGCCCTTACCTCCCCCCACCACTGTCCTCATCCATAGGTGTACGATTTTTGTCCAGTCTCTTCCTGCACCCGCCCATACTCCTTTCCCCCTGAGAATTATCAGTTCACTCCCTTTCTATGCCCCTGATTCTATTATATTCACCAGTTTATTCTGTTCCTCAGGTTTTTAATTCACTTGATTTTTAGGTTCACTTGTTGATAGATATGTATTTGTTGTTCATAATTTTTATCTTTACTTTTTTCTTCTTCCTCTTCTTAAAGAATACCTTTCAGCATTTCATATAATACTGGTTTGGTGGTGATGAACTCCTTTAGCTTTTTCTTGTCTGTGAAGCTCTTTATCTGCCCTTCAATTCTGAATGATAGCTTTGCTGGGTAGAGTAATCTTGGTTGTAGGTTCTTGCTGTTCATCACTTTGAATATTTCTTGCCACTCCCTTCTGGCCTGCATAGTTTCTGTTGAGAAATCAGCTGACAATCACATGGGTGCTCCCTTGTAGGTAATTAACTGTTTTTCTCTTGCTGCTTTTAATATTCTCTCTTTGTCTTTTGCTCTTGGCATTTTAATTATGATGTGTCTTGGTGTGGTCCTCTTTGGATTCCTTTTGTTTGGGGTTCTGTGCGCTTCCTGGACTTGTAAGTCTATTTCTTTCACCAGGTGGGGGAAGTTTTCAGTCATTATGTCTTCAAATAGGTTTTCAGTATCTTGCTCTCTCTCTTCTTCTGGCACCCCCATAATTCTGATGTTGGTACGCTTGAAGTTGTCCCAGAGTCTTCTTACACTATCTTCAACTTTTTGGATTTTTTTTGCTTTTTGCTTTTTCAGTTGAGTGTTTTTTGCTTCTTTGTATTTCAATTCCTTGACTTGATTCTTATGTTCCTCTAGTCTGTTGTTACGTCTCTATATAATATTTTTTTATTTCAGTCAGTGTATGTTTAATTTCTAGTTGGTCCTTTTTCATATCTTCGAGGGTCTCATTATATTTATGGGCCTTTTCTAGGATATTCTTGAAAAGCCTTATAACCATGGTTTTGAATTCTATATCCAGTCGTTTGTTTTCCTCCATTTCTTTTGTTTGTGATCTGTTTCTTTGTTGCCACATTTTCACTGCTTCCCTGAGTTGGTAAGGTAGCTTTGTGTGCTAGGTTTCCTATATGGCCTAGTGGGTCGGCCTCCCAGTTAACCTGAGGTGGGCACTCTTGGTGCACCCCTTTGTGGACTGTGTGTACAGCCTTGTTGTAGTTAAGTCTTGACTGTTGTTGGTATCACTGAGAGGAATTGATCTCCAGGCCAGTTGGCTGTGAGGATCAGCTGTGTCTACGCTGGGAGTAGTTCGGTGCTGGAGACAGCCTTATAGGATTAGACTTGCCAAATTGCAAAAGCCTCTGTGCTCAGCTTGGATGGGGTGGAGTCTCAGGGTGGAGCAGACAGTCTTGGCTTCCCATCAGCCCTGCCCTTGTGCGTGCGCGCCTCCAAACCTCTGCCTTCCCCAGCTCCCGAGCCTCCGCACGAAAGTCCAGATTCCCCCCCCGCCCCCGCCGGGCAAGAGCATGGGTCACCAGGGACCTGCCTGGAACTGGGGTTCAGTGCAGTCAGAACTGGGGTTCAGTGCAGTCAGGAGCTTCTGACTCCCTTCTGCTAGAGAAAGCCTGTGGCAACCTCCTCAGTCTTTGTGCACACTGGCGCGCGCGCGCCTCCAGACCCCTATCAAACGGGGCTCCCCCGGGTCTCCCCTGGGTGTCCGAGTCTCCGAGTGCCTTTCTCTCTACCTGACAGTCCAGACACCCCCTGTATGAGCCTGGGTCCACGGGGTTTCGCCCAGAACTGGGGTTCAGTGCAGTCAGAACTGGGGTTCAGTGCAGTCGGGGGCTTCCTTTCCCCTCCCGCCAGAGAAAGTCAGCCAGGCTCTCAGCCACCCTTCCTCTCTGCGCGCACAAAGACCCTTTGCCGTACCTCAACCCTTTGCTGTTCCTCCAATTCTCCGTGAGCTTTTCTCTTTCCTTCTAGTTGTAGAATTTCCACTCAGCCAGCTTTCCTGTGGTTCTGGATGGTGTCCATTCTGTCTTTTAGTTGTAGTTTTGAAGTTGTTGTGCGAGGCAGCAGTTTAGGTGCTTACCTATGCCGCCATCTTGGTTTCATCCGAAACACAAATTTTAGAGTTGTCAATGCACAGATGATAATTAAAACTATGAAAGTGGCTTTTAAATATTATTTATTTATTACTCCATAAATGAAGTGCCCAAGGAATAGTAACTGCTGTTATAAACCCTTTGTTTTCTTAAGGTACTAGAGATACTTGCCAACTATGTATACTTACCATGTACAGTGGAACCTCATTTCTTGAACTTAATTCGTTCACAGCACAATATCCTGAGATTTTAACAGTGGTAAACTGACTCATATTTGTGCATTCTCTCCTTTGTCACCTGAGAAATGTGTGACTCATCACATAGGTATGAGCATGAAAGGGTTGTCAGGTTGAGAAGCAAATTGTTCGAGATGGGAGACATCTGAGAAATGAGGTTCGACTGTATACTTAAATTTCAGTGCCCCCCCCCCAGAATCTCACCCCAATCTATTTTTTTTTCAAATATATTTTTATTGATTTTAGAGAGGAAGAGAGAGGGATAGAGAGATAGAAACATCAATGATGAGAGAGAATCATTGGTCAGTTGCCTCCTGCAACCCCACACTGGGGATGGAACCCGCAACCAGGGCATGAGCCCTTGACCAGAATCGAACCCAGGACCCTTGAGTTCACAGGCCAAAGCTCTATCCACTGAGCCAAACTGGCTAGGGCCTCACCCCAATCTATTATGCTAAGCGAAATAAGCCAGAGAAAGAGAAGTATCACATGATCTCACTCATATGTGAAATCTAATGAAAAAATAAATAAACTGTTGAACAAAATAGATACACAGACATAGAAGCATAGGAGAATGTCGATTCTTAGAGGGAAGTGGGGAAGGGATGAGTGGATGGAAAGAGATCGACCAAAGAACTTTTATACATATATGCATAACCCTTGGATACAGCAATAATAGGGTGCGGAGGGTGGGGAGCAGAGGGAGCTAGAAGGGATCGATGGAGGGAAAGGGGGGACATATGTAATACTTTCAATAATACAGATTTTAAAAATTAAAAATAAATAAAATTTTAAAAAATAAATTTAAAATAAAGATCCAATTCCCTCATGTAACAGAGGAGCAGATTAACTTACTCCACAATAAATTTATTTAGGACACTTATTCAGTCAGGCCATGTGACAGGTATGAGGGATACAGGGATGAGTAAAGCATTGTCTCTACCTTATGCCAAGTAAATATGCAAGAGATAAGTAACTTGCCCGAGGTAACCTAGTCAATCACTTGGACTGGAAATCATGTGTTTTAATTTTCAGTGTCTTGCTCTTGCTACTGATCCAAAATTATTAAATTCAAATAAAAATACTTCTCAGGAAGAAGACTACCCTGTGCCCTGTGCCATCCTAAGCTCAGCAATTCCTTACAGATAGCTTGTCGGAAAGGATAAGTCCCTTTGGGCTTAGAGGTTGATCCTTTTTTCTCTGCAAACAGTCACTAAAAAGCAGTAGCTGGGACTGAAATAGAGAAAAATAAAGTGAAAGCCTGCAGTCAACAAAGTCATTGAGACTAAGCAGAGAGAAGAGAAATAGAGAAAAATAAAGTGAAAGCCTGCAGTCAACAAAGTCATTGAGACTAAGCAGAGAGAAGGCAGAGCAAGGCCAGAGTAAAACCTTTCTCCTTCATCCCAGATATCATCATGTTCCCTCTAGGCTAGGACCAGTTCCAGAACTCTACTTGTGTCCCTCTGGGCCCTCCATTCCTACCCCATACAGCCTTTTCCAGAATCTCCACACTGAGCTCCTAAGGGAAAAGACAATACTGTGGAGTAGAAAGAAAACACCTTGTAGTTTCAGACCTGAACTGAAACTCTGGCTCCATCACTAACTTGTCTGTGTCTGCATCTGGTAAATGGTGGCAATACTTCTGGAAGTTGTAATGAGAATTAGAATTGTGTCTAATGTGTTTAGATGTACCTATAACAACTCCTAGCACACAGAGGTTATTTTATATATGGTGCTATCACTAATTATTATTAATGTCAGTCTCTCCTATCTACCCCACACTCTTTCAGTGACTGCAGGCTTCAGCATAGCACCAAGGTCAGGGCTTTCACAATAATATGGAGAATTCAGAGAGGCATGACACCTTAACTGACTACATTTCTCTCTCTTCACCCTCAACCTATACCACTCCAATCTTCCAACTTTGAAAAAAAACAACTTTGAACCTACCTCCCCTGGTTCCTCTTCAAAATATTACCTTCTTTCCTTTCTTACCATTATATTTCTCAGAAGAGACCTCACTTCACCTCATAATCCCTAAACCATAGGAGACTAGCTTCTGTCCCCACCCCTTCACTGAAACTGATGTCACCAAGTCACCAATGACTCAGTACCCTCATTTCAGCACTCACTCTGATTGTTCTCTGATGCAATAGACACTTACCATCTCATTCCTGGCACCCCAGATAATAATTTCTCCTACCTCTCTGATTGTTCCTTCTTAGATTCCTTCCCTAACTTTACTGTCTATACATATCAAAGCTCCTCTGGGCTCTATCCTCAATCCCCTTCCTTCCCCATTTTATGGATTTCACTAGGTGACTTCGTCTATTTCTATAGTTTCCACTCTCACTTAGAAGTCATCACTTCCACCTCTCTCAAGAGCTTCAAAACTTATTTCTTCTCCCCCAAGTACCATATAGCTTCTACTATGCCATCCACAGGCATCTCAAAACCAACATTAACCTCCTCAAACCAGCTCTCCAGCCCGTATTCCATGTATTAATAGAGTCACCGTAATACCCAATCACCTAACACTTCCTCCCTCACCTTTCAGTCACACAATTTAAACCAACCCGCATGACCACTGCCCTTGTTCCAGCTTTATCATTTTTTAATGTAAGTCTTTTAGCTGGCTTTCCTGCCTATAGTTTTAATTTATCCATTCTAAGACTCCTAAGCAAAGACATCAGAGAGATCTTTCGAAAACACCACTCTGATCATGTCAGTCCATCTTAAATGTCAATAGGAAAGTTCAATTCCAATAGAATTTAAGCTCTTTACCATTCAGGTTCCCTCCCAAGCAGCCCAATAGTCCACCATAAGGAACAACTCACCGTTCCCTGAACATGCCATGTACTTCCACATTACTACCTAGAATGCATCCCAAGGCCTCCCTGCCTAGCACACTTCTTTCTGGTCATCCTTAAAGATCCAGGTTAAACATCTTTGAAGCCTTCCCTGACTCTCTCTTGCTACGCATTTAAACTCTCCTTCCTTTTTCTCACAGTACATTTTCTATGTCCCTCTATTGTAGCACTTGTGATACTATATTGAGAGCACTTGTTTGTGTGCTTATCTTCTCAGTAATCTGTGGATTGCTCAAGGTCAGGGACTATGTCACATCTCTGTAACCTTTGGCCACTTGCCCAGCCTCTCAAGATGAGCAACAAGACTATCAATTGTGACAGGGGATACTTCCCCACCCCCAACCAATATCAGGAGCACTAACTCTAATGGCAATAGGAAGTCTTAATAGATTCAACTTCCCCTCTTACAATCGATTCCAGATGCTGCTTGAACTCTGACTCCAGAGGAGATATTCCTGACCTGATTCCTGGGGTTTCTCTGCCTAGAACAGCATGTTCAATAGGAATAGGAGAGCATCCCATAAATTAAAATTCTTTGAAAAATAAATTCTAAAATGGGCTGAGATTATACATTGGACTGGAAACTGCCAGGTCCATCTCAAGAAGTAATTGTGAAATAGCATCAAGACCATAACCTTCAAAAGTAATTGGTATGATTACTACAGCAACTTGTAACTAGTCTTGTTGCCTTCAATTCCCTGCCTTTGGAAACTGCCCTGTACCACACTATTTGCTTCAGACAGAAATCTATGATGGCTTCTCACTAACTAAAACTGTATAGCATGGTGACTGAGAGCAAGAACTCTGGAAAAAAGTCAGCCAGGCCTGAAAACCACCATTTTATTAACCATGTGAGTTTGAGCAAGTTGGTTAAGTACTCTGGGCCTCGGTTTTCTCACCTGTAAAATAGGAAAATAACAGTGTCTACTCTCTTAGGATTGGTATAAAGATTAAATATACTAATAAGAAGAATTAAATAATATTTTTAAATCATTAAGTTTAACATTAAAGATGCTAAGGACAGTGCCTAGCACATGGTAAGAACTTAATAAATTATATATAAACATATTGAAGTTTCAAGTCCCTCTGTCATTCATAGCCCAAGACATGAACTATTGTTATGATCCATTTCATGTTTTACAATTCAACAGCTCCCAATCCTTTCACTTCTGACTTCATCACTTGCCATTCTTTCACTATACCCACAACACCAATCGCCTTCTGCCTGTACCTCCCTTAGTCCTTAGTTACAAATTCTCCCTGGCAGTGCTACCTTCAGCTGCCCCAGAAATAGCCCCTCAGCAGAGTGCCCATAGGTGCTTATCTTAAACATTCTATTCTCTATGCTCATGCCTACCTGCACTCAGGTCATTTTCACAATCCAATGTCCCCCTGAGTTTCTGCAGTATATAAACTTTAAAAAGAGTTTTAGAGACGAATTAAGTAGCACTATAGCCAGGAAGCCTTCCAGACTACAGTAACTCATACAAATATCTGCCTTCCCTTAATTACTAACATCTTAATATGTAATATGCACTTCCACACTCCTATCATCTAATCATCTCTACTAGATTAAGTTCCATGAAGCAGCATTTGGTTTTCCATAACTATATACCCATTACCCTAAAACAGAGACTGGATCATAGTACATGTTTAATAAGTATTTATTAAATGCAATCAATCTAGCCCAACTTCATCTTTAAATGAGAAAACACGGTTGAGAAAGTAAAAGTGCTTCACTCAAAACAGAGGATTGGAACGCAGAACTCCTTAAGACTGAAATATTGGCCCTAACTGGTGTGGCTCAGTGGATAGAGCACTGGCCTGCGGACTGAAGGGTCCCAGGTTCGGTTCCGGTCAAAGGCATGTACCTTGGTTGCAGGTATATCCCCAGGTGGGGGTGTGCAGGAGGCAGGTGATCGATGTTTCTCTCTCATCAATGTTTCTAACTCTCTATCCTTCTCCCTTCCTCTCTGTAAAAAAAATCAATAAAAAAAAAATTTTTTTTTTTAAAGACTGAAATTTGAATGCAATTGTCCTCACCCACTTCTGGACTAGCTGCAACCAACTAGAGTGCATTAGAGAGTGCTATGATTGAACTAAGTGTTATTCAAAGCAGGGCAATTACCTCCCATTCCAGAAGCAGGAAACTAGGCAAACTATAGAGGCACAATTAGCTTAATCTCCTACCACTGAGTCTGGGACATAACCAGGAACTGGTGAATTAACCAAGATCTCCAGCTTTCTGCAGCAACAACCCAGTCTGTAAAAAGAAGAGAAGACTGGAGGTAGCTTGCCAGACAAAGGACAGCTTGACATATTACTTCTCCAAGGCTTACTAACAGAGGAAGCCACTTTGTGCTCATGTATCTATTTGTGTTCCATTGAATATGATCCTATATAATAAAAGCCTAGGTGGCATCACACGCAACGCCACCACAAGATGGCCACTCTCACTTTGTCACAATATGGCCATCACAAGATGGCTGCCACAAGATGGCCAGCAGGGGAGGGCAGTTGTGGGAAATCAGGTCGGCAGGGGAGCAGTTAGGCATCAATCAGGACAGCAGGGGAGCGGTTAGGGGGATGATCAGGCTGGCAGGCAGGTGAGCGGTTAGGAGCCAGAAGTCCCAGATTGTGAGAGGGAGGTCTGACTGCTGGTTTACGCCCGTAGGATTGGGCCTAAACTGGCAGTCAGACATCCCCCAAGGGGTCCCAGATTGGAGAGGGTTCAGGCCGGGCTGAGGGACATCGCCCCCCCATGCATGAATTTCATGCATTGGGCCTCTGGGGTCTTATAAAATATCAATAGTTGTTCTTTTAGGAGGAGAAAAGATTCCACCATCAAAAAAATGTAGGAAACCCTGTATATCTTTCCTTATCATACTAAAGATTTCCAACTTTTCCAAAGTTGATCTCAAAGGCCTTTTATAGAGTAACTAGGGGCCCAGTGCACAAATTTGTGCACCTTGAAAGGAACTGTGGGCCACGAGGCTGCAGTGGGCACAGCGGTGGGTCTCAGCCCATCCTCCGCACCCCCGCCCAGCCCCTCATGCCATGGCCCCTGGTCCCCTCTCTGCTGGCAACTCTGCTCCTGCTGCCGCTGCTCCCATGCGCTGACAGCACCAGCCCCACTCACACCCACTGACAGCGCAGAGCGATCGGGGCCGGCACCAGCAGTGGGTGCAAGCAGTGGTTCTGGCGCTGGCAGTGGGTGCAAGAGGCAGCTGCTGGCCCCAATTGCTCTTCATGAGCAGGGGGAGGTGGAGAAGCCCTGAGAGGTGCTAGGGGCCGGCAGTCACCACTCACACCCGTTGACGGAGCCAAGTGATCAGGACCAGCGCCGGGAGCCAGCAACAGGTGCAAGCAGCAGTTCCAGTGCTGGCTGCAGGTGCGAGTGGGGCCGGTGCTGGCAGTGGGTGCGAGTGGCAGCTCCAGCGCTGGCAGTGGGTGCGAGCGTCAGGCGGGACCGTGACACATGAACAAAGAATTTTCAGTAACCACCAGAGGCTCGCCCCAATGACAGCAACCGACACCCCACCTTGGTCTGGCGCCCCCACTCACCTGCTCCACCATCCTGCTGTGGCCGATGCCCACCATGTTCCACACACTCTGCCTGGTGGTCAGTGCATGTCATAGTGACCAGTTATTTGGTTGTTCAGTTGTTCCGGTTGTTGCGCCATTTGGTCTATTTGCATATTAGCCTTTTATTATATAGGATAGCAATTGTCTTTCATCTGATAGCAATGTTCTGAAGAACACTTATTTTAAAAGTTTGCACTGTACATATGTATAAAGGTAGTATTATTCCAATTACCCAAAATGAACAGAACTCTAGAGCAGGAGAGAATGCCTAAACTACTTGGACTACTAAAACTACCTTACTTCTCCATCACAATAAGGTTGGGAGAAAGTTAGTCTAGATTCAGATCTCTGTTTGACTTTAAAGCCTGTGTCTTTCTATCATCCAACTATATTCTTTGACAGCTGTTTATTCTAAAAAATGTTTACAGAGCTGCAGATGCAATGCTAGGTACAAGGAATACAAGGAAGTGTAAGATTTAGTAATCTCTGCCCTAATGGCACTCATAATCTGATGATGCTTATTGCTATGATATAGGGAATGGGGACTTGGGATAGAGAGAGAGAGATCAGAAGCAATGAAAGCTCAGGGGGCCCCCTAATCTTTGATGGTAGGGGAAGTTGTCAGAAGGCTTCCCATAGAAATTGTACCTCAGCCAGTCTAGTGATGGAGAACATGAATTCTAGGGGAATAGGAACAGTTTTTATAGGAGTACAGCTTATAGCCTATCCAATGAAACAGAGAAAAGAGAGGTCTTTATCAGATACTAGAGGCCCAATGCATAAAATTCGTGCACCGGGGACGGGGGGGGGGGGCGGGGAAGAGAAGGGTGTCCCTCAGCCTGGCCTGCACCTTCTCCAACCCAGGACCCCTCGGGGGATGTCTGATTGCCAGTTTAGACCCAATGCCTGTGGGATCGAGCCTAAACCGGCAGGTGGATATCCCTCTTGCAGTCCAGGACTGCTGGCTCCTAACCACTCACCAGCCTGCCTGCCAGATCACCCCTGACCACTCTGCCTGCCTGCCTGATACCCCTAACTGCTCTCCCCTGCTGGCCTGATCACCCTAACTGCTCTCCCCTGCCAGCCTGATCCCCCTAACAGCTCTTCCCTACCAGCCTCATTGCCCCTAACTGCCTCTGCCTCGGCCCTGCCACCATGGCTTTGTCCAGAAGGTGCCCAGAAGCTGTCTGGTCTAATTAGCATATTATCCTTTTATTAGTATAGATAGCATTTCTAGGAGCTGACCAGAGATGGTTTTAGGGAGTACAAGCCAGGTTGGATTGCCATCAAAGACAAAGTTACCTGACAGCTGCCCTCCTGGAAACAATTAATTTGGCAGTTTTGACTCTGACAGAGTTTTAGGCCAGAAGGAATATTTTGAAATCACTTAAATAAACCCCTACTTTATTGATAAAAGGTCCTCAGAAAGTGTGGTTTCATTTGTCCCCACTTGAGCTGAATATGGGAAAAACACAGGTTAGAAAATGACAATTATAATGGTTAATAATTAATGAGAGCTTATTATGTGTCCAGCAATTTGCTAAATGTTCAATAAGGATTATTTCATCTTAATCTTCCCAACAGCCTGAATGAGGTAGATAATATAAATATCTACATTATAGATAAGGAGGTAGGCTCAGAGAGGTTAAGTAACTTGTCCAAACTATTACTAGTCACTGATGGGATCCAGAACAACTAACCTCAGGGCCCACGTTCTTCATCATTAGACTAGCCAAGGTGCCAACTTCTCTGGGAAGACTTCCCTACCACCAATGATTAGGAGACCCCCTCTGACCTTTCATTGCCCTGTATGTTTCTCTCTATTTTATGTCCCCATTTTTTATCATAGCAGTGAGCATTACCAAATCATGAGTACCATGAGGGCAGAGATTACTGAATCTCACACTTGCTCGTATCCTTTGTACCTAGCATAGCCTGGCTCATAAAAGTTATTTAATTTCATTCACCATCTTCCTCCTTTCCCCTTTTACTACATATACTGGTTAAAACAAAAAAAGCATTAATCTGGGAATCCAGAGTCTTACAGCTATAAATTCAGTTAAATACTTCTCCTTTCTGGGCTTCAATTTCATCTGCAACTCACAGAACCATTGGTTCAGAACAAATGCAATCAAATGTGCTTGAGCACAGACAAAGAATTTTTGTCATTCCCCCTATCTTGCTTTTTTTTTAATTTCTTTATTAAGGTATCACATATTTGTCCTCATCCCCCTATTCCCATCCCAAACCCCTCCCCACCCCCCTGTTGTCCGTGACCACTGGTTAGGCTTATCTGCATGCATACAAGTCCTTTGGTTGATCTCTCCCCCTTAACCCGACCCTCCCCTACCTTCCATCTGAGGTTTGACAGTCTGATCGATGCTTTTAAAATCAGACTTGAACCACACTTCATATGAGTGTCTTAAAACTCACGGAAGAAGAATGATCTCTCAGAGACCTAAAAGCTAAAAAGAAGGGAGTATTTGCACTGTCACTAGAAGGAGCCAGACCCACTGAGGAGCTAAGATGCTGACAAGTGGCTTTGCTCCAGCAGTCCCTAGCTAATTAAGGCCTTGCTCCCCTGTGCTGTCTGCCTGTGACCTCTGCAAAGGCTAGAGAACACCAAGTGCTCCATAGCAGCTCTTTTCTTGGCTAGAGTGACATAAGGTATTGCCAGCTATGGATCAGCCAAATCTATTGCTAAGAGGTTCTTACCCTTGGCCTTCCTTAGAACAGAGCCAAAACAAGGAGCCTTCAAACTGTCCTGAGGTTATCAGCTTAGGATTCCTAAGAGTCAGGCTAAACACAACTACTGGGACCCGGCCTGGGATATGCCAGATGTGACACAACTGAAATCCAACCATCCAGACTCTTTGGACAGACTACAGAGTCTCCTAAGGGGTAAGGATAAGGGACTAGTGTTCTTATCCTCAGTTGGGAGAGTCTACTCTTAGATGCTCCCAAGACTTTTCAGAATCTTCTTCAGGCTGCATAGGCCCCAGGGACTTAACCACTTCCTCTCTCATTAAAGCAGAACTCTCATTCCACCTCTTAGGGCTCCCTCCCCCAAGCCTGGCTGTTGGGTAAGAAAGTCCATCCCTCTCTGGCCTTCAAAAGTTAAAAAATATGGGCCCTTTCTGTTGTAAGGGCTTAACTGTTGAGTTGGGAAAGAATGTAGGCCAAAAGCAACACACATGAGGAAGTAAATGTTTAAAAGTCTAACAGGTTCATTATTGTCATGTCCCCACTTAACAGTTCCTGGTTCCTGTCATAATTGGTGCTCTTAGAGAACATCTACAATCCAAAAGCTTTCAAAATTTATTTATAATCAGTGTAACCTTCTTTTTTTCAAATGCAGTTCAAATCAAATCTAATTAGAAGTCTAAATATCTAATTAAGTCTCCAATAAAATAATAAAAACATCAATGGCTTCTAAAATCATTAGGCAAAAAGCTGATGGGAAATATCTTAATGACTAGATCAGGTTGACAACATCTGAACCCATACATCAATCTTAAAAATACAAAAAGAGAGAAAAACAGATATATAATCAGAAATCCTTTCAAAAAAAAAACAAAAACAAAACAATGTTTGAACCTGAATGTGATCAAATTTCTAGGTCCAAGTACCAATTTACAGAAAATTCAGATGATATAGGAACATGTTAAATGCCACCATAGAGAGATAATCAGCAAAATCCAGAAATTGGGAAACTCTTCAAGACTTATGTCTTGAAGACAAATGTCTCTTCAAGACAAATAACCCGGTTTCTTAAACATAAAATTGCAAGGAAAAGAAAAAGAAGAAAAAAGAGGGTGTAAGCTATAGATTAGAAGAGACTCGAGATTTAGATCAACCAATGTGCAGACTTTCTTTGGATCTTGATATAAACAAATCAACTTAAAAATTTTTTCTGAGTCAGTCTGCATTTTTGTGAAATTTAAACACTGGTGAATTGATGATATTAAGGGATTATTATTCAATTTGGGGGCATGATAATGATATTTTGTTTATGCTTTCAAATACAGTTCTTTTAGAAATATACACTATAATGTTTATAAATGAAACATGTCTGGAATTTGCTTCAAAATAATCCAAGTGGGTAGGAGGGTAAAGATGAAATAAGATTGAGAGAGAACCAAGATGGTGGCATAGGTAATCCCCTGTATTCACTGTCTCCCACAACCACATCAAAATTACAACTAAAATACAGAACAATCCATCATCCAGAACCACTGGAAAGCTGGCTGAATGGAAGAACTACAACTAGAGAAATAAAGAAGAAAGCACACTGAGACTGGCTAAAACTCTGTCAAACAAGCTGCAACTGGATCAGGGAGCCCCAAACCTATCAATAAAAGGCCCAAGACCCGGCACCAGCACCAGCCTACCTTGCTTCACAGCTAGGCCTCGTCTGGGCACTTCCAAACCCGATATAAAGAGGAGGAATCTGAAGATATCTCTCTGTAGCTCCTGTGGGATGGCCCCAGGTAGTGGCTGATTTTGCACCTCCCTGAAGACCCAAGAGCCAGTGTACCCAGTGGTCAGTGTGAGACCGTACCAGATTACAACTCTTCACACCCATAAGCAACACACCCAAGGGGCAGACTTAGTGAGCACCAAAGCCTCACTGAAGCAAGTCCTGCTCCATAAGGGTGTCTCCTGCACAGCATCTCTCCCACTGTAATTGCAGCTGGTCCCCACAGCCAATTGGCCTGGAGGTCAATTCCTCCCAGTGACACCAACAGCAATCAAGGTTCAACTACAACAAAACTGTGCACACAGCCCACAAAGGGGTGCACCAAGAGTGTCCACCTCAGGTGATTGGGGAGGCTGAACCACTGGGCCCTTCAGGATTCCTACAACACAAAGCCATTCTATCAACTCAGGGAGACTTAGCAGCTACCCAATACACAGAAACACACACAGGGAAGCAGCCAAAATGCAGAGACAAAGAAACATGTCACAAATGAAAGAAATGGAAGAAAGCAAACTACTGGATATAGAGTACAAAACCACAGTTATAAGGGTACTCAAGAATCTTCTAGAAACCTCCGAGGAACTTAGTGAGATTTTCAAGGATCTTAATGAGAATGCCAAGAATGGAAAAGGACCAGTCAGAAATTAAGCATACACTGACTGAAATAAAGAATAATATACAGGGATTCAACAGTAGAGTAGAGGATCCCAAGAATCAAATCAGTGATTTGAAATATGAGAAAGCAAAAAACGAACAAACAAACAAAACTACCAGAAGAGCAAAAAGAAAAAGAACCCAAAAATATGAAGATAGTTTAAAGAGCCTCTGGGACAACTTCAAGTGTACCAACATCTGAATTATGGGGGTGCCAGAAGAAGAGAGAGAGCAAGATACTGAAAACCTATTTGAAGAAATAATGACAGAAAACTTCCCTTACCTGGTGAAGGAAACAGACTTATAAGTCCAGGAAGCACAGAGAACCAAAAAAAAGAGAAACCCAAAGAAGACCACACCAAGACACATCATAATTAAAATGACAAGGGCAAAAGACAAAGAGAGAATCTTAAAAGCAGCAAGAAAAAAAAAAAAAACAGTTAGTTACCTATAAGGGAATGCCCATATGATTGTCAGCTGATTTCTCAACAGAAACTATGCAGGCCAGACCGGAGTGGCAAGAAATCTACAAAGTGATGAATAGCAAGAACCTACAACCAAGATTACTCTACCCAGCAAAGCTATCATTTAGAATTGAAGGTCAGATAAAGAGCTTCACAGACAAGAAAAAGCTAAAGGAGTTCATCTCCACCAAACCAGTATTATATGAAATGCTGAAAGGTATTCTTTAAGAAGAGGAAGAAGAAAAAGGTACAGATAAAAAATATGAACAACATAGTGACAACAAATACATATCTATCAACAATTGAATCTAAAAATCAAATGAATAAAAAATCTGATGAACAGAACAAACTGGTGAATGGAATAGAATCAGGGGCATGGAAATGGAACAGACTGACGATTCTCAGAGAGAAAGGGGTGTGTGGGGGTGCAGGAAGAGATTAGACAAAGATCTTAAATGCATGTATGCATTACCTATGGATACAGACAATAGGGTGGCGAAGGCCTGGGGTGGGGTGGGAACCAGATGGAGGGAAGCTATGGGAGGTGAGGGGAAGGGACATCTGTAATAATCTCAACAATAAAGATTTATTTTTAAAAAAAAAGATGAAATAACATTAAGATTGGAGATGAGTACATAATTGTAGATAGGAAATAAAGGGCACTTGGATGTAGATGAAAAAGGGACTCTGTAATAAATCTAACTAAAAGTAACCTTACAGGGTGATCTGATCATAAATTCCTAAGTGGGCAGGTCATGGCGGGCAGTTATGCCCCATACCTATATTTCTTTATTGAAAGGTTTGTAAGCAAGCCCTGTCCATTATTCTTATTCTTAGGTTAACCAGAAGTAATACCCTCAAAGGTATATACCCTCAAGAGAGCAAATAATCTTAACTATCCTGTAATCCAATCCCAGCCTTGCTTTAAAAGGAACTGCAAAACTGTCATTCTCCAGAGCATTTTTTAAAAATATTTTTTTATTTATTTCAGAGAGGAAGGGAGAGGGAAAGATAGAAACATCAATGATAAGAGAGAATCATTGCCAGAGCATTTTCTTAATCTGTTGAGATCTTACTTCCAGGAATGTCCTCTATTTTGCTCAAATAAACTCTAATAAATTATAAGTTTTTTCTACATGTTTAGACATTCTTACATCCACATAGAGACTCATTATATTGCCATTTCTAGTTATAACTATCTTTACATTTTTCCACAATAAAAAAAGGGTTTTGCCCTACCCAATGTGGCTCAGTTAGTTGTGTGCCCTGAAAGGTCACCAGTTCCATTCTTGGTCAGGGCACATACTCAGGTTGCAGATCCACAATTGGGGTTTATGCAGGAGGCAACCAATCAATGTTCTCTCCAACATCAATGTCATTCTCTCTCTCTCCCTCTCCCTTCCTCTCGCTGTAAAAAAAAAAAAAAAAAAAAAAATCAATAAAAACATTTTTTTAAGTTGTTTTTTTTTTTTAAGTTTAAGATATGTGAGAAAAATCTAGAGCAGTGGTCGGCAAACCGCGGCTCGCGAGCCACATGCGGCTCTTTGGCCCCTTGAGTGTGGCTCTTCCACAAAATACCATGTTTTTAGCAAAGGCCAGCTTAGGAGTACCCTAATTAAATTAATAACAATGCACCTACCTATATAACTTAAGTTTAAAAAATTTGGCTCTCAAAAGAAATTTCAATCGTTGTACTGTTGATATTTGGCTCTGTGGACTAATTAGTTTGCTGACCACTGATCTAGAGCTCTTCCCTATGGCTCAACTCCTGAGCCAGGTGTCCAGGAAACCCTAGGACACCTGGAAACAGTTTGAAAACCACTGCTGCACTGAAAGTTTGTATAAGAGAACCTGGCTTCAAATCTTAGCTCTGCTACCTGAATAGGACACCTTAAAGAATGACCAAAAAATAATAATAAGTGAAAGGCCCTTGTGAGGAAGGCCAACATTAAGGGAAAAAAGTTTAGTGATAATGACAGAAAAAGCTAAAGGAGTTCATTAACTGCCTATTCCTGACTCAGAAATAGTAGGACCCATCCTTTTTATCAACATTTTATTTTCTTTACACAACCCCTCATGTTTTAAATTATTTTGTCTATAAACAAAGTGTACTTATTGAGAAATAATTCATCACTTTCAGCTGTGTTTATTATCACTACTTTTTCTTTTCAAAACGCTGATCCAGGTTTTAAGCAACCTTATACAATAATAAAAAATTAGCCCTAGCCAGCTAGTTCAGTTGGTTAGAACACTGTCTCAATATGCCAAGGTTGCAAATTTGATCCCCAGCCAGGATGAATACAAGAATTTACCAATGAGTGCATAAATAAGTGGAACAACAACTCAATGTCTCCTTTCCTCTAGCTCTAAAATCAATTTCAAAAATTAAGAAAAAAAAGTGTATTAATAATATTGTGAATTCACACACCTCCCAATCTAGGCTTTGATGCTAAGGAGCAAGAAAGTGAAAGTAAACATGTAGACAGACATTCAAGCATAGGGCCCTGCTGCCTACCAGCTGCTTATTTTGGCTCTATACTTGTATCCAAGGTCATTAACTAACTGGATAGGCTTCCATCCTATGATGTCATCAAATGCCAGTCAAAGTACCAATCAACATAAGCAAATTCATATTACCACACAGAACTGGCATAACTGAAACCTAAAAAAAAAAAGACATTTTTATTGTGGTAAATGTACAATTTCCATTAGGCTTGTTGAAATTCTAAAAGCAACTTAAATTCATTTATTCACTCAAAAACAAATATTTGCTAAACATCCCTGTTTGAGAAACCAAGATGGAAGCATAGGTAAGCACCTAAACTGCTGCCTCGCACAACAATTTCAAAACTACAACTAAAAGACAGAATGGACACCATCCAGAACCACAGGAAAGCTGGCTGAGTGGAAATTCTACAACTAGAAGGAAAGAGAAAAGCTCACGGAGAATTGGAGGAACAGCAAAGGATTGAGGTACAGCAAAGGGTCTTTGTGCGCGCAGAGAGGAAGGGCGGCTGAGAGCCTGGCTGACTTTCTCTGGCAGGAGGGGGAAGGAAGCCCCTGAATGCACTGAACCCCAGTTCCAACTGCACTGAACCCCAGTTCCAGGCGAGCCCCTGGGGACCCATGCTCTTGCGGGGGGAATCTGGACTCTTGGGCGGAGGCTCGGGAGGCGGGGAAGGCAGAGGTCTAGAGGCGCATGCGCGCAAGGGCAGGACTGATGGGAAGCCAAGACTGTCTGCTCTACCCTGAGACTACACCCCATCCAAGCTGAGCACAGAGCCTTATGCAATTTGGCAAGTCTAATCCTATAAGGCTGTCTCCAGCACCGAACTTCTCCCAGCATAGACACAGCTGATCCTCACAACCAACTGGCCTGGAGGTCAATTCCTCCCAGTGATACCAACAACAATCAAGACTTAACTACAACAAAGCTGTACACACAGTCCACAAAGGGGTGCACCAAGAGTATCCACCCCAGGTTAACTGGGGAGACCAATCCACTGGGCCATATAGGACACCTAGCACACAAAGCTACCCTACCAACTCAGGAAAGCAGTGAAAATGCTGCAACAAAGAAACAGATCACAAACCAAAGAAATGGAGGAAAACAAATGACTGGATATAGAATTCAAAACCATGGTTATAAGGCTTTTCAAGAATATCCTAGAAAAGGCCGATAAATATAATGAGACCCTCAAAGATATGAAAAAGGACCAACTAGAAATTAAACATACACTGACTGAAATAAAAAATATTATACAGAGACCTAACAACAGACTAGAGAAACACAAGAATCAAGTCAAAGAATTGAAATACAAAGAAGCAAAAAACATTCAATTGAAAAAGCAAAAAGCAAAAAAAATCCAAAAAGTTGAAGATAGTGTAAGAAGACTCTGGGACAACTTCAAGCGTACCAACATCAGAATTATGGGGGTGCCAGAAGAAGAGAGAGAGCAAGATACTGAAAACCTATTTGAAGACATAATGACTGAAAACTTCCCCCACCTGGTGAAAGAAATAGACTTACAAGTCCAGGAAGCGCACAGAACCCCAAACAAAAGGAATCCAAAGAGGACCACACCAAGACACATCATAATTAAAATACCAAGAGCAAAAAGACAAAGAGAGAATATTAAAAGCAGCAAGAGAAAAACACATCCCTTGCTGTTTTTCTCTTGCTGCTTTTAATCACATGCTCCCCATGTGATTGTTTGCTGACAATCACATGGGGAGCACCCATGTGATTGTCAGCTGATTTCTCAACAGAAACTATGCAGGCCAGACCGGAGTGGCAAGAAATCTACAAAGTGATGAATAGCAAGAACCTACAACCAAGATTACTCTACCCAGCAAAGCTATCATTCAGAATTGAAGGGCAGATAAAGAGCTTCACAGACAAGAAAAAGCTAAAGGAGTTCATCACCACCAAACCAGTATTATATGAAATGCTGAAAGGTATTCTTTAAGAAGAGGAAGAAGAAGGAAAAGGTACAGATAAAAATTATGAACAACAAATACATATCTATCAACATGTGAACCTAAAAATCAAGTGAATTAAAAACCTGAGGAACAGAATAAACTGGTGAATATAATAGAATCAGCGGCATAGAAAGGGAGTGGACTGATAATTCTCAGGGGAAAAGGGGTATGGGGGTTGCAGGAAGAGACTGGACAAAAATAGTACACCTATGGATGAGGACAGTGGTGGGGAGGTAAGGGCAGATGGTGGGGTGTGAACCGGGTGGAGGGGAGCTATGGGGGGAAAAAGGAGAAACAATTGTAATAATCTGAATAAAGATTTATTTTAAAAAAAGTAAAAAATAAATAATAAAAAATAAACATCCCTGTTCAAGACCCTATGCTAGCTAGGCACTAAGAATAAAATGAATAAGACAATCCAAAGCCTCAAGAAATTCATATAAATTTGTTTATTGCTTTCATGGATCCCTAAGTTTCCAGAGACCACAGGCCACCAAAATTGTGCTGGAGGAGATGACATTTTTATTCCCTTATGACCACAAACAACCTGTGAAAAGCTACCTGCTTCAAGAAGTTGCACAGCTCTGTTCTGGAGGTACCAGCTGCTCCACTGCTGGAAAATCAAGAAAGGCATTTCTGAGATCAAGGCCTTTGACTACAATTCAACAGACGTTTATTGAATTGCTATGTTAGACAAGGGATCAGCAAATGGTGGCTCTCAAGCCAAATCCAGCCCAACACCTGTGTTAGCAAATATAGTTTTATTGAATCACAGCCATGCATGTTTTCCTGCTATAATTTGTCACTTCAATAAAAACTATATGGCCCATCAAGCCTACAAGATTTACTATCTGGTCCTTTGCAGAAAATGTTAACCAACCATTTGAGATACAAAAATGTGTATCTTGATTTGGATGGTAGCTATATGGATATAGACATATGCAAAAATTCATTAAGCACTTAATTTATTTTATTGTATGTATGCCATAACAACACTTTTTAAAAATTAAATAAAGAGCACTTGGTCCTTTCCTTTAGCAACTCAAAATCTAATAGGAGGACATAAAAGTAAACAATTGCAGCACAATGGTGATAAGAATCATAATGAAGAGCTATGCTAATTACAGTAATGGCACAAAAAAGAAAATGAACAACCCTGCTAGGCATACAAGGCCAAGTCTTCATAAAGAATATAACTGAGGTTTATCTTTTTTTAAATATGTTTTTATTGATTTCAGAAAGGGAGGGAGAGGGAGAGAGAGATAGAAACCTCAATAATGAGAGAGAACCACTGATTGGTTGCCTCCTGCATGACCCCACTGGGGACTGAGCCTACAACCCAGGCATGTGCCTGCAACCCGGGCCTGTGTCCCAACCAGGAATCAAACCCCCGACCTCCTGATTCATAGGTTGACGATCAACCACTTGAGCCATGCAGGCTGGGCAAGATTTATGTTTTAAAAAGAATGTGCTTCATCTATATATTTTATTTAACATATACACAGAATACTTATGGGCCAGGCCTAGCCCTAAGCACTACAAATATTGTTCATTAATCTTCATAACTACCTTGTGAGATAGATAGTATTATTATCCTCGTTATTCAGATAAAAGGTATAGGACTATTAAATAACTTGCCCAAAGGAGCATAGTTATTAAGTGGCAGAGCCAATATTCAAACCCAGCCAGTCAGGCCCTAGAGTTTGTGCTGCTCCTTTTCTACTTTGGGTCCCACCTTTGACATTTACTCAGAAAATCCTGAGCCTTCCAAACAGTGTTACGTCCCTCTGCACAGACTCCCACAGCACTCTGCACTTCTTCATAGCACTCATCATATTTCTAATCATTTGTTTAAAAAATCTATCTTTCTCACTACATTTAACTCTGTAAGGACAGGATGGAGATTTATCAAGCCTCAATTTCAAAATAATATAAATAATAGCTAACATTATTAAACACTTTACTCTACACCAGGCACTGTGCTAAGAACTTTAAACATTTAAATTGATATAAAAGCCCTAACCGGTTTGGCTCAGTGGATAGAGCGTCGGCCTGCGGACTGAAGGGTCCCAGGTTCGATTCCGGTCAAGGGCATGTACCTGGGTTGCGGCACATCCCCAGTGGGGGGCGTGTAGGAGACAGCTGATCAATGTCTCTCTCTCATCAATGTTTCTAGCTTTCTATCCCTCTCTCTTTCTCTCTGTAAAAAATCAATAAAATATATTTTTAAAATTTTTTAATAAAAAAAATTGATATAAGAGAAGTTGAATAACTTGTCCAAGGTCACAAAGCTAGTAAGAAAAGAAGCCATGCCCTAACCGGTTTGGCTCAGTGGATAGAGCATTGGTCTGCGGACTGAAGGGTCCCAGGTTCCATTCCGGTCAAGGCCATGTACCTTGGTTGCGTGAACATCCCCAGGAGGCAGCTGATGGATGTTTCTCTCTCATCGATGTTTCTAAGTCTCTATCCCTCTCTCTTCCTCTCTGTAAAAAAATCAATAAAATGTATTTAAAAAAAAAAAAAGAAAAGAAGCCATGATTCTGGATCCTGTTCAATGCTCTTAATTCTATGTTATACTACCTTTTTTACTAAAAATACAAAAACATTAATTAATAAATTTTGTATCCCTTGTCTAAACAGTGCCTGGAACTTAGCAGGCATTGCAAAAATAAATAAGTCTTACAGGAAGAGACAGGCTATAAGCACATCTCCTTCCTCCCAAAGAGGCAGCCTGGCCCACAGAAATAGAAGCATATGTACAGATCACTAGGGATGGAGCATAGTGCAATGGCTAAAAACATAGGCTTTGGAATTAGAACATAAAATTTCTAATTAGGTTGAGTCCTACTTTCACCAATTACTAGATATGTGACCTTAGAGTCCTCATTTATAAAATGAGAATAACAATATCTATCTCACTGGCTATTGTTAGAATTAAATAAGGTAAACACGTAATTGTACATAACATATAAGTACTCAATATACATTATGATAAAAACAAACTGTCTGATTAGTAGTAGACTTAACTGTAGCTCAGTTTCTGTAACTTCCTGCTTGGTCCCTTGAGACTTCTCCCTGGGGGAGGGGAGGGGCGCTGTCCTGCCAAGTCTTACCAAAGTTGATTATTTTAGGAGTTTAGAGCTCAAGTGGGTATTGTACGTAAACCAAGTGTTTCATGAAGCTGTAGATTTCTGGCCCAGTGCCTGGAGAGGTGAAAGTCCTAAGGTGGAGTCCTAATCCCAATGCTTAAATTTGCCCTACAGAGGCAAAATCAGGAAACCTTTACCTCTAGCTGATGTAGCAGATAATGAAAGAAACCACACTAGAAAACACATTTAAATACAATATCCCCTTAAGCTCAAACCTCAGTTATTCCTTACTGCCAGGGTGAATGGCTGATTCAATCCAAGAGACTGGCTAAGAGAAGCCAAGAGCTTCCATCAGTGCTGCTGGACCTAACAGCAAAGTTTTAGAAATCTAAGGTGCCATAAAATAGTCTCAGCAACTCTGTAACTAACTTAACTCAAAGCTCAATGCTATATTAGGACCAGAAGGGAACAAATACAGAAATCAGAAAATTGGGAGAACTAGGTGGATATCCACAGCTTGCCATCTAGATTGGTCCCTGCTTTCATGTTGTAACATATCATTAGCCTCATTTTACAGGTAATGCAGCTGAAGTCCAGAGAGGGTAAATAATATGGTCCAGGTCAGATAGCTAAGAGGCAGAAAGAAAAAACAAGGCATCTAACTCTCAAACAGTAACAAGGGAAGACTCATAAAATGGTCAAAACAGCCCAACTGGCATGGCTCAGTGGTTGAGTGTCAACCTATGAACCAGGAGTCATGGTTTGATTCCCAGTCAGGGCACATGCCCAGGTTGCAGGCTCGATCCCCAGTAGGGGGTGTGCAGGAGGCAGCCGATCAATGATTCTCTTCCACCATTGATGTTTCTATATCCCTCTCTCTTCATTTCTGAAATCAATAAAAATATTTTTTTTAAATTGTCAAAACAACACAACAAAGGACAACCTACTGAATGGGGAATATATTTGCATATGATCTATTTGATAAAGGGTTAATGTCCAAAATATGTAAGGAACTCATACAACTCAATAACAAAAAAATAATCTAATCAAAAATTAGGCAGAGGACATGAATAGACACTTCTCCAGAAAAGCATAAGCCAACAGACATATGAAAAGATGCTCAACATCTAGTCATCAGGGAAATGCAAATCAAAACCATAATGAAATACCATCTCACACCTGTCAAAATGGCTATTATCAAAAAATCAACAAATAACAAGTGCTGGCCAGAATGCAGAGAAAAGGGAACCCTCCTGCACTTTTGGTGGGATTGTAAATTGGAGTAGCAACTATGGAAAACAGTATAGAGGTTCCTTAAAAAACTAAAAATAGAACTACCATAGGACCCAGCAATTCCACTTCTCGGTATTTATCTGAAGGAAACAAAAACACTAATCCGAAAAAAATATGAACCCCTTATTATTTACAATAGCCATTATTTACAATAGCCAAGATTGGAAGCCATCTAAGCATCCATTGATAGATGAATGGATGAAGAAGATGTGGTATATATGTACAATGGAAAAATAGCCATAAAAAAAAAAAAAAAGAAATCTTGCCATTTGTGACAACATGGATGGACCTAGAGGGTATTATGCTAAGTGAAATAAGTCAAACAGAGAAAGACAAATACCGCATAATTTCACTTGTATATGGAATCTTAAAAAAAATTAACAAATAAAAACCGGAATAATAGAAACAGAGATCAAACTTATGGTTGCCAAAGGGGAGGGGTTAGGGGGTAGGAGGATGGGTGAAAAGGTGAAGGGGATTATTGTCAATAATATTGTGATAACTTTGCACAGTGAGAGATGGTTACTAGACTTAGTTGACAATCACATTTATGTATATAAATGTTTTTTTTTCTTTATTGATTAAGGTATTACATATGTGTCCTTATCCCCTCATTGCCCCTCTTCCCCCCCCCCCCCCCAACTCATGCCCTCACCTCCCTGGTGTCTGTGTCCATTGGTTAGGCTTATATGCACGCATACAAGTCACTATGCTATACACCTGAAACTAATATAATATTGTATGTCAACTATATTTAAACAAAAAATAAAAAGTAAAAAAACTCATGTTCAGGTGGTAAGGGAGAGCCCTGCAGCTATGGAAAGGAAGAACAAAGAGATGAAGTACAGAAGGAAGCAGAGTAAAAGTCCCTGCCCACCGCACCCATCCCAAAGTTAAAGGGCCCCTCCTTGCTTTTATGGCTCCTTTAATACTTACTAACCTGTAATATGTTTACCTATCTCCTACATTAGGTGGTAATTCCTCAAAGTTATGCATTTTTTATTATCCTTATCTGTATTTATTTATGTGTTATCTATATTTTATTTAATCAACTATGTTAAGCCCTAGGAGTAAGATAATGATCTTGTTTTAGGCATCTCTGATATAACCTCAGCATCTCCCATGGTGCCCACCATAGCTGCCAGGCACACAGTAAGCACTCACTAGAAGAATGCTGGACATGGACCACTGATGGGTCACTTGCCAGTATAGCTCAGCTAACTATAAAAACAAGTGGGCTCAAAACAGATCAAGACCCTGTCCAGCAGCAGGTCCACACATTTATAGAACCCTCCCATAGTAGAGCCCAGCCATCAAGATGACCAAAAAAATACAAGAAGGATCCACATGAGTTCCTCAAAACTGTTTTAGAGACCATATAAGCAATGTTCCAAACTGTACCACATGTCCACTTAGGACCTGGGTAAGAATATTAAACTGACCACCCACCCTTACATTTTTCTATACTCCTTTCTTGTAGTACTGCTTGTTTGGAAAAGCTGATCTCCTAGGCTCATATCCTGACAAATAGGATCTGGCAAAAGCTTAAACCCCACAAAAGCATCTCAATCATTCCTTCTTGCTGGGCTCCAGGGCTGAAAATAGCCCCAAATGAAAAACAAGCTGTGTGGACTACTTATCCAGTTTCATAGCAAAGGCAGGCCTTAAGCTGGCTGAAGAGGACATACCCCTCACTCCTTAACTCAAGCAGGCCATAAGTCTCACCTGTTTCCGGTCCCATAGCAACTGGCATAGCTCTGGCACCTCTCAGGCTTCATCTTTCCAAAACAGCAATGGAACAAGTGCAGAACAAAAAAGCACCTTCTGCAGTCAGCCCAGTACTGCTTGAAGGAGTGGCAGGAAGAGAGCCATTCCTGGACACAGACCCCTATTCTCTCATCATATCTGAAGGCAAAATGAAAGGCCCCAAAGCAGCCCACACCCAAAAAAAAAAAGCATTCTGTACCTCTGCTTCATCTTCTGATGATGACCTTAAGAGGTCCCTCTATTGAGGCCCTGTCTCAATGCCTATTTAAGGGTAGCCTTACCTAATCACAAATCAGTCAGTCTGCTGTCTTATAGACCAAGTCCATTTCTGTATATTACACACCCGATCCATGCCAATAGAGTCAATCGTTTCCAGGTTTGTCTCCCCCAACACATTAAGCATGTCTACAGGCAGGGCCCAGGTCTCACAATGCCTGTCTCCAGTTTTTCCCAACAGGGTATGCTTAGAAGAAATACTCCAAGACCTATTTGTTGTAGAACAAAAGTAAGCAAATACAGAAACAGGACAGGAACTATCATGCTTTACTCTCTCTGGGGTCCTTTCCCCCTGCCCCCACCCTCTGGCCTCTATGTTCAGGCTGGTTTCCCAAGTTTCTTCTCTTATCATCAAGCTGACAGACATCACTCCCTCCTGTAACTGTGCACAATCCTTTAAGAACTATGGATCTTTGATATCATAGATGTCTGTCTCACTTCCTGGATCTATTTGGGAAATCCTTAAGAACATGGTTGATGGACCAGCCACAAGGTAATCCATTCATCAATAATAATATACAGGGGGAGGGGAGATCAATTTCCCTTGAGCTTTCAATTGCTCACCTGTGAAAAGATGAAAAGAATATCTGTTATTGTCATGTCTCTTCTAGTTTCACCTGGGTGCTCCCATGAGCTAAGCTTATTTCTCTTTCACCATGTCCTTAGCTGACTCCCAAGGAATTCTCCATAAAGAATTCAGGAAAGCCCTAGCTGGTTTTTCTCAGTGGGTAGAGCACCAGCCTGCAGACTCAAGGGTCCCAAATTCAGTTCCAGTCAAGGGTACATGCCCGGTTGCAGGCTCAATCTTAAGTAGGGGGCATGCAGGAGGCAGCCGATCAATGATTCTCTCTCATCATTGACATTTCTATCTCTCTCACTCTCCCTTCTTCTCTGAAATCAATAAAACTATATTTTAAAATAAAATAAAGGGGAAAAAAGTTTAAAAAAAAAAGAATTCATGAAAATGGTTCAGCACCAATATGTGGCCTACAATTGTGTGATACTCAAGATGTCATCAAAACAGAGATGACAGCTCTTTCTTCACATCCCACATCCCTTAGACTATAAGAAGTGACTCACCATGCTAATCCCTCCCAAAGGCAGGAAAAGACCCCTTGAACAAAAGCACAACAATGCTGCATTCTCCACCTATTCCCTGTTGGGCGCATGCCTAACATCATGTTCAGGCTCACATCTAAATCTGGGAATTGGCCCATAAGTCCTCACCTTTGTAGGCTGAAGTCCTGAGAGAAGATTTCCAATCAGAAAAGAAAAATAAGTAAAAATTAACTATATATATATCTGTGTTAAGACCAATTGTTTTCAGCAAACCCAAAGTATCTGTGTTTTCATTGTGATATAGTTCATATACCATGCAATAATTCAGTGGTTTTCAATATACTCACAAACGTATGCAACAATCACCACAATCTAATTTCAGAACATTTTCATCACACCTAAAAGAAACCCCACACCTATTAGCAGTCATCCCTCATAACCCCCATCCCCTAGCCCATACCAATACCAATCTATCTTTTGTCTTACTAATTAGCCTATTCTGACATTTCTTTGCCCTGACAGGAAATTGAATCAGCAACCTTTTGGTGCACAGGATGACACTCAACCAACTGAGGCACTCTGGCTGAGCAGGATTATCTTTTTTTAAAAATATATATTTTATTTTATTGATTTTTTACAGAGAGGAAGGAAGAGGGATAGAGAGAAACATCGGTCAGCTGCCTCCTGCACACCTCCTGCACTCCACTGAGCCAAACCGGTTTCAGCAGGATTATCTTTTAATCATCATTACAACTCTGTGTATCATTACCATTTTATTGACAGAAAAAAACAAGGTTTTTTAGAAGTTAAATAGCTTAACTCAGGTCACCCAATGAGTAAGTAGAGCCATAATTTAAACCCACAAAGTCTGATTCCAAAGTCTGTCTTTTTAACCACTATAATACACACAATTATAAAAAAAAAAAAGCAAAATATGCTAAGGCCATAAATAAGGTCCAGATAAATAGCTAAAAACCTTCAAAATAGTGGAGGTAGCGCAGTCAGTGTTGCTCAGTGGTTGAGCGTCAATCCAGGAACCAAGCGGTCGATGGTTCACTTCCAGGTCAGGGCACATACCCAGGTTTGTGGGTTCAATCCCCAGTGGGGGATGTGCAGGAGGCAGCTGATCGATATTTCTCTATCATCGATGTTTCTATCTCTCCATCCTTCTCCCTTCCCTCTCTCTAAAAAAAAATCAACTAAAACATATTTTAGCCCTAGCTAGTTTGGCTCAGTTGATAGAGCATCAGCCTCCCAACTGAAGGGTCCCGGGCACATGCCTGGGGTTACGGGCTCAATACCCAGTAGGGTGCATGCAGGAGGCAGCCAATCAATGATTCTCTCTCATCATTGATGTTTCTCTCTCCCCCTCTCCCTTCATCTCTGAAATTAATTAAAAATATTTTTAAAATTAAATAAATTAATAAAAGATATATTTTTTAAAGTAGAGGTCACAACAGTATGTGAATGTTGGGGAAAGGCTTTATTAAAGAAGCATGAAAAACAAGCACTAGCCCTACTTGGCTTGGCTCCGTGGACAGAGCATCGGCCTAAGGACTGAAGGGTCCTGGGTTCAATTCCGGTCAAGGATACATACTTCAGTTGCAGGCTCCTGGACCTGGTGAGGGATACTCGGGAGGCAACCAATTGATGTGTCTCTCTCACATCAGTGTTTCTCTCTGTCTCTCCCTCTCCCTTCCACTCTCTCTAAAAATCAATGGAAAAAATATCCTCGGGTGAGGATTTAAAAAAACATACAAACAAGCACTAATTTAAAAATCTTTACTCTGTACTCAGGGTCCACTCAAGTACCATTTCCTTCAGAAAGTCTTCTTGGATTATTCCAGTCCACACTATTCTCTCCTTTTATATATTATATTTAGCTGCTTTCTAACTAGTTAAGAAATTATCTGATTTGTAAATTCCCCAACACAAAAATAAAGACTATGTTTCAGTCTCTTCTATGGCCCACAATACAATAAAGATCAAAACTCAAAACAAGCTAGTTTAATCTAAATGTTTCTGAAGGAGAGCTGATTATTATTATTATTATTATTATTATTATTACTCCCTTATGTTAGATTCAGGCAGCAAGAAATAAGGCCAAACAGAGAGAGAGAGAGAAGAGAGAGAGGAGGGAACACAAGAGTACTGAAGAGTGATCTCCACATTCTTCCTCCCTGAGGGCTGATCAAAATAGACTCAAGTTCCCCAGGCTATTCCCCTTTGCCAATTTACATGGAGCCCCACTTGGAGCATGGAATTCATTCAGTCCTTAAATCAGTGGTGCATCAGTCAGTGTTTCTGGCAAGGTGGCATGGTAGTTTCTAGTATAAGCCAGTTCCTTTGGTCTTCAAGGTGCTGAAAACATCTGGCTAGCTCCCACATTGCTCACTCATCCTCTAGACTGAAAAAAGGAAGAGCCGAGCATTATGCTACTCATCGTTTAAGAAAGCATTTTCAGCTCTGGTGGGTGTTGGCTCAGTTGGTTGCGCATGGTTTTGTGCACCAAAAGGTCACTGGTTCGATCTGTGAATGCGGGAGACAACTGATCGTTGTTTCTCTCTCTTTCTCCCTCTCCTTTCCTCTCTCTCTAAAATCAATTTTTAAAAAAATTTTTTTTAAAGACAGCACTTTCTGTCTCCATTAACTAACTGAATCTTTATAACACTCCCCACAAGCCCAGGGCAGGGATTCCTGGCCCCATTTTATTTTTTTTAACACAAAGAAATTCCAACCTTGAAATTCAGTTCTGCTTAATGTTTTTTAGAACTTATTATTACCTGAAATTATATTACATGTCTACTTGTTCATGTTTATCTTCCTACAGGGACTATTATTCTTACTATCAATTTCATATCAAGTGCCTAGCAGAGGTCCTGGCACACAGTAAGGCCTTAATATTTACTACATGAATGACTAAACCTAGTGCATCCTCAAAATGATCCCCCTACACCATTTCTGCCAAGTAAACCTCCAGTCTACACTCATTAAAATGACACTTATGCTCATTTCATTCAGCATTTATTAACATTCATTATATGTCAGGCCATACACTTGATGATTAGAACAGAAATTAATCAAAATACAATTCCTGGCTCTAGAAATACAACCTAGTATTTTGAAGCAGACAATAAAAAGGTGTGCCATTAGAGAAGTATTCATAGCAAGGAGTGCCTAACTAGTGAAATATGGAGATAAAAGAGCTTTGAGTGAAAAGAGCTTTGCAGAAAATGTGACATCTGACCTGAGCCTGGAAGAACAATTATAATTTTATCTACCGGAGAAGAATGGAAGAACATTCCAGAAAAAGGGAAAAGTATGAGCATAAGCTAAGAGACATGAAAGAGCTGGGTGTATTTAAAAACTAATGAGTGATTTTTTAGGTCAAAGAAGGTTTTCCCTCAAAATTACATATTTAAAAAGATGAATTCTAGTATCCAGAATACATAAAGAATTCTTACAATTTGTATTAGTCAGGGTTCTCCAGAGAAACAGAATCAATAGAAAAAATAGGCATGGCTCACTTGGTTATGAAGGCCAAAAAAGTCCACAGTCTGCCATTTGCAACCAGGAAAGTTGGTGGTGTAATTCAGACCAAATCCAAAAGCCTGAAAATGGATTGGTGGGGGAAGGGAAGCTTTACAATGATGTAAGTCCCAGTCTGAGTCCAGAAGGCAAAGAACCAGGAGCTTCGATGTACAATTGCGGAAGAAGATGGATATCTCAGCTCAAGCAGTAATAGCAAATTCACCCTTCCTTCCCTTGATTCTATTCAGGCCCTCAGCAAATTGGATGGTGCCCACCAGCTTAGTAAGAATGATCTTCTTTATTCAGTTTACTGATTCAAATGCTCATCTCTTCCAAAGACAACCTCACAGACACATCCGGAAATAATGTTTTACCAGCTATCAAGGCATCCCTTAGCCCAGTCAAGTTGACATATAAAATTAACCATCACACAATTCAACAACAGAAAAACAAAACCCAATTCAAAAATGGATAAAGGACTTGAACAGACATTACTCCATAGAGGACATACAAATGGCCAACAAGCACAGAAAAAGATGCTCAACATCATTAGTCATCAGGAAAATGCTAATGGAAGCCACAATGAGATACCATTTCATACCCACTAGGATGGCTATAATTAAAAAAACACACAAAATAACCAACGTTAGTTGGAAAATTTGGACCTTTCATATATTGCTGGTAGGAGTATAAAATGGTTCAACCACAATGGAAAACAGTTCCTTCAAAACATAGAATTACCACATGACCCAGCAATTCTACTCCTAGTATATGCCCAAAAGAATTAAAAACAGATACTCAAACAAGTACACACATGTTCATAGCAGCACTATTGCCAGTAGCCAAAAGGTTAAAACAGCCCTACTGTCCATCAGCAGATGAATGGATAAACAAACTGTGATATATATATAGTACAATGGAATATTAGCTGCCCATAAAAAGGAATAAAGTACTGCTTCATTCTATATGGTACGTGCTACAATATGAACCTCCAAAATATTAGGTCAAGTGAAAGAAGCCAGATGCATTAGGTAACAAATTTTATGATTGCATTCATATGAAATACCCAGAATAGGTAAATTCATAATGACAGAAGGCAAATTGGTGGCTGCAAGGGAAAGGGGAGAGGAGAAAATGGAAGCAATAGGTAACAAGTTTCCTTTGGAGTGATGAAAATGGTTTGGAACTACATAGAGATTGTGGTTATACAACATTGTGACTGCACTAAATGTCACTGAGTTGTATATATGAATGGTTAATTTTATGTTATGTGAATTTCACCTCAATTAAAAGAAAAAAGATGAATGACCCATGGCACCATATTCTAAAAAAAGCCACTGTTTCTGCATCCAGCTGCTCTTTCATACCCTTCTAGGAAGCTTGCCCTCACATCCCCCAGACATCCAAACCTGCCATTTTAGCATTAAGTTATGCTCCTTTGCGCTTATTCTTTAGTCATTTCCTGTATCAGGCTATCTAAAGTCCCCAATGAGAAAGCAAGCTCCCTTTTAAATAGTGGCCATGTGTACTTGTTCTGTTTCCCATACAGCACAGACCAGGTAATAAATGAAGAGGAAAGGAAAAGGGGCCGATGATCTCTCTTTTTTGTTCAGTTTTAATATCTTTTTTTATTTAAATATTCTCAACATTTCTTTTCCTTTGACCCATAATTGACATACAACATTATATTAGTTTCAGGTGTATGTACAAGATGATTTGACAAATGTATACTGGTACATTGTGTTCACTACACTAAGTCTATTTACCATGTCACCATACAAAGTTACAAAACATTTTTATGAGAACTTTTAAGACTTGCTTTCTTAGCAACTTTCAAATTTGAAATGCAATATTGTGGACCATAGTCACCATGCTATACATTACATCCCCATGGCTTATTTTTTTTTTAAAATATGTTTTTATTGGTTTCAGAGAGTGGAAGGGAGAGGGAGAGAGAGATAGAAACATCAATGATGAGAGAGAATCATCGATCAGCTGCCTCCTGCACAACCCCACTGGGGATCGAGCCCACAATCCAGGCACGTGTCCCGACCAAGAATCTAACCATGACCACCTCCTGGTTCATGGGTTGACTTTCAACCACTGAGCGACACTGGCCAGACTGGAAGTTTATACCTCTTGATTCCCTTCACCCATTTTGCTGGCCCCTGGCCTTCCCTCTGGCAACCACCAACCTGTTCTCTATATCTATGAGACTGGTTTTGTTTTGTTTGTTCATTTGTTTGGTTTTTTTAGAACCCACATATGAGTGAAATCATACAGTATTTGTCTTTCTCTGTCTGACTTATTTTGTTTAGTGTAACACCCTCAAGGTCCATCCATATTGCTGCAAATGGCAAGCTTTCATTCTTTTCATGGCTGAGTAGTATGCCATTTTGTGTGTGTGTGTGTGTGTGTGTGTGTGTGTGTGTGTGTGTGTGTGAGAGAGAGATATCTTTATTCACAGAATGACCTCGCTTGAAGCAGCAGTCTGGATGGTGCTATCTCTGAGAAGGGAGCTGGAGGCTGGGAGGTCAGGGTGACCAAAGACATAATCATCACACAGTACTCTGAATCTGGTTATTTTCTTTTGGGGAGGGGCAGAGAAAAGAAGTACTTAACAAACAGCTTTGAAGCAATATCTGGTTTCAGAAATAGCTAAAATCTCTCAACAAATGAGTTCTTAACTTTTCAGAAACAACAATTCTAATGCCAAAGAAAAATTCTAATGCTTCAGAAAAACAAAAACTTTACTCCCCAAAGTTTGCCAGTGAAGCCATACCCATGCTGTTCACAAACTGTTTCATTGTACTTAGGAAGACTGGAGACCTGGAGACTAGAAACTTGGGGCACAGCATTCACACTCAGCCCTATCAGCCAAAAAGGGCCAATGTAGCATATTATCACTGGTTCCTGGAAATCAAGCCACAAGGAGTAACCTCCAAGGGTCATAGGCACACCCTCCTCAGCCTACTCATGCCTTATACTTATAGTAATCCTATCTAATAAAGAGGGAATATGCTAATTGACCATCACACCCTCACAAATATGGCGGCGCCCACAGCCGATAAGGAGGGAATATGCTAATTGACTGCCACTACCTCAAAGATGGCTGTGCCCACAGCCACAAGATGACAGCACCCAGTCCCCTCAGCCCACCGGAGTGGCAGGCACGCAACACGGCCGGGCCCACCCCCAGGTGAGTCCGGTCACTCCACGTGCCTGCCTCCAGAGTCCCCCAGTCCCTTCAGTCCACCCAGGGCAGGCTTGAGGCACAAGCAAGCCTTGGATGGTGGCAGCCCAGCCGCCCAGGGCCACCTGAGGCGCAGGTAATCAGGGCCGGCTGAGGCTTGCACTGCCAGCAGTGGCAGCAGAGGTGTGATGGGGGCGTTGCCTTCCCCTGATCACCAGGTTGCCTCCCGCCCCTGAGGGCTCCCGGACTGTGAGAGGGGGCAGGCTGGGCTGAGGGACCGGCCCCCCAGTGCATGAATTTTTATGCACCGGGCCTCTAGTCCTATATAATAAAAGTATAGTATGCAAACTCTCCCCTCAATTGGGAGTTCTTCTGGGAGTTCAACCAGGTGGCAGGGCCGGCTAGGGGAAGGGAGGGAGGCCCTGGCGGCTGGCAGTCGCTGGGGACCCTACCAATGCATGAATTTTGTGTACTGGGCCTCTAGTTCTATATAATAAAGAGATAATATGCAAATTGACCCTCACGCCCTCACAAGATGGCCACCCCATGTCATTACAAGATGGCCACTCCTATGTCATCACAAGATGGTCGCTCCCACATCATCACAATATGGCCGCCCCACATCATCACAAGATGGCTGCCCATAATCACAAGATGACCGCCACATCATCACAAGATGGCGCCTCCACGTTGTCACAAGATGGCCGGCAGGGGAGAGCAGCTGGGGGCAACCAGGCCTACAGGGAGGGCAGTTTGGGGGTGATTGGGCCGGCAGGGGAGCAGTTAGGCTTCAATCAGGCTGGCAGGGGAGCAGTTAGGGTGTGATCAGGCTGGCAAGCAGAAGCAGTTAAGGGCAATCAGGCAGGCAAGTGGTTAGTAGCCAGCAGTCCCAGATTGTGCAGGGGATCACAGATTGGAGAGGGTGCAGGCTGGGCTGAGGGACACACCCCTTAGTGCACAAATTTCATGCACTGGGGCTCTAATATTGACTATAAGAACCACCAACCAATACTTCCTTTTTTAAGAGCCAATATGTAGCCCTTAAATACTTTCTCACAACAGCCCCTAAGGCTCCTGCAGATTAATGATATTTAATTATTAAGCTCAGGATCATGAGCTTAATAACGAATAGCAGAGCCAGATTTTAAATTCTGGTCTGCCTGCTTCCAAAGCATGTGCTATTGTCACAATACAAAACTGCCCAGCACCATACATCTTGCCCTGTTTCCTGTATTTATAAGAGGGAATGCTCTGACCACTCAGAAGAAACCAATGCTTTCCCGTTTAATTTATCCTAGTAGCCACAGGGACAGAACCTCTTGCACAGGTAGTAGCAACCCAGGGCACTGATACCACTAAGAAGTACCTGAAATTGCTATTTGAGCCACTCCACCATTCCCCAGCCCACCAACCAAACCTTCTGAAAGTCCACAAATAGGTATTCTGCCTTGGTTGGCCCTTAAAGGTAGGAAGAAAATGCTGAGAAACACAAATGTTAAATCATAGCACACAAAAAACTAATCCTGAAATCAGTAGACCTGAGACCTAATTAGTCATACGACCTTGGGAAGTTACCTGCCTCTTTTACATTTGTTTTCTCTGCTGTAATATGGAAATAACAATCCCCTCCCATCCTATCTCACAGGTTTGCTATGGGTATGATGAGCAAAAAGACAGATCTTGAATAGGAAAGTGCTTCATAAAGACAAAGCACAAACTAATATGAGGGGTCATTATGATATGACTACCACCAGCTGGCTGGAGAGAAGATTAATGTCCATGAAACCATTACTAGGTGAAACAGTAGATAATTAAATGCCAAATTATATGGTGCAGACTAAGACTATAGTCTGGAAAGGGAAGTTTCTGGGATTAGTCACAGAAACTGCATGGAAAAGAACAGACAGGATTGAAAGGTGATAGAGAGCAATAGCAGCAGCAACAGTATGTACCCAGGGGAAAAGGGGTGAAGCAGCAGGAGAGCAACAGTGATGGACCAGATGCTGTGTGTGGGGAATTCAGGGAGGCCACAATGGTTAGTAGGGTAAGGCCAGACTATGAAGAGAAGACAGTCAGAGCAAGGAGCTGGGAGCCATGGGTGACAGCAGAGCTGGATTCCATAGCAAACATTTGTTGAGCACTAACAATGTGGTAGGTACCACCACAGGTTAGGGGTATACAGAGATGGTTAAAGACATGAACTTTGCTCTCATTACTGCATTTGAATCCTAGCTCTTCTATCTGCAGTGATATAAACATCAAGGAACAAGCTTTATAATCACAGGATTCTGGATTCAAATCCTTGTGCTGCCATTGCTTAGACGAGTGACCTCATCAAGCAACCAAAACTCTCTAATTCCCAGTTTCCTCTTTTGCAATGCAGAAGTAATAATAATCATTCATAAGACTGTAGTGAGTATCTACACTAATAAAAGAGAAAGATGCAAAGTGACCGTACCTTCACGACGCCCACCAGCCAATCAGGAGTGGGTATGTAAATTAACCCAACAAAGATGGTGGGTTAATTTGCATATACAAGTGCCAACCGGCCAGGGTTGGGACACTTGCGTGGTCACCATGGCGATGACAGGCATTCTGCACTGCCCCAGCCGCTCCAGGCCTCTGGGCAGCATGGGAAGGCGGAAAGGCAGCTCCCGCCTGAGTGAAAGGCAGTGCCAGCAACCAGGGGAAGGCAGGCCCAGGCCCATTCTTGCACAAATCTTCATGCATCAGGCCTCTAGTAAATTATATAAAGTACATTAAAAAAAGAAACTTGGTATGTGCTTTTCACAACGTATTATAAATGATAACTATGATCATTATCATTCACTAGCTTTGTGACCTTGGGAAAGTTGCTTAACATCTCTGGGCTTTGGTTTCATCATCTGTAAACTTCACAAGATTGTTGTGAAGATTTAAGGAAATAATTGGTCCAAAGCCCTTAGCATAAAACAACTCAGCAAAGTTCCCTTTTCTTCCCTCTGTCTCCTTTCCTTAAACTTCTTCTTTCCTTCTCCTGGGCCCATATTTGAGATCTCCCTTGTGACAATGCTCAGCTCCCAAAGGAGGGCACTGAGGACATAGCTCAGGTACTTATTGACTCTACTTCTAGAATGCACAGGCCCTTTAAACCCCAAACTAACTCTTAGCTTACCTAATGCCTGACCACACCCATCCACAAACATGCTCTTTACCCACTTCTTGCCAAGTGGCTTCAATTTGCAAGCAAGAAGCCCTGATGGCCAGACAATTCCTCCCTGCTTACCCCCCTCCCAAGAAACTAACCCAGAAGAGAAAGTTCCAAAATCTAAAATGTTGCTAAGAGAAAGAAGAGTGGTATTTCCAGTGTCTTAAAACTGTAAGATAAAAGAAAGAAGTGCTGGGCAGCCTTGCTTGAGGGGTTTGATAGATCCCACTGGCCTGTTTCCATATGAAAAGGGCAGGTAAATGTGCTACAACTTCTAACAGTCCTGGGAATGCCTCAGAGTAAGGCCCTCAGCCTGTTAGATTCACTCATGCATGAGGGAAAAATTGGGTTTTCACTAGTAAAGGTCAACTCATAAATACCTGATTAACCCAAGCAAACACACTCTGCTCCACATCCTGTGAGAATTTACAACTGACCCAGAACAGAAGTCAAGCTAAGTACATGTTGTCAAAGCTATAACTAACAATTACTGAGGCAGGGGGATTGGGAGGGAGGGACGTTAATGGCTGGCTATAAAAGCCTAATCCAAATCAGATGAGTCCAGACTCTCCAGAGAAAGCTGCTTTTCTGGGAACAACCTCTGCACAAACCTGTAGTTTGAATTTTATCTTGCCTTGAAAGACAAGAGCCAGCCCTCCCAACCAAGACCATAGGAAATGCAGAAAAGCAAAGTATATTATTAACCCCAGCAAGTTCTTTTTGGGAGAAAAATACTAGTAATTCTACATTACGGACACATCGTCAGGTCAAACCTGTGAAACCATTGATTTAGGCTCCCCCAACCACATCTGCTTCTTCCTCTGTGTTTACACCACCCTTTGCAAACTAGGAAGGGAGAATGAAAGGAACTATCTTTCATTGACAACTTGCTAGAACTTGCACAAAGGGTTTTTAACTTCTAAAAAAATCCTCCCAGTAACCATGTATGATTGCTAATCCCAGTCCCATTTTATAAAAGAGGAAACCAAGCATCTGAAAAATTAAACAACTTACTCAGGAGAGCTAATAAATGGCAGGGCCCAAATACAAACCCAGTCTGTCTAATCCCAAAACAACTTTTCTTTCAACAAATATTTATTGAGACCCTACTACATGCCAAGCACTACTCTAGGGTGTATATGACAAACAAATTCCCCTGTCTTTATGGAGTTTTCTTCATTCCTAAACCATGCTGCCTCCATATTTAGCACACCACACATTTAATAGGTAGATATCTGAATTTCTTTCTCCTCCACCAGGCAGGACTCAACAAATATGTATTGAGTGTGGTCCTTTCCCTCACCTTACAGGAATTCCTCTCAACTGCTGCCCACATAGCATTCAACTGTTTATTCATCAATTCTGCATATTTCTTCCCACCTAAGTCAAGCCATATCTTAAACCAAAAGTTTCCTTGCAGTGCTAACAAGTTAGTTCCAGTCACCCAATAAGTATGACAATAGCACTTCAGAGTTTACAAAACACTTCACATACATTACCTTATTGAATCCTTATAAAATTAAACCAGGTAGATATTGTTCCCATTTAACAGGGAAACAGACACTCCCAGAAAGCTCACTATCCTTGAACACAGCTGAGTACTGGACTTGAAAAAAGCTCAAAATGCACTTTCTTTCCTTCTAAGAACATTTCATAATCTATTCTTCATACTATAGAAACCAAAAGAATTGTGTCACTATCTGATTCATTCTATTTGATTAAGCTATTTCATATTCCCCAGTATGCCAAAAACAAACAAACCACTGTTTCATCCTACTGTGTAATATATTTTTATTGTTATTATTTTACTAGAGGCCTGATGCATGAAATTTGTGCAAGGGGCTCAGCCCTCATAGCCCCAGCTTACTCCAGAAGGTTGTCCAGAAGGTTGTCCGGATGGTCATTCCACTGTTCAGCCATCTGATGCTAATAATTAGCATATCACACTTTTATTATTATAGGTTACTTTTCCCAGTGAAGGTGTTTTAACTGTATTTTATGTTCTAATTTACTATTTATTCCCAAAGGAACAAACTTTTTTAAAAAAACATGTTTTTATTGATTTCGGAGAGAGGGAGAGAGGGATATAGAGACATCAATGATGAGGGAAAATCATCAATCTGATGCCCCCTACTAAGGATCGAGCCTGCAACCCCGGGCATGTGCCCTGACCAGGTATTGAACCATGACACTCAACCACTGAGCTATGCCAGCCAGGCTGTTTTTACTTTTCAAATGACTTTATTGAGATACTAGAAGTCCGATGCACGAAAATTCATGCAAGAGTAGGCCTTCCTTCCTCCAGCTGACGGCACTGGCTTCCCTCCAGCACCCAGGACCCATGCTTCCCTCCTCCAGCCGCCAGCAGGCACCAGCGACCTAGGCTGCTTCCCTCCTCTGGCCACCCACAGGCACCCAGAACCCGGGCTAGCTTCCCTCTGGCCCCAGCTTGGTCAGTAAAGACATCCGGAATGACGTCTGGAAGACGTCGGATCTAATTAGCATATCACCCTTTTACTATTATAGATAATTTGCATGTAGTAAAATGCACTCATTTTAAGTGTTCAGTTCAAGCTTTGACAAATATCTTTACACTGTTTAACCTCTCCCAGCCAGGCAGGAACAAACTTCTGATGTTAAATACTAAGCATGTGTGCTATACATACAGAAAAGGCCTAAAAATACTTTTATAATTTTTTCAAGTCAGTAAGTAAGATCATTCAACTTATAAAAATGCCTCTAAAAGCTTGCCTTCTCCAGGAAAGCCTTTATCCTATGATGTGACATGCACTAATAGCAGAAGTGGCAGCAAGTTTAAGTCCCAAATGCAGGATTAATAACTCATTATGCTCTTTGTAGGGAAAAAGCAACCCACAGTCAACAGGTATATTCCAACCAAAACTAGGTTGAGGGCTTTTTCACACTATTTCACTCCAGGTAGCAGTGATCTAAGTTCTATTAATTGCAAGAAGACCACAAGAAAGAAATGAACTCCAATGCTAGAGGCCAAGGAAAATGACCTAAGAAAAGAGATGCCTGCTCCCTTGGGGACCCAAAAGCATCTTGCCTAGAAGGCCCTACTGCTTCTAACATAATACAGCACACTCTGTACAAATCAAGAAGACTCAGGTCTGCGGGGGCAGAGGGGTAAGGGCAAGCTAGAAGAGCTTAATGGGGGGGAAAGAGGACATATGTAATGCTTTCAACAATAAAGACTTTTAAAAAAAGAAGACGATGACCCAGGTCTGACTTTATTCAGGGAGCTAACCAAGACTCTGCCCAAAATCCTTCACTTTAACAGTCTGTGACAAAGCCTGAAATTCCAACTACAATTTCATTGGTTCTTTTTTTTTTAACCTTTCTATTTATTGATATGAGAGAGAGAGAGAGAGAAACATTGATTTTTTGTTGTTGTTGCTGTTCTACTTATTTATGCATTCATTGGTTGATTCTTGTATGTGCCCTGACTGGGGATCTAACCCACAACCTTAGCATATTGGGACAGTGCTCTAACCAACTGAGCAACCCAGCCATGGCCTTCATTAGGTGATTTAACAAATACATCATGAGTACCACACCTTGCAGGAGGAGTGTGGTCAAATGAGGAAGGTAGATCCATGCCCCATTAAATATCAACCAGATTAGAGAGAGGGGCAGAGTGCTCTGGAAAGGCAGATTAAGAAAATAATTCTAAATTGAAGATTTTGTGGAGGTAGGAAATTAGCTGAGCTTAGAAGGATAGTAGGTTCTGAATCATTTATGCTACCTAAAGAGGTAACCAGAGGCTTTGGGAGAGATCCAGATTTGAATTCTGGTTCAGTTGCTTCCAGACTGTAATGATAATTAGGCAAATTATTTTCCTTTTATGAATATTTCCTCATCTGTAAAATGGACATTATAAAGAGATATGAGGATATCTCAAAAGGCAGCTATGTAAAATATTAGCCCCAATTTGGCACATGATGGGACATGATAAAATATATTTTCCTTCTCCCTTTTTCTAGTTAGAACAGAAATACACACAGAGAAGAATTCCCCAGGGCAGTGAAAATCAGCTAACAGAGCAATGCCTTTTGGGGCTAATAGAGAATTGACCTAAAAGAGAACCTCAGGAGTCTAGACAATAGCAAATCCAGGCAAATCTGGATCTAGATCTCTCCACCATGAGATGTGTGGCAGCCTGTTCTGGACAAATATCACATCAGCAAGCATTTATTTGTTTGTTTGTTTTTAATTAATAACTTTTTTATTAATCCTCACACAAGGATATTTTGCCATTAATTTTTTTATAAAAAAAGAGTGGAGGGGAGGGAGGAGAGACACAGAGAGAGAAAAACAAAAATGTGAGAGAGACACATCCACTGGTTGCCTTCCACACGTGCCCCAACCAGGGCCAATCTGCAACTGAGGTATGTGCCCTTGACCGGAATCAAACCCGGGGCCCTTCAGTCCACAGGCCGATGCTCTATCCACTAAGCCAAACCGGCTAGAGCTCAGTAAGCATTTATTTAGACAAGGACATGGAAACTCATTCCTTAGCTCTCCAAGAAAGACGACCTGTGCCAACTTACGGTACTCCAGGAGGCTGGAGCAGGACATAGTGCATGGAAGGTATTGAGTCCAACTGCCAACATTTTAATTAGTCCAACCTTAAAAAGTCTATAACCACAAGAGATTAAAATGATCCCCCAAGGAAAGCCTCTGCCCTTCACATAGTTCAGCCAATTAGATCCACTCAAATGCCCTAATTTTCATCAATGAATTCTTGGGGGAATCAAGCCTCACCAAGCTCTGACTTCTGGCTGAGAGTACAGGCACATGCGCAGCTCAGGAAGAGCAGTTGGATGTGGCTATGAGAGAGGCAGTATCAAATACTCTGAGGCCCTGACACCATCCCTATATCATAAGCTAAGACCTGTCCTTGTCCAGCCAGTATGGCTCAGTGGTTGAGCATCAACCTATAAACCAGGAGGTCATGGTTCGATTCCTGGTCAGGGTACATGGCTAGATTGGGCTCGATCCTCAGTGTGGGGCATGCAGAAGGCAGCCAATCAATGGTTCTCTCTCATCAATGATGTCTCTATCTCTCACTTCCTCTCTGAAATGAATAAATATATATATGAAAAAAAAGAAAAGACCTGCCCCCCTGCCAGGATCCATACCTCACCCCAGTGTCCTATTGTGACCCCTGCTCCCAATGGTAACCCAACAGTTTCCAACCATTTTCATGTTATGGCACACATAAACTAATTACTAAAATTCTGTGGCACACTGAAAAATATATTATGTTTTTTACTAATCTGACAAAAAAAGATAGGTAAAATTTTTTGTTGTTGTTAATACTCACCCAAGGGTATTTTTTCATTGATTTTTTAGAGGGTGTGGAAGGGAGACGGAGAGAGAGAGAAAGAAAAAGAGAGGAACATCAATAAGAGAAAGACACATCAATTGGTTGCCTCCCACACGCACCCCAACTAGAGCCGGGATCAAACCTGCCAACCAGGTACATGACCTTGTCTAGGAATTGAACCCATGACACTCTGGTGCATGGGCCAACGCTCTAACCAGCCAGTGCAAAATAGGTATCATTTTGATTAATTCACACTGGATGGCTATTGTTGTGTTGGCTGTTGTCACTTTTTTGACAATCTAAGGCAGTGGTCGGCAAACTCATTAGTCAACAGAGCCAAATATCAACAGTACAACGACTGAAATTTCTTTTGAGAGCCAAATTTTTTAAAGTTTAACTTCTTCTAACGCCACTTCTTCAAAATAGACTCGCCCTGGCCGTGGTATTTTGTGGAAGAGCCACACTCAAGGGGCCAAAGAGCCGCATGTGGCTCGTAAGCTGCAGTTTGCCGACCACTGATCTAAGGGAAAAGAGGTCAGTGCCCCTGTCTCCATAGTCAGGTATTGCATGTTTTAAAAGTTCTTGCAGCACACCAGTTAAAAATTGCTGCTCTAACCTAACCCACACTGAAAAGCAAACAAAAGCTAGTTTTGATTCTCAGTTGTTACCTGAGCCCAGTAATTCTTGCATGTAAATATCTGTGTTTTCCGATGGTCTTAGGCGACCCTGCTAGCGGTTCTCAATCTGTGGGTCACGACCCAGGTTGAGAACCACTGCTATAGAGCCTAAGACCATCGGAAAACACAGATATTTACATTACGATTCATAACAGTAGCAAAATTATAGTTATGAAGTAGCAACGAAAATAATTTTATGGTTGGGGGTCACCACAACATGAGGAACTATATTAAAGGGTTGCAGCATTAGAAAGGTTGGGAACCACTGTTCTACAATGAAATGAGTTCAAGACTAGAAACAACTACATGGTAAACCAGGAGACAATGTAAAATTTGAGAGACAAAGGGGCAAAGCATCTTGTTCAAGTTAATGACAAGATATTATAACTCCAAAGTCAATGAACTTTACATTTCCCAAAGACTCGGGCCCTCTCCCTCGCAACTGTACCATGAGTAGTGCTAGTACAGCCACATTTTTCCTGTTGTCATTGAGAGTGAAAAGCAAGGTTATAAGGAAAAGTGAGAACCAAGGAGACATAAGGTAAAGGGAGGGAATGAACCAGTAAATTATATAGATGATCAGAATTCAGAGGAGGAACACTAATAATAATAAATTACATTTGTATAAGACGAAATATTTGTCACATTATCTCATAAGATCTGTGTGCATCAACCTTGTGAGTTATGTTCTATTACCCCCAAAATACTTGGTATGGGGAAACTGAGGCCCAGAAAGGCCAAGAGTATTACAATCTGAGCTAAATTATGTCTACCTAATTCCTAGTCTAGTCCTCTCTTTTTTATTAAATAAGCTATCCCATAAAGAGCACTGTGGAGACTCAAAAGAACCAAGCTAGGAAGGAAGAAGGAAAAAAAAGTCTCAAAGGAAATAATTGGAAGGGTGGGGGAATGCTTTAAGACTGAAGCTACAAAAGAGTAAGCAACTGCTTAATTAATTAGAATTTCTTCTGAGAGATTCCAAAATGGCGGCAGAGTAAGTGGAAGCCACACTGACATGCTCCAGGACCAAACTGGAATTACAACTAAAATATAGAAAAACCATTCTGAATAATCAACTGAAGACTAGCTGGAGAGAACCCTGATAACCAAGGATGGAAAGTGCAGACCACATAGAGACTGGTAGGAAGTATGCCTCTCCTAATCCAGGGCAAGAAAAACTAAGGAGAAAATAAACAAATGGGACTACATCAAAATAAAAAGCTTCTGCACATCAAAAGAAACCATCAACAAAATGATAAGGGAGCCCACTATATGGGAGAACATATTTGGTAATAATACACCAGATATATAGATATATAGATAGATATAGATATGGATATAGATATAGATATATGGAGATAGAGATAGAAATAGAGATATATGGAACTCATATAACTTAACAAAAGGAAGACAAACAATCCAATCAAAAAATGGGCAAAGGACCTAAATAGACACTTCTCCAAAGTGGACATGCATATGGAAAAATGCTCAAAGTCACTGATCATTAGAGAGATGCAAATTAAAATGACAATGAGGGGCCGGGCAGTGTTGCTCAGCAGTTGAGTGTCAACCAGGAACCAAGAGATCATCAGTTTGACTCCCGGTGAGAGCACATGCCTGGGTTGTGGGCTTGATCCCTTGTGGGGAGCGTGCAGGAGGCAGCTGATGGATGATGTTCCTCTCTCATTGATGTTTCTCTCTATCCTTTTCCCTTCCTCTCTCTAAAAATCAATAAAAACATATTAAAACAAAACACGACAATGAGGTATCACCTCACACCTGTCAGAATGGCTACCATCAATAAATCAACAGATGACAAGTGCTGGCAAGGATGTGGAGAAAAGCAAATCCCTAGTACACTGCTGGTGGGAATACAGACTGGTGTAGCCACTGTGGAAAACAGTATGGAGTTTCCTTTAAAAATTAAATATGGAACTACCATTTGACACAGTGATCCAACTTCTAGGAATATATCCTAAGAAACTCAAAACACCAATCAGAAAGAATGTATGCGCCCCTATGTTCATGGCAGCACAATTTACAATAGCTAAGATCTGAAAACAGCCCAAGTGCCCATCAGAGGATGAGAGGATAAAAAAGCTGTGGTTCATCTACACAATGGAATACTACACTGCTATAAAAAAGAAGGAACTTTTACCATTTGCAACAGCATCAATGGACCTGGAGAGCATTATGCTAAGTGAAATAAGCCAGTCGGAGGAAGACAAATATTACATGATCTCACTCATTTGTGGGATATATGGTAATGAACAACATAAACTGATGAACAAAAATAGATGCAGAAACAAAGAAACACTGAACAGACTGTCCAACCTCAGAGAGAAGGCGGGGGCAGGGAGGGGGTAAGAGATCAACCAAAGAACTTGTATGCATGCATATTAGCATAACCAATGGACACAGACACTGGGGCGGTGGAGGCTTATCCTGGGGGGTGGAAATGGCAAGGAGGGGGGATCAATCAGGGAAAAGGGAGACATATGTAATACTTAAAACAACTAAAAAAACATAGCTGTGGTACATATACACCATGGAATACTCCATAGCAATAAAAAAGAAGGATCTCTTACCCTTTGAGATAGCATGGATGAACCTGGGGAGTATCATGCTAAGTGAAATAAACCAGTCAGAGAACGACAAGTATCACATGATCTCACTCATATATGGAATCTAATGAACAAAATAAATTGATGAACAAAATAGATCCAGAGACATAGAAGCATGGAACAGACTGTCAAATCCCAGAGGGAAGGCAGGGGTGGGAGAGTGGTGGGAAGAGATCAACCAAAGAACTTGTATGCATATATGCAGAACACATGGTCACAGACAACAGGATGGTGAAGGTCTGGGGCTGGAGAAGAGGGGGGACTAGAAAAGGTCAAAGAGGGGGAAAGGAGGACATATGTAATACTTCAACAATAAAGAATCTTTTTTAATTTTTTAAAGAGTTATACAAAGTACCTATCTTCCATTGCCTCCATAAGGTAGAAATTAATATTCCTTTTTTTTTTTTTTTTTTTTTTTTTTACAAATTTGGCAACTAAGATTCAGAGAGAAAAAGCAAGGTCTTACCTGTTCAAGATCTTACAAATAGAAAATGGCAACGCCTGGAGTTGAACCCAGGTTTTTCTATCTCAAAAACTCTGGTTTTCCTACAAAGAAGGCCCAGCTCTGTTAGGAAACTTAACAGCTAAAAAAATAAGAAACTTGGATTCTCAGACTTGGAATCCACCAAGAACTTACTGTATAACCTTAGGCAAATTGTTTCACTTCCTTGGACACCAGAAAACTTATCAGTAAAAAGAAGTGATGTGAAGCAAGTATAGAGAGAATTCTTTGGCTCCTGGAGTACTGTGAAGTGTAGTCTCTCGTGGAGCACTTCAAAGAAAGTCAACTACCCTTCCACTCATCAATCACAGCATTGACCCTTCTGACTGGCATATATTTTCTGTTAATGGCTCCATCAGACTTCTCACCCCCAACACTCAAAATATGAGTATACCTTTGACTTTTTTCTTTCCTCCCCTCCATACACTTAAACTCCAAGTCCTATTAATTCTACCTCCACAATGTAGACCCTGATCTCTGCTCATGAACAACTGCAGTCTCCTATGTAGGTTCCCTATCACCAACCTCACCCCCGCCAATGCATTGTGCATACTCTGTGAGATTAATCTCCCTAAAGCAAAACTCACGTCATATCTCTCTCCTGCTCAAAATCTGCAAAGGACCAGCTGGTGTGGCTCAGTGGTTGAGTGTGGACTCATGAACCAGGAGGTCAAAGTTTGATTCCCAGTCAAGGCTTCATCCCCAGTAGGGGGCGTGCAGGAGGTAGCTGATCAATGATTCTCTCTCATCATTGATGTTTCTATCCCTCTCTCCTTCTCTCTTCCTCTCTCTGAAGTAAATTAAAAAAGAAAAAACCTGCAAAGTCTACTTATTTTCTACAATTGAGGTCCTCCATGTACTTTCCTCAATTAATCTCTTTTGCCTTATTTTATAGTTGTCTCCTTTATAGATGCCACTCTCCAACCAATCTAGACTAATGGCCCCCTAAAGACTCTTCAGTTTTTCCCATTCCATGCCTTTACTGATGGTATTTTCTCTGGCTGGAATATTTCCCTACCTTACAATTTTGTGTGAAGTACCTGAAGACCCAGTAAGATGCTATATCCTCCACAAAGCTTCCCTGATGTCTCCAGGCAGAGGTGATCCCATTTGCCAATAGAGCCATCAGTGTCATTCACAGGATACTGAACCTACATTGCCTTGCACAATCTATACTAATAAAAGGTTAATATGCTAAAGCACAACAAATGGACACAAGACACTGGGGGAGTGGGATGAGGGCATGCGACAGTGGGTAGAGGAGGCTGGGGGAAGGTCAATGGGTGAAAAAAAGGAGATATATGTACTACTACATGTAATACTTTAACAATAAAAAAAATTTAAAAAAGGTTAATATGCTAATTAGACCGGGAAACCTTCTGGACATCCTTTCGGACAAAGCCATGGTGGCAGGGCCGAAGCAGAGGCAGTTAGGGGAGATCAGGCCAGGAGGGGAGGGCAGTTGGGGGTGAACAGGCCAGCGGGGGGGGGGGGGGGCGTGGGGCAGTGGGGGCAAGCAGGCTGGCGGGGGGGGGGGCAGTTGGGGGCAAGCAGGCTGGCAGGCAGAGTGGTTAGGGGCAATCAAGCAAGCAGGCAGGCGAGTGTTAGGAGCCAGCAGTCCCAGATTGCAAGAGGGATGTCCCAGATTGGAGAGGGTGTAGATCAGGCTGATGGACACCCCTTATGTACAAATTTCGTGCACTGGGCCACTAGTGAGCTATAAAATGGAAAACTGTTGTGAAGACTAAACAACATTATGTATGTGAAAGTATCTAGCCAGTCCTGTTATAGAGTAGGTGATCAATAAATCTGAGCTCTTATTATGTACTAGAGGCCTGGTGCACAAAATTCATGCACGGGGGGTGGGGGGATGTCCCTCAGCCCAACCTGCACCCTTTCCAATCAGGGAACCCTTGAGGGATGTATGACTGCCCATTTAGGCCAGATCCTGGTGGACTTCCCTCTCACAACCCAGGACTGCTGGCTCCCAACCACTCACCTGTCTGCCTGCCGATTGCCCCTAACCGCTTCTGCCTGCCAGCCTGATCACCCCCTAACCACTCCCCTGCCAGCCTGATTGATGCCTAACTGCTTCCCTGCCAGCCCGATTGCCTCTAACTGCCCTCCCCTGCCGGCCTGGTCGCCCCCAACTGCCCTCTCCTACTGACCCGGTCACCCCTAATTTCCCTCCCTTGCCAGCCTAGTCACCCCTAACTGCCCTTCCCTGCCGGCCCAATTGCCCTCAACTGCCCTCCCCTGCAGGCCTGGTCCCCGCAACTGCCCATCCCTGTAGGCCTGGTCCCCTCCCAACAGCCCTCCCCTGCAGGCCTGGTTGCCCCTAAATGCCCTATCCTGCAGGCCTGGTCCCCCCCAACTGTCCTCCCCTGCTGGCCATCTGTGACAGCCATCTTATGTCCACATGGGGGCAGCCATCTTGTGTGTTGGAGTGATGGTCAATTTGCATATTACCTCTTTATTATATAGGACTAGTGGCCCAGTGCACGAAATTCATGCATGGGGGGTGGGGGGTGAGGAGGGGATGGGTGTCCCTCAGCCCGGCCTGCACCCTCTCCAATCTGTGACCTCTCAGGGTATAATCAGCAGTCAGACATCCCTCTCACAATCCAGAACTGCTGGCTCCTAACTGCTCACCTGCCTGCCAGCCTGACTGTCCCTAACTGCTACCCTGCTGGTTTGATTGCCCCTAACCACCTCAGCCTCGGCCCCACATCCAGGACCCAGGATTCCCTCCTCCAGCCGACCACAGGCACCCGGGACTCGGGCTTCCCTCCCTCTGGTCAGCCATAAATGCCCAGGCCGGCTGGAGCCGCAGGGGATGGTGGGTAGGTAGCTTCGCCTGGGCTGCAGCTGCAGGTACTGGTGTCTGGGACTGCGGGGTGGGCGGCTTCTCCATCTACCAGGCTGTAGCCAGCCGCAGGTGCTGGCACCTGGACTGCAGGCGGGCGGCTTCTCCGTCTTCCCTGGGATGCAGTATGGGCAAATTCTCGGGCTGGCTGCGGTCTGGGATCATGGGGAAGGTGGCTTCTTCGTCTCCCGGGCCACACCCAGCCTCAGGCACTGGGGCCCGGTTTCTCCATCTCCCCCAGGACATGGGGCAGGTGGACATGAGGCTTCTGCTGCTGTCTGCGGCCTGGGATCAGGGGGCAGGCGACTTCTTCATCTCCCGGGCTGCAGCCAGCCTCAGGCACTGGGGCCTGGTTTCTCTGTCTCACCCAAGACATGGGGCAGGCGGACATGAGACTTCTGCTGCTGGCTGCAGCCTGGGGTCACGGGGCAGGCGGCTTCTTGGTCTCCCTAGCTGTAGCCAGCCTCAGGTACTGGCGCCTGAATTCTCCCACCCCCACAGACCCAAAACGGCGGGGCTGCCGCCATGTTTTCAGGTTAATTTGCATACTCACTCTGATGGGCTGGTAGTGTAGCGGAGTGAAGGTAATTTGCATGTTTCTCTTTCATTAGTGTAGATGATAAAGAAAAATATGGGTGTACATCTTAACTCCACAGTCCTTCTAACTAGGCAGGGAGTGTCATATAATATATAACATACATGTTAAATGTTAAATGTTGACTGAAGAAGTGAAGATCACTACACAGATACAGACCCTAACCCAAAGCTTATACCCAGAAGAGCTCAACCATAATGCTATTTTTGGAAGATACAAATTGAATACACACCACTCTGTAGCTATACACTTCACCAATGTGATACTGCCCTTCAGGATTTGTAAGTGAAATATGCCCTCTCATTCCTTCCCCCATATCCTAAAGGCCTAATGCCCCTTTCTTCCAGGCTATTTAGGTAATAGAAAAAATGCCACTAATAGTCTGATAAGTTGTACACCTTGATTTTTAAAGAGAGTAGAAGGGAGAGTGGAAGGAGAGGTAGAGAGAGAGAGAAACATCCATGTGGGAGACACATCAATAGGTTGACTCCTGCACGTCGTACCCCAACGGAGGCCAGGGATTGAATGTGCAAACCAGGCACATGCCCCTATCTAGGAACTGAACCCAACACCCTCCAGTGTACAGGCTGGTGCTCTAACCACTTAGCAAACCAGCCAGGGCAAGTTGTACACTTTTTATTCCAAATGCACATCTCTACCTAAGTTCATATAGCCGTTTCTTTCCTTCCCACAAATTATTAAACTAGAAACAGCATTGGTCTTTGGGTTAGAGAAACCTAAATTTAAATCCTGGCTTAGTCCCCTTAGGAAAATTCTTTAAACTCTCAGAAGTTACTGTTTTCCCATCTATAAAATGAGAAATATATCCACCTTTAAGGGTGTTGTGCAGATATAAAGCATCTAACCCAGTGCCTGGAACATAACAGGTACTCAGTAAATAGCTATCATCATCATTTTGATCACTGAAATTAGTTGTCTTAATTACATATTTCTCTCTTTAGAGATATGAAGTATGAGTTTCAGTGAACTTTGCCCTTGTCAGTGAAAGTTTCTTGAAACAAAACCTTCACAAGTATGATAACATAGCAACACACCCTCACAAACACACATACACATACTACTTATGCCTAAATAGCATCCATCTCCCCATGCCACTACATTTTAGATGCTGGCTCTGGAAACTTGGCAAACATGGACACATTTGTTTTAACATACACTGTAGTAATGAGAGTTCTGAGAGCTTCCCAAGAGGCCTGAGATAACCCAGAGAGGCCAACGGGAGCAGAGCTACTGAATCACACTGAAAGCGGCACATGAGATTTGAAAGCCAGCCTGTCTGCCTGCCTGCTTACCAGTGAGATTTCTGGTCATCACCTAAGCCAGACCTCAACACAAGGCAGCCAGGAGCTCTGTAAATGTAGTGAACAGAGGAAAAGGACAGATTTGTCCTAGCTGAGCCATGCTGATAGCATAGCCTACTCTCTTATATCTCTGCCCCCTCCACAAAGTCTCTCTAGAGGGCCCTCCTCAATGCTTTGAAGGAAAGCTAGTGTGATATCTGCTCAGGCTGGAGTTCTCTGAGGCCCAGGGAGTTCTCAGAATCAGAGATAACATTTAAAAAGCCAGTGATCTTCACTGGACTAGCCTACCTCCCAGCAGCAAGACAAGCCTATAATAAAAGAAGGCTCCCTCCTCCATCCCACAAGGCAGGCTAAGAAAAGCAATTAAGGTTCATTCTGTTCATTTGGCTGTATCAAGTTTGACCTGAGATAAACCCATGTGGGCCATGGAACCAAAGACATGGAGCAGCAGAACCCAAGGAAGCCTTGCCCATGGGTGTCACATCGGCTCTCCATGAGTACAGCCCTGCTCCACTCCTACTGCTGCCACCTACTCAGGGTAGCCATTGCTGTGAAAAACAAAAACAGCCAGCCAGAGTCAAAGGCCAAACCATAAGTATGACTGATAACTGTCACCAAGCACAGCTTCAGTGAGTGCTCAATAAACAGGGATGAAGTAGTACTCAGCAGAAAAATAGCACCCACAGAACTCCTCAGAAAACCTACCATGTGAATGCTATGCCTAACCTCAGTGCTCTCTTATCTAAGCTTTTCATAGGAACTGATGTCAGTGTACCTGGCCCTCTCCCTCCATGCCTACTCAATCCAAGGATCAATGCATTGTTATTCATTCATTTATTCAACAAATATATTTTAGAGACACATTCTCTGACCAGCCCTGTGACAGATACTAAGGATAGGTACTATGGTCAACTAACCGAACATAGGTCTTGCCCTCAAGAGAGAGGAAAATACACACACACAAAGACTTTAAAATGAATAGAACCCTTTCAAATAAACTGTATTTTGAGCCCATTTTTCAAGTGAGGAAACTATAGTTTGGCTCATACTGTCAGTAAGGACTCAAGCCAGTGCCCAGTGCTCTTGATTCTACATCAGGATGTCTCTTGCTTTAAAAGGCACAAGCAGGGTGTGAAGTGCACAGAGTATTGCAGATAGCACATGCAACCAGAGTCTTATCAGAGATGACAGGGAACTCATGGCTAATGTTAATATCAGGGAACACGCACAAAGGACTGAAATGTTAGGTAGGAAGAAAGGGAGGGGAGAACATCCTGGGAGGAGAGTAAAACGACATACATAAAGGCAAAAGAAAAGCAATGTAAGATATGTTCTGCAGACCAAGACAAAAAAAAACAAAACCTGACTGGCCCAAGGTGTAGAGAGGGGAACAGAGAAGATGAAGTGAGTGAGCAAAGTGGTCTGGGGCCAGAACCCTGGGTCAGGAAGAAAATAACCGCCCACAGAGGGATTTTAGAGCCTGCACTATCTCTATGCCAAATCCCAGCAGAAAACAAAAAGGCATTTTTGTTGGTTCACTTCAGGTTTTTCTTTGCATGGCCTCCCATATGAAATAAATCTGCTCCACTTAAACATGACAGAGCCATAGGCATCCCTATTCACACCTCACCTGCTCTAGCAAGTTATGCCAGCACAGGCACGATCCTGTCAAATTCTCAGTGCCCAAGAAGCTTCCCTGTGGCGCTTTCCAAGTGGCCACAAGTAATCCCACAAGGCCTTAGATTCATTTACTCTGCCTCTGGAGGCCCCAAATCCATACATAATGCAACCAGCCGAGCCAAACAATGGTGAAACATACAGTACAACACTCTGACCCACCTCCTTCAGGAAGCCTACTCTGTACATCCAAACAGAGATCTCTCCTTGCTCTGAACTGAGACTGCAAAGAGCATAGTACAGAATGCAGATATTAATCACCATATGCCAAAAATATTACTAAGCTTCTTTTTCTGTGCCTTATTACAATAGCTCTCTAGCTGGGGAAAAACTCCTCAGAAGCAGCACTTGACAACAGCTTTGTATACCCCCAATTCTCCCCAACACAATTTCTGTAAACACAGTACAGTATTGTGAATTACTCTCTGTTTCTCCTCTGTGTATGTCTCAGACACCCCTAGCAACCCAAACTGGCTGCATCAGGGCAGAGAAGCTTCACAACAAAGTGGGAACAGTATGTGAATGATAATCAGACAAAATTAGAGTCTAGCCGTAGCTAAGACCTTGGGCAAGTTTGTTCCTCTCATGTGTAAAATGAGTTTGGGAGAGATAGTCCTTAAAAATCCTTCCAGTCCTAACACCTAATATCAATGCCCTAAAAGGTCAGAGTAAGTTTTTCATCTGTCAGTGTGTAAGTCCATTTCAAAGCCACTTATCAGTCTAGTTCTCAGAAGCCAAGTTGGGGCAGTAAAAGCTCCAAGGCAGTATGACGGATTCCAAAACTAAAGGCACTACCCTAGCCAGTTTTGTTCAGTGGATAGAGCATCGGCCTAAAGACTGAAGGGTCTTGGGTTCAATTCTGGTCAAGGGCAGACTCAATCCCCAGTGCTGGTCGGGCCCATATAGGAGGCAACCAATGGATGTGTCTCTATCACATTGATGTTTTTCTCTATCTGTCTCTCCCCCTCCCTTCAATGCTCTTTAAAAATCAATGGGAAAATATCCTTGGGTGAGGATTAACAAAACAAACAAAAAAAACTAAAAAAAAAACCATGAAGGTACCAAACAAGGAGTTGGGAGACAGGACTAGAAACTAAAATGAAAAGCTAGTTTAGTATTGGGCCTAAGATAGGGGAAGAGTACACAGAGGGAGGGGCCATGTCAAAAGAAGTACAAAAAGACTCTACAAGAGTCTAGGAGACAAAGAAAAGCTAAGACTAGCATGTCAAACTCACGGCCTGCAGGCTGAATGTGGCCCAGAACGAATATTTTTGCAGCCCAGCCAATATAATGGTATGTAAGAAAGGTTTCAATAAAAATTTTGTAACTTAATTTTTACAATATCCTGTTATACATAACTAGAGACCCAGTGCATGAAATTAGTGCATGGGGAGGTCCGCTCAGCCCAGCCTGCACCCTCTCTAATCTGGGACCCCTCGGGGGATGTCCTACTGCCGGTTTAGGCCCTTGGGATCGGGCCTAAACCGGCAGTCGGACATCTCTCTCAGAATCCTGGACTGCTGGCCCCTAATCACTCACCTGGTCACCCCTAACTGCTCCCCCTGGCCTGATAGCCCCTCAATGCCCCCCCTGGCAGCCTGATTGCCCCTAATGGCCCCCCACTGCCGGCCAGGTCACCCACTACTGCCCCCTCCCTGCTGGCCTGGTCACTCCTAACTGCCCCCCCGCCAGCCTGGTCACCCCTTATTGCCCCCTCTGCCGACCTAGTCACTCCCAACTGCCCCCCCTGCCAACCTGATTGCCCCCAACTGCCCCCCCTACTGGCCTGGTCACCCCCCAATTGCTCCCCCTACTGGCCTTCTTGCCCCTCACAGCCTTGGCCGCCCCACGCAGCCTGCTGTTCAGTCATTTGGTCATCCCTCACTAACCCCCCCTGCCGGCCTGTTCTCCCCATACAGCATGCTTGTTCAGTCGTTTGGTTGTCCCTCACTAACCCCCCTGCCGGCCTGGTCATAGCAGCCATCTTGTGAGGACATGACAGTCAATTTGCATATTACCTCTTTATTATAAAGGGTTATTAATAACAAACTACAATGTTCCCTAATGACTAATTACTATTATTGTGTTGCATTCATTTCCATTATGTGCAGGCACACCATTTCTCTCCACTAATACTAGCAGTGAATATTTTAGCAGCCGATTGCCATGTTATTAGTCTTGTACTAACTTGTTTAGTGTGCACAACAGGAAATATTTCACTTTTGGAGAACAAGAAAAATAGGTTTATTTGTGTTACACTTATTAATTTGTGCAGCTATCCAATGTATGGTAAGTTAATGTTCAAGAAAAAATATTATTTTTTATTAAAATGTTTTATTATTTTATGTTGACTCATTTATTTCAGCCCTTTGTATTCAGCATGTCTCTTTCGAAATAAACCTACATTTCTATGAACATTGAAGCTTTTGTTTTGGGGGGCCCACATAAACTTAAACCTTGTTTATTTGGCCCGTGTTAGCCTTTGAATTTGACATGCTTGAGCTAAGAGGACACAGCACCGAGAAGCCATTGTTCCCAAGATCATGGCCCTGGGGTGATATCATAGGCACCCTCTAAGACGGTTCCCAGTGATCCCTGCTCTCCTGATATTCATGCCCTTGTGTAATCCCTTTACCTTTTTTTTCTTTTGTTATTGATTCCAGAGAGGAAGGAAGAGGGAGAGAAAGAAACATCAGTGATGTGAGAGAACCATTGATCAGCTGCCTTCTGCATGCCCCACACTGGGGATGGAGCCCACAACCCGGGCACGTGCCCCAACTGGAAACTGAACCGGTGACCTCTTGGTTCCTGGATGGATGTTCAACCGTTGAGCCACACCAGCCTGGCCCTTTGAGTGTGGGCTAAACTTAATGGTTTGCTTCTAACAAACAGAATATGGCAGAAACTGTGGCATATCAATTACAAAATTAGATAATTAAAAAAAAGATTGTAACTTCCATCTTGAGCACTCTCATTCTCTCTTGGATCATTTGTCATAGGGGACGCCAACTATCATGTCATGAGGCAGCCCAATGGAGAGGCCCATGTGGCAAGGGACCAAGGCCTGCCATTCAACCACATAAATTAACTTAAAAGCAAACTCTCCCCCAAGTTGAGCTTTCAATGCCAGCCTAACAGCTTGCCTACAACCTCATAAGAGACATTGAGCCAGAGGCACCCAGCTAAGCAGCAACCAGATTTCTAACCCACAGAAACTGAGATAATAAATGTTTATTATTTTAAGCCTCTAAGTTTTAGGATAATTTGTTATGCACCAACATAGATGGAGACCATGCCCATCTGGTGAGACATTTCAAGTCTGCAGTTAAAGGAAGGGGGCATGGACCAGAAATAAAGTCAAAGACTAGCACCCATACTTTATTATCAGCTTCCCTCTGGCCTAGAGTAAGCCTTGATTAAAAGCCTAGTTTGTCCACACCCAGAGTAAAACAATGGACCTATAGCAGGTTCAGAGAAGCAACTACAGAGAGGTGCTACCATAAGTCAACACTCAGATTCTGACTGAGGCTTTTCAGCACACAAAAGCAAAGTTTGAAAGGACCCAACTATCCCTAGTTGTGCAGTAATTTGGAGTTATAAAGCCCTTTCACCATATAAGTTATCTCATTTGAGCCTCACTACAAATTTATTCATTAAGGTTATTCCCTTTCTACAAATTAAAAAAACTAAGGCTCAGAGAAACCAGATGAGTTACCCTCCTCTAGACCCACAGCTAATAAGGAAAGGAACTGAAACTCTGATGCTCCCCTAAATCCAGATACTATATTTATGTCTGATGGCTGGGGCCAACTCAGACCCTTCTGCAAACCAAAACCAATCATCTCACTTTACATTTAGGCTTCTCTTCAGCCCACCCACTCCTTTCCCCACTACACATAGTGGAATAAGACAATTTTCCAGCTATTCATAACTGCAGTCTCTTGGTAATGACTACAATGAGAAGAGTCTGGTTACTTTAAAATATTAGACAAACTTCTTCCAAGTAAAGTGAGACTGCTGGACCCAAAGTGATCTGGATGATTTTTCTTAACAAAGACAAATGAGAAATTCTAAAACAGTGAACTTTCTAAGTAAATGAAGCTTATTCCTTCAACTTTAACCCTTTCCAAAGAAATATTTTTTAACTTCTAACCAAGTGCCTAGTAAACTAGTAAACTATAGTAGAATCAGAACCAAACAATAAGTATCCTTCAATTTAGTTCTACAAACTTTATAGGATATAAAGTATACTACATGCCAAGCCTTATGCTAGGAGCTTGCTGTCCTAAACCTTAAGGAGCATATGGAACATCAAGGAAGGCAGGCACATGTACAGATAACTCCAACAACATGGTATGGTGGGTAAGATTGTAGACTCTACCACCCTCCAGAGCAGCATTTTGTGATAGGAAACTAGACTGTTCTTACACCTTTGTTAACACAGCTATCTCCAGACCATTGAGGCTATAGGCTCCCAATGCCAGATCAGTGAGCAACACATCAACAGGTAATCCTATATAATAAAAGGTTAATATGCAAATTGTCCCAATGGGCAGGAGTTCGACCAATCGGGAGTTAGACATGCACTGACCACCAGGGAGCAGCACGGAGTATGGCAGGCATCGGTGACATGGCACTGGCAGCAGGCGGCAGCGGAGGTGCTGCCAGCCCCAATGGGCCCCAATAAGAGTGAGACCATGGCGGGATGTTGGAGCAGGTGAGCAGGCAGTGCCAGGCCAAGGCAGGAGCAAAGGGAGGCCCTGGCCAGCAGTGGCGGCAGGCAGCTGGGGGAAGGGAGGCCCCGGCCGGCAGCCAGCAGCTGCTAGGGACCCTACCCATGCACGAATTTCATGCAATGGGCCTCTAGTCTCTATATATAAAAGCCTAAGTGACCATTACGACTGGTTGTTCGGTCGACCAGTCACTATGATGCACACTGACCACCAGGGGGCAGACGCTCAATGCAGGAGCTGTCCCCTGGTGGTCAGTGTGCTCCCACAGCCAACCTCCCGTGGCTGGCCAACCTCCTGTGGTCCCTCCCCCTGGCCGACCAGCCCCAATCAGCCCTGATTGCCAGCCAGGCCAAGAGACCCCACCCATGCACAAATTCATGCACCAGGCCCCTAGTGTATTTGATTTTAAAAAAAAAAACACAGCAAGGGCTTGGTACACAGATCCTCAGAGTTATCATTCTGATCCTGCCATTTTTTAGCTATGTGACACAAATTTCTCAGCTATAAATTCTTCATCTTTAAAATGGGCATAATAATAAAAACAGCCCTAACTACTTCCAAAGTTGAGGATAAAATAATAGATTGAAAGGTATAAACAGATCTGAGTTTGGATGAAAATACAAAGTGCCCTGGACAAGCAACACGTCCAAGGGTTGAGGAAAAAGCCCAGAATGTGTACCAAGACATATGAGATGGTTTGAAATGAAGACAGAAAATATGATTCATTCAGACAGGCTCTTGATTCAAGCTTTCCAACAACTTTTAACAAAAGTTTTAGCCTAGGGACAATAAAAACAGAGATAAAGTACAACCCTCCTCCCTTCTTCTATAAAAAGCTTATACTTGTGAGAGAACAAACATATACAATGTACTAGTGTTACAAAAGAGATTTATACAAAGTGTCCTGAGGGTAATAGAACAAAACTTTGTACTATTATTATTTTATTTCTTAAACTATTGTGGGTACATGGGTATTCAATGTATTATCCTTTATACTATGTTGCATATCTTAAATATTTCATAATATTTTTTATCAGCAGTAACAAAAAGGAAAGCTCTGTTGGAGGCCCAGTTTGGTATCTTACTCTCTCCCTAAAATCTCCCAGCCACAGCTACTGGGTTTCCTGGAGAATCATTTCCCACAAAGGAAAATGGACTACAGCAAGTCCATGAGGTCACTCAGCAACATATGTCAAAGATACTCAGCAGGAAATGAGGGGTCTCTTGGGGCTCAAACCCAAGTCCTGTGGAGATCTCAGAAACCACACCCCTCTTAAAGGACCCCATCATTTCCTTGCCAGATAGAGTTCTTAATGTGAAGGCTCCACATTCTTAAGGTGCCCATGGGTAGAATTCAGGGGCACCTGTGAATATGGATGAGAAAGAAGTTATATCTTTATTTTCAATATTCTCTTCTTGAAAGTTAACATTTCCTTTAATTATATATTGTAAGCAACCAACTACAATATTGTAAGTAGTACCTATAATTTTTGTCACCAACAAAAATTATAGTCATTTTCATGTCACATTACATTGTTGCAGATATCTTAAAATATTATTTACACTCCTCATTACTTCAAAACTAGGGCAGTTATTAGATCTGCTGTTAGACCACACATGACTGCAATCTTCCTGTCTATGGGCCCTCATGCGAGGTAGCTGGCCAACTATGAAGCAACTCTGCACAGTAATTGTTCAGCCACCAAACAGTGAGACCCCCATGTGCTTACAATGGTGATAGAGACATCTAGACACTTCCATTTCCCCCATCGTTCCCCAAGTCAAATCACTCCCTCCTGGTTCTCTTCAGCCTGTGCCCTACCTCTCCTTCCAGGAAGCCCTCCCCAACCACCTTAGTCTAGCCCAGCCCTCACAGAACTCACTTAACCTTTAACCTATACAGTCTACAGTACCTGGTTTTGAGCTTCATTAAGCCTGTGCATTATGTTGTATTTAATAATCTCTAAATATATATCCTATATCTGCACCCCAATCCCAGATTTAGACTCCTTTATTTTTTTCTTATTTCTTTATTTTGTTTTTGTTGTTGTTATTTTAACTTGGATTTCTTTGGTAGCCCTATGTTCCTTCCACAGTGCAAAGCAAGCAGTAAGCACTAGTTATGGGCTTATGTACTGAATAACCAATTGAGTCAGGGTCCCTGGCTCAAATGTCTTAGTCTAGTTCTAATAACTCAGGTGGAACTTCTGTTTGATGCCTCTCTAGACATCAATTTCCTCATATGCTTTTTTTTTAAAAAAAGTGGGTGTAACTAACTGATGTTTCCACCTCTTAGCTTTTTTGAATTAGGCAACTACTTTTTAGCTCCCCAAGATCTGAGAAAAATTATGGGAGAAACTGAAAAGCCTCCCCCAGCTAGCCCAGGCAGGGTTAGTCACTTGTTCCTCTGGGCTTCCCACAGCCTTCTGTATGTATATACCTCTATTACAAAGTTTATCACAGAGTTTTGAGAAAGTGTATAATGTAGTGGTTTTGGGAGGTAGGGAGAAAAATCAGACTGCCTGAATTCAAATTCTGGTTCTACTCCCTAATATTGTATAACCTCGGGCAAAAGTTACTTAACCTATTATTTCATTTCCTCACCTATAAAATGAGGCTAATACTAGCACACAGAATGACTGGAAAAATAAATGTTTGGAATAGTGCCCGAAACTATTTTAGTAAGTACTAAAAAATGTTTGCTGTTATTATTATTGATGTTATTAATGTCTTACCAGGCACTGGCTTCCTACTTTAGCTGGATCTCTGTCCTTCTATTCTCTATCACAGCACTCTGTTTATGTTTTCTCCCATGGCACTTACCACAATATAATATATTTATTTATGTATTTATTTCCTTTCTCCCCTCTAGAGTATAAACTTTATGAGGGCAGAGAACCTGTCTGTTTTGTTCAGCCTTAAATTCAACACCAAACATATTGCCTGGCCCAGAACAGGCACTTAAATAGCACACGAGATGGCACTGTTCAATGTTTGCTAAATAAATTAACCTAGCTACAGGTGATTGTCAAAGCTGAGGTATGGGTGCAGATGATGTCCTAGCTACCCCAGGATTACTGTGACTCTCTCCCCAGCCTCCAATATTAGCCTCAGTCAAACCCCACCCACCTGCCCTTGGCTCCAGTCCAGTTCCGGGAGCCACCCTCAGCTAAAATTAGCATAGCTACCAAGATGGCCAAGCCATTTATAACCTTGGAAGCAATAGCAACTAGCTGGGTGGGCAGGCAAGGCTCTGGCCTCCTACTCCATCAGGGTTTATTGAGAAGTCAGACTGCACTCCACAAACAACCTAGATGTCTGTCCCCCGAGGCTCTGTTCTAGCTATACTGAGTCAAACAACAGTTCCTGATTAGTGGTCCTCACACCTCCAACACTAGCAGTTACAACTCCAGACTTACCTGGGACCCCTCACACATATTCTGCAGAAAACAGTTTCTAGAGGCAGTGAGCCCCAAGTCCAATGGGAGATTCCAAGCATGAGTTCCAGGCCAGCTTCAGAAATGCAGGCCCCAGAGCAGCACAGCCAGGATAGATCTTTAATAAGAAAGTGACTTAGCATAGCTCAGTGTACAGGCATCAAAGAGCTAGGAGGTGACAGGAATGGCCCAATGAGAGGGCCTGCTACCAGAGCAACTGCCTTCCCTTCCCTCGGGCCTTTAGATGGGCATACACATCCAACAAGAGAAAAAAATCCAATTCCCTCGCCCCTGCAGAAGACTCTCCAGAGTAGAAATGGCCAGGCCTTTTCTTCACTCTCTGCTGCAGAGTCATCAGGGCCTGCCTCACTAATTCACCAGGAGAAAAGTAACATTCTCTTGGCCTTGCCCAGTGATCATTTAACAGGGCAGGGCCTGAGACGATGGAAGTGGTCTAGGACTTAAGCATCAGAAAACCTGTCTATAAGACTGAGCACAGAATTCAGATTCTTCACCCAGTTTCTGCCCCACTTTCTAATAGGGCTATTGTGAGACTGTTGTAAGAAAAATAGCTGTGTTATTGTAAAATATAAACTTTAGAAAACATATAAATTGACTGGGTATGTTGAATCTGATTTAGAAAAGTGGCAGTTTTAAGGGCAAGTAAACTCCTTGTTCTGAAGATACACAGGAAGTGGAAAACCTACAAGATTCCTGGCTGCCCATAAAACTTCTCCCCAAATCCTCTAGCTGAGCCCATTCTACAAACCAACTCTTTGCAAAACTTAGTTCCTGTCTGAATCAGAGACAAACTTCCAGACAGGCCCAAGGGGACAACCTGCCAGAACAATAGTGCTGGTGCCTCCAAGTTCCCACAAACCATAGCCATTCCCAGCACCTAGGGTCTCTGAGACTTCCCTCCCTAGGATTCAGTATTATTGTGACAACAGAAACTAATTTCTGAATTGAGAGGAAGACCAAAAGAGAGGCCTAAGTGGTATAATCAACACATCAAGGCCTCTGAAGTATGTTGTGTGAAAGACTGTCTCCATAAGCTCAAGTTAGGGGGTGGTTCTGAAGGATGCTGAAATGCCTCACTTATTACCCCCCTCCACAAACATACACAACATAATCCTGGCAGCTAGCTAATACCTAGAATTCAAAATTTCATCCCGTTAGCTTGTGTCTAACCTATAAAACACCTTCTCCCCACTTCTCAAAATATTCATTTTATGTTAGGCACTCATATTTTAGGGTTAAAAAAGAACATATCAGTTATAAACAGGGATGTCACTGGAACAGCAGAGATGTTCCTTAGAGCTACTTCACAGTTTGACCCACATCTGCCTACCAGTCTTTCCCTTCACAGCCCAATCAGAACAAAGCTTTGAGCTATGTTTCAGGGGCCAAGGAGACACTATATGGAGAAAAAGGATTAATATGCAAGAAGGACCTATCTTCAAAGCAACACCAAGGTGCCATGCTTGTATACAGGGCAATCCTAACTTCACTTGGAACCCAGCCCTTGGGGTACCTGGAATCACACGCGAACCAGTCAAGGAAGTTAAAAGGGGGGTTTCCTAAGAAAGGGTCTACCGCCAAAGCCAGCCTCTGAATGCATCCGTGAAACTTCCCGGCCTGTTTCCTTTCCTCCTTGCTTTCGATGGTTATCCACTGAGCATCCTCTCACTGGAGCTGGCCCCTCTCAGAAAGAACCTAGCTATCAACTATCCCCACTCTGCAGCCCACTGCTTTGGCCAAAACACTGTGAGAGAAATAGAGAAAGGAGAATTCCTTCTAACCCTTGTATAAAACAAATGCATTTTAAAAGGGCCCTTTTATTCTGCAACAAAACATCAGGGCTCGTGCTATCTGACAAGGCTCCATGAGTCCATAGGGAAAACCAGGACAGAACAAAAATATCATAGAATCCCCACCCTCATCTGACAGAAGAAACAGAGGTCAACAAGTGGTCCCAGAAGTTATGTGGTGCCCGTGTTGAGGAAAGGTCATTTAAATCCCTTGTGGTAAACAGATTTTTAAAAATTCCATCTAAGGAATTGCCTTGTGTGTCACAGCTAATACCCAGCAGATTACCTAAGGGAAGGGAGGGACTAGGGTTCCCACACTTGTTGGAATAGGAAGGCACACCTGATCACACCAACGGAGCTGGCCTAGCCCTGACTTTCCCTGCCCAACCCAAGTAGCCTCAACCTCCCTGGGTTGCCAAGTGCTGAAAAAGCCAACAGCAATAGACTTCCCCGCCCTGGCCATTCTTCCTGACAAGTAGTTCTGGAAAGGGGTCTTGGCTTGCTGATGGGAAAGGCCAAGGTGCCCCAAAGACAGACCTCTCCTCACCGCCAACAAGACATCCTGAGGAGGGATGAGGAAAGCTGTTCAAGAGAGAAAAACCCATTAGCCAAGTCTCCTGAACGGGAAGAACTCCTTGGACTACTGGGAACAGGCAGTGCCCTGTGCGAGTCCTTCATCCAAAGGCACACGTAGAAAATGAGTTCATTTGGGCACCTCGGTTCCGAGTCAAAGCCCCCGGCCCGGCCCAGCCGGTGGCAAAGCCTTACCTTCTGCAGTGGACTCCTCACTATTGGCTCCCGAGCTGGCTCCCGTCGCCTTCTCGCTGTGGATGTGGCTGAGGCTCTGGCCATGGTGCAGGAGGAGCCCCCAGAGGAGCCACAGGGCGAGACGCGCGCACAGATCCATGACTCGGGGTCTCAGTCAGCATGCGCCCGACGTGGACACCGCAGGATCCCAGAGGTGAAGCCGGGAGTCCGAGAGGGCGGCCGTCGGTCCTGGTACTCCAGGCAGGATGCCCTCGAGGCGCCGCAGCTGTCCAGGCACTCGAGGGCCTGCCTCCTCCGACAGCCAAAGGTCAAATGCTCCAAGTTTGGGCTCGGAAGGAGGGCCGTCGCCTCCGGTCCAACAGTGGGTCCGCCGGAGTTGGGGCGGCCTGAGCGCCCCGTTTGCTCGGCCCGCTTCCGGAGAGTTTGGACAGGGTGGCTACCGGGCCGCGGTCAGCTCCGCAGCGGGCTACACCCCTGAGAGAGGGAGCGGGCGGGCGGAATCTCCCGCGAGCAGGGGAGTAGTGGGGGGGAAGAAGCGAGGGGAAAAGGGGGGCACCTGGCTCGCCCCGCCGAGGAGGGGAGAGCAACACCGGCTCCGGAGCGAGCAGGCCCCCGCGGGCGCGGGCGGCGCTGGAATCCCAGGCCTCCTAGGCCGAGGTCAGTGCCCCCGCCCAGTCCCGTGCCCAGGCGGCCGGCTGAGCCCAGGTTCAGCAGGCGGACGCGCAAGGGCCAGGCCCGGGACAGCGGCTCCCCGGCGGGCGGGCGGGCGGGCGGCGCGGGGCGGGGCGGGGCGGGCCCGGGCTGGCGGGGGCGTGCTCTCCCACTGGCCCGCCCCGCGCCGCCCGGTCCCCTGCGAAGCCCGGCCCGCCCCTGCGCCCGGTTTATCCCGGAATAACCTGTTGGAGGCACCCACCGGGCGCCCCTTAACCCCCGGCGGGCTCCCCTGGCCCCCGACCCGCGCTCGTCTCCGCTGGGACCCCTCTCCCGCGCTAAGGGTCGGATGCCGGCCTCCCTTTCTCCAACGAGAGTCTCTCCCGCGCTAACCGTCCGCGAACGGGCGGACGGGCCCCTGACACGCAGTGGCTCAGGTAACCCAGGCCTACGGCGGCAGCGACGACGGTGCAGGGCCTCAGTGCTGCTCCACTCGCCGCAGCTCTAGAGCCGGGCTGGACAGAAGCCCGCGGCACAAAGATTGCCACCCGGGACTGCTTATGGCGACAACGGCCCAGCCCGGTTTGGCCTGGGGTGCGCTCCCAGGCCCCTACTCAGAGCCGGCTTTCTAAGCTCCGCCCTCCGCCGCGCCTCGCAGCCAATCGGCCTCCGCCTCTCTGCAGCTTAGGAACCCGCGCGCTTCGTCACCCGTGTGCAGCGGCCCCTGGCGGGCAAATCTGGGTACTGCCGATAGAACACAAGCTCCTGGAAGGCCCTGCCCCTTTGCAGAGGGTTGGGGAGTAAAGCAAGGACCCGCCCCAGGGGAGGCCCATTAAGGACTGCCAGAAAAGGAAAAGTCCAAACCACTAAAAGTAAAATTGCCCTACACATCCCTTAAGTCTAGGCTAAAGAGCCCAATCTGCCTTCCAGACCCCTCCCCATCCAAGCTAAGTAGGATGCCCTCCCTTTAATTTCCTACCTGCCTCTTAAGTCCCCTCCCCTTTGAGGTTTTTGCGAGTAGGGCCTGTAGCTGGTTCTTGCCCGCACCTCACACTCCCAGCTCTCTTTGTCACTTGAAGGAGGTGTTAGGGACCTGAGAATTAGTGCCCCAGTGAAGGGAGAGCTGCTCCTGGGCCTCCTTTAACAGAGCCTGCACTTCCTGTTCTCTTCTCAAGTATGCTGTCAGCAAATCTTTACAGAAACCTGTTCTGTGCCCTACCCTGTCCTTGGCACCAGAGGCAGGGGGAGGAATTAGGCCCAGTCCCTCCTCTGACTGACAGTGCTAAGCTAACTACCTGTTCTGAGCAAGCCCACCAAACCTGGAACACGGATTTGCCCAACAGCTGCCTGGCTTAAGGGTTAGATTGTTGACCTAAAAATACATATCTAACGTCATCTACTACCACTTTCCCTAAGCTCCAGTCACACTGACCTTGTTTAAGTTCCTCAAACACATAGAACCTAAGTCATTTATATCTGCTGTTGCTTCTGTCTGAAACACTACCTCCCAACTCCTCCTATAGCTGGCCTCTCATAGAGTTCAAGGTCTCCTTTTCTGAAACTCTTAACTCTGACCACTCCCTCTAATCCAGAATTGGGCCATACACATGTCTGCCTCCCCCTAGCCCATAGGATTGTGAGTTTTCAGAGGTCAAGGGCTGTGCCTTATTCATTTCTGAGGAAAAGGATCATTCATGGGCCCTGCACATACATAGTAAGTTGACATGAGTTAATCCATATGATCACTCAAATATTTATTGAGTAACAACTGTGTGCTGAGAAATTGGCCAGAAGAGAAAATAAGCCCCTGACCTAGGTTCTAGTAGACCTATGCTCTGAGCCAGGGTCTTAAACTCAAATGGAAAAGCAGGCAAATAGGTAACACAATTGAGAGAAGTAGGTGATAGTATAGGAAGTGGTGGGGAGCATGGCACATAGGAAAGCAAGCAGGAAGATAGACTCAGTGTTGCTGGATCATCTTTAAGAGAAGACAAAAAGCCAGATTTTTTATATGTTCTTTTTTATAGTATTAGCAACTCCTTTTTAAAAGCGTAAGCCACGCAAAACACAACTGCAGCCTGAAACACTCAGACCGCTAGTTTGTCACATCTGTGTAAGCCAACCCATCTGCCTGTTCACTCATTTGTCTAAGAGAACACAGAAGAATAAAGGAAAGGAAAGCATGCTTACAACTTCCTTTAAATTCAACCGCATCATTTCTCTTAGCTGCCACATGATTTCTTTGGGGTTATGGGCCTATAACCCATTTGGTACAAAGAGCCTAGAGGCAGGAAGTAAGGGTCTGTTACCATTTCGTATCAATATCTTGAATCTTTTAGAACCTGTTGCATTTCCTGTGAGGCTAAAATGGTGTCTGGGACTTTAAAAAATAGAATTAACATATGATCCAATAACTCCACTTCTGTGCATATAATGCCCAAAAAATTAAAAACAGGGTCTCAAAAAGATATTTGTATACCCATGTTCATAGCAGCTATGAGCTATTCACAATAGCCAAGAGGTAGAAGCAACCCAAGTGCCTACAGAGAGATGAATGGATTCTTAAAACATGGTATATACATATAATAGAATATTATTCAGACTTTAAAAAGAAGGAAATTCTACATGCTACTATATGGATGAACCTTCAGGACATTATGCTAAATGAAATAAGCCAATCACAAAAGACAGATACTATATGATTCCACTTATACAAGATAACTAGAATAGTAAAATTCATAGATACAGAAAGTAGGATAGTGGTTGCCAAGGGTTGGGGGCAGGGGAGCATAGGGAATTGTTTAAAGGATATAGTTTCAGTTTTGCAAGATGAAAAGAGTTCTAGAGATAGGTTGCAAAACAATGTGAATGTCGCTGACATGACTGAACTGTACACTTAAAAATGGTTAAGATGGTAAATTTTAATGTTATGTGTATTTTACCATGATGAAAAAGTGTCTGAGCCCTGACTGGTTTAGCTCAGTGGATAAAGCGTCAGCCTGCGGACTGAAGGGTCCCAGGTTCAATTCCAGTCAAGGGCATGTACCTTGGTTGCAGGCACATCCCCAGTAGGGGCTGTGCAGGAGGCAGCTGATGGATGTTTCTAACTCTCTATTCCTCTCCCTTCCTCCTTGTAAAAAAGTCAATAAAATATTTTTTTTTTAAAATTGTGTCTGGGAGCCAAAAACATGGTCTGGACAACAGAAGGAACATTCTGATCTCCTCTCTGCCTCCAAAATCATGATGTGACAACAGAAAATCCAGTTCCTCTCTGGATCTCAGTCTCCCCAACTATAGGATGAGTAGGTACCCGATTATAGATCCAGTTCAGCTTTAAAATTTTACAAGATAGGAACATCCTAAGACCTCATGGATCTTCTAGGATCAGAAGCTGTGACTCTCAACTCAATAGCCCCTATTGGATCCTCGCGTGATTGTAGCCTCTTCAAGAAGAGAGCTTTTTATTTGTGATCTCTCTGTCTTTTTACAACCTATACACTAAGCCTTTAACATGTGCCAGGTGTATCTCCCTTGAATCACCCTTCTGGCTTTGCTCATAATAGATATTCTACAGACATTGGTTAAATCAAATTGGATAAACAATTCTCGTGCCTCTATTCCATAATTTTCAAGAGCTTTCATATCTATTATCTCATTTCCTCCCTCACAAGAACTCTGATAAGACAGGGGCTATACTCATTTTACAAATGAAGAAACTGAGGCTGAGAAGGTGACATGGCAACCACATCAAGCTCTCTTTCTCCTTTGGGATTTCCTCTCCATCCTGAAAGTTTCAGCTCAAGTGAAATAAAAGCATTCATGCTTTGACCAATGGTGACAGCCTAGCAAGAACCGGAAGGTATTAGTTTAAAAAAAAAAAAAAAAAAAAAAAGACCAGTACCTTCCCTGTCTCTGCTACACCACTTAGAGTGCTTATATAACTGGATTGTGATTACCTCTTACGTATCTATTTTCCCCATTAGCCCCTGAGTTCATCCAGGACTGTGTTTCATTCATCTTTATATTCTTCCAGGCTAAGACTTTACCTGGTACTTAATAAAAGTGAATAATGAATGATGTGTGTTCTGTACAGCAGCCTAGCTGTCCTTCCTGTACATTACAGGGTTTCTGGATACCAATAGCTTTCATTTGGAAAGTGGATCTTCAGCAGAGGTGTAATAGAGTCCTAAATCTCTGGCTCAGAAAAATTTAAGAATCTCTGAGTCCAGGCTGTGTTATCTGTGGAGCTCCCTGGTGTCCAAACGTGGCAAGTACAGCTATCACTGAGAAGCTGCCAGACTCGGGCAGGATAGGGAACTGGGAAAGAGATCTTGGCTTCTAACAACCCTTCCCAGGCTAGTTTCACAAAAAGAATCATCTCCCCTGCCAGAATCAGTTCCAGAGTCTTACTGTCAATAAGACTTACTGCCAATAAGACTGAATGCTCACTCATTCATTTAACATCTACTGACCACCTGTTCGTAACAACCCAGTTCCTACCCTCAAAGAGCTCAGTTTTTAGAAGAGCAACTGGTACTTGTGAATAATGTCTTGAAAGGAATTGGTACAGGGGCAGGTGAGGGAGCACAGAAGAGGGACAAGTAGCTGCCTAAAGCAGTCAGAAAGGCTTGTACACAGGTGAGGATGAAGGGTCCTGGAATTAGACTGCTTAGATTCACATCCTGGCTATGCTGTGTAACTGTGCAAACTGAGTTGCTCCTGAACACACCAGGGCTGAAGAAGAAGGAATTTCTCAGAGGGGATTATGCCAGGTGACCTGGGTACTACCTAGTTTGGAAAACCTCAAAGATGCAAAGCTGTCCCTGAGGCAAATAAGACAACTATTGTTCTGCCTGCTTGCGAGAAGGGACCCTCCTGGAAGATAGGGCATATCCTTGGTCCTTCCTCCCGCTATCCAGTTAGGTTCTTGGAGAGAATCAGGAACAATGGATCAGAGGATGCTACTCTAGAATTTTGTTTCATTTGTCACTTCCCCTGTTCTTTCTCTGCCATCTCTTGTCTTGCCCCTCATTTTCCCATGTCACAAAATGGGACGTCAGGCTGTCTTTAGGGATAGTAATGAAGGGCAGACTTCTTCCACTCTTCAGACGGACTGAGAGAGGGAAGAGCAGGGAATACAGAGGAGTCCCAAGAGGTGAGGTGCCTAGAACCACATCAGAGTCAAAGGAGAACTTTGATTTAGGGTTAGCCTAAAGAGACTGGGGTTGGGATGAAGCAGAAAACCCTTATGGGCCACTGGTGAACTATAGGACTAAGCTAGAAGCTTCTGGGGCAGGGATGAGATCAGTTCAGGGCCCTTCTCCTTTCTGTCTCTACTCTGCTCTTGTAGGAGAACCGAGTCAGCTTTAGCATTTTGACCTTGAGAAAGAAGGAATAATTGGTGAGGGGTGAAGAACCTGAGAGCACCATGGGCATATGGAGAAATTAACTAATGTTCATTTGTTACTAGTATACCCTGGGCAATCTGCTAGATGCTTGTATTATTTCATTTAATCCTCACAATCCCACAAAACACACAGTATTGTCATTCTCATTTTAAAACGGAACAAAATAACTCTGTTATATGCTCTTATACGTGTGTATGATTACCTGTTTAAGAGCAATCTCCCTGGCTTCTGGCGCTCATAGCTACTGCAGTACATTGAGCTCCATAGAGACAGTGCAAGGGCAAGTGCAAGTCAGATGGGCACTGGGCAACTCTGTGCTTACTGAGGAAAAATAATTAAACATGGGAAAAGAGATCCTAAGAAGCCAAGAGGCAAAATGTCATCATGTTTTTTGTTTTGTTTTTGTTAATCCTCACCCGAGGATATTTTTCCATTGATTTTTAGAGAGAGTGGAAGGGAGGGGGAGAGACAGAGAGGGAGAGACATCAATTGGTTGCCTCCCACATGTGCCCGGACCAGGGCCAGGGATAGAGCCTGCAACAGAGGTACATGCCCTTGACCGTAATCGAATCTGGGACTCTTCAGTCTGTGAGTGGATGCTCTACCCATTGAACCATCATAAGTTTTTTGTGTGCACACTTGCCAGGAGGAGCATAAGAAGCACCCAGATGCTCCAGTCAACTTCTCCAAGTTTTCTAAGTGCTCAGAGAGGTGGAAGACCATATGTGCTAAAGAGAAAGGAAAATCTGAAGACAGGGCAAAGGCAGACAAGGCCCATTATGAAAGAAAAATGAAAACTTATATCCCTCCTAAAGGGAAAACAAACAAAAAAAGTTTAAGGATCCCAATGCACCCACGAGGCCTCCTTTGGCCTTTTTCTTGTTTTGTTCTAAGTGTTGCCCAAAAATCAAAGGAGAGCATTCTGCTTACCCATTGGTGATGTTGTGAAGAAGGTGGGAGAGATGTGGAATCACACTGCTGCGGGTGACAAGCAGCCTGAAGAGAAGACAGCTGCTGAGCTAAAGGAGAAGTACAAAAAAGATATTGCTGCATACTGAGCTAAATGAGAGCCTGATGCAGCAAAAAAGGGAGTTGTCAGGCTGAAAGGGGCAAGAAAAAGGAAGATGAGGAAGTTGAAGAGGATGAGGAGAAGAAAGAAGAGGAGAATGAGGAGGAGGAGGAGGAGGAGGAGGTAGAGGAGAAGGAGGAGGAGGAGGAGGAGGAGGAGGAGGAGGAGGAGGAAGAGTAAGTTGGTTCTAGCACAGTTTTTTTCTTGTCTATAAAGCATTTGCCCCACCTCGGGACACAACTCATTCCTCCTAAAGAAAATAAAAATTGAAATGTAAGGGTGTGTAAGATTTGTTTTTAAACTGTAGAGTGTCTTTTCTTCTATAGGTAACCCACTACCGAATGTGCCTTTAGATAGCTCTGTTCTGATGGTATTTTCAATAGCCACTACCTTGCCTGGTACAGTATAGGGCCTATAAACTGGCATGGAAATTTAAAGCAGGTTCTTGGTGCACAGCACAAATTAGTTATATATGGAGTGGTAGTTTTTACATCTTCAACTGTCTCTGATGCAACTTATATAAAATAATTGTTGTTCTGTTAGCTGAATACCACTCTTTAATTGCAAAAAAAAATTGCAGCTGTTTTGTTGACATTCTGAATGCTTCTCAGTAAGTATAATTTTTTTATTAGAAAAATAATCTATTTTCTTTACCAATTATATCAGGATAGGGACTTTTCTATGTTTTCACACCTGCATCCTTGATGTGACACTATACCTGGCCCAGAAAAGATTTTCAATAAATATGTGTTCAAGAAATGAAAGAGAGTGGTCCTTTTGACTGACTTGTCAAAGGTCACAATATAAGCTGTACAACCAGGATTTGAATCCTGGGCTATTTGGCTCCAGAACCAGTCTGTGATCTCTCTATTCTACCCCAACAAAATGCTTTCATATGGCGTCTCACTTTAAACGTCTCAACGTGATGTCCTTGTCTCTCAGCTGCTTGTGAGCACAAAGAGCTCACCTATTCTGGGAAAGCCAGTGAGAGAGCAGGAAGAAGAAGCAGCCCTTACTTAAAACAATAAAAATAAAATAAAATTAAAAAAATAAATCAACAAAAAAAAAAAAAAAAGAAGAAGAAGCAGCCCTTCTGGGGTTGTGCTCTCTTTCTACCCTCTTCAGCTGAGTCCCTCCCTTTCCAAGAAGCCTTTGCAAACAGTCTCACCTATCTATCTGTCTCCCTCTCCTCTGACCTTATTGGCCCTTCCTATCTCTGTGCCATAAAAGTGGCTCCAAGTCACCTGGCCTCTGATAGTTTTATATATATTCGTGCTTTATTAAGACAATTTAATTCCACAAACATATACTGAAGGCAAACGTGTGCTCAGGCCTGCCTGTGCCAGGCCCAATGGGTGGACACAGAGATGAATCAGACACAACCTCAAAGGACTTACAGTCAGTGAGGAAGACATTCATTAGGTACAGATACAATTAACTAGAGCACAAAGCAAGATGACCTAACTAGTATGAAAGAACTATGAGCAATATGCTACATGCATAAACCTTAATTACTTAATTATTATTCTGAAGAGTGTATCATAGGTCAGAGCTCAAAGGTATTATCTGGTTCAATCCCTTATTTTCCAGTGAAGGAGTCTTAGACCCAGAGAAGGGTGAGGCCTAACCTACAGTTTCCCTAGTCAGTCTAGACAAGCTAAGACTAGACTTCAGATCTTCTTGGTTTTTGTTATTGTTGTTTTTTGTTAATCCTCACCCAAGGATATTTTTCTATTGATTTTTAAAAAGAGTGGAAGGACAGGGAAGAAACAGAGAGGGAAACATCTATGTGAGAGAGACACATTGATTGGTTGTCTCCCGCAGGCACCCTGACCAGGATGGGGGGATAGTACCTGCAATTGAGGTACATGCCCTTGACAGGAATTGAACCAGGGACCCGTCAGTCCGCAAGCCAATACTCTATCCACTGAGCCAAACTGTCTAGGGCAGACTTCAGGTCTTCTGAAACCCAGCCCAGAGTTCTTTACTTGTCATCTAGTAGCTTTACATGCAGAAGTCTCATATCCCACCAGACCATGGAATCTTCAAGGCCAAGTCAAGTTCTCTGACCTAAGCAAGCCAAACCAGGGCCAACCATGGGCTCAGGAAACGCAGTCTGACAACAGGCTGCCAATCCAGCCTTTTGGTCTACTGAATCTAACAGATATCCTACTTTTACCACTATCCTTCTAAAATTGATTTTCTAGTATTTTTCACAGAAAACTTTTTTTTAAATGAGCTCTTTACCCAGAACACTAGTATATAAATCTGATAAAAGTCAACCAACTCTGGTTGAAGGGAAGGGAGGCCAGAACTCCTCTATTTTCCTGCCCTCAAATCCTGGGAAGGGAACTCTAAGAACACAACTCAAAAACCTTTGTTCTGGGACATAGTTTTTAATGGCTCATAGAAGTCATTGTACAATGTGGTCCTCCACTGAACCCTGTCTTTTATGAAACTCACAGTCCTTTCTTCATAATTAATGTCAACCACCAGCCATGTGCTTCCAGTAGGTTATGAGGGGAACCAGGTTTTTCCCTTGAATTTCCAGCTCTCCATTCCTCTAGCGAGGAGCTGGGTCCCAAGTACTCTGGCGGGAGGGGGGTGGTGGGGATGGGGAGAGAGATCCAAACTCTGCCTGTGGCGGGGCGGGGGGGGGGGGGGGGGGGGGCGGGCGGGAAGACAAGTGAAGCTTCCCTAAAGGCAGCATGGAGGATGAATTAATCTACTCAGTCATTTACCAGCCTGAATCTGATAGGAGCTCTAACTTCACTGTGCCATACTCACTAGCTATATGTACTATTGAGCACTTGAAATGTGTCTAGCCAAAATTCAGATGTACTGTTAGGTATAAAACACACCAGATTTCAAAGACTTAGTACCAAACAAAAAGAGCCTGTGGGTATGGCTCAATGGTTGAGACTCCACCCATGAACCAATCGGTCCCTGGTTCGATTCCCAGTCAGGGCACATGCCCAGGTTGCGGGCTGGATCCCCAGTAGGGGTGTGCAGGAGGCAGCCAATTAATGTCTCCCTCTCACCAATGTCTCTCTCTTTCTCTAAAATCAATAAAATTTATTTTTTAAAAAGAATGTAAAATATCCTATTCATGTATAACCAATAATTTTGATATTGATTACATGTTGAATGATAATATTTTGGATAAGTTGGGCTAAGTAAAATATAATGAATCGTATCTGTTTCTTTTAAATTAAAAAATATCATTACTAGAAAATTTTAAATTACATTTATGGTTCACATTATATTTCCACTGGGCAGCATTAGGAGAGACTATTAAGTGCATGGCAGAGGTGGTGTGTGCGCGCGCACACACACACACGCGCGCGCGCGCACACACACACACACACACACACACACACACACACACGCACAGCGGGAAGGTTAAGAATGGCAGCCCGGCAGGGAACAGTCCATTAGGACCAGATTGTGAAAGACGAGTCTATTTCCCCTAGCAGTCAAGACAGAAAAGAAGTCAGAGGGAGTAGGATGCGCAAAGACCCAAAAATATGGACAGGCACATTGTGTTTAGGGAACTCATTCTCATTTCCTTTGAGCTAGGCATTGACAGAAGGCCTTTTACATCCATTCTCATGTTATCTTCACAACTACAGTATGAAGAAGAGGTTATTCCGAAGACAGAATTGAGGCTGAAAAAGGATAAGCTATTCATTCTCTAAGTTTATCCTTCTCTTGGAGACAGTGAGCCTGTCGTAAGCGCCTCTCAGTTTTCCTGTATAGCAACTTGCACGTGGTAGGCACTCAGAAAGTTGTTTTTGAACCAAGGATGTCCCTTTTCAAGTCAGAGCTCCACGCACTACGCCTGGGAGCAGAAGCACCAGAGGGCGCCCACGAGTCCGCCCACCCTCCCGTCCTCTGGGCCCGGGCGGAGATTTCAGGCCTGGGTGCGGTCCTTCAGCCCCAAGCAGTTGCGCGCCTCCGCGAGAAGAGGGGGCCAGGGGAGCCCCACGTCCTCGGCCCGCCCCGCCCCCTCCCCAGAGCCCAGGCGCGCCGAACGGTCGGGTGCGGAACGACGACGCGACATCCTGTTTTGGGGGCCCACGGCTCCGCCTGCGCCTCTGCTGATCTTGTCTTTCCCCGGGTGCTGACGCCAGCTCCCTTCCCCACCCCCACCCCATGTCCGCACCCTCCCCAGGGGTCTGGGGCCTTCCCACTGCTGAATCACCACCTCTGCATCACTCCGCACCCCCTTGGAGCTCGGGGCTGGAATGGGGAATGCCCAGCTTGACCCACTGTAGCTCGAGACTTGGCCATCGCTCGACCCCTGCACTTGACTGAAGGCACCAGGCCTAGGGGCGCCTGTTTTCAGCGTCTTCCCGCGGTGGGTGGGGGCGAGATACGGGGAGGGGGCAGAAGCCTAGAGCCTAGTTTAGGGTCTCTACGGGGGGAGAGGGGGCAGGGGACGGCTAGGAGGAGACGGGGAGGCCTGACCTTAAGGGACACAGAGGCAGAGGGGTGGGGGAGCTCAGGACCCGGCCCGGGAGAGACCAGTGGAGGGGAGACCGAGGGTGGGGGCCATCAGCCTGCGGACTTCCTGGTGCGACTGGGCCCCGCCTCGGCCCGCCCCCGCGCCCCGCCCCGCCCCGGCCGCCCGGCCCGCCCCCCCCACTTCCTCCGGCCTCCGGCTCTCACTTCCTTCTCGAGCCGCCAGCCGCTGCCGCCGCCCCCAGCTCCCCCGCGGCGGGGAGGGCACCAGGTGAGGCCCGGCGCGGGCCGGCGGGCTGGGGGTCGGGGGTGGGGAGCCCTGCCGGCCCGGGACTGGGCGCGGGCGCGGGCCCAGGAAGTTTGCTTGCGGGAGGCCGCGGGCGGGAGGTTCTGGGATCGCTGCAAGTTGGGCGGGCGCGGCCGCCGGGCGGGGCGGGCACCCGGTCACTGCGAGCCGGCGGTGGCCCGGGGAGGCTGGGTTCCTGTATGGTGGGGGTTGCACCGGCTCCCAGGAGCTGCGGGGGACCCCTGAGATCGGAAGGCTGCCGCTCCGCGAGAAAAGTCTCTGAAAAGGGAGAGCTTAGAGCTGGGATGTGGGACTCAGAAGTGGGGTGCCCGCAGAAGTTGGTGGGGGTGTCCCTAAGTGTGTGAGAGGAGGGTGCCCCCTGGGCTGGAGATGGCGCTCCCACTGCTGCGGCAGTTGTGACATTTGCGAGGGGGGCGGTGTCGGGCCTCTGAAACCTCCACTGCAGAGGAAGAGCTCCCTGCCCGGAGGATCGCCGCCAACTCGGACCCGGCTCTCGGCTCTCCGGCTGCAACCAGCGGTCCCCTGCACGCGAGAGGAGGGGTGGGGGTGGGGGCGCTGACCACAGCTCTTATCTCTGTATCGTTTGTTGTTTTCTTTTCCTGAGGTCAAACCTCTTCATCCCTGGAAGCAAGCAACAGGTCTTTAGTAGCAAACATCTGCCTGCCTGGCCGACTGGTGCCTGGCCTTGCTCCTTTGTGGGTAAACTGAGGGAGGTCTTGTCCTGTGACTGGAAGTGGAAGGACTCTCATTCAGAGGCACTGATAGTCTCTTGACAAGATGGCATCACAGAGCAGCACTAATTTCAGAAGATGGAGAGAATGATAGGGCTTATGGGAGGAAGCAAGGGCTCTGGCCCTGGGAAATGCTTGGGAACCACCTCCTAGTCTCCCCCTATCCACAACCACCCTTCACTGTTACACTGTTAGTCTCTGAATTCTGTACATCCTCGCTGTCTTCCTCCATTCTTTCTTTAGACTACCCACAAACCCTCCATTACCCTCTTCTCCCATCTTCTTCAGTTTCTTTTCCCCAACACATAGTCATGCCAAGGCCCTGCCATTCTGTCCATCTCTGCCCCCTGCAGCCTATACCCTTCCCTTCCTTGGCCAGCTTCTGGCTCCACACTCTTGCTTCCTCCATCTTTCCTCATCCTTCTCAATCCCCATCTCTGTGTCTTTTCCTTTCAGCCACTTATCTCCAGCTTTGGGGTCAGATCTTTGGTGAGTTTGAGAGCCTTTTCAAACCTCCCCAGCTCAGAGATGCAGGCTGCAACCATCTAGTGATAGAGATGATTAAAGGGCTGGAAAACCTCTCTATGTGTGTATGTGTGTGCAAGGGTCTGTGTGTCTACATTTTTATCTCTTTGAGACAAAATAATGCCCCCAGCCTTGAGAGGGCCCAGAGCAGAGAAAGCCAGCAGAATGAAGGGAACCTGTAGTGGGTGAGGTTGTGGTTAGGTAGGAGGAAGCAGACCGTAGCAGTCAGGGTAGAGTAGCAGAAATAAGACTGGTGAAAGAGGCCGTGGGAAATCAAAATCATCCAGGCCCTTGGGTGCTTAATCATGAGGCCAAGCGTAGAAGCTGGGGGCAGCCCAAAGGTCCCTAACTCCAATAATTACTGGTTCCAACAATGGTGTTGGAGAGAATGAGACCAGGTCAACTATGTGTGACAAATGGAAAGGGTAGGAGCAAAGGCAAGATTCTGGAGGGAAGACTATAGCTAGTCTAACGTCAGTTTTAATGTTTTAGTGCCAGTTCAGGAAAAGAAGAGGGGTGTGAGGCAAAGTATCTGCCCGTTCTTCCATGCTGTCTTCCATCTGGGTCCAGCCCAGGCTGGATACCCCATGCCCTGGGCTACATCAGGGCCTTGGTGACAGCAAGCCCTCTGCAGTCTGCTGACCCCTCTCCTCTGCTTTCAAGCCTTTGGGATGCATGTTATGAGATCTTGCTTCTCTCTGCCTCCCTCAGTTGACTCTATTTATTTGTCTCCACTAGGGAAAAAAAAAAGAGAGAGAGAGTAAAAGAAAGAAAGAAAATGGAGGGAGCAAGTGCTATACTTTTGGGATTCCCAAGCATCTTTAGATTTAAAGGCTGTTCCCATTCTATTTTCTTCCATTCTCACAGTTGCCCATCTCCAGTGAGTTGTCCCTTCTTCTACCCACCAGTCTCTCCTACTCTCATTTCTGGGAGGTATATGGGGTTAGGCCCCAGAGAAAATCTCAGGGACATACATAAAACCCCTTCTTGGAGAAGGATGTTCTTGCAAGGCACTTTCCCAGCATCATCACTCAGTAAAAAACCACCCAGGAGTCCTGACTCCTGGCCTGCAACCCAATACTTTATTTTAGGATCCTGCATAACTAAAACCCACAGGTCTCTGAAGGTTGAAGATAGGATGGATGAGACAGGGTTTCTCCCAGGCAAGATCTGGTCCCACTGAAGGTTTGAGCTAATTGCAAGAAAGTCATTGCTGAAAAAAAAAATGTGATCAGGGTCATAGGGATCTAAATGAGAAAATATGAGAGGTGGGGAGCACCCTAGGAGGCTGCTCATTGAGGTTTTGGCTAAAGAAATAAGGTCAAGGTCCTGAAATGAAAGGAAGTGGCCGTTCTGAGATTGTCACAGATCCTGGTTGGGAATCTAGGATCTGGAGAGTTGTTTCTGGCAAGATGTGAGGGCAAATGAGGTAGCTGATGTGAGCTTTTAGGGAGTCATGAGCAGGAAGATATGAGAAGTTGTGGCTATAGTAAGACAGTTGGGAAGATATTTGAATGGGAGTAGATGGGCATTTGGGAAGAAGATGGGGGCCAGGACCCAGACTGAAGATCCCTCCCTCCATACACAATATAGGCCCAATAGTGGTGAGGCTTGTAGGGGTCTCTGAGGAGGGAAACCAAAGACAAAGCCTGGGCCACCTCCCCAGAACAGATTGGTTTTCCTGTCCAGAGTCCAGCTTCCTCTTTTGTCCTCATGTCATGGGGGGAGGGCATCTCCCCAGGAGCAAGAAGCTGAAGGAGGAGTTCCTCAGTTAGGGCAGGGCCAGGATGGCTGGCTGTCTAATAATGTCAGTTCTAAATCATAGACACTCCAGTACGGACTAGGTATAAAAGCTTGAGAATTTAGAAGCAAAAAGGGCTCAGACTTCAACCTGACCTCTTTAGCCTTTTCCTGAAGGGATAAACCGTGAAGGATCTTCCTGAATGAGGTCAGTGAGATGATAGGCTCATTCCCAGGCCTGAGTAAAATAATCTTCTCTTTTATGGAAGTAACATCAGGCTGTAGGTTAGGAGATCCAGGCCCTTGTCCTAGATTTGCTCCCAACTCTATAACTCTGGCCAACTTTGTCTCTCGTGACTCAGCTTCAACATGAAGGAGTTGCCTATCAATACCTCCACAGAGCATAGAGAATACTGATAACTCTGACTCTCCTTCAACCAAGAGGCTCTTCATAGCACTGGCCTCCACTGTGAGTCCTCCGGTCTCATGCTGGCCTTGATCTGAGTGGTGTCCGAGTATCTGCCAAGGGATAGGAACTGTGGCCCCTTTTCCCAAAGTCCAAGGATTGTTATAGGTTGAAAGATGAGAAGAGGGCAGAGAGTGTAGGGGATTTTACGAGGGGACAGCAAGATGAGGCAGTACCCTGTGCCCTGCTCTAGCTCTGCACCACTGACTGTGGAAAATAGATGCCGGAGTTTCCTCCCTGATGTTTTTTTCCCTTATGGAAACCCCCTTAGGCCTGGGGCGGGGCTGAAAGGACAGTGTGGCCCTGGGTCTCTCTCTGGGTATTTTTGGGGAAAAGGGGTAAGATTGGAAGGATAGTGCTCCTGTACAGCACCGTGTGAAATGAGCAAAGGCAAAGGAAGTGCCACTTTACAGGCCTTTCGTGGGGCCCTAGGACTCCTGAGCTGCTAGGGGGAAGGGAGGAGGAAGCAAGTGTTCAGCCTTCCTCTGAGCTGCTTGGTGGGGGAGGGGGTGGCCTCCTTAGCTCCCCCAGGCAGAGCTCTCCTGGCCCTGGGGCTCACCCTTTACGGAGCACCTCAGGTACTGGGAATGGTGAAAGAAGGAAGGGAACTCAGACAGTGAAAGGGTCCTATCCTCACCATAGCTTTCCCAGCTACAGCTATCTTGCTTCTTCCTCCTCTCTAGGCCCTAGTGGGTAGAGTCAACTAACCCTCTTACCCTACCTGCTGCAGTGCAGGAAGCTCTGCAGAAGTTGAAGGGTGGAGAATGGCAAGAGGTAGAGAGTTCTCTAGCATGGGGTGGTGGTGTGTGTGTGTTTGTGTGTGTGTTTAAGGCTGGGAACTAGGCTCTTGGGTCTAGTTCCCTGCTGATGGGGAGAAGGGGAAGAAAGAGAGAAACTCAGCCCTTGGCCTGGTCCCAGCCCCACAGTGATCTCATGTCTCCCCCAGCTTCCTCCTCCCCGCCCAGCTGCAGCCAGCTGCAGCCTTTTTGAGCCTCTTCGTATCACCTCTCCTCATCCTTCCAAACAAACAATCAGACTCGCAGAGCTTCTGAAGCCATTTTCAACACTGACCCTGACCTTGCCTAACCCTTGGCCACAGGTCTTCAGATACCCGCAATCCTTAGCCTTATCAGGACCACTTTTCTTACCCATCTTCCTCATCACCTCTAGTCTTGATGTGCCTGCTTCATCCCTCTCCCTCTTCCAGCAGAAGACAGGGCAGTCTAGCCTGTATGTGTTTGATACCCGAAATTGTGCTCAATGGGAGGAGGAAGTTGATTGCCCATGTCTTGTGTCTCCTGGGCCAATGACTCTTCCTTGTTCCCAGAATCAAAGTTTGCATTGATGGAGGAGGAGATATGTTTCAGTCTGAAGCTTTTGCTCAGCATTCTGCTGGACTTCTGGAAGTCAGCAAAAGAACAATTTCCCTCCTCATGAGGCATCCAGTTAGTTCAGTGCAATGAACAGTAGAGACAGTGCTGGGTAAGCTAGGACAGGAAATGGGGAGAAGATGGGAACAGATCTGGGTCCTGAAAGGCTGAGAGGATTGGACAGGTGCAAGCAGAATTTCTGGAGGAGGAACTCTCATGTGCAAAGACATGAAGTACAAGTGAGTTCAGTTATTGACTGTGTTTAGCCTAAGGAGACAGATCCCCAGGACCTTGCCCTCTAGGTCCTCCCAGTCTAGATAAGATTTAGAACAGCCTCCATGTCTTGCAAGATACAATGTGCCTGTGAGAAAAACAAGGACCAGACCTTGGATGGGATAAGTCACTTGTGACCTGGGTGATTTGCCAGAACTTTCCTGGAGGAGATGACAATGGTGCTTGGCTCTGGAGAACCAAGGGGTGGGGTTCCTTTAGGCAACTGAGGACTTCTGAGCTGCCCATTGGAGGATGGAAGAGGGGAAGAATGCTGGATTCCCATGAGGAAAGGGAATACTGCTTGCTGTTTGATGTGTTTTGGGGAAGAGAATGTGGAGACTGCTTTGAAGAATCAGGATGGTGTGGCCAGAGTTCAGGATCAGAATGCCCAGAGATGGATTAAGTAGAATGAGTTTCAGTGAGGGCTGCAGAAGGGAAGCCCCATGTCAAGGAGGCAGGTTAAAGGCTGTGGTAAGTTGGTTCCCATTGCCTTCACACTCCCCTGTCTCTTAGGGCCCACCCCCCCCGCTCCCCTCCCCCACTCCCAATTGGGACACTTCCCCTGCTCTAACGGCCACAGAGATCTGACAATCAGGCAATCCTCTGCTTCCTTTCCCTCCCCACTTCTGGGTCTGCCTGAGACACACCCTAAGACAAGGTCCTACTGGGTACAAGCTGGGCTCCGGGTTGTGCTCCCCTAGGCTGGGCTCCCTGCTGAAGTCAGGTCAAGCTGGTACTGGAAAGAGAGATTTTTGCCTATCCCAATCAAAGTTTTTGGTTGCCACTGCTGTCCGAAAAGATTCAATATTGCCATGTTGGCCATGGGAGTGTTAGTTCAGTTCTGGGCTTTTGAGGCAACTGTCCAGATCTCAGTAATGGGGCAGAAGCAAGCAGATCAGAAGGCAGTGGTTGCACTCTCTTGTGTTCTCAATCCTGTGCTCAGTTTTTCTGTAGACGAGGGCTGCTCAAGCTCCAGTATTGGGGGGGCATCCACAAACTAGGAAACTTATGTATGACTATTGGGAAAGGAGAATCACAAGGAGCCAAAGAAGTGTTAAAAGGATTGGCCATGCTATGGAAGTTCAAAGAAAGGAGAAGTCAGTAGCCTCATGGGACTCTGAAGTGCTGAGGTTTAAGCTAGGCCTCGAGGAGTCAGGAAGATTCTAGAGGCAAGAGGGAATGGCTGCAGATGGAAGAACAAGAGTAGCAGTTCAGAGGCAATAATCCTCCTGGCTTGTTTAAGAGGACAGTGAAGACCCCACTGGAGCAGGAAGCTGGGGACTCACATTTGCAGAGTACTTAACATTTATACATATATTACACATTAATGCATTTAATCCTTATAACACCTTATGAGGTTGGTTTTATTACTTAGCTCATAAGTGGCAGGACTAGGATTTAAACTCAGATCTAGCTAACTCTAAAATCCCTACCAGAGTATGAAGAACTTTGAATGCCAGGATGAGAGACTAGGCATGCTCTTAATTAAGTTAGGAATAAAAAGTCATTGTAATTTGGCTAATAATATACAGATCTGCAATCATTAATTTACTTACTAAATAAAAGTTCTTTTTGTTTTTATTTATTTCAGAGAGGAAGGGAGAGGGAAAGAGATAGAAACATCAATGATGAGAGAGAATCATTGATCGGCTGCCTCCTGCACGCTCCCTACTGGGGATCGAGCCCGCAACCTGGGCATGTGCCCTGACCAGGAATCAAATTGTGATCTCCTGGTTCATAGGCTGACATTCAACTACTGAGCCACACCAGCAGGGGCCAAAAGTTCTTTTTATAAAAGTCATCTAGTGAGTCACAGTTAACTAACTTCAAGCAGACCTCTTATCTGGCCTCCTGCAGCATTGACTGTTCCTTCTTCCTATGTGGCACAGGTTAGACCCTACCCTCCTTAAATGGGCTGTGGGAACCTATTTTGCCCAGTACAGATTATAGGATTTCCAAGTAAACATTTGTCCTGGGAGAGGGGATACACTCTGGGATAAAGTACTAGACTAATGCCACCACTCAGACACCTACATATTCAGTGCTTCCTGCCTATTGGGATGAGAGGCTTTGCTTCTGTGTGCACAACTTTCCAATTCACAAAGCACTGCTGCCCTTTGAGTCAAGGAAGGCAAGTATTGTCATTCCTACTGTACAGTTAAAGAAACTGAGGCTCCGGGAAGGGAAGTGACTTACTTGCTCAGGGTCACGGAGTTGGCTAATAAGGGGTAATGTGGAGGCTGTATGATGCATTGAGGAAAACACAGACTTTGGATGGCAAAACGGGTTTATGTCCTGACTCCCAAGCTAACTGGCTATATGACACTGAGTTACTTTAACTATGAGTTTGTTTCCTTATCTGTAAATAGACATAGTACCAATGGGTTGTTATAAGGATCAAATAACAATGCTACGTGATCTATAAAGGGTTGTACCTGGTGAGGGCTTTTTATCAAAGGACAGAGTCAGCAGGTGAACCCAAGAGGTCACATTCTGGAATTTGCTTCTCTGCCCTGTACCACACTGCCTCTGCTCTGTTTCTGGACACTACCTCACTCATGATCCTTTTCCGGTGTCAGTCCTGTTCCCTTGCCAGTCCGGAAGCTGCTGCCCTCTCCCTCCCCACTCCTTTGAGGGCTGATTTACTGATCGTGGGTTGATAACCACCTCCCTAGAGAGCAGCCTGGAGCCACTGAACTTCCAGTCTCTTGGGCCTTGTGACGGCTATCCAGAGCTCCCTCCTTGCCTTCCTGCCTGGGCCAACCCAGCGCTGGGCCTATGGGGGAGGAGTTCCCAGACATACTACCACACCCAGGCCCCTACTCAGTGTAGAACTGAAGATTTACAGGCCCAGGAGTTCTCTCAAAATGCTAGGGTCTCCCAGATAATTCAGGGGACATAAGTAACAGCACCAACCCCTACAACATGCTCTCTCCTTTCCCCGAGGGAGGAGCCACAGAATCCTAGAAGAATGTGTCTTAACTTGCCCCCATGTATGCAGGTCTAATGCATTTGCTGACTGACTCAGCTCCAACCCCATCCCCACACCACCCCCTGCCTTTCCTACCCCCATCATTCTATCCCCTGCTCCCAGGGCTCTTTGTGTCTCATTTCATCTGCCTACTGCCCTTGTCACAGGCAGTTTTCTCCCCATTTGATGGACTGGAAAACTGAGGCCCAGGAAGGGTAAGTGCCTCATGCTTGGTTTCGTGAGTCAGCAGCAGAACAGAGGTGGGGTTAGAAATTCGGTCTCTTGACTTCCAGTCTGAGGTTCTCTCCACTGCCCTTTAGGATCCTTAACTCCTACCTGGACACATTTCCTGAGGCTATCATCTGTCCTAAAGTTGGACACAGACACTTACTCACACAAATAAGATGGAAATGTTTTCATGGGAACCAGAGACAACCTCATAGAATGAAACCATTTCCCTCCCAGCTGGTCCCAGGGGAAGCTGGAGCCTGGGAGGAAGCCAGGATTAAGTTCTGGGTCCTGTGCAGGTCCCACACCACCAGAGTTCCTTTTTGCCTCCCAATGGGATCTCCCCCTATCCACAATTTGATTTTTGAGGTTTCTGAACCAGTATTTGAGAGGTCAGGCTGAGAGTTAAGGGGTTTTCAGACTAAGGTGCAGTTTTACAGTGTATATAAAGTAAAATGGAGAAAAATGGGCCAGTGGTGATGGTGCTTGCATGGAACAAGGGATACTTGGATATCTGGGTGTGTCTAAAACAGACTGTCCATCCCTGGCCAGTGTGGTTCAGTTGGTTGGAGAAATGTCCTGTGCACCAAAAGTCTCAAGTTTGATTCCCAGTCAGGACACATACCCAGGTTGCAGGTTCAATTCCTAGCTTGGTTGGGGCATGTGCAGGAGTCAACCAATCAATGTTTTTCTCTTACATTGATGTTTCTCTCTCTCCATTCCCCACTCTCAAATAAATAAATAAATAAATGAAATGAAATTGGCTATCCCCTCCTAGGATGCAGGGACCTGGTTGTGAGAGTCGGGGAAAGGAAGTCACATACTGGCCAGCAAAAGTCCCTCATGGCCAAGAGGAAGTAGCCAATGAGAGAACCTTTGCCACAGCAGTATAAATAATCACAGGGTTTCCGGAAGCTCTGTTCTTTCCAGAACTCAGAAGAGCAGTTCCTCACCCTGAGGCCCCGTGAGCTGCAAAGGGGACAAGGGTAATGATTGGAGCTGGGACTCTTTCTTTCATACCTCATTAATAATTATAGCAGCCCATTTATTTGGTACTTCCTATGTGCCATGCCTCAGGCCCAACACTTTCTATACATTAGCTCATTTCATACTCTGAACAATTGTAACACAATAGGCAAGATTTCCCCCATTTTACAGATGAGAAAATTGAAGCTCAGGAAACTTAATATGTTGCCCAAGATCATACATGACTAGTTGGTGGAGCTGTGAGCAGAATCCCTGGCCAGTCTGACTCTAGCATGTGTTCTCAGTGATAGAGCTTTAATGGAACTGTGCTCTTTACCCAAGAGTCTGGAAGGCCCTGAAATTCTTCAGAGGTACATGCCATGGTCTCAAAAAAGTGACAGAAAGTAAGAGGGAAATCAAGGTTTTGTTTTATTCTTCCGTTCATCCCTCTTGGGTGGGCTTGGAGGATCTGCCTCACCCCACCAAGGACCTCAAGAGAAGATGCTGATGTCTAGGAGCCACCCCTTTGCTTCATTCATCATTACATACTCAGATTCCCACTAGATCCCAGCCTTGGCTCAATCTCCCATATTCCCCTACACTGAGTTGCCAACTTGGGTATGTGTGGCCAAATAGGGTTTATTATGCATACAGAAATAATGGGATTAGCTCACCCGCCCTTTGCCTCCCCAGGGCACCCTGGATTTTGATAGGGCAGCTGTCTAGAGAATTGTGCTCCTTACTCAGCAGATTTCTTATTGCACTTTTTGGGTTGTATTCAGTAACCAAGATATGGGGCTTGGAGTTGAAATATCAGTGCACTGGGCAGGGCTGGCCCTGAGTTGGGAGAGGTTCCCACACATGGCTGCATCTCAGAGTGACGTGAGACAGCGCCCTGTGCCAGAACCCCTCTCCAGTGTACATAGTGGGAGGGATTCATAGTAGAGGGTCTGTATGTTGATCCCTGTACCTGTACACCATCCTTTTGTGTCTATACTGCCTGGAGGAAAAATAAAAGTAGCTAATACTTATTGAGGGCACTGTTCTAAATGTTTTACTGTGTTACCTTATATAGTCCTCTTAATAATCCAATGAAGTAGGTATTATTTTATTCCCATTTTACACATAAGAAAACAAGCCCACTAATCACCAACTAATAAGTAATTGGTCCAGGGTCACACAGCTAGAAAATAGCAAAACTAGGATTTGACCTTAGTTGATCTGGCACCAGAATTTATGTGCTCCACATAATATATTTACATACTGTAGCACCAGCCTCCTTACACCTGAGCATCTTTGCATGATCTCAGGGCCTCTCTTTATTGTGTATCTGTCTCCCTGAGGTCTGTCCTGATAGGATTATAAGGTAGTGTCAGGTTAAGACCGTGGTCGGCAAACTGCAGCTCTTTGGACCCTTGAGTGTGGCTCTTCCACAAAATATCACGGCCTGGGCGAGTCTATTTTGAAGAAGTGGTGTTAGAAGAAGTTTAAAAAATTTGGCTCTCAAAAGAAATTTCAATCGTTGTACTGTTGATATATGGCTCTGTTGACTGATGAGTTTGCCGACCACTGGGTTAAGAAAACAGAAGGTTATTTCCCTCTGTGTGCCCCCATTCTTTCGTTCTAAGAGTGTCCTGACCAAGTGTCCCTCTCCTCTGTTCATAGGTCATTCCATCCAGAGGGGCCCAAAAGGGGAAGGAGGCAGTGCCTCCACTGCAGCAGCTGCACCCACAATGCAGAGCATAAAGTGTGTGGTGGTGGGCGATGGGGCTGTGGGCAAGACATGCCTGCTCATCTGCTACACAACTAATGCCTTCCCCAAGGAATACATCCCCACAGTGTTCGACAATTACAGCGCCCAAAGCGCAGTTGATGGGCGCACAGTGAACCTAAACCTGTGGGACACAGCGGGCCAGGAGGAGTACGATCGCCTCCGCACTCTCTCCTACCCTCAGACCAACGTCTTTGTCATCTGTTTCTCCATTGCCAGTCCACCCTCCTATGAGAATGTGCGGCACAAGTGGCATCCGGAGGTGTGCCACCACTGCCCTGATGTGCCTATCCTCCTGGTGGGCACCAAGAAGGACCTGAGAGCCCAGCCTGACACCTTGCGGCGCCTCAAGGAGCAGGGCCAGGCACCCATCACACCGCAGCAAGGCCAGGCACTGGCCAAGCAGATCCATGCTGTGCGCTACCTCGAGTGCTCGGCCCTGCAGCAGGATGGCGTCAAGGAAGTGTTTGCTGAGGCTGTCCGTGCTGTGCTCAACCCCACACCGATCAAGCGTGGGCGGTCCTGTGTCCTCTTGTGACCCTGGCACTCAGCTTGGAGGCTGCCCCTGCCCCGCCCCCCCCACCAGTTGTGCCTTGGCGCCTTGTCTGCCCCCAGCTGTGCCTTGTGCCTTAAAGACTAATTCTGGCACCCCTAGCCAGGGGGCTCCCTGAATGCCTGTTTTCCTTAAGGAGGCCCATGGGGGAAGGGGCTTTGGGTCCCAATCTGCTTGGGAATACCAGGTATTCTTGAGAGCTCACCCAGGCCAAGGTTGGACCCTTCCCCAAGAAGCCAACCCAGTGCCCCTCCCCATTTTTCCCTACTGACCAGTTGATCCAGCTTTCTACACAGATGTTGCTGCCTATTGTGGTGCCTTCTCTCAGGTTAGGAGCTCTTAGCTATCCTAACCTCTCCCTTGCTGCTCTTCGAATAGCTCCCCCTCAAGATGCTCTCTCCCTTCCCCAATGAAGGAACCACAAAATCCTAAGAAGATGAATGTGCCCTAACTTGTCTCCATGTGCCCAGGCCTTATGCATTGCTGACTGACTCAGCCCCCACCCCACCCCTCAGGCTCCTACCCCCATCAGCATCAATAAAACCTCCTGTCTCCAGTGGCCCCGGCTCCTCCCTGTGTGCTGAACATTGGGGGTTGGGCAGGGGACAGGCATGGCTAGGGCTCCCCAGAGACTGGGAGCCTTTTGTTTCCCGTAAGAGGGGACAGAAGACAATAGACTTCATTGTGGTCCCCCCCACCCCCCAATTTCTCTAACAAAGCTCTGAGCTCCCTTAGAGGGGCCAATCTGGCTATGGGACCCAGCCACAGATTCTATAGTAGACTGGGATGCAAAGGATAGGCTCAGAAAGGGAAAGGTGGAGAGCCATCAGGCAGGTGTTCTCAGTGGTCTTGCATCTGAGCAGTTTACATCCCCAAAGGGAAAGATCTTTACTGGCAGTTGGGGCTTTACCTCCACCCAAGACTCCCAGGCATCTCAGCTTCCAGGCCTGGAGTCATTACAAGGAAGATAGCTCAGTTACTTCTGCTCACCAAAATTGGGGCTTAGATCAGCCATAGGAGACTCCAGGCCTAAGGAGGTAGTGGGACACCATGTGGAATCAACCTACCATGGATTTATTCCCTCCATCCTTGGAGCTTGTCCTCACCTCAGTTCCATTAGAGATAAGCCCAAAGACAATTAAGCCTAGCCCAGACTGTTGGCAAAAGAATTTATTTTCCTTTGAAATAAAATGTACAATCAAAAGAGCTCAGAGCCTGGGATAGTAGGAAGGTTGGGGAAGGGGCATGAGTTGGGGTCGGAATCTGCCTCTGGCCCTTCCACCCCACACTTTTGCCAAGGAGGATGAGTCTGTAAGCCAGAGATTTCAGAAGGGAAGAAAAATATATGCTGTGCCAGTGCTTTTTCTGGAGCAGTCAGCCTTCAGGTACAGATCACCACCTCCACAAGGTGATAACAGAAGCACGGACTGGCAGAGCCCTTGGAAATCCTGCAGCCTGCCCACCCCCCATCATCAGAGATGAAGTCAGGACTAGACCATCTGGGCAGCCTTAGCAGGGTGTGCAGAGTAGATTATTAGAGATATGAGCCAAGTGAATGACCATGGGAAGACAATGGCTGTGGTTTTCAGGTGGCAGCCACTGCTCAGTGATCCCTGACCTCAACAAGAGGTGGCTATGTTAAGGCCAAGAACCAGATGGTGGTTATGAACCTCAGGACTTTTTTTAGCACCAGATGGAGCTCTCGTGCCAACTCAGCTTCTTGGGGCTTCTCGGGTAAGGGTAATGCTGCTTGAGGGTCCCTGTGCCTTCACATGGGATGGGGGAAAATGCCATAGAGCTGGGTAAAGCCATGTCCTGTGCCCTTCCTCCTTTCTTCTTCCCTCCCCCACTTCAGTAGGGCCCAGAGAGGACACAGGAGGTAGGGAAGGCCAGAGTGGTTATCTCGTTTCTAGTTTCTGGGCAGTGGGCCTCCTTTGCAGGAGAGAAGGGTTTAGAACCGCTTTTCCTCAGGCAGGGAGGTAATGAGAAGCTCCTTGTTTCCGAAGTCCCACCAGGCTGTCATGTGGAATGCCATGTTGGTAAGGACAACAGTGTATTCCAGGATGGCAAAGATGGTGTACACTGTTTTGAGGATACAAGGAAGGGCATGGTGAGCTTCCTGTCCCCACCTTCCCCCTGACCTGGAGCCTCTTGATAAATCACCACCAGTACATCACTACACAGGGACCACACCACCATACTGCACACTAATTGTCCTGTGACCGTCTATGGGTCCTAGCCTGGCCTCACCTCCAGCCTCACAATACATGTTGTGCCGAAAGTAGACAGCCAGCGCCGTGAAGAAGGAGAAGAAGTTGATGATGAAGAGCCGCTGTTTCCAGTTGTAGGACTTCTGATCCTATAGGATAGACTGTCTGATTACTCTGCAGCTTGTTGGATATGTGTCGGTGGCCTCCCGTTAACCCCCAACTCCTAAGGACCGGTCTCCTCAACCTTGATCATGGAAGGGGGCACAGGCAGGGGCAGCAGGAATGATGGGCATGTTGACATCCCTGCATTTGGGGTATAATGGGGCTAAGGAGCAGTGATGTCCCTGCCCCTCCCACTTTGAGAAGATGGAATATGAAAGTTACTTGGAGTCAACCAACCAATTCAACACCTCCAGATACTGGGAAGAAAAAGGGTGTATGTGGGGGAGGGGCTCTGTGCAATTGTAATTATTACAGACCACAGACCCTGACACATCTTCCTAACCCATGCCACTCATTCTACCTCCATTTGGAGCCTCCATCTCCTCTCTTCTCCAGTCTCCCATACTACCCAATTCTGACCAGTTACCTTTCCCTTATCCTCAAGTCCCAGCCTCAACCAAGATTCCAATTAGAACTCCAGTTCCCATCTCACCATTAACCGCATGCAGAGGACAGGTCTCCTTGATTGTCCTCTCTGCGCCTGGAGCCCCAGGTCTACCCTAGGTGTAGACTGTACCTCCTGACTTACTGTGTGCTTCTTGGTCAGCCGCCAGATAATACAGGTGAGGAGCATGTGACTGAGGGATGCTGCGATGAACACAATGAAAGCATTTTCATGGATAGCTGGAGGGAGAGAGGAGGGTTGGGAGCGCTCATTGCAGGAAGCACCCGAACCCTATATCTGAAGATCGGAGTAAGGGAGGGGCAGGGGCATCCCCTCCCAGAACCCTTCCTTCCCCACTCTCCTTCCCTCCTCAGGTCACCCACTGAAGTCCTCGGAAGAGGAGACATAGGTGAGCACTAGCAGCGCGAGGTTCTCGATGATGTTGAGGCTGAAGTTGAGCCGGCAAAGCAGTTGGTAGCTAGGACACGGGGAGGTGCAGCTGAGGTAGTGGTTCCAGTAGGCGAAGGCCACCATGAAGCGGGGTGCCGAGTGCAGGCCGATGCAGAAGCGCCATACGTAGCGCTGGGGCACCTCCCCACCAATGGCAGAGCTCACCGAAGGCAGGTAATTGGGCACCTAGAGAGTTGTGACCCATGTGGGCACTGGCCCTTGCCACACCCACCCACCTGGAGATCCTTCTCTCCATCTAATCAACCTGGCCCTCAGAAGGCTGTGCTCCAGAAAGGCCTCCTTTAGGTACCCACACAGCTATCCTTGGAGACCTCCCTTTTCAGGTCCCAGCTCCCCAAAGTGCTTGGTTCTCTCTCCCTAGCCAGACTGGTGTTTGTGCAGGGATATATGTGACCTCCATCTCCCTATACATGGAACCTACACATGACTGGGAAAGCTGTAGACAGGTTCTGAGACTCCCTAAGCCAGTAGCGAAAGGCCCTGAGAGGTTCCGTGAACCCAGGACCCCAGATCCAGTCCCACGACAGGGATGGGTCAGAGACCATCTGAGCTTCCTTAGGACAGGGCTGGATTCACTGCCCAACTGAACTGTTCCCCTGACTGTTTTCTGGGCAGTGTGCCTAAGTGGTAGAGGTACTGTGAGATATTGGGGGAGCTGCCCAAAAGGGAACCCCCACCCTCATCATGTTTAAGAGTGTGATGCTAACCTGTGGTAGTCACCCTGATCTTGTACATCTCTCCCAACCATCTTTCTCAAAAATGGGTTTCCTCATTCCTTAAGGAATTAGAGCATAATTTTTTCAAGTTGAGGAAGGAGGAAGAGATAATACACAACTGCAAGGATTGCTGTGTTGCTTGTATGGGAGGGTGAGAGGGTGGGAAATGAGTGACAGTAGCTTCTATGGGGACAAGAAAGCCAGGAGGAGGCTCTCTTGGACTCAAAGGCCTGGAGCTGCTTCTGAAACTTTAATATGGATATAACTCACTGGGGAATGTGTGAGAGTGCAGAAGGTCTGGAATCTAAAAATTTGCATTTCTAAAAGATTCCAGGATTCTGGAACCTACCAGTCTGTTGCCCACACTTTTCATGGCAGAGAGGGAATGACCCTGCTGCGATTATGGTGAGACCAGTCTTCAGAGATGGAGTTTCACAAGATCCCTTCCTTTTTCCCAATGGAGACATTGACTGGGTCTCCAAAGCAGCTAGTCATGTAGGCATGATGGAGGCAGCTCACAGGGCATGGATGGGTCTAGAGAAGCACCAGCCAGGGGCTTCATAGCCTTCACAGAAAAGGAGATGGATTCCCATCAGCACTGTCAGAGGAAACTAAGTGCAAAGCTCTCAGAGAGAGGGTGCTGCTCTCAAGGCCAGGGCTGGAGATACCATAGCTTGAGACCAGGCTCAGATATTCACTCTGGGTATTCAGTGAAGGGGCAACATGGAGGCTTTAGGCAGGGGTCCTCAAACTTTTTAAAAGGAGGCCAGTTCACTGTCCCTCAGACCGTTGGAGGGCCGGACTATAGTTTTAAAAAAAACTATGAACAAATTCCTATGCGCACGGCGGGCCAGGGACGAGTCGGCTGCTAAGCAGGACAGGCAGCGGCACCCGGCGGGCCAGATAAATGTCCTCGGTGGACTGCATGTGGCCCGCAGGCCGTAGTTTGAGGACCCCTGCTTTAGAGACATACAAACCTGGGTCTGCAGCCCAGCTCTGCCTTTATTAGTGGGATAACCTTAAGCAAGCCACTTCACCTCTCTGAGATTCAATTTCCTCATTGACAAAATAAGGATATTACTTCCTACCTTACATGGTGACTGTGAATATTAAATATAATGTATGCAAAGTATCTGCAGTATCTAGTACAAGGAATGGCTTTCAGAAGACAAACTTCTCTGAAAAGCCTGCAAATAGGCTTTAATGTGACTATTAATCATGAGATGGCCTACATATGAGGGAGAGATGGGAGTCCTTCACCAGACACTTCTGAGACCTCCAAGCCTCCTTACTTGACTTTTCTGCCTCTCTGAGTAGGTTCTCTGAGTAGGGTGAGTGGGAGTGTTGCCTTCACTTCCTAGAATATTCATTCTGAAAACTCCTGCCACAATCTCAGCTATTTAAGAGGAACAGGACCAGCCTCTAAAGCAGGGGTCCTCAAACTATGGCCCGCGGGCCACATGCGGCCGGCCGAGGACATTTATCCGGCCCGCCGGGTGCCGCTGCCTGTCCTGCTTAGCAGCCCACTTGTCCCTGGCCCGCCGTGCGCATAGGAGTGTGTTCATAGTTTTTTTTTTAAACTATAGTCCGGCCCTCCAACGGTCTGAGGGACAGTGAACTGGCCCCCTATTTAAAAAGTTTGTGGACCCCTGCTCTAAAGCTTGGATGGAAGAGCCCAGTGCATTTATTTTTATTTTTTAATTTTTTAAAATATATTTTATTGATTTTTTACAGAGAGGAAAGGAGAGAGATAGAGTTAGAAACATCGATCAGCTGCCTCCTGCACGCCCCCTACTGGGGATGTGCCCGCAACCCAGGTACATGCCCTTGATGGGAATCAAACCTGGGACCTTTCAGTCCACAGGCTGACACTTTATCCACTGAGCCAAACCGGTTTCGGTGAGGCCAGTGCATTTAAGGGCTCACATCCCCAGCCAATGCTGGGAAACAGGTAAAGAGTAGAGATTGCAGAGCTGGGGAGACACCTGAGGAGGAAGAGAGAATTAGGGCCCTGTGGCTGCCAGTCCTGTCCTTACAAACTCTACCCAGACTAGGAATGAGGGCAGAGTTCTAAGAGCAGGAATTGCCTCTCTCATATCTCTCTCTCTTTCTCTCTCTCTTTCTCTCTCTCTCTCTCTCTCTTTCTCTCTCACACACACACACACACACACACACACACACACACATAATCAAGTACAGATACTCATATACACCAAGCATACAAGTTTCCCATTCACCAACTATGCCATCAACAAGCAACATCAGGAGCTATCAGAAACCAGGTACACAGTTCACCTCAAACCTTACCATGAGCCCAGAGCTAAGGGTACTGAGAGATGGGAACATAACCCCTCCCCCCAAGAACAGAAACCCTTTGGTCTGGAGGAAATAGCTGAATGGATCTGTGGCAGGGTAGCAGGGCAGAAATGCACATGATATAAAGGGAGGGGGCCCAAACTATTCCCTGTCTTATGCACATGATATAAAGGGAGGGGGCCCAAACTATTCCCTGTCTTAGCATCTCAGTTTTTATCATTAGAGATTCATATTTTTTGGCCTCAGATAAAAGTTCCCTGAAATTATGGATCACTTTCCTATTTACCTTACTGCACCCTGCCACTTGCCAACTAGTCAAAAACACCCACTCCTGTCACTTCCACTTTCTATTCTCTAGATTCCATCCCTCCTGTTTACCCTTATAGTCCCCATCTCGGCTGTCATCTCCCAGTAGCACGAGCTATTGTACTAGCCTCCTCACTGGCCTCCCTACTCTTGTCCTCTGCCATCCTTTCAGGGGCAGATTGGTCTTCTAAATCACAAAAATGTCATGTCCCTTTCCTGGTTTTTGTTTGTTTGTTTTTTCTTTCTTTCTTTTCCCCCTTCCCCTTTCCTGTTTAAAGTCTTTCCAAAGCTCCCCATTGCCTTCTGGATAAAATCAAGTTATCACCCCATCCCTCCACCCCCAAAGTTGTCAGCCTGGCATTCACAAAGATTCTTCTTCACTCCACAGCAACAATGCCCACTCAAGGAAGGAAGTCTTCCCCAATGTCCAAGCTAGGTTATGTGCTTCCTCTGGGCCCTGCTGTCCCTGTCTTCCCTTTTATCACAAAAGGAGTCCTATCTCACCATGTAGTGACTGTCTGGGTCTAGGACTATCTCCTGTATGAATGAAATGCTAAGGGCAAGTCCATGTTCAATTCAATGCCCCTGACACAGAACCTCTACTCCTAGGTCCTCAACAAAGGCCTGGTGGACTGCTCCTGGAGGCAGAAAGTCCATCTAGGTTTCTAGCTGGCAGAGCTCTGAGTGGACACAGGGAGGCCAGAGACAGAATCCAAGCTAGAATACTCCATAGCAAGGCTTGGGGTTCTCTTAGGTCAGTCCCCCCGTCTGAGCTATAGCTGTTACTTCTAGCTCCTGGCCTCATCTTACTTGTTCAGTTCTGGATTCCCTTTCAGTCTGGTCTTTCTTCACTCTCCTTCTCCCTCTTATGATCTCTCTTACCTATTCCCACCCCCTTCCCTTCACCCTTTCCCCTTTGCTCCCTTGCACTCCCTATAATCCTCTTCTACTCTTGGAGGACTGTGACTCCACTTTCTGAGTCTCTCCCTTAACCCCCCCTAACTCTGACTTGCCCCCACCATCCTTTTATCTCTTTCCCCTCTCTCTAACCCTCCACCTTCTTACCTACTCTCTGATTTTGCCCTTATCTCCATCTCCCAAGCTGGCCCTGACCCAGTGCTGGGGAGCATGGCACTCACCCCACAGTCAGTGGCCACCGTGTACTCAAAGTGGAACATCAGGGACCAGATGATGCAGAAGAAGAAACCGAACACAGGGAAAGTGATGAGCCACCCGAGCATGGCTGTGAAGCGAAGTCGGAAGATGGTCCCATCAGGGTCCAAGGGCTGGGAGGCCGCAGAGAACATCTTGTAGGAACTGGTGCCTAGGCAGGGCAAGGGATACAACATAGGGCCTGGTGGGATACCTAGGCCTGGGAAAGTGGGGCCTTTTCCAAAGCTACTTGGGGTATAGAAAAGAGCCAAAAGAGTAGAAGAACATAAGGAAAAAAAAATAGTGCGGAAGAGAAGGAGGTGCAGAGGTAGATGAGGTAAGAGCAGCAGAGATAGACAGTGTCAGGTCTTAGGAATCCCCTTGGCACACTGATCCTATACAGCCACTCTTGAAGGGTCTGGAAAATAGAGGCTCCTAGTGGCCTGGACAGGAAAGCTCTGAGGGCCCACCTCATCCTCACTACCTTCATTTCCACTCAGAAGGGTCAGAGGTGGAAGGGCTATTATTTCCATTCCACAGAATGGGAGACTGAGGCCCAGCACTATGCCAGGATCAATCATTAGGACTAAGGCCTCTTGCCACCTGACAGCTTAAGGCTCCAATCAAGGCTTTCTACAGATCAAGGATCCTAGACAAAGAACCCTATCTCACACTGGCCCAAGCCCTCCCACTGACCCTGTCTGACCACATTCCAGCTCTTTACCCATGTTCAACTAGGAACAGTGGGCGTGCCCCAGACCTACTTCAATGGGACCACAGGCTACCAGCCATCCCACCCCCAAGCTCAGAATGATCTAAGCCTCAGGCCAGCAGTATACCCTGATCCCAAGATACCAGGGTCCCTCTGAGGCCCAGACTTCTATCTCCTTTCTCTCTAAGAAGACCATGTCACCCACTTCAAGGTTTACAGGAATCTGAGGATCATGGAAACCTTGTTGGACCACACCCAGGACATACAGACCTAGACCCAGGAAACTGGGCTGCTTCTGCTCCCTTCTCCCTCTAGGCAAAGAACTCCCTTTCTACCCTCTACTGCCCCAACCACCATGATCTCTCAAGCTAGGCTCCCTTCAGGGCAGGGGGTGGGGGGTGGAGGGTTGGACAAAGATGATTTTGTATTAAAATGCCTGAGACCAAATCTCCCCTTGGGACTCATAGCTCCCTCCATTAGGGAACCCTAGTCCATTAGTCTAGCTCACCATCAGGATTTGGGACAGGGGAAGGGCTAGGGAAGGGAGGGGTGCACTGAGTAACACTCACACTGGGTGCTGAAGGGTCCGGAGCTTGGGTTGAGGGCTTTAGCCAGACTGAGACTGTTTTAAGACTAAAGGGTCCCACCCCCAGCTCCTCAGGGCGGGCCTTCCCACCCACAGAGTGCCCAGATCTCCACGCCTGCTCAGGCAGACAGCCTTCCTAGGACCAATAAGGCCACGTCATAAATTTTGGAACACTCTGAAAAGGTAAGAAGTGATAGTGGCTAAGGTCAGCTCACAACAGCTTCCTTGCCAGGGATGGGGGTGGGGAGTTTGTCTAGCAAAACAGGTAGGTTTCTGGAAAGGGAAAAGTAGAAAACAGAATAGGATTTCACCATTTTTTGTTGGAATAGGAATGAGTATGTTGTTGGGCCCCATTGGAGAGCCAATCTTAGGACAATAGATTCATGATCCAGAAGAAATCTAGATAGGCCTGAATATGAACTATCAGTGTCCAGCCTGGACAGATGCAGAAACAGCTATTGGCAGCTCAGACTGCATTAAGAGAGGCCTAACAGCCTATAATAGGAAAGGAACAGTCCTGTTTTTGCCTATACTGCCCAGTCCATATGAAGTCCTATGCCCAGATTAGGGATTAGCATGGAGAGAACAGTGACCAATAATGCCTGAAGGAACTAGAGTTATGCTACCTAAGAGTAGGCTCATGGACTCCCATCTCTGCAGGGCTGGCTGGAAACCAGGAGGAAAGAGTAGTTCTATGTAGCTTCCGAAGCAGAGATTCACCAAGAAGAGAGTGTATGCTCACTATAAGAGTGAGCTTGCTAATTGTTAGTTACTAAGCCTCATTAGAATAGGCTGCCTGGGGAGGAAGAAAACTCCGCATCACTGGGGATGTGCAAGCAGAAGTAAAGTCATCTAATTATAGATATGTTAAACTAAGGTTACTTCTTTCATTCCTAGGGTTGGCCATTCCTTGGAAATTCAGGGTGAAAAATTCAGAGCCTATACAAAAATCCCCAGGGAGATCCAACATGGTAATCCCAGGGAGTAGGAACATAATACCCCCAGGGTTGCTAGGCCTAGTTCTGCCCAGAGGGACCAGAACTACCCCTCCTACAGCTACCTATAACTTATCTACATAACCAGTATGCCAAGAATGGGTCATAGATATGCCAGATATGCTGAGGTTATTGTTCCCATTAGCCCTTGGACCCAGCCATGAAGGGCAGAGCAAACAGCCTACATTTAACTCCATATGCTGTACAAATATTATGATTTTCTGTATGGACTATGACTGCATTATACCATGCCTTCCTTTTCCCAGAGCACTGGGCTGGGGGTCTTATTCACTTATTCAACAAATACTGATTCAGATGTAGTGCTCACCTTCAAGGAGCGTGCATTCTGGTGGGGAAGATACACAAATATAAAGTGATACAACTGTGTGAGGGAGTGGTTAAATTTGCCCCAAGGAAGCTCAAGAAGGCTTTTTGGAGGAGGATATACTTCAGCAGGATGTTGCAGGATGAAGAGGAGTTGGCCAGGGTAATAGAAACATTTGATGTATTATCTAAGGTGAGAAGTAGTCTTGGATCTTTTCTAAGGAGAGAACTAGGTCTTGGAACTAGGTCCCCCTTAGATCACCCGGTCACCCTCTTTCTTCTAGTTCTGTTTTTTCTGATAGCTCCCAGCCTGGTTTTTATGACTGGCTACCCATTGCTCAAGGCCCATGATTATCCATTGACAAATCAAGAGGGAAAACTTCAAGTCCTATGAACAAAAGAAATGCCCCACCTCTATCCCCAGCCAGACTCCACTGCTAGTCACAGCCCTTTTTCTGGAGCAAATGCTCTTTATAGGACTGGGAGTCTTCAGAGCTCTTGCTGAGGCTAATGCAAAAGTCCATGTCCAGGCCCTACCTCTTTTCTACTTAGAGCACATAGGTAAAGACCTCCCCTGTTCTGTCTTCCACCCTGACAATCTCCTTCTCCTCCTCACCCTTAACATTTCATAAATCATCTTCTTATTCTTCCTCTACCCGGAGCTCTATACTAGTAGACATGGGGAAACTGAGGCTCAGTATTGTTGTCTCAGGTAATATACAGAGTTAGTGGATAAACTAGGAGTATGACAAAAGTAAACACAGGTCTCACCCCCTTTATTCCAATATCCTATAGAGAAAGAATTATCACATCTTTCTTCCTGGCCCAGCATCCCATATTGCTGTCCAGAGGGTACATGGCCATCTATGAAACCTCAGAGGGCCTGGGACCTACCTCGGAACACAGACTCATAATCAGATCCCCATCCAGACAGGCACAAATACAGTCTCTCTCACACACATACCCAACTCAAAGCCATTATAGTCACGTCCCGTACAGTTACACACACATATACATAATTACATACCCATAGAAACAGGCACAAGCCCACACTGCCACACTAAGCTCCAAATGCCCTCTAGCCTAGTCCTGTTCTCTCTCCACCCCCCAGAAACTCTGGGTCTCCTGAATCTGCCTCTCTGTGAAGGATTGGGTTCTGCTGCGACTGCCCAACTTCAGCCCCCAGCCCCCAGCAACCTCCATGGAAGGTAGAGGGAGACTAATCTTTGTGACCTCAATTTGCAGGCATCCCCCCAGCAGCCCAGTATGTTTGATGGATCCCACTGCTAATCCTATTACAAAAGAACCAGGATCCAAAATAAATCCAATATGAGGTACCAGTGCCCCCAATCCCTACCCCACAGTGTGTAGCCGTAGTCTCCTTGAAGTGGAAGAGCAGGGACCAGAGGATGCAGAAGAGGAAGGCGACAAGTGGACAGCAGACTGTGATGAGGGCCACCATGGTGAAGCGGAGCCGGACCAGGGTCCCATCCCGGTCCAGTGACAGTGGAACCTGGTACATCTTGTCAGACCTGGGGATGGAGTGGTGTGCTGTCAGAGCCCAAGGCAGCATGGTGGAGTCAGCTCTTGTGCTCAGTCCTCACAGAAGGAAGACAGCTAGCCCCTAAGCTTGGACAGCTCCTGTCCTGGATGAGGAAGACTGACTTGGAAACCCAGGAGAATGTTTACCCTCAATTTCAGAGGACAGTGAACCAGACCTGTGCTGCAATGAAACTTGAATAGATTGGGATCTTCTCTTCCTTATGCCTAGGATTATAGGAACTGGTTTAACTAGTCTCTTATTTCAGGAACCAATCCTAAAGCCTTCTAGCAGACAGAAAGGTCCATCTTTCTCCCGCAAGTCCTTGAGCTTTCATGCTTTAGGGCCTCCCATCAGCTCTCACTGCTTTACCCACTGGCCTAGGGTCCCACTGAACCCTTAGTCCCTTCCCAAGCTCTGTGTGCCTGCACCACAATCCACAGCAGCAAGGACTCCATGGAAACCAACAGAACCTCGGACTCCCTACTTGTCCCTGCCTGCTGCCTCACATGCTCTGAGAGTGAAAGGTTTTGCAGAGTCAGGCCTGGTGCTGACATGGGCTTGCTGTTTACTGAAGAAAGCTGCCTAGTCAGCTTCTGGGGGCTTGCCAGTGCCCAGGGGCCTGTCCACCCCCTCTGGATAGTAGGTAAGGGCTCCTAAGGATTGTGACTCCCCGCTCAGATGAGGTTATCTAAGGTCAGGAACTATAATAGATGAATATACAGCAGCAATCCTAGCCCAGAACCCCCTGTGTAGAGAAGGAGAAACTGAGACCAAGGGAAGGAGCAGGAACCTGCTCAGGGTCACAGAGTCACAAACTGCAACTCTGGTCTTCATTGACCCCCTACCTCTTAGGCCAGAGATCTTGGCAGAAAGGTCAAATTAGAAGGGGAAGGAGAAAGAGTGCCTGTCTATAAAAGGAAGAAAGGTAAAAACCAAATCCTATATGAAGTCAGTCATCCCTGTTCCCATGAACAGAGAAACCAAGACACAGAGAGGAGCCCTTCCTCAAAGCAATATGCTGACCCAGAGGGAAAGCCATCCTCACCACTTAGGCTTCTTGTTGCCAAACTAGGGCTGGTTCCAGATACATAAATAACTTACTCTACTGGACTCAAGCCTCATCAGATGAAGTCCCAACTCTTCTGGGCTCCACCCACAGGACTCTCCCTTCTAGCCCCACCCTCCGGAAGAACCTGACTGCAATAGGCTGGCCTCCTGGCCTTCCGGAACCAGCCAGGAAAATATACCTCCACATTGTCATCTATCTTCTCCGCCCATCTCTCTGCTAGGCCCTGTCAGGCAGCCTATCCCAATTGCTCAAACTCCTTTCATTCTTTAGGGCCAGGGTTCTCTCAGGGGAGTAGGAAGTGGCTCTGGTGAGCCTCCCCAAACACATTCCTTGAATCATCCAAATAGACTGAGTCCCTCTAGGTCCTGGAAAGGGAACACCTTCCCCACCCAGACCAAATCCAGATTCTGTGCTTGTAGCAGTAGCCCCTCCTAAAATCCTTTCCTGAAGCCAGCTGCTACAGATCCCTCCGGAACCATGGGGTCCCCAAACTGAACACCAGATTCTCAAGGAATGAAAAGTTATGAAAGTTACTGCTCAAATCAGGGGGTGATAAGGAAGTTTGTAAGAATAGGCTGTTCCATTTCTTCAAGATATGCATGGCCTCCTTTTTAGCTGTGTGACCTTGGGCACATCACCTAACCATTCTGGGCCTATTTCCACAGTTGTTCAACATGGGGATCATGTTGTTTTAGATAAGACCTTTCCAACTTGGACATTCAGCTCCTCCAGAACAGTGAGCTCACTACCTGAAGGTCAGCTGTTCAGCCCCAGTTAGCTCTAACTTCCTCGTATTACTTAGTTGAAAACAGCTTTCTTAGGCATACCCCTACCTCATCTCAAGGGTCTCTAAAGATCTTCTCAGCTTCCAGTCCTAATCCACAGTTACTAAATGCCTTCTGAATCTAGGCACTACATATAATTTCTTTTACTCCTCACTATAATTCTATGAGGTGGGCACTATGGCCGGTATTTATTTCCATTTTACAGAATAGGAAAGGCTAAGGGAGGCTAAAAACATTTGCTCAAGAGCACATGCTAATAACTGTCAGCTGAGATTTGAAACTAATATATTGGATTCCAAGTCTTCGCCCCCTCCAACACCTGCTTTCTTTGTGTGTGTGGTTTTTTGTTGTTGTTAATCCTCACCTGAGGATATTTTTCCATTGATTCTTAGAAAGAAAAAAAACATCAATATGAGAGGTTGCCTCCTGCATGGGGTTCAGGGATAGAACCTGCCAACTGAGGTAGTGCCCTTGACCTTGACCAGCCCACGGGAATCTAACCCAGACCTTTCAATCCGTGGGCCCTTGCTCTAACCACTGAGCAACCGGCTGGGTGGCAACACAAGCATTTCCAGGCACCTATGGAGGAATGCGGAGCAGGAGTCCATGTGGTGTTAAGAAGGAAGAGCTCAGCCTCTGCATACCCAGCCCCAGATAGGGGAAAGGGGTCAGCTCAGCAAGGCAGGACAGCAGCAGTTTCTGGGAAAGGGACCAGGATTCCAAGTTAGGGACGGGGCCCTGCGGAGGCTGAACCACGTGGCCCAGCTCCCCCAACTGGGGCTGCCCAGCGGTCCAGCACACCCATCCCCATACTCACCAAGGCTGCGGCTGTGAGGAGACCGCACTAGCGCAGACCAGGAGCGGAGGGGTCTGGGGACCCGGAGGGTAACCCAGGCCCGGCCGGGAGGCAGGGGGGAGTAGCGGCGGAGAGGGGAGTGGGACGGTGGGGGCGGGGCCGGAGCGCTTGGGGCGGAACTTGGGAAGGAAACTGCGCCCAGATCCTCTGCTGGCTCCTCCCCGCTTCTGCAGACCCAGGCCCTGGACTCTTCTCCTTAATCTGGTGTCCACTCAAGCCATGCCTCTCTAGCCCTCATCTGTTCCACTAATTCCGGATGCGTGGGGACAGCCGGAAGAGCCCTGTACAACGGGTTTGACCGTAGGATAAGCCGCCTAATTACCTTACCTCTCCACTGCGTTCCATCACCTGTTGAAAAAACAGAAGATTAATTCAGCAAAGCCCCGAATTCTCTCATTTCTTGACCCCAGTCTCTTCTTCTCCCCATTCTAGTCGAATTATCCAGCCTCACCCCTCTAAAACATTAAATCAGTTTTGTCCCAACCTTGGTCCCAAACTTTGTTACCCAGAGCCGATTTGGGGAATTTCAGCAAAGAGGGCACCTGACAGGTAATGAAATCCAGTGAGGCCCACCCCAGAAACTCTGGGCCAGAGCTATTCCCGCCTTTGATCAGGAGAGGGCGCCTTGCCCTGTCAGACAGAGCTGAGAGGATCTCCAGCCCCAGCCCTGGTTTCTCCCCACAATGAAAGAAAGGGTTGATCACCAGAAACCGGCCCCCAGCATTCCCTCCCCACGCTGACTGACCCATAAAGAAACTTGAGGGAGACTCTTAGCTCCCTTTGCAAAGATCATCCTACCCCAATAGGGAAAGGGATGACGGGACCAATAATCCTTCCTGCAAGTGCAAAGCCTGTTTTGTCAGAGCACCGACAGGGGTTGGAGGGCCTCTAAGCTAGACACCACCATCACATTTCCCCCCACTTATTAATATTTTTAAATTTCTTTATTGATTATGGTATTACATATGTGTCCTTATTCCCCCCATAATTTTTAAAAATTGAGAGAGAGAGATACATCAAGTTTTGTTGTTCCACTTATTTATACATTCATTGATTGCTTCTTCTTGTATGTGCCCTGACTGCTTTTAACCCACAACTTTGATGTATCTGGATGACACCCTAACCAACTGAGCAATGGGCCAGGCCAGGGCCACATTTCCCCCCATTTAATCCCCACAGTAATAATTAGCACATTTTGAGTCCCCTGTGTCCCAGGCACTTTTCTGCTTTTTATGTTACCATATTTAATCCTCATTAAAAACTCTATGAGATAGATACTATTAATATACCCATTTTATCAATGGAAAACAGAAGGGAAAGTTATCTACTCACACAGCTAGTAAATGGCAGAACCAGGATTTTAGACTGGCTCATGAGATCCTTTAATCATTATATCCTACAAGGTAGCAAGATCACTTTACATCACTTCTCGGCCTTTTGGCTAAGATCAAGTATAGTATCTGTTCTTATCAATTTACTATCTGATACATCCTCTACTCAAGGACAATACATTACATGGATTTTTGGAGCAGGGAGATGGAATAGGAGCTTGCTCCATCACTTTGCCCATTGGCCCAATATTGCAGTTAAAAAAAAAAAAAAAAGCCCTAACCAGTTTGGCTCAGTGGATAGAGCATCTGCCTGCCAACCGAAGGGTCCCAGGTTCAATTACGGTCAAGGGCATGTACCTTGGTTGCGGGCACATCCCCAGTAGGGGGTGTGCAGGAGGCAGCTGATCGATGTTTCTCTCTCATCGATGTTTCTAACTCTCTCTCTCTCCCTTCCTCTCTGTAAAAAAATCAATATATTTTTAAAAAATCACCATTTTGCAAATGGGGAAACAGAGACCCCAATTTTTATTAACTTGCCAGAGATTATTTCATGTATTCACTCTTGTTCATTCACTCAGTGTAGGCCTGCTCCGTTGGCAAGCCCTGGGTTGGCCAATGGTGGGGAACCCAGAGATATTTTGGCCCCACTCCTGGAGGAAAGGTGTCTTACTCTCAAAACTACTGTTCTTGACTTTGAATTCTTCCCACCTTCTCCTTTAGGGTCCCAGGGCTAGTGAACAATTAATAAAACTTTACTAAAAGGCCACTTCCATTTAGTTTCAAAAACTGGATTTAGGTTTTCTACCTTTGGGCTTCGGGTCATCCTCTTTGTTTAGCTCCAACCTACAGATGCCTGCTTCTGGCCCTTGTTCCCTGTCTTGAGCTCTTTCCTGGTCCCACATCTTTATTCTCCCTGTTCATCTGGCTTGGAATGCTTCTTTTCCTCCATCTCAGCAAACTCTACTCTTCCTGTAAAGGTAGTGATTAGCAAGACACTTTGGTAATTTAGAAATTCATGTGGTAATTTCTAGGAGACCGATAAAATAATAGAAAAAGAGAATTTTATTTTTAAATTGGCACAGGAGGAAAAACAAAACAGATTACTGGAAGAATGCAGGAAAGGAGATTTAAATGGCCAACAAACACATAAAAAGATAGTCATCATCATAATTAGTTATTAGGGAAATGTACATGAAAAGGACAATGAGGTGATACTTCACACCCCCAAGGATGGCTATAATTTTTTTTTAAGGAAAATTACAAGTGTTGGAAGTGATGTGGATAAATTGGAACCCTCATATAATGCTGGTGGGAATGTAAAATGGTATAGTCACTTTGTAAAACTGCTTGACAGTTCCTCAAAATGTTAAACATAGTTACCATATGACCCTATAATCTACTCCCAGGTATAAAAGTATAAATGCAAAAGAATTGAAAACATATGTTCATAAATGACTTGTACATGAATGTTCATAACAGTATCATTCTTAGTAGCTACAATATGGAAACAACTCAAATGTCATTCAACTCATCAATGTATAAACAAAATATATCTATAAAATGGAATATTATTTGGCCCTGAAAAGAAATGAAGTACTAATTCATGCTACAACACAAATTAACCTTAAAAACATTATGCTAAGTAAAAGAAGTCAGACACAAAGGCCATATTATATGACTCCATTTATATGAAATGTCCAGAACAGGCAAATTCATTGAAACAAAGTAGATTAGTAGTTGCCAGTGGCTGGGGGAGGGAGAGATGGAGAATGACTGCTGCCCTAGCCCGTCTGGCTCAGTGGATAGAGCATTGGCCTGTGGACCAAAGGTCCAAGGTTGGATTCCGGTCAAGGACATGTACCTGGGTTCAGGCTCCTCCCTGGCCCAGGCCCTGGTTGGGGAGCATGCAAAGGGCAACCAACCGATGTTTTTCTCACATCGATATTTCTCTCTGTCTTTCCCTCTCTCTCTTCCACTCTTTCTAAAAATCAATGGAAAAATGTCCTCTGGTGAGAATTAAAAAGAGAGAGAATGACTGCTAATTGATCTGATTTTTAGAGAGAGGAAGGGGGAGAGAAATATTGATTTGTTGCTCCACTTATTTATGCATTCATTGGTTGATTCTTATATGTGCCCTGACCAGGGACAGAAACTGAAACTTTGGCATACTGGGATAATGCTCTAACCAACTGAGCTACCCGGACAGAGTATGGGTTTCTATTTGGGGTTATGAAAATGTTCTGAAATTAGATAGTGGTGATGGTTGCACAACCATATGAATATACCAAAAACCTCTGGATTGTAGTAAAGTTTAAATGGGTAAATTTGAATCATATGTGAATTATATAATTTCTCATGTGAATTATACCTCAGTTTTTAAACAGATCTGGCAAAGAGCTGGGCCTCAATAAATGGCAGTTTTTACTACAAAAAAATAAAAAAAATTCTAGTAAAGGAGAGCTTGACAGTTCAAAATGTTAAGCATAGTTACAGGAAGGATAAGTAGAAAGTATAAAATATTAGATAAAATTACTGAATATACCAACAAATTAACTGCAAAGAACTAAATGCTCTAGTTAAAAACCTAATTATATGCTATTTATGAGCATCACCTTCACTATCAAGAGGAAGGAAATAAACATTTACTTAGTGCTTCTAAGAGCCAAACATGTGCCCAGTCCAGTCCTTTGCAAATTCCATTGTTTTACTTTTGGGCACAGCCCATTTCAAATCAATTTGGCATTGATGCCCCAGGAAGAGATGGTGGTGGAGTGGTAATCCTAATAGGCTTTCTGAGCAATCCCTGCTATTTTGTTTGGGGCTCTCAATCATGAGATCTAGTTTCTAGAACATGTACAACCCTCCCTTTGTAATGTCAGGCTTCTGCTCCAAGCTAGGAACACCAATGTTAAAGAAAAAAAAAAAAAAAAGCCACAGGCCCAAAATGGCATCACTCAGCCTAAAGCCCATATCAAACCTAGATTTAATACCTGATCTACTTGCACTTTCAACCTCTCCTAGAAACATAATCTTAACCAGTATAAAACTTTCTGGCCAAGCACCACTAAGGGTAATCTGTCACACAGGTCCTCTTTGTCCTCCATAGAAAGAAGCAGTTACAGAATAAAAAAACCTTCTTCTCCTCCCCCAAAGAAAAGTTGTCTTTTGCTAACAGCTTCTTTTACTCGCCCTTCTTCCTATAAAATCCTTTCATTTTGTACAACCCTTCAGAGTGCCCTTCCAATTGCTAGAGGGATGCTGCCCAATTCATGAATCACTTTATAAAGTCAACCCGATTTTCAGACTTACGCAATTGAATTTTGTTTTTAACACCAAGATGAAGAAAACGCAGCTCTGTCCTCCAAAAGCCCAGGCACATAGACAGTCATGTAATAGGATACAATGTGACAGAGGCCTGCCCAAACATTAACCCAACTTCCTGACAGAGATCACCAAATGTATCCCAGAGAAGGCGGGAACATTTAAACCAGGGCTTTAGGAATAATTGGGGGTTCCTAAAGGACAAGTGGAAAAGAAGTCCTATTCTGAGCCAGTCCCTAGGGCATCTCTGAGCTCATGTCTATTCTAGGGATTCAGAGAGGGAAAGAAAGGTTGTGCTGGGGCTGGCATGGGTCAGGAGACAAGGAGGCCAGGTTTTGAGGCGTCGCAGCAGCTGCAGGCAAGCTACACGGACAGTCAGACCTCCCAGGAGGGTCCTCTAGCTCTGCACGTGGTTTGGCCAGGAAGCGAAGGGAGGTACCAAGGGGAAGCCTTCCCTTCACCGCCCATGAACTGGGGCAAGGTGAGGGTAGAATAGTTACCATGCCATCCAGTAGCCTTCCCTCTGATTGGCCCGAGCTTCAGCAGCCGGGTCTCTCCGCTCTAAGGAAGGGGGCGGAGCCTCTGTTTTACGTCACCATTCTTCTCCCACACATCGTCCTGTGTAGCCACTCACCAGCCCACTTCGAGGGGCCCTGTGTGACATCACGACTCCCTTCCAGCCAACCGCGGCGGTGAGAGGCGGGACTCCAAGTCCCACCCACCTTCCCTTCCCTTTCCTCCCCCTAATTCCCTAAGACCCTCCTCTTCCTCCTCTCCCCGTCTCCCGAAGACCGCCCTCACGTTCAGTTTCAAAAGCCTCGTTGCCCAATGAGTAGTAGGGTGGGCCTAGAGTGGCGTCGTCGGCTGCCAATGCGCCAGCAGCGAGGGCGGAGCGCCCGGAGCGAACCTCTGACGGCGGGCGGCGTGTGACGCAGTCGAGCCCTTTGCGCGCTGCCCCCTAAGCGGCGCTCTGTGTCGGAGCTGGTGGCGGCGGTGACGGTTTCGAGGTGGCCGCGCGCTGCTCCCTGAGCGGCGGGTGGCGAACAGGCCTAGGCTTTGACTCCTGGCATTTCCCCTCCCCCACCGCGCCGAGGTAAGTCGGGGGCTGGGGTGGCGGCGGCTCGGGACTGCAGGCTCCTCCTCTCCTCTGAGCGGGCGGTGTGCGGGGCTTCCCAGGCCCTCTCCGCGCCCAAGTCTCGGGCCCCGCGCGCATCTGTCCTGAGGGAGGGGGCGGGCCCGCGAGCTTGCGGCCCCGAGGCCGACTCTTCAGGAACTGGGAGAGAATGGCTGTCGGTGGAGTCTGGGCCCGGGAGCTCCCATCGCAGCCTACGGTGAGGGAGCGTCCATCTATCCAGTTGTACTTATTCATTTGCCCGGCGATCACTAGGTGGGCCGGGCCAATGAATAGGGTCTCATTTCATTTGCGGTGGCAGCGCCTTAAAACCCTGAATATGATCTCGCCGCACTTCCTTTGACTCTCCGAGTGGGATGGGCTCTATTTGCCTTGGCCTCCTACTGGGAAATTTGCAGTTCCAGGGTTAAGGTGGGTGGATCAAGAGTTTGTTAGCTTTTTGAAATATCTGAGAATTAAGGTCAGGTTGGTGGAGTAAAAGATTATTTTCTGGTCTCCCACGTGCTTCATGTAAAGCTAATGGGAAAGATGGGGTTTCTAGATTACTATATAGCCATAAGGACCTAAGTGATTAAGCCAATCTACCCTAGATCACGAGCAAGGTTTATAGCTGGAGAAGCCCAGGCCCAGAGAAGGGACAGGATTAGCCAGTGCCAGATCTGACTCAGTCTAGAAGTGTGTCTACTAGTGGTACCCTAACCTAGACCATGAGACCTAAACTTAAAAGTTGGTTAAAGAATGTCAGTAATGTTATGTACTGTAAAGCAAATTGGTAAGACCACAAGTTATTGGATGGTTTCCTGTTCCAATTCTAAAATTTTTATTCTCCTGGGGACTCAGAGGAAAGAGTCCACTAACCACACAGTGTTGGAATAGAAAGCAGAAAATATAGATGAGACTTAGAAACGTAGGCAGCAATCATTTTACCTTGGAACTCATGGCTTCTCTCTTGTGCAGAATCAAAGTTTTGTAGTAGAAGAAGGTGAGAAGATGAAACTCAGTTTTGAAAAATAAACTAAAGCATTCTCTGTGGCAGCCTTATAAATGAAGAAGCCCTTACTAACTGGATGACAGATGGTATGTTTACTTGGTGGAAGAAGTTAGGATGTTTAAAAAATAAAAACAAAAGTTGGACAGGATGGAGGGACTAGGAAATACATTGGTAGAATTATTTTTTGACTCTTCACTAAGATTTGATGTTCCCTGGCCGGTGATGCTCAGTTGGAGTGTCGTCCTGTACACCAAAAGGCGGTGGGTTCGATGGATCTGTCTCCTCTCTCCCCTGTCCTCCCTCCCTTCTTCTCTGTAAAAAGTCATTTAAAAACTTTTTATAAAAGTAAATCATCACTATATTTCAGTAAGATCTTCACTCTTGTTTAGATGACAACAAAACTGAAAAAGAGTAGTATACTAGTATAAGAGCTGAAGAGATCTGTAGCCTAAATACTAAGATATGAACAGGATATATTTTCTGTGATATTTTCTCAGTCCAGGCATCACCCTTTTCTGGGAAGTCTTACCTGGCATCCTCTCCGGTGCAAGCTTCCATTAACACTATTTGAGACTTATATTTATAGCACAAATAATTTTGGGTTTTAGCTGTTTGTCTTTTTATTAGTCTATGGTAAATATTTTTGTCTTATCTTTGTATTAAGATTGTTTGGCACATAGTAGGCTGTCAGTAAGTGTGTTTGCTTAAATGAATAAACACACATGGAGGAATTAAACCTAAAAATCCTATATAATAAAACCCTAATATGCAAATCAACTGAACGGTGGAATGACCTGTCGCTATGATGTGCACTGACCACCAGGAGGCAGACACTCAACACAGGAGCTGCCTCTAGTCCGCAGGCCCCAGGCAAGCCAAGGCAGGTGCCAGTGGGGGTGCCCCTTCCTCCCCCCATCTCCCCACCAGTCGCCCCACAGATTGGCCCTGATTGCCAGTCAAGCCTAGGGACCCTACCCATGTAAAAATATCGTGTACCAGGCCTCTAGTAGTCTATAAAGAGGCTGGGTATTTGTGTGCCCAGGACCATTCATGTTACATGGTACTTTGGTACCTGATTTTACTTATATCCACTAGCTCTTAGATAAGTAAGAGCAAGTAGTGTATTCAGGAAATCACATTCGCCGCTTAGAGGGAAAGAAATTGGTTATATCATTTTATTGCAATATTATTTTTATGGTGGCAGTTAACCTATGAAGTAAGGGATTTATTTAATTTCCAATAAATTCCATCTGTAATTATGGAATTTGTTGAAGGTTAGAGGACTAAAAATTCAGAGATTAAACAATAGATATTAGAGGTAAGGTATGTTTCTTGAGAATTTGGTGCATGCTTTGTGTTTGGAATTAAACCCCTAAGTGTAGTAAGTCCTCACTTAACATCGTTGATAGGTTTTTGGTACTGTAGCGAAACTATGAAACTACTTATAACACAACCAGTTTGAGATAGGCTAATTGATATAAACAAGATTTAAATTCTTATGGCACCTCTTTAACATTATAACAAAATGATGATGTTTGAAGAGTTGCTGTATTTGGAGCAAGGTTTCTCGCCTTGCACTATTGACATTTTGAACCAGATAATTCTTTATTTGGGGGAGCTGTCTTCTGTATTGCAGGATGTTTAGCAACATTCCTGGCCTCTATCTATAATACCCCCTCCCTAAGCTGTAACAATTAAGAATGTCTCAAGACATTGTCAGATGTCCCTGGGATGCAAAATTGCCTCAGATTGAGACCACTTCTTTAGAGAAAATATTTCCAATATGTATTTCAGTAAAATCGTACCTTTATGTGTTGCCTGGTATATGCTTGTAAAGTCAGCTAATAAATTGCATTTTGTTAAAATTGTCCTTGAAAAACCTTTAAATTAAATTGTTGTGAAATCTGGTATTGGGAAGCTGCAGAGTCCCAGACTCATTTTCTTTAGTTTCTCCTTTGATTTCTGTGGTAGTCTCCAATTCTCTGGGATAGGAAAAATCAAGGTCTTGTTTGAAAAGGGGGTAGACCATTGGTTAAATAAAGCAATATGTATATTTTTGTGGAAGAAGGCACAGGAACCTGTAGTTGATATAATTAAATGCGATGCTTTGTGATTCCATTACTGATACACATTTTACTGATATACATAAATATGCACTAATTAGAGGCTTTGTCCCATTATACTGACACTGAGAATTTGATAAATACTGATAATTGCCATATTGAAGAGTTTGTCTTTAATTCAGTGTAGTGTGGAACAATTGCAAATTTTCAGTAGAGAAATAAAAATTGGTTCTTAAAATATAGCTCTAACTAGAGGCCTAGTGCACAAAATTTGTACACAGGGAGTGGGGGGTCCCTCAGCCCAGCTGCACCCTCTCGTAGTCTAGGACCCCTCAGGGGATGTCCTCCTGCCGGAGATTGGGCCTATGCCGGCAGTCAGACATCCCTCTGGCAGTCCAGGGATTTCGCAGTCGGGGGCTCCTCGCTCTTTCCTGCCCACCTGCATCAGAGGCGGGAGAGGCTCCTGCCATCACCACTGCACTCGCCAACCGTGAGCCCGGCTTCTGTCTGAGTGGTGCTCCCCCTGTAGGAGCGCACTGACCACCAGGGGGCAGCTCCTGCATTGGGCGTCTGCCCCTGGTGGTCAGTGTGCGTCATAGTGACCATTTGTCCAGCTGTTCAGTCGATCTGCATATTAGGGTTTTATTATATAGGATTAGCTAAATCTGATACTAAGTGAGTTTAAGCTGGGGTAGATTGGAAGGTGTGGAACTGGAGTTAGGCTGTAGCAATAGTCTAGGAAGAGAGCAGGTCTCAGAGGTTTTGTTTGTTTTTTTGGGAGTGGTTCTCAAAGTTTGAGGTCTCTGGATTCCTTCAGGCTTTTAAAACTTATTGAAGACTCCAAACAGCTTTCATGTGTGTTACATCTATTAGTATTTACTTTACTAGAAATTAAAACAAATTTTTAAACGATTTATTGATTTTAAAAAGTAGCAAATTAATTTGTTAACATAAGTAATTTTATGAAAAATGACATTTTAGTGACAAAGGTGGTGTTATTTTACATTTTTGCAAATATTATTAATGTCTGATTTAATAGAAGACCATTGGATTTGCAGATGGTCTTTTGCATTAATGGTTATGTTGTTTTGGTTGAAGTGTGTGAGCAAAATTCAGTCTCATACAGACACTGGAAAAGGGTGTTGTGTTTTTGTTTTTTTATAGTTTGGATGACTTTACTAATTGAAGGGAGGAGTTTTTAAATAGCCTTTTCAAATAATTGTAGATGTTCTTTGACACTACACTCAAACCTTTTTAAAAGTTTGTTGCAATATGAGATCTGAAACCATATCATTGAGCTTTTGTGCTCTGTTACATTAAAATTCATTTGTTCTTGCACTTTAAATGAATATTATCCATGCCCGATTGAATGAAATTATATATTGATCATTCACTGAGTTATGTAGCTCTTCCAAATGTTGGCAAAGTTAATTGTACAGTTGTTAATATTTTCACTTTTCAGATAAGTCTTTAGAACTTGGGAAGCTGAGGAGTTCTTGGTGGTGGATACAAGTTTTCAAAATTCTAATTTTGTTCCAAATCTAAATAACCATGGTTTGTTACTCATTCTTGGAAATAAAAATGGTGTTCCATGAGAAAATCAATGAGTTTAGTTTGGTCTTAAAAGTAATCATACGAGCCCAACCACCTGTGGCTGAGAGGTTGAGTGTCGACCTTTGAACAAGGAGTTCACAGTACATGCCCACGTTGCATGCTCCATTCCCAGTGTTGGGTGTGTAGGAGGCAGCCGATCTATGATTTTCATCATGGATGTTTTTCTCTCTCTCCCTCTCACTTTCTCTCTGAAATCAATCTATATATATAAAAGCCTAAGCGACTGGTCAACTGGTAGCTATGACATGCACTGACCACCAGGGGGCAGACTCACAGGCATGGATACATGGAACAGACTGCTGAATCTCAGAGGGAAGGAGAGAGAGGAGAGGGTGAGAAGAGATTAACCAGAGATCGTATATGTGTACCAGAGGCCTGATACACCGATTCATGCACCAGTGGGGTCCCTCGGCCTGGCCTGGGGGGAATGGGCCAAAACCGGCAGTCCAACATCCCCCAAGGGGTCCTGGATTGCGAGAGGGTGCAGGCCAGGTTGAGGGAACCCACCAGTGCACAAATCCGTGCACTGGGCTTCTAGTAAAAATATATTTAAAAGTAAAAGTAATCACATGAGTGTTTTACCTTGAGACAACCCTTGTATTTCAATATGGACAAGTTCTTTTGAGTACTTCCCATTTTACCCCCCAAAATAATCAGATTATTAAAAAGGTGTGTACTGAAATGTTGAGAATTAATACCATCATTACTTAGTGCTTCATCAAGGACATTCAAGTTAAAGTGGCTTTTTTGTATTTGTTAAGTGGGTAGCAGTGAATAATTCATTGACTGTTACTACAGTTTGGGGCCTTTGTCTTGATTCATGCTCAGGTTACAGAGGTTTTATAAACCATTGCTTTTTGCTTTTTTTTTTTTTTTTAACCATTGCTTTTTGCACCCCAGTGCAGAATCAGCACAGTAAAATAAGGTAAATAATGTCTAATATTATGAAAATTGTTTTGCCTTCGTGGACTCCTTGAAAGAGATCTCAAGGACTTCTAATGACCTTTCAACCACACTTTGAGATCCTCTAATCCAGAACTAGTTCATACAGATCTAAGCTTCTTTGAAAGGGTTCTACTGTACCCTCCCCTCTTTATTTTGGCCAGGGCAGCTTCTGCTTATGTCTGTTTTACGTATTGGGTACCATAGCTAACAATGCTTGAAAACCATTGATCAAGGGCCTGGGGAAATAAAAAAAAGAATTGAGTGCCTGAATTAGGACTGTCTGTTCAGGAAGGGAACAGTTCATCCTCTGTGAATACATGTTATAGCCACTCATCACTGTAATTACACATTTGTTGAGTCTTGCTTCCATGTACTTCTTTGACACACTTTGCTGTTATTTGCGCACCTAACTTGTTCAAGTAACCTTCTTAAGAAATAGGCTAATGGGTTTGTACATAAAAAAAGATGAGTAGTTGGGAATGAGGCTAGAGATGTGAGATGAGTGGCAGAGTGACCTTGGTATGTTGTGTGTAGGGGCTTTTGGTTTTTGTTGTTTGCAATGGTACTTCATGGTTGTGTTAGGTGGTTAGCAGATGACACTGAAGTATTGGGAACTGAATCGTATTATATAGAGAGTTCTAGTTAGGCATTGATAAATCACAGTTTAGAGTGTGGGGAAATTATTACACTTTACTAATTAAAAATATTGTAAAATGTTGATTGAAACACAACAGAAACCTGCTTTTCAGTGAGATCATATGATATTTATCTTTCTCTGATTGGGTTATTTTGCTTAGCATGATGCTTTTAAAGTCTATATTTTGTTGGATATGAGTATTGCTACTCCAGCTATACTTTTCTTTTCCATGTGCATGGAAAATTTTTTTCCATTCCTTCACTTTCATCCTGTTTATGTCTTTTGTTTTGAGGTGGATTTCTTGTAGACAGCATATAGGTGGGTCATGTTTTTGTATCCATTCAGCTACCCTACACCTTTTGATTGGAGCATTCAATCCATTTACATTTAGGGTTATTATTAAGAGGTACTTATTTATAGCCATTTTAATCCCCCCCCCCCCCTGGAAGGTTTGTTTAATGTGGCATTTTCCATTTTAATTCTTTATGGCTAGGTTTCTCTCTCCATTTCTTCCTCTCGGCAGTCCCTTACAGCAATCCCTTTAGCATTTCTTGTAATGCTGGCTTGGTGGTGATGAACTCCTTTAGCCTTTTTTTTTGTATGGGAAGCTCTTTATTTGACTGTCTATTTTGAATGATAGCTTTGCTGGATATAGTCATCCTGGTCTCAGATCCTTGCTTTCCATTAGCTTGAGTACTTCATGCCATTCCCTTCTGGCCTGTAGAGTTTCTGATGAGAAGTCAGGTGTCGACCTTATGGGAACTCCTTTGTAGGTAACATTTTCTTTTCTCTTGCTGCCTTTGTCTCTCTTTGTCTTTAATTTTTGGCATTTTAATTATGATGTGTCTGGCCATGGGTCTGTTTGGGTTCTTCTTGTTTGGGGTTCTTTGTGTCTCCTGCACTTGTGTGACTATTTCCTTTACCAGTTTAGGGAAGTTTCCTACCATTATTTCTTCAAACACCTTTTCTATTCCTTTCTCCCTTTCTGCCTCTTCTGGCACACCTTCTATTATAATATTGTTTCGTTTCGCATTGTCCCACAGCTCTCTTAAACTCTCCTCCTATTTTTCAATTGTTTTTTCTTTTTGGTTCTCTAATTGAGTGATATTTTCAACTCTGTCTTCTAATTCACTGATTCAGTCCTCAGCTCCCCCTAATCTGCTGTGTATTTCTTCCAATATGTTCTTTATTTGTGTTATGTCATTCTTTATCTCAGTCTGTTCTTATTTTCATAGTTACTATATCTTTTTTCATACTATTGAGCATTTTTTACCATCATTACTCTGAACTCTGTTTCAGATAAATTTCTTATCTCTGCTTCATTTATCTCTTCTTCTGGTGAATTCTCTAGTTTTTTCATTTGAGGGTTGTTTCTTTGTTTCCTCATTTTGGCTGTCTCTTTGGGTTTGTGACTATGTATTAGGTAGATTCTCTACACTTCTCAATCTCTAGTTCAGGTCAGTGTTAAAGGCTGTTTCTGACTAATTGGATCAGGCAAAGACTCAAAGCCTCCAGAAACTGCCTCTGTCTACAGACTAATAGGATTCCCACTTGAATTGCCCCAGGCAATGGTCCTCAGGTGTGGGAGAGTTTTTTCAATAGGGTGGGGCAGTTACTTCTGCCTAGAGGCTAATTGTTATTTTTTCAATATCTTAAGTGGCCTCAGGGCAAGGTGTTTTCTAATAGGGTGTGTCAACTATCTTCCCCCCCAGGCAAGGCAGATGACTATGTGGGAAAGATGTCCTCCACTTCGTGAGGGAATGACTCAGCCCAGGAAACTTGTGGTGTCTGCCTTCTGAGCTCTATCCTCTGAGTCCCCAGTCCTGGATTCTGCTCTCACAGCTCCAGTCCACTTCACCTTCCCTCTGCTAGAGCACAGGGTGGGTGGCTCCACAGGGAATTTTTGTGCATTGGCCCTTTAAGAAGTTGCCTGAACTTTCAGCTGCCACTCCCTGGCAGACAGCACCCCATAGCTTTTCACAGCTAGATGTTGTTGTGGACACCCTCCTCAGTTTGGTGCTCTCTTCTGGGGAGCCCAGCTTTGGGATTAGATCCCAGAGTTCTCAGTGGCGCCCCCCCCACACACACACACCCCAGCTGAGATATCTCTCTGGGACTTCAGTTGCTGTCTGTGCGTGCCCGGCCAGCCCTTTTGCCCCTCCACCCCTCCTACCAGTCTGTACGCCATCTCTACCTTCAGTCCTTGGTTATCTCCTGTCTGTGCGTGCCCGGCCAGCCCTTTTGCCCCTCCACCCCTCCTACCAGTCTGTACACCATCTCTACCTTCAGTCAGGGTTCTCTCCTGTGAGTTTTCCATTGATTATTCAGGAAACCTTTCTGCATTTCAGTTCTAACTCCAGCTTGTTCCTGGGAGCATGTTTGTGCTCCAACTTCTTTTTTCATACTGTTAGCACTAAGTTCTGTGAAAACCGTTATAGTTATTGTTTTGAACTCTATCTGGTAGTTTGTTTGCCTCCATTTCATTTATTTCTTTTTCTGGAGATTTCTCCTGTTCTTTCATTTGGGACCTGTTTCTTTGCCTCCTCATCTTGGCTGCTTCCCTATTTGTTTCTATGTCTTACGTAGAACTGCTACATCTTCCTTATGCAGGGACTGACCCCATGGAGTATGACTTGCTTTAGTGGGGCTTTGGTGCCCACCAGGTCTGGCCCTTGAGTGTGTCATTCACGGAGGTGATTGCTGTAAACTGGTGTTGTCTGAAGCTATTCACAAGGTGAACTGGCTCTGGGGCCTCCTGGCAAGTGCAAGGTCAGCCACCTCCTGCACCTTGCCTAGGGCCACCTGTCCTGAGCTATGGAGCCATTAACAGATGGCTGCTACTTTTGCTGGTATTAGAGGTACCTGGGAGAGGCCATGCTATGAACTGAGGAAGCTGGCTGCTGCTCATGCCAGGCCTGGGGCCACTTAGCAAGAGGTACAGGGCATAGAGAGGCCAGATGTTGCTTATTTGAGAGATATTAGGAAAGTCTGAAGCATGAGCCAGGACTGGCCCTTTGTGTGCAAAAGCCATTGGCAACTGCTTGGGTGAGTCTGAAAGTTGGGTGGGGCAGGTTCTCAGGGAATCACGAGGATGGGACAAACAGCGTTACCCAGGTTGATGGAGACTCAGATATGGTGCCCACTTGCAGGCTCTATGGGGGAAAGGAACAGTGGCCTCTGTTAGCACTTCTGTCTGCGAGAAAGCTGCCTCTCTAGTTCTCATCCTGATGCCAGACAATTCAGTTCTTCCCCATATGTCCTTGATGCCTTTCAAGCTGCCACCCTAGCACTGGAGCTCAGTGCAAGGGAGTTTGAATAAGTCTGAGTGCAAGCCCTATGAGAGGAATGCCTGGGACTACGGGAGTGAGTCCTTTGTCTCACGCAGCCACAATCTCCACTGGTTTTTACAGCCCGAAGTTATGGGACTTCTCTTCCTGGCATTAGAATGGTGGGCTGTGGGTTCTGATATGGGTCTGGTACTCCCTCCCTCCTTAGGGAGGGTCGCTGAAACGGAGCTATCCCTCCCGATTTCTTTTTAAATCCTCACATGAGGATATTTTTCCCATTGATTTTTAGAGTGAAAGGGAGAAAGAGAAAGAAACGTATGTGAGACACATCCATTTGTTGCTTCCTGCACAGTCCCTGATTGGGGCCAGGGATGGAACCTGCAACCAAGATAAGAGGCAGTTTTTAAAATCTTGGTTTGCTTCCATGGTAAATTTCTTTTTTTTTAAATCCTCACCTGAGGATATTTTTCCATTGATTTTTAGAGAGAGTGGAAGGGAGGGGGAGACACACACACAGAGAGAAATATCAATGTGAGAGAGACATATTGATCGGTTGCCTCTAGCATGCTCCTCCCCCCCCAGAGTGAACTGGCAGGGGGTGGGGGATCAAACCTGGAACCCTTCAGTCCACAGGCTGACCCTCTTATCCACTGAGCCAAATTGGCTAAGGTGGTAATAATTAAAACACACGCACACACACATTTAGAATCTCAATATGGTCAGGGTTGAGACTAAGCCAAGCTCATCCTTACCAAAATCAAAAAGATAGGCTGATTTTGAGTGAGATGCTTTTCTTTCAGCAGTCTACTGGTAAATCAGATTTGTTCTCTGCATTGTCTCTTGTTCTTGTGTCTGGAACAGATAAATTGCCTTAATACTATATATGTTCTTTCTTGTTGCTTAGTATATTCCTTCCTAGGATTGAGGGAATCCATGGGAAGTCAGAAATAGGTTAAACTTTAACTTTGGGAAGCTTGCTAAACACCTGATTCTATTTTCTGGTCTGTAAAATGCAGGTAGTAAATAAAACATAATATCCTTTCAGGGATGTTGAGACAATATGTAAGAGCTTATAAACTGTGAGGTGTTTCACAGAATATTTTATTACTACTTAAAATCCCTTTTGAAATATATGTGTGAATCTAGTTTTCTATATTAGATAAGATTATTTAAAATAAAAAAAAACCTTTTTTTATCCTCACTGAGGATATTTTTTCCATCAATTTCCAGAGAGAGTGAAAGCGAAGGAGAGGGGGAAAAAACATTGATGTAAGAGAGACACATGGATTGGTTGCCTCCCACACACACCCAACTGGGGAACAAACCTGCATCCCAAATATGTGGCCTTGACCAGCCAGGACTGGTTCAGTTATTTCTAGAATGGGGGGCGGGGGTGTGCATATTTTGAAAAGCTTGCCAGTGATTCTGATATAGCAGCCCTAGCCATCTTAGACTACTGGAAATATAGAAATATTTCTCAATGTGGAAATATTTTTCTAGGAGAGTTTAGGGGACAGAATGTTAATTTCTTTAAAAGCATTAGATATTTAAAGACAGCTTCATCTTTTCCAATGTTGCACAAAGTGTTTCAGGTGTTTAAGTACTAATGGGACACTGGAACAAAGAAAAGGTATTTAATCTTATTATATGAACAAGCCATGATTTTACTAGAAACCTGAATTATGTGTACATCATAGGAAAATCATAGTACCTGTCAGAAAATACAAATAAGCCCTTGCCGGTATGGATCAATGGTTCTGCAGGTTCAATCCCCACCTCAGTAGGGGCGGGTGCTGGAAGCAACCAATCGATGTGTCTCTATCTCTTCTCCTCCCCCTCCTACTCTTCCTCTCCCTTTTATATACAAAAAAAAAGAGGGAAAACTTTTTACAATGCAAACTATGGAAAATAAACCTTGACAAACATTTTGCTTCTCAGGTGGTTAGGAAAGCAGAATATCACTGTAATTTTTTATGGGAATTGTGCATAACCTTCTAGATGAGCATGTCAAAATCTGGCATCATTGACCTGAAATTGTCATTAAAAGGCTTAGGATTATAGAAGGTTAAAAAACATTATTTTAAAGGGATGGTTTTGGTGGCACGGAGGTGTGTGTCCCTCAGCCCAGCCTCCACCCTCTCCAATCGGGGACCCCATGAGGGATGTCCGACTGTCCTCTCACAATCTAGGACTGCTGGCTCCCAACTGCTAGTCTGCCTGCCTTCCTGATTGCCCCTAACTGCTTCTGCCTGCCAGCCTGATTGCCCCAAACTATCCTCCCCTGCAGGCCTGGTCACCCCTAACTGCCCTCCTCTGCAGACCTGATCACCCCTAACTGCCCTCCCCTGCAGGCCTGGTCCTCCCCAACTTCCCTCCCTGGCAGGTCTGGTTCCCCCCAACTGCTCTCCCCTGCAGGCTTGGGTCCCCCCCAACTGCCCTTCCTTGCAGGCCCGGTCGCCCCCAACTTCCCTCCTCTGCCAGCCTTGTCACCCCTAACTGCCCTCCCCTGCAGGCTTGATCATCCCCAACTGCCCTCCCTTGCAGGCCTGGTCCCTCCCAACTGCCCTCCCCTGCTTACCATCTTGTGGTGGCCAACTTGTGTCCACATGGGGGCAGCCATCTTGTGTGTTGGAGTGATGATCAGTTTGCATATACTTTTTTATTAGATAGGATTGAATGAGAGTGGTGAGCATTATGCTACAATTTGAACAGGTCTAAGGGAATTTATATGGCCTGATATATTTTCTGAAATAATTATATTGTATTCTGTGGTGATAATTATAAATGATAATTTTTTCTTCTTTCCAGCATTCTGAAGCAGACTCATTTTGAAGATGTTTAATAAGTCATTTGGAACACCCTTTGGGGGTGGTACAGGTGGCTTTGGCACAACTTCAACATTTGGGCAGAGTAAGTTTAAAAAAAAAACGGGCGGGGGAGGGGATCTTAAGCTATTCTTATTAAGAACACATCCACTTGGATGGCTTTAGAGAAGAATTTTATTTATACTTTGGTTTTTATAACAAAATCTTTTTGAAGAAATCAGAATAAGATCTTGTGAAAATTTTCTAAGAATATAGAAATAAAATCTGAATCATCAGTAGGTACTTAAAATATTTTTATATTGGCTCTTTTATTATTAAAAATTTTTTAATACATTTTGATTGATTTCAGAGAGGGAGAGAGAGCTAGAAACATCAATGATGAGAGAGAATCTTTGATAGGCTGCCTCCTGCACACCCCCAACTGGGGATCGAGCCCACAACCCAGGCACGTGGCCTTGAGAGGAATTGAACCCGGACCCTTCGGTCCACAGGTATGTGCTCTATCCACTGAGCCAAACGGGCCAGGGCTTTATTGGTCCTTTTATCAGAAAGTTAATTTGTTTCTAATTTTCAAACCAGGTAATAACTTGTTAAATATTGAAGCCTAATGCAATTATTGAATAACTGCTCTGAGATTTACTATATGAAAAAGATGTGATATTCAGAAACAACTGTTAAAATGTCTAAGCCCCTAATTCCCACCAGTCTTCTTGAGATCACTCCCCTCCCCACCCTTGTACCTGACACTAGCTTCCTATAGCAATTCACTCATTTAAGAACATTTTGTTAAAATAATTTTTTGTGTATTTTGTTTTTGTTTTTAATATTTTTATTGATTTCAGAGAGGAAAGGAGAGGGAAAGAGAGAAACATCCATGATGAGAGAGAATCATTGATCGGCTGCCTCCTGCACACCCCACACTAGGGATCAAGCCCGCAACCTGGGCATGTACCCTTGACCAGGAATTGAACCGTGACCTCCTGGATCATAGGTCAACGCTCAACCCCTGAGCCATGCCAGCTGGGCTGTTGGTTTTTGTTTTTGTTTTGAGGCAATATTGGTTAATAACCTAAGTTTCAGGTATGATCTCTATACATGTAGCATGCTCACTACCAAAAGTCTAGTTTCTGTTGTCATACATCTGACCTCCTTAACTTATTTAGTCTTTCCCTCAAACCCCCATCCCCTCTGCTAATCACCAATCTGTTGTCTGTATCTGAGTGGTTTTTGTTTTATCTTGTTTATTCCTTTGTTGGTTTTGTTTTATATTACACATGAATGAAACCATACAATTTTTGTCCATTTTTTTTGGTATAATTTCACTTAGTTTAATACCCTCAAGCTCCATAATTTCTCAAATGGCAGTATTTCATTCTTTTAAAATGTATATCTCACATCTTTATCCATTCATCCACCCATTGACACTTAGGTTATTTCCATACCTTGGCTATTGTAAATAATACTGCAATGAACATAGGAGTGCATATATCTTTTCAAATTAGTGTTTTCATACTCTTCAAATAACTTCACAGAGGAAGAATTGCTGGTTCATATAGTAGTTCTATTCTTAAGTTTTTGAGGATTTTTAAAAAACATAACTACAAACCTCAATCATGCTTAATAAAAATGATAGAGAACATTTCCTTGGTTTTTAAATTAAGAATGTTCCTAAGAGTCACCTTTTTTTCCTCAAAGTACATATTTTCCATTATAGAATTATGAATTAGGATCTCGGGGGTTGGAATCTGAACATATTTGAAAACAACTTCCCAGGTCATTCTGATGTTTTCTAGAAAATTAAGGACCGTTCCTCCCATTGACTCTGAAGTAAATGATGTGTGAAGAGAATTTTAACACTTTCATTTTGATGATTTTACTTTTGTATGTAACTCATTCACTAGCTACCTTGGCATTCCCTCTCCCCCCCCCCCTTTTTTTTTTAACCTACCTATTGAAGTCCCACCTTTTCACCTTATTTTCTTACTTTACCTGAGGACAATGGAAAAAAAAAGTCTGTGGCTTATTTTTAGCTTTATAATTAGTAGTATGATGACATTTTTTAAAAATTAATTAAAAAATTGTTTAGACGGGGCACAGGAAGAGTTTAACTAAAGAACATTTAACCAGTTAACTGCCATAAACGTCTATAGATGCAAGTGGCGGACCTTTTTAAATTAAATTCAAAATATTGTGGCAGTTACTGGGTATGCTATATGCATAGCCCACAGACATACAATAGTGTGGGGAAGGCTGGGGGTGGGGTAGGGCTAGATGGAGAGGGGAAAATGGGAGGACATCTCTAATACTTTCAATAATAAATTTAAAAATGATTAGACCAATGGTCCTATCCAAATGTAGAATATTAAGAAATATCAATATTATTTTTTATATTGTCACCTGATTTAGATCTTATTTTAACCCTGGATTTGTGTGGGTTTTTTTTCAGATACTGGCTTTGGCACTACTAGTGGAGGGGCATTTGGAACATCTGCATTTGGTTCTAGTAACAATACTGGAGGCCTATTTGGAAATTCACAGACCAAACCAGGTAGGGGCTTTATTTGGAATGGAGTTGACTTAGCAGATATAGGGTTTCACAAAGTGGCTCTAATATATCTGTATAACTGTTTTTTATCCCCTTCCATCTCCCAGGAGGATTATTTGGTTCCAGTTCATTTAGCCAGCCAGCTACCTCCACAAGCACCGGTTTTGGGTTTGGCACATCAACAGGAACATCAAATAGCTTGTTTGGAGCTGCAAGCACAGGGACCAGTCTTTTCTCATCCCAAAACAATGCCTTTGCACAAAATAAGCCAACTGGCTTTGGGAGTAAGTAGGACATCATTGGACATCTACATTTAACAATCAGATTTCCTACTGAATGTGTTTTTTCTTTTCCTTTTCCCTGTGCTCAACATCTTCTTTTTCCCCCACCAGATGACAGAACAGAGGGAGAAGAAAACTTCAAAATGTATTGACAGTTTAATAGATTAGAAAGGGAAGGAGGGGGGATGTATATCTCTTCAAGAATAGAAATCGGAGAAGCATTAGTATTTAAGGGATATGTGAAGGTGGAGGCACCTGATAATAATAGAATGACCAGAGATGGGATAAAAAACCAGGTTAGAGTGGTGCCTTAAGTGTTAAGACAGGAGAATTATGAGGAGGAATGTGTGTAGTCAACAGTATTGTGTGGCATGGGCACCTTTTTCTTGTCTCCGTTTCACATTTGGTATGGAGAGAGACTACAGCAGCAGTGACAAATACTGGCCATGACATGTTTATTCCTCCCATTTCTTGCCCATGGCAGATATTTTTAATTGATGGCTTCTTTCTATTGTAATCTAAATGTGATCTGGGGATGTTTCTCCACACAGCACTGTAGTTGAATAAATATGGCCTGTGAGTTGATGCCATTCCCAGCACAAGCAAATGGCAGAACGACTTAAGTTACCAAACTTATCAGTATTTTTTTACAAAGGGAAAGCTTTTGTGGGGATATTGAAATTTTTAACCATGACAATGTAAAATGCAATCTAACATACTAATTCAAAAGAGATATACCTATTCACTTTATGAATTAGGGTATGTTTTTAGAAAATAAATAATTTGCCATTGAGAAAGCACTTTCTTTTAACATGGTAATTAGGTTATCGCTTAATGTTAAATAGTATTGGCAGATAACTTTCCATTACTTGCTGACATTTCTAGCTCTATATAGATAACTTCTTTAGAAGTAGTATTTCTCATACTTTGAAAAATACCCCTTAGAGAACAGTTAAATTCATTTAATTTTTATTATTTTTTCTACTTAATTTTTAAAATGAGCCTTTTGAAAAAGTAAGGTAATGAGAGGATCTATTTTCATAAAATGATCAGCATGCCTAGTAATCCTATCTAATAAAAGAGTAATATGCAAATTGACCATGCCTCTGCTACACCCACAAACCACGCCCACCAGCCAATCAGGAGGGAATATGCAAATAAACCCAACCAAGATGACTGCAGCCACAGAGAGCAGGAGGGAGGCTTGGGTTTCCCTGGCAATGGAGGAATCCAAGCTTTCTGCCTGCCCTTGCCCGCCCAGGCCTCCATTCAATGCTACATCAATTATAGAAGATAAATCCCAACAGAAATGGCAGCAGCCAGGGAGCTGGAGAGAGCAGGAGGCTAGGGTTGCCCAAGGCGATAGAGGAAGCCAAACTTCTGCAGCCCTGGCCTGCTTTGGCCTTGCTTAAGGCTACAAAGTTTCAATTATAGAAGATACATAAATCCCAACAGAAATGGCTGCTGCCAGGGAGCGAGCAGAAGGCTTGGTTCCACTCCAGGCTACAAAGTTTCAATTGTAGAAGATAAATATATCCCAGATCCCAGGGCCTCTGCTTGGGTCACGGAGGCGTGGCCGGCCTGCAAACCACCACAGGCCCCTCGCCCAGGCCGCCCCACGCCTCAAGGGAACCCCACCCTGATCCAGGACACCCTTCAGGGCAAACCAGCTGGCCCCCACCCATGCACCAGGCCTCTATCCTATCTAATAAAAGAGTAATATGCAGATTGACCATCACTCCAACACACAAGATGGCTGCCCCCATGTGGTCAAAGATGGCTGCCCTCATGTGGACACAAGATGGTCGCCACAAGATGGCCAGCAGGGGAGGGCAGTTGTGGGTGATCAGGCCAGCAGGGGGGGGGGGGCATTTGGGAGGGACAAGGCCTGCAAGGGAGGGCAGTTGGGGGCTATCAAGCCTGCTGGGGAGAGCAGTTGGGGGGGACCAGGCCTGCAGGGGAAGGCAGTTAGGGGCAATCAGGCTGGCAGGCAGAAGCAGTTAGGGGCAATCAGGAAGGCAAGCAGGTGAGCAGTTGGGAACCAGCAGCCCTGGATTGTGAGAGGGATGTCCGACTGCCCGTTTAGGCCCGATCCCAGTGGGATCGGGCCTAATCCCTCATGGGGTCCCAGATTAGAGAGGTTGCAGGCTGGGCTGAGGGACATCCCCCAACCCCCATGCACAAATTTCATGCACTGGGCCTCTAATTTTTCTATAATGAGAGGAATATGCTAATTATTCATTACGCCCTTCTTTTAACTTGTATATCAATTTTACCCAAGTAGGGCTTCATGGAAACTTAGTTGAATATAGGATTCAGATTTTGTGTCATTTCAGAGTTGTGAGCTTAGAATTGTGCGTGCGTGCGTGCGTGCGTGTGTGTGTAATTCCTGCTAGTGAAAAAAAATTTGAAAGAGAAAATTTGAGGTTGTGAAAGTACTGCTGTTCTAGTGCCACAGTTCAATTTCAAGATACCTTTCAGGTTCTTACATTCTTTACTGTTACCATCTAATTTTTCTATTATAGATTTTGGAACAAGTACTAGCAGTGGGGGACTTTTTGGAACTACAAATACCACCTCCAATCCTTTTGGAAGCACATCTGGCTCCCTTTTTGGGCCCAGTAGTTTTACAGCTGCTCCCACTGGGACTACTATTAAATTTAATGTAAGTATTTTCTTCCAACTTTTGTGGAACTTCTCTCCTATTTGTATATTTGCAGAATGAATCATAAAGTTTTTTCTCTTCCGAATTTTGCAAAGTTTACTCTCATTCTTCCCAAAAGATGTGCTAAGAACAAAATCTGTAACTAGTTGTATAGTAGAAAGGAAAGGTCTTAAAATATAAATCTAGATTATAATGCATATTTGAATTATATTTACCCCAGTCAAATTTGTATTCACAAGGTTGATTATAACAGGTAATATAAAGTTGAATTTGTACTAGTACTTGTCTGTGTTCATAATTTGGCTTCTGAATGATCAAACATTCTTTATAGAAATAAGGAATTTGGGGCAAACTCTAGGAAAATAAGACCTCTTCAAGGAGATACATGGAATCATTCATCAATATTGTGTGCTAGTTTAAAATAAAGCTTTTGTTGGTGAAATGTCAAAATGGGCAATAGAGTTTTGTTTTCTTTGGCTTTTTTGAGAGGAGTTAGGTAGGGGATTAGAAGGGAAGCTATTGTTTATAAAAATATATGGAATACCACTTGATGTGATTGGTTGGGAGATACTTAGGATAGGCTTGAGGCATTTAGCCTAATGGCAATCTGGCAAAAATAGGGCTTGTCAAAAGTTCATAACGTTCAGAAAGAAATTTCTCAGGCAAGGTGGTAAATTCATAACAGTACTGAATTTAGAATTCTTAATTTAAAATAAAAGTAAATACAAATAATAGAGACAAATACCATGTGTTGTCTCAGAAAGTAACAATAATTGAGAAAACCGACATAAATAAGAATCTTTAGTTGTGTCTTTTTTCTCAGATGATCATGGGGGTGGGGGGAATCAGGCTTCCGTATTTGTTAAATGCAGTAATAGTTATAAAGCAAACATTTCAGAGCAGAGAAAGAGGTCCATCTCAGAAATAGAGGTTTAAATGTGTATACTGGATAAATTGGATAAAGTTTTCCTCGTGTGTGTGTGTGTGTGTGTATATGTATATAATATTAAATATCTTTTAGTAGATAATTAGATGGTTTGGTTATGGGATTAATTTCTGGGTTTGTGATAACTATTATTGAGACTGATGTACGGAGAGAACAGACATGCAATGTATTTAGTCAAGCATCCTTGGAATCATCTCATTAGTAAAATACCTAATGGACTTAGTTATAGGGTTCAGTGGTTGCAGAATTGTGTCTGTGAGAGTAGGGATATCAAGCCTGGTTTTATACATCTGCTTTATTCTTTCAAATTTGCTTTTATCTTCTGTTGCAGCCTCTAACTGGTACGGATACTATGGTTAAAGCTGGAGTTAGTACTAACATCAGTACCAAGCACCAGTGTATCACTGCTATGAAAGAATATGAAAGCAAGTCACTAGAGGTCAGTAAAATGCAATACAGAATATCAGCCTAACCTTTTGATTCTGTTGGAGAGTTGCTTTTGAAAATCTTATTATTTTTAGGATCAAGCGATTCACATTAGGTTTATGTAAAAAACTAACAAATTATTTTTTAAATTAACCTACTATTTATAGGTGTGTATTGTTTTAGGCAGGAATAATGTTCAGATTGTATGTACGGGCATAATTCTATTAATAGTGTATTCTGATTGGATGTTGCCCACACTACACTGGGCAGTGTGTCTGAAGTATGTGTGTGTGTTTTCATTTGTTTTTGTTAATCCTCACCTGAAGGTATTTTTTTCCATTGGTTCTTAGAGTGGAGAGGGAGGGAGGGAGAGAGAGAGAGAGAAACATCAGTTGGTTGCCTCTTGCCAAGACCAAGGTCGGGGATAAAATCCTGGACCCTTCGGTGTGTGGGCTGGCATTGCTAAGTGGTTGCCATGTGTGTGTTTTTAATAAACTCATGCAAAGTTGTAAGTATACAACATAGTAAGCTTTCACTGAGTAAACTACCCTCATGTAGCCAGGATCTAAAGACACAGCATTACCAGCACCCTTGAGGGCCCCCTTTGTGCCCAACCCCCCAGTCACAATCTTCCCCTTCTAAAGGTAACCGCTAACCTGAATAGCCATATTTTGCCTGATTTTGCATTTAAAGACGAAATCTTACATTATGTGCTCTTAAGTTTCCTTTTACATTGAGATCATCCATGTTGTTGCATGAAGTTAGTTTATTCTTGTTGCTGTGTAGTTCTTCGTACATTTTGATTATTATCCCTGATTGAGCTGTTGCTTCTTCCTACATCCCAACTGCATTTGCTTTATTGGAGAGTGCAGAAACATCATGTCTTGTGAGACAAAACTACTAAACTTTATTCCTTCTTTCCTTAAATTTTCTGAACTCTTCAGAATCCTTCATCTTTTAATCTGCTGATTTTTACATTTGGAGTGGGAGTAGACAAGATTATTATACTAAATAATAAAAAGCATTGTACTGAAAGAAAGTATTATCCTCAGATCTCTCGTAAGCTGCCTGTTTTTTTTTTGTTTTTGTTTTTTTAACCCTCACTGGAGGATATGTTTTAATTGATTTTTAAAGAGAGAGAGAGAGACATCAATTGGTTGCCTCCGGGGATGAAACCCGCAACTTTTTGGTGCACAGGACGGTGCTCCAACCAAGCCATCCAGCCATGGTGCTACCTGGATCTTTAAAAAAAAAATGAAAAAATTTTAATTTATTGATTTCAGAGAGAAAGAGAAGGAGAGACAGATAGATATATCAATGATGAGAGGGAATCATTGATCGGCTGCCTCCTGCATGCCCCCCACTGGGGATCGAGCCCACAACCTGGCCCTGGCAGGAATCGAGCCTGGGACCCTTTAGTCCACAGGCCGACACTCTATCCACTGAACCAAACCAGCCAGGGCTACCTGGGTCTTTTTAATAAACTGATCTCACTTCTGTCAGCTACTGTTGTGTAGCCCATTTGCAAAGGGGATGCACTGAATACAGTCTGACAGACATTCTGGGGTCTTTTTATTGAACGGAAATGGAACACTGCTAAATATTATAATTGGGGTATGTGTACTATGCTGCCTCTTGGCAAACTTAATGATCTTAAGAGTTCATACATGCAGGTGAAAAAAATTATAAATAAAATTTCCTTAAAATGAGACAGGTGGAACCAAAAAAAAAAGGAGCACCTATTAGCAAAGAGGGCATGCTCATTAGTGATTAGTATGCTGTTAACTTTGTAAAAAGTCCTGACCTTTCATTTTGGAGTTAATGCCACCTGCATGTCTAGTTTTGAATGCAGTAAAATAGAATCGCAAGTCACACTTTTTTTCATCCTTTTCTAGTATTTTTTGTTTGTTTCTGTAGTAGCAGAGTGCCCCAACTCTTTTATATTACCTTTTTGCTGGAAAATGTTGTATGTTGAATAAAATTTTATATTAAAAAAGTTATTGTTTATAAAGGAAAATTAAGATTAAGATGGCTTGATTCTTTGGCCTGTAGTTTTATGGAAAAAATGGTATAGATTTTAATGTCCATTATAGATTATTGAGGATGTTTTCTGTAATGATAATAAGTTAATGTCATTTGTAGTTTTCTGTTTTCTAGTCATGGTTTTTATGTGACCATGGAACTTAAATACTAAATTCAGGTGTTAGTGTCCTAAATAAATTTTTGGCTGCATAGTAAGATTGGAAATATGTTTTCCCTCTAGGAACTTCGTTTAGAGGATTATCAGGCTAACCGGAAAGGCCCCCAGAACCAGGTGGGAGCAGGTACCACAACTGGCTTGTTTGGGTCTTCTCCAGCCACATCTAGTGCAACAGGACTCTTCAGCTCCTCCACCACTAATTCAGGCTTTGCATATGGTCAGAACAAAACAGCCTTTGGAACCAGTAAGCAATTGACATCATATTGGGCTATATTGAGGAGGGACAGACAACTAAAAGTAAAGCATAACTAAAAATAACATCATAAGTGCTATGAAGAAAAATAATTCAGGGATGCTGAAGGAATGAGGAGGGCCTGGTGTTTTGGGGGAGGTGGGGAGGCATGCAGTTTTAAATGAAGATGGTTAAAAAGGCCTTTACAGATGAAGTAACATTTTTTGTTGTTAATCCTCACCCAAGTATATTTTTGCATTGATTTTATTATTTAATATATTATTGATTTCATAGGAAGGAAGAGGGAGAGTGAATGAGAGAGAGACTCACTGAGAGAAAATCATTGATCAGCTGCCTTCTGCATGCCCCATACAGGGGATCGAACCTACAACCCAGGCATGTGCCCTGACCGGGAATTGAACCATGACCTGGTTCATAGGTCGAAGCTCAACTACTGAGCAAACTGGCCTTTCCATTGATTTTTAGAGAGAGTGGAAGGGACGGGGAGAGACAGAGAGAAACATATATGTGAGAGAGACACATCGATTGGTTGCCTCCCACACATACCCTGACCGGGGACAGGGATTGAGCCTGTAACCAGGGCCAATGTTATATCGCACTGAGCCAAATTGGCTAGGGCTGATGAGGTAACATTTGAGCAGCCACCTAGCTGAAGAAGGTGAGCCATAAAGCTGTACAGATTTCTGGGGGAAGAACATTCCAGCTAGAGGAAACTATAAATCTAAAAATCTATGTTTTTGCCAAAGAGGAAAGACAAGGGGAAGTACTGGGGAATATAGGGACAGTATTTTGAAGAACTTTGTGGGCCAGTGTCAAGATTTGAATTTTTATTTGAGTTGGGAAGCCATGAAAGAGAAGTCATATGATTATGAGTGAAGGATCATTCTGGTAGCCTCTATATTAAGAGTGGATTGTAGGGGGACATGGGTGGAAACAAATCAGTTAAAAAAGCTAGTGCTCTATCTGCATGAGAGATGATGTGGCTTGAATGAGAATGGTGCTGTGGAGATGGTAAGAATGTCAATTTGACTATAGAACTAGTGGGATTTGCTAATAGATTGATTTGATGTGAGGTGTGAAAGAAGTGTAGGATGATTACTAACTTACTTTATAAATATATTTTGCAAAGGTAATACACCTGCATGATACAAAGTTTATGAAATAATTTTTAAAAAGTATTTATAACCAAATAGCTTTTCTTTCCCTCCCTAAGCCACCAATTTGCCTCTGGAAAAATAGCAAAAGTTAGACTTTTTGTAGATTTCTAGAGGGATCTAGAAACACACCCAAAAATTACACTAATAAACACATTTTAAGTGGCATTTAACATTCTCTTCAGTCTTGGTATTCTGTGATTTCGTTTAGCCACATATTCTTTGAGTATTGTCATGTCACAATCCTGAATATATTGATATAAAGAGAAAGCCTCTTTTCTGAAGAAAAATTTAGTGTAACAAGGTTAAAATGCACACATAGACTTTGAATGTAGCATGCTGTCTCCTAATATAAAAGAAAGTTATGGGCTCAAGAAGGAAGATCACTTGGAGTCCGCATTATTGTAAGAATTAAAGTGTGAAGGAAACCTGGAGTTAGGTGAAAGGATGGAAAAGGAAACAGTTATTCAGTTTGAGTAGGGCAGTAGAGATATGTAATCCATAGAATAAGACTATTATAGTAACTGGATAATGTGAGGTTTGGGGTTTTTTGCCCTCCATTTATTTTTCCTTTTTATTTCCTGAAAGGTACGACTGGATTTGGAACAAATCCAGGTGGTCTCTTTGGCCAACAGAATCAGCAAACTACCAGCCTCTTCAACAAACCATTTGCCCAGGCCACAACCACCCAGAACACTGGCTTTTCCTTTGGTAATACCAGCGCCATAGGACAGCCGAGCACCAACACCATGGTAAGGAAACAGGCCCTTAAATACCAGGTGTACCGGTTAGTAATGCGGATTTTGTAATCAAAGTAAACACTGTAATTTCAAGAGAAACATCAAAAGTGCTTTATTCAAAATAATGTCCATCGCTAGCTACACATTTCCCCCATCTTTCAAGTAATTTGTGGATACCGTCCCAATAGAACGTTTATTGTTTTAAGGCAAATCATTCAGAGACCCAATTTTCCACTTCTTTGTACATTTTAAAGTGCTGCTTAGAAAGTGCACGTGCCATCGATTGGAACAAGTGGTAATCTGAAGGAGCAAGGTCTGGTGAATATGGCTGGAGGGTTAATACTTCCCAGGCAAGATCTTTTAACATGTCTTTAACTGGTTTTGAAGTGTGTGATGGTGCGTCATCATGAAGCAGAATTACTTTGCCGTGTCTTCTGGAACATTCTGGTCGTTTTACAATCAAAGGGTGGTTCAAATTGATTATTTGTTGTCTGTAGCGATCAGTATTAATGGTTTCACCTGGTTTTAGAAGCTCATAATACCACACCTTCCTGATCCCACCAAATGCAGAGCATTGTCTTCTTTCTGAAGCGATTTGGCCTTGCAGTCGATGTTGATGGTTGACCTGGATCAACCCATGATTTTGTGTGTTTGGGATTCTCAAAATAAATCCACTTTTCTTTCTTTCTTTTCCTTTTTTTTTTTAAATCATCAATTTTTCGCAGAGAGGAAGGGAGAGGGATAGAGAGCCAGAAACATCCATGAGAGAGAAACATTAATCAGCTGCCTCCTGCACACTCCCCACTGGGTATATGCCCGCAACCAAGGCACATGCCCCTGACCAGAATTGAACCTGGGACCCTTGAGTTTGCAGGCCAACGCTCTATCCACTGAGCCAAACCGGTCAGGGCTAAATCTACTTTTCATTACCAGTCACAATTCAATGCAGAAAAGACTTTCTTTTGTGCCATTGAAGCAACATTTTACTGATGACTTTTCGGTTTTCCATTTGTCTTTCATTCAGTTGATGTGGCACCCATTTTCCTTCCTTTAAAATCTTCCCCATTGCTTATAAACGATCAGGAAATTGTTTCCTGAGCAACGTTTACTCTTTCTGCAAGTTATTTTGAGTTTGACACGCATCTTTATCCAATAATGCTTGTAATTGTTGGTCTTCAAACTTTTCGGTTGACCTGGATATTCTTTATCTTTAACATCGAAATCATCATCGCTTTTAAAGCATTTAAACCAGCGTTCACAGGTATCTTGAGATGGAGCATGTTCACCATAAGCTTCCCAAAAGTATAAGATAACTTTCAGCAGCACTTTTCTTCAAAATAAAAGTAATGAATTGAAACTTCCTGTAAATGCTCTTTTTGGCATGAAATTCGACATTTTTAAGCATAAAGGTATCTGTGATGTTAACACCTTCAGCAAATTTGACATATGAAGTTTTGAAGCTTGTTGTCAATACAACAAAATAGCATACATAATCATATCGCATATATATCAATGTGTAACTCCATCTGTTGAAAAAAATTTGCATTAGTAACCGGGACACCTGGTAATTCCAGGTGTTATTTATAAAGGTAAGTAATGAGGATTTTATCATGTCAAAGCAAGTTCTACCTGTACTACATTTCTTAAGGATTGATGGTATGTAGTAATGGGAAGAGAGCAAAATAGTTGAATAATTAATACCTAGATTCTATTTCAGGCTCTACTCGGTACTCATTGAGAGGCTGTAGAGCAAGTCACTTATCTTTTCTGAGCATATTTTCTTATCACTAAGAGCAGCTGGGTGTGCTACAGTTTGCCACCTGGAACCTACATTTTAGGGCAGTGGTCAGCAAACCACGGCTCGCGAGCCACATGCAGCTCTTTGGCCCCTTGAGTGTGGCTCTTCCACAAAATACCATGGTCTGGGCAAGTCTATTTTGAAGAAGTGGCATTAGAAGAAGTTTAAGTTTAAAAAATTTGGCTCTCAAAAGAAATTCCAATCATTGTACTGTTGATATTTGGCTCTTTTGACTAATGAGTTTGCTGACCACTGCTTTAGTGCTTTGACTCCAGCCATTCTGTAGATTGTAGGAGGAAATAGTTATAAGTTACTGGTTATATTTCAAAATGTTCTTTTAGTTTATTCCCTTAAGCAGAGTCAGGCGAAGAAGTTTAGTTAATTAAAATAAAGGGAGAGCCAGATCTTAGAGCCATATTGGATAGATGCTGCTTTTGTGTAGAAAGTGAAAGAGAAAGTCCTTACATCATTACTAGTTTTTATCTAGGGACTCTTTTAGGGAAGTATAATGTTAAAGGTAATTCAAGGTATTTTTTTTATTAGAATTCCTGGAATTTACCAGGTCTGTCTAATTTTTTTTTAATATGTTCAGAGTTTTAGAGATGCTCTGCCTGATGACAAAAATAAGTACACCTAGACCTCCAAAAATCATCAAAATACTTGCAAACCGTAGCAGCATATTAAAAAGGATTATATACCATGACCAAGTGGGAGTTATCCCAGAAAAAGTTGGTTCAGCATATTCTACATAATAAAAGTCTAATATGCTAAGTGTCCACTTGACCAGTCAGCGTTCAACCAATCAAAGTATAATATGCTAATGATATGCTGAGACTGCTCTACCACTTGCTATGACATGCACTGACCACCAGGGGGGAGGTGGTCAGACCAGTAGGTTAGCTTGCTGCTGGGCCCAGCCAATTGGGAGTAAGCAAGATGGACCGGACACGCCCTGGAGCCCTCCTATGGTCCCTCCCCAGCTGGGCAACCTCCCGCATCTCTCTCTGGCCCTGATTGTGCACCAGTGGGGTCCCTCAGTCTGGCCTGTGCCCTCTTACAATCCGGGACCCCCCTGCAGGGATGTTGGAGAGGAGGTTTCAGCCCAATCCCATAGGGGGAGTGCTGCTCAGCCAGAAGCCAGGCTCACGGTTGGCTAGCACAGTGGCAGTGGCGGGACCCTCTCCTGCCTCCATGGCAGCACTAACGATGTCCAAGGTCTTCCAGACTGTGAGAGGGTGCAGGCAAGGCTGAGGGATGCCCCCAAGTGCGTGAATTTTGTGCACCGGGCCTCTAGTGACAGTATAATAAGCCATAGAAATAGAATAAAGGGCAAAACCCACATGATCACCTCATTAGGTGTAGAAAAAGTGTTTGATACAGTTTCACGATATAAACAATCAACAAGAAATAGAACGGAACCTAGCATAGCCAAAACAGTCTTGAAAAAGAAGAAAGCTTGGAAAACGGGTAGGGGTTCGATACCTGGTCAGGGCACATGCCTGGGTTGCGGGCTTGATTCTCAGTAAGGGGTGAGCAGGAGGCAGCAGATCAATGATGTTTCTATCTCTCTCTCCCTCTCTTTTCTCTGAAGTCAATAAAAATATATTTTTAAAAAGACAGTGTGGTTCAGGCATAATATTATACACATAGATCAGTGAAATTGAATTGAGAGTCCAGAAATAAACCCTCACATTTATAGACAGTTGACTTTATTTTTCTTTAATGATTAAGGTATTACATGTGTCCTTATTCTCCCATTGGCCCCCGCCTCCCACTCATGCCCTCACCCCCCTGGTGTTGTGTCCATTGGTTAGGCTTATATGCATGCATACAAGTCCTTTGGTTGATCAACAGTTTACTTTCAATAAGAGTACCAAGGTGTACTATGTGAGGAAAAAATAATCTTTTCAACAAATAGTGCTGGGACAATTAATTTTCCAAGTGCAAAAACAATGAAGTTGTACTCTTTCTTCTCACCATTGTTGTAACTATAAAAATTAACTAAAAATAGCCCCAACTGGTTTGGCTCAGTGGATAGAGCACCGGCTTGCGGACTGAAGGGTCCCAGGTTCAATTCCAGTCAAGGACACATGTCCAGGTTGCGGGCTCAATCCCCAGTAAGGGGGTTGCAGGAGGCAGCCGATCAGTAATTCTCTCTAATCATTGATGTTTCTCTCTCTCCCCCCCTCTCCCTTCCTCTCTGAAATCAATAAAAGTAATTAACTGGAAATAGATTAAATTCTTAAATATAAGAGCTAAAATATAAAACTCTTAGAGGGAAAGAAGTTAGGCAGTGGTTACTTAGATTTAACATCAAAAGCAGCAAAAGAAAAAAATCGATTGGGCTTTATCATAATTAAAAACTTTGTGGATCAAAGGTTTATCAGCATGAAAATAGAAAGAATGCCTGAAGATGGGAGAAAATATTTGCAAGTCAAATATCTTATAAATGACTTGCATCTAGAATGTGTAAAGAATGCTTATAGCCCTAGTTGGTTTGGCTCAGTGGATAGAGCGTTGGCTTGCGGACTGAAGGGTCCCAGGTTCGATTCTGGTCAAGGGCACATGCCTGAGTTGCGGGCTCGATCTCCAGTGGGGGGTGTGCAGGAGGCAGCCGATCAATAATTCTCATCATTGATGTTTCTATCTCTGTCCCTCTCCCTTCCTCTCTGAAATCAATAAAAGTATATTTTTAAAAAAAGAATGCTTATAATTCAGTAACAAAACAACTTTTTTAAAGTGCCCAAAGTAAAAAAAAAGGGGGCTAAAGACTTGATTAGACTGTTCTGCAAAGATGATATACAAATGGTTAATAAGTAGATGAAAAGGTAACATCAGTAGTCATCGTGGAAATGCATATCAAAACCACAATGAGATACCACTTCAAAATGATATCTTACTTTTGAAGGATATAAACAAAAAGACAGTAATAAGTATTTTCAAGAATTTGGAACCCTCATATAAGCAACCACTTTGAAAAACAGTTTGGTGCTTCCTAAAAATGTTAAACAGAGTTACCATATATACCATGAATAAATGCCAAATTGTACACCTTGGTGTTTCTCCAAGAGAAATGAAAACATAGAAACTTGTACACAGCCCAGCCAGTGTGGTTTGGTAGGTTGAGCATTGTTCCATGTACCAAGAGGTCTCACGTGCCCAGGCTGCAGGCTCAATCCCCTGTAGGGGGGCATGCAGGAGACAGCCGATCGATCTTTCTGTGTCATTGATTTTTCTATCTCTCCCTCTCTTTCTCTAAAAAGTCAGTAAAAACATTTAAAACAACAAAAGGCTTGTACACAAACTTGTATCATAGCAGCATATTCATACTAGCCAAAAAGTGGAAAAACCCAAATGTCCATCAATGCCGTATGGATAAATAAGTGTGATATAACCGCACACACTCTCTCTCACACACTCACACTCTAGAATACTATTTAACTAAAGAAGCCCGTTGCACAAATTTGTGGACAGCTGGAGTCCAGCTGGCCCACCCCAATGAGGGCTGATGGGGGTCGGACCGGTGGTGGGGGCCAGGGGGAGGCAGGGGCAGAGGGGATGTGGGAGGTTGGCCAGCTGGCCCTGCCCCGGATGGGTCAGTTGGCCACTGCAGTGGGCATCATAGTGACCAGTTGTTCCGGTGTTCCAGTCACTGGATTTTTAGAAATATAGATTAACTAGAGGCCCGGTGCACGAATTCCTGCACGGGTAGGGTCCCTCTGGGTGGCCTGCAGGGATTGGGCCTAAACCTGCAGTCCAACGCAGCCTGTAGCTCTTTTCTGATGCTCCTGTTCATCCTGGCCCCACTGTGCCTGCTGCGGGCTCAGAGAGGCCCTCGCTGCCGCAACAGCGCTTGCCAGCCATGAGCCCTGCGTCTGGCACCCTTCCAAGGGGAGTGACCTGTGGGATTGGGCTGAAGCTGGCTCTCCAACATTCCCCGAGGGGTCCCAGATTGCAAGAGGGTGCATACCTGGCGGAAGGACCCCACTGGTGCACGATAGGGCTGGGAGGGACCACAGGAGGGTTCCAGGGCGTGTCTGGCCCATCTCACTCAGCTGGACCCCAGCAGCAAGCTAACCTACCAGTCAGAGCATCTGCCCCCTGGTGGTCAGTGCATGTCAAGGGAGCAGTTGAGCATCTTTAGCATATCATTAGCATATTATGCTTAGATTGGTTGTTCAGTATTTGCATATTACCCTTCTATTAGGATGATATGGGGTAAAGTACTCTGATATATTCTACAAGATGGATGTACCTTTACACATACTAAGTGAATAAAGCTATTCACCAGACACCACATTTTGTATCATTCCTTTATATGAAATGTTCAGGATGGACAAATCCATGGAAACAGAAGGTAGATTAGTGATTGGTTATCTAGGAATGGGAGGGCGGTAACTGCTAATGGGTGTGGGGTTGGTTTTTTTTTAATAATTTTTTTTATTGATTTCATAGAGGAGAGAGGGAGAGAGAGATAAGATAGAAACATCAGTCATTGATCTGCTGCCTCCTGCACTCCCCCTACTAGGGATTGAGCCTGCAAACCAGGCATGTATCCTGACCTGGAATCAAACTGTGACCTCCTGCTTAGTAGGTCGATGTTCAGCCATTGAGCCACACCAGCCGGCCCTGGGGTTTCTTTTTATAGTGATAAAAGTGTTCTAAGTTTAGAGAGTGAGGGTGGTTGCACAAAACCATTAAATAGTCTACTATAATGAGTAAATTTTATTATATGTAAATTATGTCTCAATGAAACTTTAAAAACACTACTTTTAAGTTGTCACTTCAACAATAGTCCATTAGTACAGTAATTTTGTAAACTAATGCATAAATAAAATATCTTAAACATTGGATGATACAAGCCTTGCTTATTTGAAATTTGGTTCTGCCACTCAGTAGCTGTGACATATTGGTCAAATTTTGACTGCTCTGAGGTTTATTTTCTTTTGGAAAATGGCCCAGCTTTTTAGGGATGTTGTGAAGAAATGCTCTATGTAGAGTGTTAAAGACAGTACTTATCACATAAACTTTTAAAAGGTCAACTATTACTAATTTAAGAAAGACTCTTAAACTGACTACTGTAGGACATCTTTTAATCTAGGTTACTTTTTGCAGGGTTTATTTGGAGTAACCCAAGCCTCGCAGCCGGGAGGTCTTTTTGGGACAGCTACAAACACCAGCACTGGGACAGCATTTGGAACAGGAACAGGTCTCTTTGGGCAGACCAATACTGGATTTGGTGCTGTTGGTTCGGTGGGTTTTTACATTTGATTATAATATGAAGAGGTGTCTAAATCTATTAAAGGAATTTCTAAAAAAGATTTGACTTTTTCAAGTATTTTATTGGGTATATTATATGATTTGATACTGAAAAGTTATTAGGTAACTTTAATAGGTTACTTTTCAAATAGTAAGTTCTTTTTAAAACTTCTTTACTTCAATGCTTGTGTGCAGTTTACTTTTTTAAATTTAATATATATTTTATTGATTTTTTACAGAGAGGAAGGGAGAGGGATAGAGAGCTAGACATCGATGAGAGAGAAACATCGATCAGCTGCCTCCTGCACACTCCCCACTGGGTATGTGCCCGCAACCAAGGTACATGCCCTTGACTGGAATCAAACCTGGGACCCTTGAGTCCGCAGGCCGACATTCTATCCACTGAGCCAAACCGGTTAGGGCTGCAGTTTACTTTTGATAGCAAACTACCCTCTAATTTTTAAATTTAAATTGTTGAGTCTAAATTGAGATGCTTTCATTCTTAAATCAGGTAATTTTTAACTTTTTGTTCTGACCTGTTTTAGGTGACAAGTTGATATGATATTTGAGAATTAAATATTTTTGTTATTGATAAAATTGTTAATTGTTGGTGTTTTTACAGTTCTCATGTTGCTGGAGGCTTAACTGAATTATTTTCCTTGTTAAGTTATTTAAGTAAATTACAACTTTAGAATGTGCTTGACCTAAAAACAATAGTAAGTTCTTGATTACCACTTAAACTGTATGAGAATCAGTATGAAGCAGTCAATCTGTATTATATCCATCATAAAAAGCTTTAAACATATTGTGTGGGTAATTTTTAAAAAATCTCTAAAACATATAGTTCTGATTTTATAGAGATTGGAATCTGTTATTTCTTAACTTTGTTTGGTTAGCTAGTTGAGGTGAGAAATTGTGAAAATTATATAATGCCTCAGAAAGTTATTTCTAAATAACCTTATTGAGATATAATCTGCGTACCATACAATTTACCCTTTTAAAGTTTACAATTCAGTGGCTTTTATTATAGTCACCAAATGTGAAACCTTGCCAGTTACCTCAGGCCTGTTTTCTGTCTATGAATTTACCTATTTTGGTCATTTCATATAATGGAATCATATAATGTGACTGATTTCTTTCGCCTAATGTTTTGAAGGTTCACTTATAGAATGCTTAAATTTTTTATTGTAATTGTTTCTATTGTCTAATTAAATACATGATACATTTCTGTTACCAGGTTAAAAAAATATATTTGATTCCTGTATTATTTTTCTTTGCCTCTCTGAAATCTTGTGATGCTGAGGGGTTTCCATTAACTTCTGAGGCTGTAGTCATAATGTCAATGTTATTTAGACTAGTTTACTTTTCTGCTAGTCTTTTTTTTTTTAATATATATATCTTTAAAAATATTTTTTATTAATTTTAGAGAGGAAGGAGGAGGGAGAAAGAGATAGAAACATCGATGATGGGAGACAATCATTGATCAGTTGCCTCCCGCATGCCCCCCACTGGGGATCGAGCCCACAACCCAGGCATGTGCTCTTAACCGGAATCGAACCTAGGACCTTTCAGTCCACCGACTGACGCTCTATTCACTGAGCCAAACCAGCTAGGGCTCTGCTAGTCTTTATTCATTCTCCTTTTATCTTTTTTAAAAATATATATTTTTATTGATTTCAGAGAGGAAGGGAGAGGGAGAGAGATAGAAACATCAATAATGAAAGAGAACCATGGATCTGCTGCCTCCTGCATGCCCCCACTCCGCCCCCCACTGGGAATCAAGCCCACAACCTGGGCATGTGCCTTTGACCGCAGTTGAACCCAGGACCCTTCAGTCTGTAGGCCAACGCTCTATCCACTGAGCCAAAACGTGCTCCTTTCAACTCTTTTATAAAAATAATGGTTTCTTTCCTTTATTTCACACCCAATTCCGCATACCCGAGTTAACCTCTGTTTACTGTTTTTTATACTAAAAATTTTTCCTATATTCTGTTCTTTTTAGACCCTGTTTGGCAATAACAAGCTTACTACATTTGGAACCAGCACAACCAGTGCTCCTTCATTTGGTACAACCAGTGGCGGGCTCTTTGGTAACAAACCAACCCTGACTTTAGGAACCAATACAAACACTTCCAATTTTGGTACATATAAAAAGCAGGTTTGGCTCTCTTAAAGTTACACTGACTATACCACACATCATTCTCCTGATTCATATGATTGGGAATATTTAAAAATTCTCAGGTAAGCCATAGCTCAATGTCAGTACAAGAGGGAAAGATTTAAAATCATGGACATGGGTTGAGATACAAGAGATATTCAATTGCCTTTCCTCATTCATATATGTTTGAACTCTACTTTGGATAAAATGGGCCATTCAGCACATGCAGCAGTACTTTGCAGAAAGTTGGTTCTCTAATGGAGATTTTTTTCAAAATTAGGACACATCATTTTCTTTGGATTAATTTTTTAAATCAGTAGTTGAGAAACCACAAATGAAACAAACTTGGTTGAGATAATACATTCTGTTAGGCCAGGTTTCAAACAGGGAAGTAGTACATAGAAACAAGAATTTCATGATTCTTGTTTTAAATGTTGTTTTTTGTTTTTGTTATTTTTTGAGATTTGATGATTTGAGTCCTTTCTGATATTGCGGATTTTTAGTTATAGTTGCAAAAAGCTTTATTTTTTATTACATGTTCATTGTAAAAGATTCTGAAAATTCAAATAAGATTGAACAATAATTGACAAGCCCTAAACTATTCTTTGGAAAAATTAAAACCCATTTAAAGGAAACATTATACAGTATTATGTTAAATGCCTCCCATAACTACCAAATTAAATTTTCAAACAATTTCAGCATTATTGTGTTACGTCAGATAATGGAAAGTTCATTTTATCACCAAATGAAATAGTGGTTTAAATATTTGCTAAGGATTTCAGATACATCATTAGGTGCTGAATATCTAGTGGGACGTGAGTGCAAAGACATGGTTATTTGCCATAGATCAGTAGTCACATAGTTTTTCAGTGAGTTTTTTAAAAATTGATTTCAGAGAGGAACGGAGAGAGAAACATCAATGTGAGAAACATAGATCAGTTGCTTCCCTTACACACTCTGAATGGGAATTGAACCCACCACCTTTTGGTTTATGGTACGACAACTCCAACCAACTCAGCCACACCAGCCAGGGCTCAGTGAGTTTTTAAATGATCTTGTAACATACTGGAGAAAGGGACTATCTTAAATTGTCCATTAAAAGGTTATATGTTGCCGAAACCGGTTTGGCTCAGTGGATAGAGCGTCAGCCTGCGGACTGAAAGGTCCCAGGTTCGATTCCGGTCAAGGGCATGTACCTGGGTTGTGGGCACATCCCCAGTAGGGGACATGCAGGAGGCAGCTGATCGATGTTTCTCTCTCATCGATGTTTCTAACTCTCTATCTCTCTCCCTTCCTCTCTGTAAAAAAAAAATCAATAAAATATATTTTTTTAAAAAAAAGGTTATATGTTTTCACAGAAATATGAACTATGTGAAGTAGATAGGTCCTTGTTAGGTAACAATTCCAATATTTATATATTTCATAGCTCCTTTTGCTTGATCGCTCCTAGTAATGATTATCATTCCATCTATAATTCTTTTTGGTTGTACTTTATGAAAGAAAGGTTTTGGGGCAGTGGACTTGGTTAACATGGGCATCTATTTTGTATACTTGTTTTTAATCTACAGAATTAAGATGGGAAAGATACTTAAGCATTAAATCGGTGCTTTTCAACCTTTTTTTTTTTTTTTAAGTCACTATCACTCTTCCTCAAGTAGCCATTCAACACCATTTTAGCCCTCCCGAGAACCACTTTTGCTCCCTTTGAAAATGCATACATATTTTTTTAAGTATTGAATGGTTTTATTTATTTTTAAAATATATTTTTATTGATTTTAGGGAGGGAGGGAGAGATAGAAACATCAATGATGAGAGAGAACCATTGATTGGCTGCCTCCTGCACGTCCCCTACTGCAGATCATCACTGCAACCCAGGCCTGTGCCCTTGGTGGGAATTGAACCCAGGACCTTCAGTCCGCAGGCCGACACTATCCATTGAGCTAAACCAGCTAGGGTCATATTTTTTTCTGTAGCACAAAATGTTACTTCTATCTGACTTAGTATTTGTGCAGGCTGTACTTGATAAAATAGGCTAGACTTCTGAAATGTATTTGATGTTATTCCAAGATTGCAGATTTTGGGTTTATTTGGAGATATTTTGCTTTTACTTATGTTCAGTGATTTGAAAATGGGAGGTCTCATCATTATCTGATGTGTCCCACCAGCTTACATGCTGAATTTGAATTGCCCTTTTTGTAAAAATCCCTAATGTTGATCGAGTGCCTGGCAATTAGTAGGTGCTCACTAAAAGTTTGTTAAATGAATTAAAGAATGAATAATTAGGGCCCTAAGAGGAAGGATTTCCTGTAATTTATAAGTTAGTTGGAGGTTGCAGGGCGCAAGTTTTGTTATTCTCTTAGAGGAACTTACTTCAGTATTGCCCTCAAGAGATCCAGGTCTAAATAAAGCTTTCTTTGATTTTCCTATTTTCTTGTGAAGTTGTCAACTTTGATTTTGTGGGCAAAGATAATCATGTGATTTAGAAATAAGTCCTATAACAAATTTTGAAATGGAATAAGGTTATACCAAGATTTGGGGCCATCATTATGTCATTGTCATTTACATGCTATTCAGTATGGGATTGTGCTTCATTCTGGTAGTGATTAATCCACACTGTTAAAGGTTGGGATACCTGCTACAATTAATTGGTGTTGCCAGATCCTTCGGTTATTATTTAAGAGTTATCAGCTCCTTTTCTTGGTAAATAATTATGGACAAGTTTAAGTGACTCTGTGATAATGTCTGAATTTCTGAATGAATAGAATAGGTTTAAAGAGGATGAAGATCCTTTGGGTATTGATAAGATGGTGCTTAGCAATAAATCAGTGGCTCTTCTATGCTGCTTTTGTATACAAATAGCTCCTTTAACTGTCCTATACATCTTTTTTTAAGCTTATTTTTAAAAATTGATTTGAGAGTGCCTGGCCAGTGTGGTTCTGTGGTTGAGTGTCAGCCCAGGAACCAAGAGGTCACAGGTTCGATTCCTGGTTGTGTGCTCAAACCGCAGTAGGGATGTGCAGGAGGAAACCAATAAATGATGTTTCCCTCTCATCGATGTTTCTACTCTATCCCTCTCCCTTCCTCTCTCTCTCCCCCTCTCCCTTGCTGTCTCTCAAAAATCAATAAAAACATTTTTAAAAAATTGATTTGAGAGAAGCATTAATTTGTTGTTCCACTTATTTATGCATTCATTGGTTGCTTCTTATATGTGGTCTGATCAGGGATCGAACCTACAATGTTGGCATATTGGGGCAACCCTCTAAATAATTGTGCTACCTGGCCAGGGCTAAGCTGATTTTTTAAGGTATAATTATATTAGTTTCAAATATACAACATAATGATTCAATATTTATATGTATTGGGAAATGATCACCACAGTAAGTCCAGTTAATACCTGTCACCATACATAGTTACAAATTTTCTTTTTCTTGTGATGAGAACTTTTATGATTTACTCTCTTAGCAACTTTCAAATATACAATACAGTATTATAACTTTAGTCACTATGCTGTACATTATATCCATATGACTTATAACCAGAAGTTTGCAGTTTTTGAACCCCCCCATTTACCTGTTTCACCTATTCCCCACCTCTAGTAACCACTGATCTGTTCTCTATCTTTGAGTTCATTATTTCTTTTTTTGGGGGTGGGGGGGATTCTACATATAAGTGAGACCATGTTGCATTTGTATTTTTCTGTCTGACTTTTTTTTTTTTATTATTGATTTTTACAGAGAGGAAGAGAGAGGGATAGAGAGAAACATTGATGAGAGAGAAACATAGATCCAGCTGCCTCCTGCACACCTCCTATTGGGGATGTGCCCGCAACCAAGGTACATGCCCTTGACCGGAATCGAACCTGGGGCCCTTCAGTCCGCAGGCCGACGCTCCATCCACTGAGCCAAACCAGTCAGGGCTGACTTGACTTTTTTCACTTAGCATAATGCCCCCAAATTTTATCTTGTTATTGATGACCAGATTTTATTGTATTTTTATCTCAATAATATTCTGTCCATATGTATATACATATATATACACACACATATACACACACACATATAAAAGCCTAAGTGACCATTCTACTGGTAGCTATGACGTGCACTGATCACCAAGGGGCAGATGCTCTGACCGGTAGGTTAGCTTGCTGCTGGGATCCGGCTGATCGGGACTGGGTCGGATGGGTCAGATGGGCCAGACACGCCCTGGAGCCCTTCCACGGTCCCTCCCTGGCCCCGGTGGTGCACTGGTGGGGTCCCTCGGCCTGACCTGTGCCCTCTTGCAATCCAGGACCCCTTGGGGGATTTCCGCAGGCCAGGCCGAGGGACTACGCTGGTGCACGAATATGAACATGGGGATGCATATATTTTTTGAGGTAGTTTTTTCATTTTCTTTGGATGAATATCTGCAAATGTAATTGTTGAGCTGTATGACAGTTCTACTTTAAATGTTTTGAGGAACTTTTATTTATTTATTTATTTATTTATTTATTTATTTTACCATTTTTTTTAATTGTTTTAAGTATTACAAATAGTAGTACATATGTCTCCTTTTTTTCCCCCATTGATCTCTCCCCGACCTCCCCTACCCCCTAGTACATGCCTTCACCTGCCCGCCCTCCCCCCCCGCCCCAGTGTCTTGTATCCATTGGTTGTGCTTATATGCATGCGTACAAGTCCTTCGGTTGGTCTCTTACAGCCCCCCTTGCCCAACCTCCCCTGTCTTCCCAATGTAGTTTGACAGTCTGTTCAATGCTTCTTTGCCTTTGTATCTTTTTCCCACCATTTCTTTCCTTTAAAAAGTTTTGCCTTTGCAGACTAGAAATAAACATATAATAACAAAACAAGATAAAACAAAAAAATGTTTGAGTCCCAATTTCAATGTCCAACACTTCTGAGTCCCTGTTTCAATGTCTAACAGTTCCTTATGTGTACATGTCAGCAATGATATCTGGATGGTGGGCACATGTTGGCAATGCAGGTCCGACCCTCTCTGGTTTGGTCCTAGGTAACCTGCAGCGGTGCACAGTTTTGAGGAACTTTGATACTGATTTCCATAGTGGTTACACCAGGGGTCCTCAAACTGCGGCCCGCCAAGGACATTTATCCGGCCCACTGGGTGCCGCTGCCTGTCCTGCTTAGCAGCCGACTCGTCCCGGGCCCACAGTGCACATAGGAATTTGTTCATAGTTTTTTTTTTAACTATAGTCCGGCCCTCCAATGGTCTGAGGGACAGTGAACTGGCCCCCTTTTTAAAAAGTTTGAGGACCCCTGGGTAACACCATACATTTCCACCAACAGTGCATAGTGGTGCCCTTTCTTCCACATCCTTGCCATTACTTGTTTCTTGCCTTTTTGATGTTGGCCATTCTAACAGGTGTGAGGTGATAATTTATGTGGTTTTGATTTGCATTTTACTGGTAATTAGTGATGTTGAGCACGTGTGTGTGTGTGTGTGTGTGTGCACGTACCTGCTAGCCAAATCTAAAATGTCTATTCAGATTCTCTGCCCATTTTCTAATCAGATTTTTTTGCTATTGAGTTGAATTAGTTCTTCATATATTTTGGATAGTAACCATTTATTCAGATGTATGATCTGCAAATATTTTATCCCATGCAGTAGGTTGCCTTTCATTTTACTGGTGGTTTCCTTTGCTGTATAGAAGCTTTTTAGTTTGATGTAGTCCCACTTGATTATTTTTGCTTTTGTTGCCTTTACTTTTGGTGTCAGATCCAAAAAATCATCGCCAGGGCAGATATCAGGGGGATTACCACATATGCTTTCTTATAGGAATTAGTTGGTTTCAGCTCTTACATTTTAAGTCTTTTTTAATCCATTTTGTGTATGGTGTAAGATAGTGGTCCAGTTTGATTCATTTGCATGTGGCTGTCCAGTTTTCCCAATATCATTCATTAAAGAGACTATCCTTTCCCATTCGTATATTCTTGATTCCTGTGTTGTAAATTAATTGATCATTAAGTAATGGTTCTTAATTTTAAAAATTGTTTGAAATGACAGAGGTGATAAACTTTTGTCAGTAAGAATCTGAGGAAATGTGTGGTATAAACAGTGTAAGTTGGGACTTATTTCCCTCCTGTGGGTTTGAGGTAGTTCATAAATATTTTGTTTTCTGCTGTTTATGGGGATGGATACTTTCTGGTTAAATTTTAACTCAAAAAGAATATCTCCAAGTACATTTTTTTCTTTTCTTAAATGTACTTTTATTGATTTCAGAAAGGAATGGAGAGGGTGATAAAAACATCAATGATGATTTATTACCCAGAAATTTTTGACATTTTGCAAGGTTGCTGCCTCCTGAATGCCCCCTACTGGGGATTGAGCCTGCAACATGGGCATGTGCTCTGACCTGGAATCAAACCGGGACCTTCTGGTTCATAGGTATACAAAAAAACCACTGAGCCATGCCAACCGAGCCATTTTTTTTTTCTTCTAAAAGAATTGATTGTGCTTGAGTAGGCAGTACTTCGTTTTTGTAGCAAAGCTATTAATCAGCACAATTGAAAAGATTTAATGAGTGGATGAATTAAATGTATTGAGAGGAAGTCAGATTACTGCTTGGATTTTTAAATGACTTTAGAAGTATGTTCTCAAATTGTATAAGTTCTTCAACTTTTTAAAAAAATCTTTTTCATTGAGATAATAATCCAACTATTGATCTGACAGTGTATAATCTTAGTAGGTGATACTGTCATACATTCCAAGATACTCTGTTTATTCTGTAAATCTTTTGTACTTGTTCCTCTTCATGATATCTTTAAAAAAGACTTTCAAGTATTTTACCAACAAGGTTTGCTGGCCAATGATTGATTATTGTTTTCCTCTTATGAAATACATTAATGTTATGTTCATTAGTTTTTTTGTTGTTATGTAGCTCCACAACGAGTGCAGAAACTGTGGACATATCTGAACAAAAGAAAAATAATAGCAGTAATGTGATATAGGTGTGTTTGTGGGGAGATCTGTGGAATTTACAGGATTTTTCTAAGTGATGGGTCATAGTGAAGGAGGATGGTTTGTACAACTCTCCATTATCTCTTTGAAACAGTTCAATTCAAGAAAAGTTCATGAGTGGTTATTTTCTTTTTAATATCAGCTAGCTGAGTACTTGAGTGCTCCTATGAGCTGATTGAATATGACACCATTAAAGCTTCTCATGTGTGATCAGCCACTTATTATCATCCATATAACATCCATTTGTTCAAAACAAAAGTTGCTTTAGAGATTTTTTATTTTTTAAACATTTGTATTGATTTCAGAGAGGAAGGGAGAGGGATAGAGAGATAGAAACATCAATGATGAGAATCATTGATTGGCTGCCTCCTGCACACCCGCTACACAACCCAGGCATGTGCCCTTGGCCAGAATTGAACCTTGGACCCTTTAGTCCACAGGCCAACTCTATCCACTGAGCCAAACCGGCTAGGACGCTTAAGAGATTTTTTATAGGTAATTTTCTCTTAGCAAGAACCTTTAGATTCATTAAAGTGTCTTTATTTGTTGACTGTCTTATTTTTTATTGAAAGTTTGAGAGAATGAGTTTTTCTTCTAATAATCTTGAGACATAGGTTGGAGACTTTGAGTCTTACAAAGGTAATGTTTCCCAAGCTCAAGCACAATCACTTTGTTTTTAAAAACTGAATATTATCCTATATTGAATTGTTATTTCAAAGCTTAAATGTATTAATAGGAAGACTTTGTAGTATTAATAAATTAGCCTACCATTAGCATATCTAACTGAAAGGATGTAAAACTTAGGGTCAAACTGCTTTCCATTAAAGTCCCTTGTGCAAGAAAGTGAGAGTTGTATTTAAAGTACAGTCCACTCATTCTTTTGTCTTTCTAGGTTTTGGCACAAATACCAGTGGGAATAGTATTTTTGGAAGTAAACCAGGACCCGGGACTCTGGGAACTGGGCTTGGTACAGGATTTGGAACAGGTAAGGAATTGTATCATGAGATTTAGGAAGTAATCATTTTGGCTTTCTAATTGCTGGAACTTAAGACTTGAATTTGATCATATGCCTGGAAGTTAGAGGTCTAAATTTTCATTTTCACAAATGGATTTATAAAACATTGCCAGCAGTTAAGCTTTGCCAGGTTTGCCACATTTTTCTTATGCTCCCTTTCTATAAAATGTTTGTCCTCTGACAGTCTTGGTCTATCTGGGGTTTTCAGTGTGTAATGCAAGACTTGTTAATAGGGTGACATTTTTAACTTTGGGTTCCCCTGTGTTACATTTGAGACCTTGGGCTCTTTATTGAGTAAGCTTTATTACCCAAATGTTCTGACTTTTTGTAAAGTCTGTGCATACTTTTCAATTCTTTTCACCGTGATACAGAGCTGTGATGTCACACCTTTGTGTTTACTCCTGCTGTCGATAATTTTTTTTTTCAGTGTCTTTGAAGACATTGTCCCTTCCACCTGCCTAGCTGCTTTAAACAATGGAGAAGGGGTGGTAGTCATAGAATGAATAAGTGCTTTAACATGTACAGTTCAACAAGGTTGTTTAAGCATATAGTTATGCCTTCTTTCCCAATTCATCTGACCATGGGTGTGGTCATTTACTTCTATACCATTTATTTTCCATTGGTCTTTGCTTCCACTGACCAGTTATTTGCTGTCTTTGCTTCTATGCGCTGATTGTTTTGTCACCCTTTTTAATAGAATATTTTATACTCTATGAACTGTTTCTTTTCTTTTTTTGATAAAAGATTTAAGTGCCTGTAAAAAAATTTTCAACAATATAGTCCACATATTTTAGTTGTTAAGTATAGCTATTGAAAGTTTGGCATGTATCTTGTCAGACCCCTTTAAATACATTTTTCAAACATGCTTAAATATATATACACATATATAGGCTTTTTTTGTTGTATTTTTCAATGGAAACTATATTCTACATGAGTGCTTTTTTAAGCCAAATGATGAAATACAGTAAGTAGTTGAATATGGTATTAATGTGGCTGCAATTAGCATTTAAAAATATATATATTTTATTGATTTCAGAGAGAAAGGGAGAGAGAGAGAGAGAAACATCAATGATGAGAGAGAATCATCAGTCAGCTGTCTCCTGAACACCCCCTACTGGGAATCAAGCCTGCAAACGAGGCACTTGCCCTGGCTGGGAATCAGTCCATGACTTCCTGATTCATAGGTTGATGCTCAACCACTGAGCAACACCAGCTGGGTGCAACTAGCATTTTAAAAAAATTAACTGGAATTTTAATAAAATTATTATACTAAGGTTAACTATTTTATTTAACCTGTTTTGGTTATATAGTGTATAAGTGTTCACGGTCTCAGTGTATTTCATATTACGTGCTGCAGTCAAAATGTTTCAAGCTGAAAGCAAGTGCTTTATATAGTATTCTGTCTTCCTTGTTTTCATTTTCCATGACATTTTCGGCATGTGTTTTTTCTTTTGTTTCGTATGTATAGCTCTAACTCATTTTACAATATATATTTTTTTATTGATTTCAGAGAGGAAAGGAGAGGAAGAGAGAGAGAAATATCAATGATGAGAATCATTGATCAGCTGCCTCCTGCACCCCCCCTACTGGGGATCAAGATTGCAATCTGGGCATTGGGACCCTTCAGTCGCTCTATCTATTGAGCCAGACCAGTTAGGGCTAACTCATTCTTTAAATATAACTCTAGTATTTTAGTGTGTGTGTGTGTGTGTGTGTGTGTGTGTGTGTGTGTGTGTGTGTGTGTGTGTGTGTGTGTAGTATATACACATAACTACATACACTAATTTATTTAACTTTTCCTTTTTCGATGGACATTTGAGTTACTTGATATTAGCAATGCATTAATAAAGATCTTTGTGATGTAATTTTGTGTGTTAGTATTATATAAGATTGATTCTTAGAATTGGAATTCTGTCAGAAGAGACACAGACTTTTTACAGTTTTGTCAGTGTTGCTAACAATTTGTCTTCTAAAAAGAATGCCAGTTTGCATTTTTGTTCACATTGTATAAAAGTGCTCACTTCTTATGCCTTTTCCATATTGTTGGGCTTTTTCATCTTTACATGCATGATAGTGAAAATTGGTATATTGTAATTTGCACTTCACTGATTAGCAGTGAAGGATATCCTTATGTATGTTTACTGGCCATTTTAATCTTTAATCCTATTCCATAATATGTGATCATTGTTTCTTAATTTATTTCTGAGAGTGCTTTATATTGTGTGGATACTAATTCTGGTTATATGACAGTTTCATTTGAGCTTTTAAACTTGACCTAAATTCTACCACATGTAGAACTAAAAAAATTATTGTACAATGTGATTCCTAAACTTAAGCAGAATATATTGTCTGACATCAAAGTTTTCTTTTAATCCCAGAGGAAAAATTAGCTTTGGTGTGGTCAAATTGAGAGTTTTTCCCCCAGGATAGTTTTGACACTAGACAAGATAGTAACCACAAGTCTAAGGCCTGGGTAAGATGCTGCTCTAATGTCTGTTACAGATATTTCCACCAAGTCTTTATTTTACCTTGTTCATGTTACCTTATACAAGTCTTATTTTTACGCGGTTCAAAATTGTCATTCTCTCCTCTTTGGCTTTTTGGTCTTGCAGGTTATGATTAGCAATGCCTTCCCTCATAGGCCAAGATGATAAACTGCTCTATCGCCTCTTTTGTGATGCTGTTGTCTTCTATTCTACTATAACATTATATCTCAGCCTTTTTATTAGTTTGAATATATTTTGTTTTTCTTAAAGAGTTCTACCTCACAGACAATGAACGGCATTTTTATTACTATTATATATTTTTCATTCATGCCTTATTCCCATAAACTAAAAGGTAAATAGAATTAATAAAGAATTTTAAACCCCAACCATAGCAGCAGATCATATAGGGAAATGAGAATTTTAAGAATCACCAAGCACATGGTATTGGAATTCTTTGATGATTGATTGCATCTGCTAAAGCAGATTTTTTTAACTTTGAGAGGAATGTGCCTGGAGACTACTGTATATAAACTTCCACATTCATGAACTCTGCATTTTATGGTATCATAAGTAGAATAACACTGTAGCTTTGAGCTGAGTTTTTGGGGGGCATTAGGTAAATCGGTATTCCTGTGCAGCTTCTTGTTTTGAATCTCTTGATGGAGATTCAAACTCATACCTCAAAAGAAGTAAATTTTCCTGTAACATAGGCCTTTGCCTACTTCAAGAATAGTTGACTAGAAATATGAAATATACATGTATATAAGATTTGATGTACACTTAGATTTAAGTGATCAATCAATAGAAAATATTTTATATTATTTGGCATGTGATTAAAGTCCCCTTTCCCCCATTTGCTTCGACGAAGGAACTCATTAAGTCATGGGCATATCAGTTTCTTCATAGTGACATTAACTATCAACATTATCAGTGGCATGCCATTTTCTTGGTAATTCCTTAGTAGTAATATTAAGAAGTTTTAGTACTTAAAGTTTACTATTACTTGAAGTAATAGTTTAAGGGTATAGCTAATAAAGTCAATAGTTATACTAAGATAAACACAGAAAAATCCACCCCATGCTAATAGATACCATAGGTAAAATTAAATTCTAAAATTTATTAGAAGATTTCAAAAGGAATATAATTTTCACTTTTTTGTGGAGTTTCTAGGCTCACGATTACCATGGTGCCCCCATATATCTTCCTTATGACTCCTCCACCTAATCATAAATACAGAACATTTCATAAATTGACATTATCACACTCAAGAATGACCCTGCTGAGTTCTTTCATTAAGCATAAAGAGCTACTTGTGCATAATATAAGACAGAGCTGGATAAAATATATCTTTCCCTTGATAAATTCTAACAGTATGCAGACCATTTTATGACAGTCACTTTCCAGGTCACCTGAACCTCTCAATGTCTTTTTATACTTTTGTGGGTTATTGAAATATAGTGGGTTTTTTTAGAATGTTTCTTGGTTCTTTATTCATAGGTGCTGCAAAGGTAAGGGAAATATATACCCATTCAGAACAGACATTTTTATACATTTTATATGTTTGTGGATTTCATCTAAATTTTTATTTGGGGGTAAAGATGTGTTTGCTACCTAGAATAAAGAATCCTGAAATTTGGCCAATAACTATGTCCTTTGAGAGAGTAATATAATTTTAGTTTTTCTTGGAATTTTCACCAAATTCTAATGGTTTAGGATTTAGGCCCTGTTCCAGAATAGGATTTTTAAGGTGAAACAATCCCATTGCTACATTGTTTTCTTCTTATTGTGAATGAGATTGGACAGTTAGGGAATATTTTGTCCATTTAGTAGTCACCCTATTTTATAGTATGAATTTTCTGAGTATAAACTTTCTATTCTTTTTTTTTTTGGTTATGATTTCAAAGCAGTACCCATTTGATATTTTTAACTTTTAATTGTTACATTTTTGAAATGATTTTAGTGATTTTCCTGGTAACCCATATCTCAGTCAAGATGTGTTGATGGCCCAGCCAGTGTGGTTCAGTGATTCAGCATTGACCTATGAACCAGGAGGTCACAGTTCAATTCCCTGTCAAGGCACATGCTGGGCTTGTAGGCTCGAATCCCCAGTGTGGGGCGTGTAGGAGGCAGTCAGTCGATGATTCTCTCATCATTTGATGTTTCTGTCTTTCCCTTCCTCTCTGAAATCAATAAAAACATAGAAAAAAAAAAAAAGATGTGTTGACGCTTTAGATCAGGGGTTGGAAACCTTTTTCCTACCAAGGGCCATTGGGATATTTATAACATCATTCACATGCCATACAAAATTACCAACTTAAAAATTAGCCTGCTGTATTTGGTTAAACATTTAATTAATTCACTTACTCCTAATGCGTTGGCAGGGCCAGATCAAATAATTTCGTGGGCAGTATGTTCCCCATTCTGCTTTAGAAGGAACTTTAGATCTTCCTAATTGCCAATAACTTCTTGAGGAGGAGGAAATAGAAATCTTTTAAATAATATATGCCAGTAACTTATTCTAAATAACTGAATTCTCCCTATTTCTTTCTTTAAAAACCATTTCTGACAAGATCGATAAGTTAAGAATTATTTGGCTTTAAAATATTACACGTTTTGCAGTGGGTTTCCCTCTGGTGAAAATAAGTTTTGTGTTTTTTTGTTGTTGTTAATTCTCACCCAAGGATATTTTTCCCATTGATTTTTTTTTTTTTTTTAAGAGTGGAAGTGAAGGGGAAAGACAGAGAGAGGCACCTACTGATTGGTTGCCTCCCGCATGTGCCCAGGGATTGAGCCTGCAACCACATGCCCTTGACTGAAATCAAACCCATGATCCTTCAGTCCTTGGGCTAATGCTCTAACTACTGAGCAAGCTGGCTAGGGCGAAAATAACTTCTTATTCCATCTGATCTGATTCATACTGAAACTTGATTCTCTTTAGTAATCTTATCACAAGGCATTTAGCTTTTTTTTTTAATTAAGTCTTTATTCATTTAGTTTTTTATAAAAATCTAAAGTTAATAGTTCCTACTTCCAGGCTTATAAAGTTTAAATGAGATGATACTAGTTATTATTTAAAGAGTGTTAAGATCTGCCATCTACTTGCTTAATATGTGTTTATTTGCTTTAAATCTTAGGATAAATATCTAAGTTACGTGTTATCTTCTTACAGTTGAGGAAACAATACAGAGAGGTTAAATATTTTGCTTATGATATTTATAATGTACTCAGCACAGTGCATGGCATATAGTTAGCCTTTACTATATTGGGTCTTTTGTTGAAATGAATGGTCAACAAATTATGAATTTTCCAAATGTATTATATTTTTAAGTAACTGGCCTCTGGTACAACATTCAAAGGATCTTCTATGGCGCATTTTTCTTTCCTCTTGTCTCCATAGCTCTTGGTGCTGGACAGGCATCTTTGTTTGGGAACAACCAACCTAAGATCGGAGGGCCTCTTGGTACAGGAGCCTTTGGGGCCCCTGGATTTAATACCTCGACAGCCACTTTGGGCTTTGGAGCCCCCCAGGCTCCAGTAGGTAAGTTTCAGTCACTTCAGAAGGCTTTTCTTAGTTTATTTCTTGCTAATACTTAACTTACTGACCTGATTTCCCACTTTACCTCTGTTCCATCCTTAACAAAAAAGTACAGGCATACATGTCATTGAATAATTATATAGTACAGAAGGACTTGTAGTAGATTGTGGTCTTTCTTCCTTCCCCATTCTCAGACCTACTCACCCAAAGAAACCACTTTTGTTATAGCTTTAAATTAATTTGGTATATAATTAAGTTCATATTTCTGAATGATGTGCTTATATTGCTGTGTTTTGCTTTAAGTATAAGTAAATGTAAATTGTTAATGATAGATGAAAATTTAGCTCATTTATCACCTGTGTTCTTTATGTATTTTCCCCAATATAATGTTTACTAAATTCCCTGTTTAGTTATACATATTGAAGTGTTTATCATACTTCATTTAAATACCCCTTTGCAGTTTTTACAGTACCTGCCTGCCACCTTTATTAATGTCCCTAATTTAAAATTAAGTTTTTAACTTAAATATCTTTTTAAAGACAATTATGTTTTACCAGAAAGGAAAAATTGATACCCCCTACCATAAATAGAGATAGATAGATAGATACATAGAAATTTAAATTAATCTCCAGTACTATCATAACCCATGTACCACGTTTTGAGAAGCCCTTGCAGATTATATTTATTTTAACTTCTGTAAAAATGGAGGATAGTATTTCTTGACTCCCCTTGGTTAAATAAGAATATTAGTGCCCGTCCTTTCCTTCCCTCTCTCTCTCTCTCTCTCTCTCTCTCTCTCTCTCTCTCTATATATATATATATATATATATATTTTTTTATATTAACGAAATTGATAATACATTTTGTTTTAAATTATTACTGTATTCCCTTCTTTGGGTAGGGCATAAAAGTTGCAAATGAACACATTTATTATAACTATGAAAACATTGCTACCCAGCCAAGTACTCCTTTCTCATAAAGCTTTTCCTGAGATTTCTGATCCTTTTCCCCCTTGCATTACCAGCCCTTATTGCCTTCCCAAACTAGTCCAAATTCTTAAGGATGGCCTCAGAATTCTTTTACCCCCAAATACTTTATTCTTTGATCCATATGTCTTCTACAGCAATATGAACTCTGATTATTCCCTAGACCCTCAGTATTGTTCTGGCATATTCCCTTCTACTTAATGGGCACTGCTGTGTCCTGGGTATAGGGTTTTCCTCTTTATTTCCTGAGTTTTCTGGAATGTATTCTCAAGTAAAATATGTATGAAAGGTAAACTGACTACTTACAGGTTTAAAAACATTTTTATTTGTTTCTCACACTTTAATATTACAGAATTTTGGTGTGAAAGTAATTTGCTCTTAGAACTTTCGCTGTATTCCTTCTTGCATTAATCATTACTGATGAGAAGTCTGATGCCTTTCTGAGTTTTGAGACTTGTTCCTCCACTCCCACAAACATTTAGGATTGCCCTTTGTCCTGATATTTCAGGGATCTGCTTAGACCTTTTCTATCATAATGCTTTGGTTTGTTGTGGTGGTGTTTTTTTTCTAGAAGATTTTTCATTGTCTTTCTAATCTAAATCATCAGCTTTTTATATTTTTATTTTTTATGTATTTTATAATTTTTTAATCCACCCAAGGATATGTTTTTGTGTGTGTTTTTGTTTTTGTTTTGAGAGAGAAAGAAAGAAACATACATATATACATTGATCGGTTGCCCCGAACAAACCCCCTGCATCCTTAGTATGTATCCTGACCAGGAATCTGATCCTGCAACCTTTTGGTGTGTGGGATGATGCTCCAACCAACTGAGCCACTGGCTAGGGCTGTTTTTCTTTCTTTTTCTTTTAAATGTATTTTTAAAATATATTTTTATTGATTTCAGAGAAGAAGGGAGAGGGAGAGAGAGATAGAAACATCAGTGATAAGAGAGAATCATTGATTGGCTGCCTCCTGCACACCACCTACTGGGGATCGAGCCTGTGATGACCTTCTGGTTCATAGATTGCTGCTCAACCACTTAATTCTGGCTGGTCTTTGTTTTTATTTTTAACATGTAAAAATTTTTTTTTGTTCCTTGAAAGTTTCTTTTATAAATCATCTGGTTCTTAGATACAGTTTTTTCTTGGAACTCTGAATTTGTTAATAGGCATTAAAAATTGTTTTAATGCTAAAGCTGACTCTAATGTTTGCACAGGTTCTCCTGTTCCTTAATTCCTCAGGATTATTTTTGTTTTGTTTTGATCTTACTTTTTAATGCATTGTGACTTTTCCCATTTATATTTAAGAATAAAATAATAGCCATAGCTAGTATGGCTCAGTGGATAGAGCGTCGACCTGCGAACTGAAAGGTCCCAGGTTCGATTCCGGTCAAGGGCAAGTGCTCGGGTTGTGGGCTCAATCCCCAGTGGAGGACTTGAAGAAGGCAGCCAATCAATGATTCTCTCTCATCATGGATGTTTCTATCTCTCCCTCTTCCCTCCTCTCTGAAATCAATAAAAATATATATTGTTAAAAAGAATAAAATAACCTAGCCGGCTTGCCTCAGTGGATAGAGCATCAGTCTGCGGACTGAAGGGTCCCACGTTCGATTCCGGCCAAGGGCACATGCCTGGGTTGCGGGCTCGATCCCCAGTGGGGGGCGTGCAGGAGGCAGCCAATCAATGATTCTCTCTCATCATTGATGTTTCTATCTCTCCTTCTCCCTTCCTCTCTGAAATCAATAAAGAAATATATAAAAATAAAATAAAAAGAATAAAATAATAGAAGGCTCACTGGCTACTTGTGTGTATGGGTAGAGCTTGTTTACCAGTAGGTTTCACTTTAAGGTAACTAGTCCAGGAACCAGTTATTATCCAAGGGTCCTCTAAATTTCAGCTCTGGGATGAGGTAAGCACTCAAATTGGTTGCTCTTGTTCTTTCCATGTGTTAACTTGGTTTCATCAGAGGCACGCACATTGATATTTTGGCCTATCGGTTGAGCATCAGACATAAGGTGGAGGATTGTGTTGTTTTTTTGTATATATTATATTTTCTCATGTCATCATTTACTACTTTCCTAATTCTTCGTAAATATGGGTTATATACGTATATTTCAAATTTTTTTTTTTAACCATTGGTTTTATTTAGGTCTTTGGAAGGAGCAGGGATGAATTAGAATTCTGATTGAGCTCTGTGTGAATATTCAAATCAGCTTTATCATTAAAAATGATATTTTTATTTTCTTTTTCTTATTTTTATTATTTTCAATAGAAGGTGGTAGCATAAATATCATACCTGCCATTTTTACGTGGATAGCTTTCTGAGTGGTTTTTAATAGTCCTATCTTTTAAAATGTTTTTTTCCGATTATAGTTTACATTCAGTATTATTTTGTATTAGTTTCAGGTGTACAGCATAGTGGTTAGACAATCATATTTTTTTTTTTACAAAGTGTTCGTTGTCCTCCTCCCCCCCCCCCCCCCAATGGTTCTAGTAACTTCCTGGCATCATACATAGTTACTAAATATTATTGACTATATTCCCATGACTGTTTTGTAAACTACCTTATATATTTCTCAATCCTTTGACCTTTTTCACTGAGACCCCTAACCTCCTCCCCTTTGGCAACTATCAGTCTGTTCTCTGTATCCCATCTTTTTTTCAAAGGCAATTAAAAAATTTCTAGCCAAAATTTTAATATAAGAGTTGCATATGTTAATGTTACTGCCCATTTAGAAGTAGTTGTCTTGACTTCTAGAATGCACATCTCTGCATCATAAAATCTGAGTTGCAAGGTGCTTTAGTTTATGTGAGTGTCTACCCTTATTGTGGGGAAGTCGCTTACTTAACTTAAAAACCTCAGTTAAGGTGCCTTTCTTACAGGTCAGTTTAGTCCATTGTTTTGTTCAGATTGTTTAGGAACCAAAACCTGCCTTCAATAGTATTTCTACCCAGGGATGTACTTTTATTATCTCCTGTAGCTAAGCAAAACCAGTCTGCTACAATTTCTTTACAGAACTTCATTGTCTTCCACATAAAGTATTATCAGTTTATTCTTTTCTCAGAAGACTTTTTAAACTTTTTCCTATCCTTTTAATCATTTGGTCATGATGTAGTTTTTCGATAGGTTTTCAAATGATTATGATCAGAATTGAATATAACACTAAGAGTAGCTTAACTAGTGCTTATGTTTCCTTATTCTCTTATTTTTGCTAATGTAGCGGCTCTTCTTTTCTGTATTTTTAATTGATACAGTTAACAGAGAAATTTTCATACTTAATCATAAATATAAAAACATCCTCACACATTTTTCTAATTATGTATGAATTTGTTAAAGGAAGTTTTTATAAAATGATGGGATCAGCTGGTGCAAGTCAACTTTTTCTAATGGGTAATTGGCTCTGAAATAACAAACTAACCAGTGAGTATTACAGTCCTTAAAAAATATTAAAGCTTTCTTTAGTCTCCTTGAATAGTCCACAGATTAACACTAAGCTGAGACTGTGTGGCACTGTGTACCAAAATATACTTCTCTATATTTTTTTCTTACCTGTAGTCTTAAAATGGGTTTAAGAACTTTCTGAATACAGATGATGTATTGTATGTTCTTTAAATTAACATCTCCTTTGGGTTTCACAATCCTGAGCAAATTTGCACTCTTTAAATACCAACCCATAGTGCTTTAGTATTTAATGAATACATTCAATTTTAAGGAAGCTTGATTTGATTAAATTTGTCATAAATTTAGTTTTAACTATCTGTTCTGGGTTTCTTGTTATTGCTGCTGCTGTTGTGTGTGTTTTTTTCTTTCTATTGTATTAAAAATTTCAGAATGTTTTGTTTATGACACTTCTTTAATGTCTATTTAGTCTTACTATATTTTAACTTTGACCTTATTTTTAACACTTATAAAGGAGAAAATTATTTATACCTCTAAAATCATTTAAGTGTAACTTAATTTTTTTATCAGTCTTTTTGGAAATCTTTATGTTGCAAAGAGATTTCTTCATCAATCAAGGTACAATGCAGACAGTATAGGGCTTTTTGTATTTTGTTTTTTTACTGTGTATAATTGTAGATCATTGTTCCTTGTCTGTTCCCTAAATTCTCTGTGACTGTGACATGTTTGTTCTTACACTTTGAAAGAAAATTAGATTAATTGGGTGATTTTTTTTCCTTTTAATTTTTACTTCAATGTAATACAAGTATTAAATGTAAATAATAAACTTGTAAGGACCCTTAACAGCCATTTTATTTTTTGTATGCTGCCTCCTCCTTCTGTATTCTTAGTATATATAATATTTTTAATTCTGGAATTTTTACTTATTAAATTAAATCAAAGATACATATTTTCACTATGAAACACTTGTCATTGTTATGTTATTTTTTTAAATAACTACTTAACCCACCAAGTTGATATATCATGATTTTTATAACTATTAACATAATGTTGGACATAGGTTGTTTCCAAGTCTTGGCTATTATATAATGTTCAGTGAACATTTGCATTTTCCTGTATTTTGTTTCTTGGTTAATTAAAACCTTGTGTTAAATTTCATGTTTGAAATTATTAGGATGAAAAATGTAAAAACAGTACTTGCTACATATACTGTCATACTATTTTTTTTTTAGACAGACTAAACCAATTTGTAGCATTTTTAATGTCAAAGACTAACTCTTTTTATATAACTGTGCCACCAATAGATAATGAGGTAGGTATAAAAATATTTCTTCAAGGTTGTTCTAAGTTACATTTCTTTGATTATTATTAACAGTGAACACCTATGAAAAATTTTATATATGTCTTTTATAAAATGCCTCTTTATATTTTTGACCCATTAGTTTATTTGATGGTTGATTTCTTCAGTTTGCTCCCCTACTTGCCACCAATAATATCATTGAGTGAGTCTGAACATTTTGAAGACCAAGTCTTCAAAAAGAGTTTTTTGAGTTCTCTTGCTAAAAATGCCCTGGATCTTGGACTGACATCTTGCTTTTTCTTTTCTTTTTGTAAAAAGCTTTGACAGATCCAAATGCCTCCGCTGCCCAGCAGGCTGTTCTCCAACAGCACATCAACAGTCTAACATACTCACCTTTTGGAGACTCTCCTCTCTTCAGGAATCCCATGTCAGACCCTAAGAAGAAAGAAGAGGTAAATTTAAGGGTGTTTCTGTAGAATTTATGTATAAAGCCTATGCAAAGTTAGATGTAATTAATTTTTTAAATATATATTTATTGATTTTTTACAGAGAGGAAGGGGGAGAGAGAGAGAGAGTTAGAAACATTGATGAGAGAGAAACATCGATCAGCTGCCTCCTGCACACTTCCCACTAAGGAAGTGTCCACAACCAAGGCACATGTTCTTGTCCAGAATCGAACCTGAGGCCCTTCAGTCCATAGGCCGACGCTCTATTTTTTTTTTTTTAATATATTTTATTGGTTTTTTACAGAGAGGAAGGGAGAGGGATAGAGGGTTAGAAACATTAATGAGAGAGAAACATCGATCAGCTGCCTCCTGCACACCCCCCACTGGGGATGTGCCCGCAACCAATGTACATGCCCTTGACCAGAATCGAACCTGGGACCCTTCGGTCCGCAGGCCGATGCTCTATCCACTGAGCCAAACCAGCTAGGGCGATGTAATTAATTTTTAAGGCACATTTATTTATACTTTTTACTAGGCCAAGGGATAAATTATTTTTGCTGCAAGACAGTGAAATAAGCACTGGAATGGAAGTAAGGGCTGTGATGTTTTGACAGCCCTGAAGTAGAGCAGATATTTATAGTTGAGCAAACTAAGGCTCAGCTCCCAGAGATTAATTTTTCTAAAATCATAATGCTCATAAGTTGCAAATCAAAATCTTTTCTCCTGATTTCTACAAAGCTTTGTTTTATTCTTTTGTGCTCTAGTGGCAAAGACATTATATTTTGCTCACTGGCATGTGATTAAAAGCATAGTCTTTTGCCCTGGACAGTTGCTCAGTGGTTAGAACCGAAGGATCGTGGGTGTAATTCCTGGTCAAGGTTCGTGCTGGAGGCAACCAGTGTCTGTCTGTCTGTCTGTCTCTCTCTCTCTCCCCTCTCTCCCTCCTTCCCATCTCCTCCCTCCCTCCTTCCCCCCTCCCTTCCCCACTCCCACTCCCACCCCCCCACTCTTCCCCTTTCTCTCTCCTTCCCTTTTTCCCCCCTCCTCCTTGCCATTCTCCAGAAATCAATGGGAAAAATATCCTCGAATGAGGATTAAAAAAATAAAAACAAAATTATAGTCTGGTCTGTTTTTTTGTTGGTGGTTTTTATTGAATTTATTGGGGTCATAATTGGTTAATAAAATTTATATAGGTTTCGGGTATACAGTTCTACAATACAGAATCAGTATATTGTACTGTGTGTTCACCACCCAAAGTCAAATCTCCTTCCATCACTACTATACTCCCTTATCCCTTTTGTACCTCCCCCCACTCCCCTGATCCTCTGATAATCACAGAATTATTGCCTGTATTGATGAGTTGTTGTTATTATTATTGTTTAATCCCTTCACCTTGTTCACTCAGTTCCTCACTTAATCCCTTCACCTTGTTCACTCAGCTCCTCAACCCTTTTCCCTCTTATGCTGTCAGTCTGTTTTCTGTATCTGTGGGTCTGTTTCTATTTTATTTGTTTATTTTGTTCATTAGAGTCCACATATGTAAGATCATATGGTATTTGTCTTTCTCTGACTGGCTTATTTCACTTAGCATAATATTCTCCAGTTTCATCCATGCTGTCACAAAAGGTAAGGTTTTTTCTTTTTTTACGGCTAAGTGGTATTGTATAAATGTACCACAGCTTTTTTATCCACTCATCTAATAATGGGCACTTGGGCTGCTTCCAAATCTTGGCTATTGTAAATAGCACCTCAGGGTACATAGTCTTTGGTCTATTTAATACTTATTTTACTACTTAAAGTATGTGAAACATTGGATATGTCTTTTTTGCCTCCCAAAATCTGTTTTCTCATATATAAAATGAGAATGGTAATACTGTTCAGTGTTGAGAATTTAATAAAATAATACAGCCCTGGCCAGTTTGGCTCAGTGGATGGAGCATCGGCCTGTGGACTCAAGGGTCCCAGGTTCGATTCCGGTCAAGGGCATGTACCTTAGTTGGGGGCACATCCCCAGTAGTGGGTGTGCAGGAGGCAGCTGATTGATGTTTCTCTCTCATCGATGTTTCTGGCTCTCTCTCCCTCTCCCTTCCTCTCTGTAAAAAATCAATAAAATATATTTCTTAAAAAAATAATGCAAACATGGTTTATAGTAAGTTGTTCAGTATATAGCAATTATTATTTAGTCATTTATCCTTCAGCTTTTTCTTAAATAGCTCTGAAACTAGATATAATGAGAGCAAAATATGAATTTGAAGTGCTTGTTAAGGTGCTGTGTAAATATATAAGTTACGACTAGATGAAAATTACATGATATTCATGCAGGCATAATTTAGATGTCTATATTTGTGCTAGTAGTCCCTTTCATTTTGAGGATACAAAATGAAAACAAAAAAATAACTTATTCTCTCAAAACTTTTTATCTGAGAACTTGTTACAGGAAGATCAGACCTGTGTTTAAATTTACTATAGTTCAATATAGTAGTATATATAGTAATAGAGAAGCCCATCAGCTGATGAATGGAAAAACAAAATGTTGTATATCTATCCAGTGGGATATCATTCAGTCATAAAAAGAAATAAAGTACTGATACTGTAAGAAATAATATGGATGAACCTTGAAAACATGCTAAGTGAAAGATGCAACGCAACACAAAAGGCCTAATGATTCCATTTATGTAAAATGTCTAGAATAGGCAAATCTATAGAGACAGAAAGTAAATTCATGTTTGCTATGGGATAAGGAGAAGAATTGGGAGGTACAGAGTTTCTTTGTGAAATGAGGGAAATGTTCTGTAGTTAGGGAGCAGTAATGGTTGTACACCTTATAAATATAAAACCACCTAATTGTGTTAAAATGGTGACTTCTATGTCGCTTTACTTTTTATCTTAATAAGATTAAAATATACAGAGCATAGATTCTTGAGTGAGTTTCATAATGCTTTTCAGAAGAGGTAACATTTAACTCTTTCTGTGTATGTATGTAGAAGTTGGTAGATCTAGGTCAAGACATTCCAAGAAAAGGCACAGAATTGTAAAAGATCTCAATGATCTGGGAAGGTACAGTGTTACTGAAGTGTAACAGTCTGCATTGTGAAGAGAAACAGAAATTGTGACGTGTTTTATATGTTAGCCGTTGTTTCAGTTGGTGTATCCAGTGTATACTGTTAAAATAATGTATAACATCTTGAAGATACTATAGAAACATAGTAAAAGTGCCATCAAAATCAACTGTGGAGTCTTAATTTAGTTGTGTGTCTCCTCCACTAACTTATAATTTCCTCAAAAATCAGGGAAAGTAATTTTATTTTTATTCCCAGTACTTAGTGTTTGATTCATGGTATTATCAATGTTTGCTAAATGATGGATAAATGCAAGCTAATATCTTGTCTGTTTTTTCAGAGTGATTTGGATTGCATAGAAGTTGAACATTAATTCATAGCTATGTCTGTTTCCTTAAAGCATAAGATTTTTTGTTTTATTTAAAAATTCTCTTTATTAAATTTTCTTAAGATAAATATATTAAATATTACCATCTTTGTTTTGGAATAAACTGCTGGTCCTGGCTGGTGTGGCTCGGTTGGTTGGAGTGTCATCCGTACACCAAAAAGTATCGGGTTTGATTTCCGGTTAGGGCACATACCCAGATTGTGGGTTCAATCCCCAGTGGTTGGGGAGTATGGGAGGCAACCAATTGATGTCTGTCTCAAATCAATAAAAAAAAACCTATCCTTGAGTGAGGAACTATTGAAATTTAATTTAGGATAGCTACCACTAAAGTAGCCAACATGGGCCACATCATTCCAACTTACATTTAGATCCAACAAAATTTTAGTCAAGGGATAGGGCATAATGAAGACAAGTTTCAGTTATGAAAGTACAAACTATTTGTGTAAGTGGTTTCTTAAAGTGACATTAAGGTCCCCATTGTAAAAGGCCATTTGCAAGTGGATAGTTTTCCTCGTTAAACCATACTGTGTAGCTATGTTTTGAGCATTGGTTCTTGTCTATCTTGGAGTACATAAGACTTACCTGGAATTCTTGTTTTCTGGAAGCCAAGACTTCAAGAGGTATCTAGCTGGTTAATGGCAGAGATAAGATTTCCATTCTGGTCTGATTTTTAAGGCCAAAATCATACATTTGAGTTAATCTAGAACTTTCTTTTCTTGATGCTTTTTTTTCAGAGATTGAAACCAACAAATCCAGCAGCCCAGAAGGCTCTCACTACACCCACTCATTATAAACTGACACCTCGCCCTGCCACCAGAGTCCGACCAAAGGCTTTACAAACAACAGGCACAGCCAAGTCACAACTCTTTGATGGACTGGATGATGATGAACCATCCTTAGCCAATGGAGCATTCATGCCCAAGTGAGTTTATTTTTGTTAACATAAATTAAGTGTAAAATGTAGTGTGGGACAAAAATGGGTTTACAGTTGTATGTGAAACAGTTCTTATTATTTATTAATTAGATTATTATACAGTTATTTTTTATTTTTAAAGGGAGAGGGAGAGAGAGCCAGAAACATCGATGAGAGAGAAACATTGATCACCTGCCTCCTGCACACTCCCTACTGGGTATGTGCCCGCAACCAAGGTACATGCCCTTGACCGGAATCGAACCTGGGACCCTTTAGTCCGCAGGCCAACAACACTCTATCCACTGAGCCAAACCGGTTAGGGCTACAGTTATTTTTTTTATTTGAGAATTATAGAACATTACAGAATAAAAATGGCCTGACCACTTTTCAAGGCTAGCATAGTTAACATTAAAATATTTTAATATGCTCTTAGTTTTACATATACATGTTTTTTCTTTTATTTTTGAGATGTTAGTGCTTACATAATTTTATTTTAAGCAGAAGACACTTTTTTCTTACAAATGATCCAAACTGATTAAGAATATATATAATTTTGATTCCCATACATAGAGCTATTGAAGCAATAGTAAAATAATCGCACAGAAAAACATACAGGAAAGTATATAGAAGAGTTGTTGATAAACATAGAGAATTGCATTTAAATTATATATTAGAGCAAATATGCCCTAGAGATTTATATTTGCATGGAAAAACCCTGAAGAAAAATACATACTAAACTCTTAACAATAGTTAACATATGAAAATGTAACTTCAGGGCATTTTTTTTGTGGGTTGTTTCTTTTTTAAGATTATAGTTAGACACAGACAATGGCTTTTAAAAAGCAGCAAGTACTTTTCTAATCAGAAAGAAAACGGTTTGTTTTTTTGCTTTGGAGAGAAAGTGGGAATTCATCACTTGCAGTTCTTTGTCTATGAATGATAAGTTTAAAAATTACCACTCCTTTCTTTCCTTAAAAATATGGTGGGCTGCTGCTTCCCAAAATATGGAAAATTCAATTTTTATACATTTCTTAGAATAGCATTAAGCTTATTTGGAAGGCAGAGACTGCGTATTATTCATGTTTATGTCCCCAGCACTTAGCAAATTTTTTGGCACAGAGTTGTTGAAAAGAGTTTGGATTCACCACTCCAACCATCTCTCAGGGTAATTTCACCAGTTTCTTTGGGGTTTGCTACACACTTCTGTTCTTTGACTTCTTGTGTCTGTTTTCTGTACCTGTCTCACTTGATATTTCTGATACCAATCCTCTTCACTTTTGCCTGACACTGTTTTATGTTCTTTGTCTTCTAGTTGTATGTTTTTCATGTAAAACGTTTTATCAGTCCCTCTTCTCTTTCCTCCTCTGTCACTGTGTTCCAGTCGATGGCAGTTACTGTTTTTTAATGATCAAATTGCCCCATTTTTGGCGAGCAGTTTTCATTTCAGGATGGCTTCTGTTCCTTTCCAAGGTCCCTGATAATGTTTGGTAACTTTCTTTTATTTAAATTTATTTTATTTATTTATTTTTTTTACAAGAGAGGAAGGGAGAGGGATAGAGAGTTAGAAACATTGATGAGAGAGAAACATCAATCAGCTGCCTCCTGCACACCCCCTACTGGGGATGTGCCAGCAACCAAGATACATGCCCTTGACCGAAATCAAACCTGGGACCCTTCAGGCTGACGCTCTATCCACTCAGCCAAACCAGTTAGGGCGATAACTTTCTTTCTGTAGGATTCAATCTATACCAGTTAGGGCTTGTTTTGTGTCTTTTTTGTTAATCCTCACCTGAGGATATTTTTCCCCTTGATTTTTAGAGAGAGTTGAAAAGAGAGACAGAGAAAAACATCAATGTAAGAGAGAGAGAAAGAGAGAGAGAGAGACTAATGGATTGTCTTCCCCACACACCCCAACCTGGGCCAGGGATTGAACCTGTAACCTTGGTATGTTCCCTTTACCTAGAATCAAACCTATGACCCTTTGCGTGGGCCAACGCTCTAATCACCTGAGCCACACAAGCCAGATTTAATAATCTTCCAAAAAAATTATGTCACTTATATTTTTAAAACTGTGTGGCAATAATTGGAGTTCAAGTATGATGATACTGTCCTTCAGAAAAGATTTTTTTAAAATGAAAGTTGCTTATTGAAATGAGTCAAAGCTGAACTTGTGACCAGACTCATGCTATTTACTTTTAGTTTTTTAAGAATTGCTTTGAGAGAGAGACATTGATTTGTTGTTCCACTTATTTATACACTAGAGGCCCGATGTACAAAATTCGTGCACGGAGGATGTGTATGTCCCTCAGCCCAGCCTGCACCCTCTCCAATCTGGGACCCATCAAGGGATGTTGGACATCCCTCTCACAATCCAGGACTGCTGGCTCCCAAACGCTCACCTGCCTGATTGCCCCTAACCGCTTCTGCCTGCCAGCCTGATCACCCCCTAACCACTCTCCTGTCAGCCTGATCAACGCCTAACTGCTCTCCTGCCGGCCCAATTGCCCACAACTGCCCTTCCCTGCTGGCCCGATTGCCCCCAACTGCCCTCCCCTGCTGGCCTGGTCACCCCTAAATGTCCTCCCCTGCAGGCCTGGTCCCTCCCAACTGCTCTCCCCTGCAGGCCTGGTCACCCCCAAGTGCCCTTCCCTGAAGGCCTGCTTGCCCCCAACTGCCCTCCCCTGAAGGCCTGGTTACACCCAGCTGCCCTCCCTGCAGGCCTGATAGCCCCCAACTGCCCTCCTCTGCTGGCCCAATAACGCCCAACTGCCCTCCCCTGCAGGCCATCTTGTGTCCACATGGAGGTGGCCATCTTGTGTGTTGGAGTGACCGTTAATTTGCATATTACTCTTATTTGATCGGATTCATTGGTTGACCCTTATATGTGTCTTCACCGGTAACCGTGGCGTAACAGGATGGCACTCCTAACCAACTGAGCTACCTGTCCAGGACACTTAGTTTTCTCTTAACTATAGGGGTAGAGACTTTCCAAGTCCCAACACAAAATGAGTGGCATTCTCTGGTACCTCCATACTTTTGGTAGCTCTGGACTCCAGTTTCTGTCTCCTTAATCCCACAAGCCTTTAAAATGTCCTGTTAGGCCGAAACCGATTTGGCTCAGTGGCTAGAGTGTCAGCCTACGACTGAAAGGTCCCGGGTTTGATTCCGGTCAAGGGCATGTACCTGGGTTGCGGGCACATCCCCAGTGGGGGGTGTGCAGGAGGCAGCTGGTCGATGTTTCTCTCTCATCGATGTTTCTAGCTCTATCTCTCTCCCTTCCTCTCTGTAAAAAATCAATAAAATATATTAAAAAATAAATAAATAAAATGTCCTGTTAGCCTCTTAGCCTTCCCCTTGGAATCAGAAAAGACCTCAAAAGAAAAACAACCCTAAATACCAGACACCTCCCTGTGCCATTCTCCCCCAAGTTGCTGGTTCGGTAATTTTTTTTGTAACTTGTTGGCAGTCATATAAGAGTGGTCTGCTACCTATAGTTGTTTTGTTTTTTTAAAGAAGGAATGAAGCACATTAGTTACTCCCATGAGTTTAAGTGAGTGTTAAGATCTCTTCTATTGGTTTTTCTACTTGAAGCTTGTATACTGTGGAGGTTCTTGCCCTTAAGTAAACCTGCTGTATACAAACATGAACTTTTTAGGTATTTGTGATCATTTGAATCTTTGAATTCTTTTTTTTTTTTAATCCTCACCCGAGGATATTTTTTCATTGATTTCTTAGGGAGAGTGGGAGAAAGAGATATAAAAACAGAGAGAAATATTGATGTGAAAGAAACACATCGATTGGTTGCCTTCTGCATGCGCCCTGATCAGGGCCCAGGTTGGGGAGGATTCTGCAGCCAAGGTACATGCCTTTGACCGGAATCGAACCTGGGACCATTTGGTCCACAGGCCAAACTGACTAGGGCCATTTGCATCTTTGGATATCAGGGTTTTTTGTCATTCAAAAAAAAATTTTTTTTTAAATTGATTTCAGAGAGGGAGGGAGAGATGGAAACACCAATGATGAGAGAGAATCATTGATTGGCTGCCTCTTGCATCCCCCTCAATCCCTCTACTAGGGATCGAGCCTGCAACCCAGGCATGTGCCCTGACCAGAAATTGAACTGTGACTTCCTGGTTCACAGGTCAATGCTTAACCACTGAACCATGCCAGCCAGGCATCATCTTTTATTTTTTTATTTTTAATTTTGGATATTTTTTTTAGAGAGAGAGGGGAGCATTGATAAGAGAAGCATGGATTGGCTGCCTCCTGCACAACCCCCACCAGGAATCAAGCCCACAACCTGGGCATGTGACCTAACTGGGAATCACACCAGGGACCTCTTAGTGCGTGGGTCAGTGCTCAAGCACTGAGCCACACTGGCCTGGCTCTTGTCATCTTATTTTTAAAATCTTTCTCATTTAGTCAAGAAGGTATCTATTTACCTACTTTTTCAGGGCAGCATACTGAGTTCTATAGGAAGAGATAGTCATAAATCCTTATTGCCAAAAGAAAAGAAGGAAAATGTTTAAAAAGAGAAAAGACATGTAGAGAAATAATTGAAATATAATACATAGTGTGATGAGTTGACTAAGTGTTTGGATAAAGTTAGTGCTCAGTGGTTCAGAGAATCATGAAAAATAATTTCCAGGGAAATTTCCAGTTTATTTTGAATGTGGTTAGGTTTATTCTTCCAGATACCAGAGTGGAATATATTTGGGACCTTATGTTTATAGGAAGAGTTGGTGAGTTTAATGAACTTGTTAGGTCATTTGTAGATATATAAGAATTGAATATTAGTGCCCTTTTCAACTCCAGTTTTTAAGATAATGTCTGTGATGGAACTATGTATGCCTGGGTTTTTACCTTTTTGTCTCTGTTTATAGGAAAAGCATTAAGAAGTTGGTTTTGAAAAACCTTAACAATAGCAATCTCTTCTCTCCTGTTAATCATGATTCAGAAGATCTAGCTTCACCATCTGATTATCCAGAAAATGGAGAGAGGTAAACTGAATTCTGGTTTGGGTTGTTTCTGGTAGAGCTCCCTTTTCCCCCTTTTTTTAAAGATCAAATACTAGTTTTTTAAATATATTTTTTTATTGGTTTCAGGGAGGAGGGGAGAGGGAGAGAGAGACAGAAACATCAACAATGAGATAGAATCATTGATCGGCCGCCTCCTGCACACCCCCTACTGGGGATCGAGCCTGCAACCCCGGCATGCGCCCTTGGCCGGGAACTGAACCTGGGACCCTTCAGTCCGTAGGCGGATGCTCTGTCCACTTAGTCAAACTAGCCAGGGCCCTATTTCCATTTTGAAAAGATTCTGAGCTTAAAATTTATTCATTCTATGAAAACTTATGAAGTTTGGTGAATGTTGTATATAAGTATTATAGCAGATGAGCACCTAAAAATTAAATCATGTTTTTGTTTTTTTTTAATTCTTTAGACCTTAAAAATTAGAGCTCTTCTGATTCAATCCTGCAGAATTATTTTGATAACCATGTATATCATTTTCAACAAGGTTAACATACATTTGACATTTACCTCCCCTAAAATAAGGAATATTTTATGATAAGTACTGGAGTGATAGTCATTGTAACCAAATAAAAGAAAAATAACTTATAGAAACATATAAAATGTATAAAGAAAGAAGTGGAAGTATATGCGCTAATCTTTCGTAGTTTGGTATATATTCTTACAGTTTAGAAATCTGTTTATAAGTATATTCTACAGATAAACATAGAGGTTATACATGAATGATATATATTGTGATGTTCCTATTTCCATTTAATTTATTATAAATGCCATTTTATATTAATATGGATACATCTGCCCCTTCTTTTTAAATAACCATATAATTTAATCAGTTCTCTATTAGAGGACATTTAGATTATTTGCTGTTACTATTTCAAAATGACTCATTGAAAAATTCATTTATATATCTTTACTCCTGTTTTTTTCTCTTTGGATAAAATTTTAGTTTGAATTCTTTTTACTAAATATTTTCTTTTTAAAAAATATATTTTATTGATTTTATACAGAGAGGAAGGGAGAGGGATAGAGAGTTAGAAACATCGATGAGAGAGAAACATCGGTCAGCTGCCTCCTGCACACTCCCCACTGAGGATGTGACCGCAACCAAGGCACATGCCCCTGACCAGAATCGAACCTGGGACCCTTGAGTCCGCAGGCCAACGCTCTATCCACTGAGCCAAACTGGTTAGGGCTACTAAATATTTTCTAATATCTTTTTATTTTATTATTTTCTAATATCTCGATAATATTTATAAAATTAAAATTTTTTCCATTTTTTAAAATTTGAAACTCACCTGGTTATTTGATATAGTAAAGCATATAGTAGAGCACCTTGTTTTTTTAAACTAAAAATTTGATGCTCAGAGTCATTTATTCATGAAAATAGATCTGTTAAAAGCACAAAATCTACAGCCAGATTTCCTGGGTTAAAATTCTAACTGTAGCATTTATAGGTTTGTGACATTGGGCAAGTTACTTTATTTTCTGTGTCTTAGTTGTCTTTTTATAAACTAGAGAGAATGATAGTAACCTGTGTTACCAGATTACAATAAGTATTAAATGAGTTTTTAATATGTGGAATTACCTAGAATAGTGTCAGACACCTAGTAATGGCTCAGGAAAGGTTAGCTGTTACCATTGTTACTACTACTACAAGGGGCTGAGATACTGTTTTTACTTTCTCTTTCCAGATTCAGTTTCCTGAGCAAACCTGATGAGAATCATCAGCAAGATGGACATGATGATTCTCTTATGTCACGTTTTTATGCTAATCCTATTGCAAAACCCATTCCTCAAACCCCAGAGAGTGCTGGAAATAAACACAATAATAGCAGCAGTGTGGATGATACCATTGTTGCATTGAACATGCGTGCTGCCTTGCGAAATGGGCTGGAAGGAAGCAGTGAAGAGACTTCTTTTCATGAGGAGTCACTGCAGGATGACCGGGAAGAAATAGAAAATAGTACTTACCATATGCATCCAGCAGGTCAGGTTCATTTTGGCACATGCCTAACGTCTTACCAGTCATTTGAAATTTCTTGTGGTTTGTCACAGATTTTCAACAGAATGAAAGTCATCTATCAACTCTTAAAATGTTTTTTATTGCATTTTATAAAAGTTAACATTTAAACACTTTTCACTTAAGCTTTGGTCGGTTTGTAAATTCACATACTTTTGTAACTTTGAAGTAGTTAAATTCGTGTCATTTTAATTATCCTGGTATAATTTAAAGACCCCGAATTTTATAGCCAGAGAGACTATCCTCATACTTGCCTTAGTTTTATAAATTTGCATAGATTACTTACTAGTTTTTAAATTAAAATGATGGTAATAATTATTTCTTATCATAAAAAGTGTTTAAGATCTGAATTAGATTTAAGTATATAGACCATAATGTCTAACACGTATAAGCATTCAAATGGTCGCTGTTGCTATGGTTGTTTATCATCACCTCAGTTCTTGGCTTGCTTCCCTCCTCTTGTTCTCCATAATGAACTGATTAACTTTCTCCCAACTAATTGATGAAACAAGTAATATAAACTATAAGATTAGAAAGTCTTGATTGGATACTTAGAGCTTGCCTTATCTGTGTGTGTTGATATTACATCTCATTTTGGGCTTTGATAAATATCATTACCTTTTTTTAAAAAATAGAGGTAATAAAATTATAGTGCAAAGATCTTGTGTTCATTTCAGTGAATTTTGGAACATATATTCATATGTTTAATACCTCGGTCGAGAGAACATTTCTTTTACCCAGGCAAGTTAGTACTTGTGTCACAATCCCCAGAAATCAATCACAGTCTGATTTGTCTCATAGATTAGTTTTGCCTGTTCTTGAACTTCATGTAAATGGGATCATATATACATATTCTTTTTGACTCTTAATTTATATGCGATTGTATCCATGATTTATATATCAACACTTTTTGCTCAGTAGTATTTCAATATGTAAATATGCCACATTTGGTTAATCCATTTTCTGTTAGTGAACATTTGGGTTTTTTTGCAGTTATTCTTGAACTGTCTGTAAAATTTTTCTATATTTAGTTATCTTATTGCCTTTATATAATGTTCAAAGCATTTAAGAATAAGCCAATTCTGCCCAGCCAGCATGGCTCAGTGGTTGAGCGTCGACCTATGAATCAGGAGGTCACAGTTCAATTTCCTGTTGGGGCACATGCATGTGCCCGGGTTTCAGGCTTGATCCCCAGTGTGGGGCATTTAGGAGGCAGCTGATTCATGATTCTCTCTCATCAGTGATGTTTTTATCTCTCTCCCTTCCTCTCTGAAATCAATAAAATATATATATACACACACACATTTCTCTTTTTCTTTTTTTTAATATATTTTTATTGATTTCAGAGAGGAAGGGAGAGGGAGAGAGAGTTAGAAACATTGATGAGAGAGAAACAGCAATCGGCTGCCTCCTGCACACCCCCTACTGGGGATGTGCCCGCAACCAAGGTACATGCCCTTGACCGGAATTGAACCCGGGACCCTTGAGTCTGCAGGCCGACGCTCTATCCACTGAGCCAAACCGGTCAGGGCTCTTTTTTTTTTTTTTAAGTAAGCCAATACTTCTGGTCAATTGGTGCCCCAAGGAAACAATTTTATACTTTCACATTAAGAATCCCAAGTATATATACTTGTGTGTGTAGATCTACATGAATTCATTATGATGCTCCTCTTTTTTTTTTTTTCCCACATATCCAGCCTAGATTTTTTGTTTTTCATTTTCCCATTGACCTTGTTTGCCACCTCTCTGTTTATTTACTTAGGTTTTTGTTTGTTTTTATTGATTAGAGAGAGAGAGATAGAAACCCACAACCTGGCCATGTGCCCTGACCCAGAATTGAGCCGGTGACCTCTTGGTGCATGGGGTGACACTCAAACTATTGAGCCACACCAGCTGGGCACCACCTCCCAATTTAAAATTTCATTCCCAGGATTGACAATCCTCTAAACCTTGCCAGTAGAGAAACAAGTTATTATACAAGTAGGCATTACTGTGGCTGGACTTTAATCTGATACTGGCCTAAAATTGTTTTCTCTCATAGAGCAGGTTAGCCTGACCTCTACATATAAATGGAACAAGGAGTGATTAGAAAGAGCATATCAGTGCTCTATTTTCTTTGAATTCTTCAGAAATCTACCTAGTTGTTATTTTTAAAAAAATAACACTAATTATATAGACCTTTAATTTTTCATTTGACTTTGGGACTTTCTCATGTAGAAAATTTTCTAAGTACTGGATTTGGGATTTTAGTTTTATGTATATAACTGAATTACTATGTAAGCAGTTTCATTCCACCCTGGTTTTGGTATCTTCAGGTATTTAACAAACAAACAAACAAAAATTAAACAAACTTTCCCTGGAATGTATTTTATAGAATGCCTTTCATAGTGTAGTGTTTTAATGGGTGTCGGTGAAAAGGACAATTACAGTTAATACGATATTTTCTGTTTCTTTTATCATAGGCATTGTTCTCACTAAGGTTGGTTACTATACTATTCCATCTATAGATGACCTTGCTAAAATTACCAATGAAAAAGGAGAATGTATTGTCTCTGACTTCACTATTGGTCGTAAAGGTGAGTATAAGTTTAGGAGTTAGTAGTGTACAAGCCAGAGATCTGCACTTTATTTTTGTAATTATATAAAGGAAACTTTTGATAGCTGAATCCATTTTTCCCCCTACATTTGAACCCACCTTGGCCTGAATAGCAGACAAGTAACTAAACAAGACTAGAACCTTATAACATTCTTTGGTAGCTATTTTGTTCGTTACAGTTTTCTACAAGAAAATACTGTAAACAGCAAGGAATACTACGTGAGAAAATTGAATAGTTAACAAAAGATGGGTAATATTTAGGTTCAACTTTATATTATTAAATTATTACAAATGTAATTTCTTTGAGAAAAGCAGGTATCGTATTCAAAAAAAGGCACAGGTATCTTAACTCATACTACAGATACAGTGCTAAGAGTTGTTTATATGGCAGCTATATAGGTCTTTGGTAAGAGATTTAAGAAGACTGTTTTGAGGACAACATAAATGCTATGAAAATACTGATGTTAAACCAGGTAACAATGTATTTGGTGTCACCCATACATATTATGGATGAAATAACCCATTCAGTGATATTGCTGGGTGATTGAAAATATTAATTTTTAAAGCAGCTTGCTCCTTCTGATAATTAGAAGTTTAATGTAGGTATTTGCCCTCTATACAGGATGAGTTTTTAACTATTTGCTCTGACTTATAGGTTATGGTTCAATCTATTTTGAAGGAGAAGTGAATTTGACAAATCTAAATCTGGATGATATTGTACATATCCGAAGGAAAGAAGTTATTGTCTATTTAGATGATAACCAAAAACCACCTGTGGGTGAAGGACTAAATAGGTATGAACTTATTTATGTATTTAGAAAATAATCAGCTAAATCGCAGTTATTTCTGAACACAGATGTGTCCATATTATACATTTTTCTGCAATTTGCTTTTTTGACTTAGTGTACAATGTGGAATTATTGTTTCTCTACTTTCATTTAAAAGTATAAATGATAAATGCTACACTATGACTTCTTGACTCTTTTCCCCTAATATTTTCAGGTCCAACTGTTAGTTTCCAAAAACAATTTAAGTAGTTGTTTTTTTTGTTTGTTTTTTCACTTTTTTGTGGTGACTATGCTTAAGCCTTTCTCTATATTTTAGTGTGAGATATTAGCTTCTGATATCTCTTAGACAAGTGAAAGGGCCACAGTTAAAATTGTTTATGTTCACAAATTACCAAGATTGAATTATGAAGGAATAGAAAATCTGAACAGCCCTATAACTAATAAGGAACTTGAATCAATAGTCAAAAACCTCCACCTCAAAAAAAGTCCAAGACCAGATGATTTCTCTTTTTTTTCTCTAATATATTTTTATTGATTTCAGAGAGGAAAAAAGAGATGGAAACCCCAATGATGAGAGAGAATCATTGATTGACTGCCTCCTGCACGCCCCCTACTGGGGATCAAGACTGCAACCCGGGCATGTGCTGTGATTGGGAATCGAACTGTGACCTTTTGGTTCACAGGGCCATGCTCAACCACGGAGCCATGCTGGCTGGGCAAGATCAGATGGTTTCAATGATGAATCCTACTGAACATTTAAAGAAGAATTAACACTGATTCTATCAAATGCTTACAAAAAATTGAAGGGAATATACTTCTGAACTCATTCTATGAGGTAGTCGTTACCCTGATTCCAAAGCTAGACAAAGACCTTGTTACAAAACTACAGACTAATATCATGATGAATATTGATGTAAATATTAATATTGATGTAAATATCAACAAAATATTAAACAAGAATTTAACAATACATTGAAAAGATTATACACCATGACCAAGTGGGATTTATTCCTGGAATGCAAGGATGATTCAACACATGAAAATAGATCAGTGTCAGTACATCCCACATTTACAGAATGAAGAAAATCACATGATAATCTCCATTGGTTCAAAATAAGCATTTGATAAAATTCAATATCATTTCATAATAAAGACATTCTGCAACCTAGTGCTAGAAGAAAATTACCAGGTTGTATTTGAAAAACCCACAGTCTAACATCTGAACAACCCTATAACTAATCTGGAAATCAGAGCTAGAGTAATTAAGCAAGAAAAAGAAGTAAAAAGCATTCACATTCAAAAGGAAGAAGTAAAATTATCTCTGTTCACAGATGATTTGATCTTACATGAAGAAAGTCTAAAGATTCCACTAAAAAAACAACAACTGTTATAACTAGTAAATTCAGCAGGATACAAAATCAACATGTAAAACTTACTTTCTTTACACTAACAATAATCTGAAAATATTAGGAAATTAATTTCATTTATAACATCAAACAGAATAAAACTCTTAGGAATAAACTTTACCACGAAGGCAAAAGACTTGTACACTGAAAAATATGAAACATTGCTGAAAGAAAGTACAATCAACAGAATGAAAAGGCAACCTACAGAATGGGAGAAAATCTTTACAGATCATGAATATGATAAAGAGTTATTAACCAGAATATGAAGGAACTAAGCTCAACACAAAGATTTAAAAAGGGACTTGAATACACATTTCTCCAGAGATGGTATACAAATTGTGAACAAGCATATGGAAAGATGTTAAACATAACTAATGATTAAGGAAATGCAAATCAAAACCACAATAAGCTATCACATCCATTAGGATGTTTAGTATAAAAAAGTAAGTTTTTGCAACAGTGTGGAAAAATTAGAATCTTTGTATATTGTTGGTAGGAAAGGAAAATGGTACAGCCATTATAGAAAAGAGTATGATGATTCCTCAAAAATTTAAAAATAATCCAGCAATTCCACTCTAGGAATGTATCCAAAAGAATGAATACATAGGCATTCATTCTATGAATGCAAGACATACAGAATGAATAGGACACAGTCCTTGAATAATAGGACATAGTCCTTGAATTCAGGTATTGATATTAAAAGGATACATTACCTCTGTTATAGTCATCTTTATTTTACTTAATGGCTAATACTATGATATTCCTAATAATTCATTCTTCAAGCATTTGTTGTTCATCGATTGTAGTTGCTGCTGTTATTACTGTTCTTAAGTACAATAGCGCTCTAAAACCTTGACTAAGACTTAGTTCTTAGCACTGGACTATGACCACTGGATTCTATCAAAGATACATAACCTAAATAGTTATTAAAATTAGATTGGAAATAAGTGATATGCCATAGTAGTTTGGAATAAATGGAATTTGACTCTTGAACCAAGTCCTGAGCTAGTTGATGTTGAGTAATTCCTTGCTCTTGAGCTTATCAATTGACAAGACTCAAGTTCATGAAACATCTGCAGAGTAATTCCAAAGTAACATAGGTACCTTTATTTGCTATTTCTATAGATATTAGTTGGCTTTCTGGGCTTAAATATGAAACACTGACATTTTACTTGGTTGTATGTTACAGGAAGGCTGAAGTTACATTGGATGGAGTTTGGCCAACAGATAAAACTTCCCGTTGTTTAATAAAGAGCCCAGATCGACTTGCTGATATCAACTATGAGGGGAGATTAGAAGCAGTTTCAAGGAAACAGGGAGCTCAGTTCAAAGAGTACCGTCCTGAAACGGGTTCTTGGGTGTTTAAGGTATAGTCACTTGATCTTGTTCTTATTAACTGTTGTGAGAGTCACAAAATGTTTGTGCTGGAAGTGATCTGCTCTTAAATTCTCTTTATGTTCAAATTAGGGAATAGATGTAGAGATACATCATGATTTGCTCCAAATTACACATCTAGTTATACTCCAGAACAATAGGAATTATTATAAACTTTAACAGAGGCTCAGTGCACAAAAATTGTGCACAGGTGGGATCCTTAGGCCTGGCCGGCGATCGGGGCCGATCAGGTTCCCTGCCTCTCCACCGCCTCTTTCCCTCGCTCCCTCAGTGCCCTGCCACTGCCATGTTCGCCCGCTATGTTCTACGCTGCCCCCCTGGTGGTCAGCGCACGTCATAGCGAGCAGTCAAACTCCCGGTCTCCCATGTCAAACTCCCAAGGGGACACTTTGCATATTAGCCTTTTATATAGAGAGACTAGAGGCCCAGTGCATGAAAATTCGTGTAGTGGGGTCTGGGGGGGTCCCTCAGCCTGGCCTGCCCCCTCTCACAGTCTGGGATCCCTCAGGGGATGTCCTACTGATGGCTTAGGGAGAGGGAATGGGCCTAAGCAATGGGCTTAACAATTCAAATCCTCTTCATCCTCTGAGCATTTAGATACACTTCTAAGGTGTGATTTTCTAATATGTGGCATTATTTAGGGATATAAGCAGGATTTTTGTCTCTTTAATAGATCAACTCTTCCTAAATAATTGTCAGTCTTTTAAAGATATCTGGGATGAGGAGGTTGACTTCCTCCCTTCTTTGATAGTTTAACTCAGTGGTCAGCAAACCACGGCTTGCGAGCCACATGCGGCTCTTTGGCCCCTTGAGTGTGGCTCTTCCACAAAATACCACGGCCTGGGCAAGTCTATTTTGAAGAAGTGGCATTAGAAGAAGTTTAAGTTTAAAAAATTAGGCTCTCAAAAGAAATTTCAGTCATTATACTGTTGATATTTCGCTCTGTTGACTAATGAGTTTGCTGACCACTGGTTTAACCAATTGGTTTCTTTTTCTTCTAGGCCAGTTGTATTATTTCACTTATTCAAGGTTCTTGTGTTGGTAGAGAACAACTAGCCAGTATATAGATGTGAAATAGTAATGGCTCTTTTGGATTCATTTGTTTAGAAATTATGTGAACAATTAGTACATGCATCAAACATCATCTAAATCTTAGAAAAACAGTAAAGTGACATTTCATTGTGTTTTAAATAAATTTTTTATACCTTTTTTTAAAGCTAATTTGCAGAATAGCAAGTACACATATGGTGGAAGCTCTTCTGAATAATAGTGTTAAAATGGATTTTGTTGGATTCTTCTCTTCCGTAGGTGTCCCATTTTTCTAAGTATGGCCTTCAAGATTCTGATGAAGAGGAAGAGGAACGGCCATCCAAAACTAGTACAAAAAAGTTGAAGACGGCCGCTTTGCCGCCTGCCGGTCAGGACACACCATTCCAGATGGCTCTTAATGGCAAACCAGCACCTCCACCCCAGGTAGAGAAAGGACAATGAATTTGAACGGAATCCGTGATACAGAAGTTAAAAGAAAGTCATTCAGCTAGTGCAAAGCTGTTTTATGACCCCCCTGGACCTTTGAAGAGTACAAATATATTGCCAATAACATTGAGACAAATACAAGGGAGGTGGGCATGAGGTGGTACTGGCATCTGTTGTTTTTTTTTTTACTTGAGAGATTTAAAGAATTCTTGTCGTTTGGATCATTCATTCTGCAGATTGTCTTTCTTAAACAACTCCCTCTCTCACATTTGGACTTGCTGAATTCTCTGCTCAGTGATCAACTTAAGATAACCTTTGCTTGTGTGGGTTGATGCAAAGTAAATCCTACTTTTATTGACTATTGATGTGCAAGTTTAATCTTGTTCTTTATCTTCATGATTTTTTTAAAAGCTCAGTTAGTCTTTCTGCAAGGGTTTTTAACTTCATTTTTCTCGAGCTGTTCACTTATACTTCAGGTAACATCTTAGTTTTTGTATTATAACAATCCATAATCTTGATGAAAATAACATTTTAAGAATACAAATTATTTGGCTTGGGAGAGTAGGTGCTGCATTGTTTATTGCAATTATTTGTATCATGCTCTTTTTCAGTATTGTTAAACCAGCGTAAACCTTTGTCCTTGTAAGGAAAGGTTTGTAATTTAAATATCAGGTAGTTTTGCCAACTATAAAAGATTTACTTTCATTTGAATGTTGTTTATATTCAATGAAGTTACAAAATGTTTTTTTCTTTTGCTGCCATACTCCCTCAAAGAAGAGAAATTGGTATAGAATTACTTTGTAAAGAATCCTCTACCTCTCAGCTGCAGAATCTTTGAAATTTTCCATGCTATAATTCATATCAGCTGCTGATTTATGCAATTTTTATGATTTATTAAATAATTTCTTAGGCATTTTCTGGAGATTGTTGTGTATGTATGTTCATGCTTGCACATACAGAGCGAGGGAGAGGGAGTGATGAAATTGGGAAATATATTGACCTTTATGTTTATAATCTTTATAGCATTTAAAATACCCATAAGAAATCTCTTCTGAACTAAAGAAATGCTATAAATGGATTTGGTTTTCTAATTTTGCATGTTCATTTTATCTGAATCATGTAGTTTTTATAATCTCTTTCCAAAGTGTTTTTTTTTTTTTAATATATTTTATTGATTTTTTACAGAGAGGAAGGAAGAGGGATAGAGAGCTAGAAACATCGATGAGAGAGAAACATCAATCAGCTGCCTCCTGCACACCCCCCTACTGGGGATGTGCCCACAACCAAAGTACATGCCCTTGACCAGAATTGAACCCGGGACCCTTCAGTTCGCAGGCCGACGCTCTATCCACTGAGCCAAACCGGTTTCGGCTCCAAAGTGTTTTTTTATCGTAATATGTATTTCTTAGAATAAGAGTCAGATAGCCAGTAGTAATATGGAGGACCCTAAAAATATAGCTGTGGGGCAAAGCTTCATCTGTGGACAGATGAAAATTGACAAAAGTTGACTACTAGTGATTTTAGGCTTTTTAAATTTTAGAATACAAATAGTAACAGGTAATTATAAATCCCATGTTGGCACTTGAGTAGGTGAGAGATCTTTGACAAACTGAGCCCCAAAAATATTTCGGAACAAGTTTTAGGAAAAATAGGTGATAAGGATCAAAATGGGCAAAGGGAGTATAGTGAATATGGGGTCTGTTTCAGAGATCTTATTTGATGGAGGAAGTGGGTGGCCTTTGACCTTTTTTTGTAGGGGAAGCAGAAATGGATAAGAGTTGTTTAGATACACAGGTACAGTATTAAAACAGTAAGGTGGGATTCTAGAGAACTATTCATATTTCCCAGTGGTTGCACAGTTTTTAGTACCAAAGACCTACATTTTATTTGGCATGAGAATACTTAAGCCTTCTACATGAACTGGGAATAGATAGCTAAGTCTTCTCATTCCAGAATCAATAGGGCTATCTTCATACCATCACCTGGCCTCCTTAGAGAGGTTGATTTCCATGATACAGTATTCTTTCAGGCTGTTGTTTTCTTCTTCTCTGTGTACAATTGCAGGTTCTGGAAAGACTTAATTTTATGTAATCTCTTTTATGCCTTTTAAGTTAGTGAAAATTCTAGCAGAAAAACCTTCACATAGATGAATTAGGGCAGTTGCAGAAACATTTGTTTGGTAGTTAGGACATTATTTCCAAAATGCTGATAGGAGATCTAGTTTTTAGCTCACTGCATCAATACCTTCAAGTAAGTTTAAGATATTTTGAAGGAAAAAGGTGGTTGGGATTTATTTCTTTTTTAAAAAAATTTTTTTTTTTATTGATTTCAAAGAGGAAGGAAGAGGGAGAGAGAGTGGTGGAAACATCCACGATGAGAGAGAATCATGGATCGGCTGCCTCCTGCAAGCCCCCCAACTAAGGATCGAGCCCACAACCTGGGCATGTGCCCATGACCGGAATCGAACCTGGAACCTTTGAGTTCTCAGGCCAATGCTCTATCCACTGTGCCAAACCAGTTAGGGCTAGTGGTTAGGATTTAGAAGTAAATTCCATTTCACCTATATTCTTTTTTGAAAGATAAAATGGCAGCTATCTGAATTTATCTAATACATCAATATATTTTAATGTATATTTTATATTTTTATGTAATTTATATATTATACACATATAAAATCTATGACCACAAGCCTGTTTGCTTCAAATATTAATGTTAATTTTTATTGATTTTTTTTTTCCTTTTTCTTTAGGAAGGGGAAAGGAGAGAGAGAGAAACGTTGATGAGAGAGAACATTGATTGGCTGCCTCCTGCAAGGCCCTACCAGGGATTGAGCCCATAACCCAAGCATCTGCCCTGACCTGGAATCAAACTGTGACCTGGTTCATAAGTTAAAGCTCAACCACTGAGCCACACTGGCAGGATTTTCTCCAGAATCTTAAAGCATAGAAATAGATCTGTCTGTAGCCTCCCCCATAGGTAAAATATAGTATCATCTTTGCCTTTTGACCATTATCTAGCTTCCAGTTTTGTTAAAGCAGTCCTTGGGGATTGGTCACATATTAAGTGGCAATTCACCATGTATCCAAACATCAATTTTTCTACAATTATAAATGGGTGCAGTCATTCTTTTGGTAACTCTTGACACTTTGTTTGTTAATCCTCACCATTGGATACATTTTCCTTTGACTTTTAGAGGGAATGGAAGGGAAGGGGAGGAGACAGAAACATCAATATGAAAGAGAGAGACATCCTTGGTTGCCTTCCACTAAGAGCTGGGGCTGGGAATGGAGCCTGTAGCTGAGCTATGTTCCCTTGACTAGATTTGAACCTGGGACCCCTTAGTCCATGGGCTGATGCTCCAGTTACTGAGCCAAACTGGCTAGAGCAACTCTTGACACTTTTATTTATTTTTTATTTTTTAAATATATTTTATTGATTTTTTACAGAGAGGAAGGGAGTGGGAGAGAGAGTTAGAAACATCGATGAGAGAGAAACATCAATCAGCTGCCTCCTACACACCCCTTACTGGAGATTTGCCTGCAACCAAGGTACATGCTCTTGACTGGAATTGAACCTGGGACCCTTGAGTCCGCAGGCCAACGCTTTATCCACTGAGCCAAACCAGTCAGGGCAACTCTTGACACATTTAAACATAAAGGAATTCTTCCCAGATTCAAATTGTTCCTGATAATATTACTTTGTTTTCTCTTTCGGGAAGTTAGAGTAAACAGTCCTTGTATCTTAAATGGTACTGCACCAATAGAGTCCAGCTGACATTAGGTTTCAGTCACCCAAAAGATAAATTCAGGCCCCACATTGTATTATCTAGAAATTTATTTTTAAATGTTTTCTTTAAAACAATGCAGTTACTGGAGACTTTTATATTTGTGCCTTTTATTCTCTTTCCCAATGGTTTCTGGCTATAAGGCAGTGAGGGCAGGGAGACCCTGTGTACACTGGAAAATGATACTACAAAAAGGTGATTCTATGAACCGTCATTTGGATCCCAAGTACTTTTGGGGGGGATTTTTGAATAATTGTTTAATCTTTTGCAAAAATGCTACCTCTTGTGTAGAATGGTCAGAATTTAATATTGCGATACCATATTCTGAATAAACTACCTACCATATTCTGAATAAACTACATATGTCTTGAAGCTCTATGTCTATTTGGTGTAATTTAATGCTGCTTCCCTGATCTTTCTGCTGTCTACAGAGCCAGAGCCCAGAGGTGGAGCAGTTAGGGAGGGTTGTGGAACTGGACAGTGACATGGTAGATATCACCCAGGAGCCAGTTTTGGATTCCATGTTAGAAGAGAGCGTGCCTGAGGATCAGGAGCCTGTGTCTGCCTCAACACACATTGCATCTTCACTGGGAATTAATCCACATGTCTTACAGGTGAACTCCTAACCCATCCCTATACTACAACAGGAAGCCAAACTAATATTTATTTCCCTTGTATAACCTCAGGTGTCTTCCTTCATTTAAGAGCATTGAGTGCTCACTGGAATAAGAAAAAACATGGCCCATGTTTGAGCCTTATTTTCCCATTCAGGGAGGAAAGGCTGGTTTGAGATCAGAAGGCCTGGACTCTAATTCCAGTTTTAGAAATATTAGTATATGACTTTAGGCAAGTCACTTAATAACTATGAGCACTGGTTTTTCTCTATAAAAATATTACGTTGTTTGCTTCATAGAGTAGTTTTGAGGCTCTTGAAAGTGCTCCACAAAAGCTAGAAGTTAAAAACAAAACTAATAGATGCAGATTTCTTTAAGCTCTGTCTCAACTTCCCCCTGCCGATGCCTTTTGGCCTGTTAGGAGTTTAGCCTTTGGCTTATGTTTGACTTGGAAGAGGAGTATTAATAACTTCTACCCTTTAGGTACATACACGTATAATTGAGTCAGTTATACAAATGTTATTTCTGCTCTGGCACAACATTGAGGCAGAGTGATTTATTGGTTGTTGTCAACTGCGTTTTTCTTTTATGACCTTTGGATTTGGTGGAGCGCATTCATTCTATAGATATTGCCTTTTTAGATCATGAAAGCATCATTACTTGCTGATGAGGAAGATACAGATATGGTCCTGGATCAACGCTTCAGCCACCTTCCTTCTAAAGCAGATACTTCTCAAGAAATCTGTTCTCCCAGACTCCCCATTTCAGCATCCCACTCATCAAAATCCCGTTCATTAGGTACTGTAAAAGATGCTATTTTATAAGAACACCATAAAGTCTTGTTTTTTACATATCTTCTAAATTGAATCAACTTCTCTAGCAAATACCCCCTAATGGCTATGACCAGGATGTCAACAGGAAATGTACTCATACATATCTGTTAGGTGGGGCCAGTTTTTAAAAACCATGATTTGCTTTATTGTTGCCAACAAAAAAGTTATATGCAGAAAAAAGCATTTGTGTTTTGTGTAGATTTATGTTTTCATTTGCTTATGAGTGTGAATCAGATAATCTTAATTTCCTAATTTCTATGAGGCCTTTGAGGAAATAGCAAGTTGTCCTGCACTATATTTACTTTGCAGTTCTGACACTGTCCTTATTGCCTTTTAGGGGCAAATATTGCTTCTCATAATGCACAAAACTTGTCAGATTCTTACTTTTCTCTAAACGCTCCCAGACTCCCAGGGAAGTCATTACATATTTTATTTTAAAACTTGCCCTTTTCTAGTGGGCTTGCATCTATGGGTGTGAGATTACAGATAGAGTACTGTTGTCAACAAAGGACATAAGCAGATGTAATGTCGAAATATTGAAAAGCAGAGGAACTACCGGGAAGAGATTTGTTTATGTTGTCTTAAAAATTAAACGTTTAGCCGAAACCGGTTTGGCTCAGTGGATAGAGCGTTGGCCTGCAGACTGAAGGGTCCCGGGTTCGATTCCGGTCAAGGGCATGTACCTTGGTTGCGGGCACATCCCCAGTAGAGGGTGTGCAGGAGGCAGCTGATCGATGTTTCTCTCTCATCGATGTTTCTAGCTCTCTATCCCTCTTCCTTCCTCTCTGTAAAAAATCAATAAAAGTATATTAAAAAAATAAAAATTAAACATTTATTTTTCAATTCTTTGAGTGCCTTAATACATTAAACTTCCTTCTTTAATACTTTAACTAGTAAAGCATCAGTTAAACATTCACAAATCTGTTCCATGATGGGCACTATATGAAAATCTCATATTTCAATAACTGACTCCTTGCTTTAGACAGGAACCATATAAAAGTTGGAAAGCAGGCAACAGTAACAAGAACTGTCTTCTGAAAGGCACATGTGCAATCACAATTACAAGATGCCTCAGTTGAGCATTACAGTGGTAGGACTTTGATCTTATTAACTAAGCTTTTCATATAGACTAAAAAACCGTTATATTTGGCATTTTGATAAAGGGCATGAGCATTGATATCATCTTTCAGTCCTGCCAGGTAAGTAGCCTTGTGGATTTGGATTTGAGCCCAGTTTTTTTTACTTGTAAAATGAAGATAATAATATTCCTCATTCAATGAAATTATTGAAAGATGAAATGAAACAATGTATACAAATGCTTATGCAGAGTCTGCTACAGATAAGTGCTAGATAATCTTTTAAAATGATAGTAGTTGTATTTATTAATGTTGCTATTGTTGATATCATGAGAATTCTTGCCTTGATTTTCTGGTTGGAAGAGTAAGTTCTACAGTATCTGATTTAACCTGCTCTGGTTTTCTGTATCTGATTTAGTAAGTTTGGTAAAACTATAATTTCAAACTCACTGATTATTGTTGTTCAAGAAGCAATAGTCTATATTTTCTAATAGCTTTTACTCCCCTCCCCTTATTTTAGTTGGTGGGTTACTACAATCAAAATTTACAAGTGGAGTTCTTTTTTCACCAAGTGCCTCTGTGCAAGAATGTCGCACTCCCAGAACATCATCGTTGATGAATATCCCATCCACATCTGCTTGGTCTGTCCCTCCACCCCTGACCTCTGTGTTTACAGTACCCAGCCCTGTCCCTGAGGTCCAGTTGAAAACAGTGGGAACTCGCAGACAACCCGGCCTGGTCGCTCTTGAAAAGTCTGTTACCTATGGCAGGGGGAAACTTTTGATGGACATGGCCTTATTTATGGGACGCTCATTTCGGGTTGGTTGGGGACCCAACTGGACTCTTGCTAATAGTGGAGAACAGCTGAGTGGCTCTCATGAACTGGAAAATCATCAGACTGCTGATTCTGTGGAATATGGATTCCTGCCTAACCCAGTAGCTGTTAAATCGTGAGTTACATTTCCTTATGCTTTTTGAGAAAGGCAACATGGTAGGTGAGAAAAAACTTATCATAAGGAAATTTTTCTAGATATATTCTTAGCACAATTTTAGATAGCAGAAGATATTTATGTAATTAAAAACGGAAATGATTTATAGTAAGATAACTCCATTTGTACCATCAAGGTAAAGGTAATATCTAGTGGTTAAACTTTTGTTAGAAAAGTAACAGTCCCAAAGCTAATACTGCAGGATTCCTTGGGCTTCATCTTTTTATTACATTAGTCATTTTATTTATTTTCTCATGTAGGTATTTACCATTTCTTCATATATAAGGTATATTCTCAGCTAAACACATCTTGTATCTTTGACCTGATAAAAAGAACATATGAATTGTGGGTAATCCATAAGTATTCGGAAATAAGGTGACAACTGATAACTATATATGTTATGTATTTCTACACAATACCCACCATTAATTTTTACATGTGTGTGCTTATAGTTCTATATATTCTATATTATACGATACAGATTACAAGTATAGTTTCCTGGGAGTTATTAGGCAGTATGTATACAGTTGTCTTGTGTAAAATACATAATAGTTTCCTATTTACTTTTTATAATTATAACAAATTGCTCTATCTTTACAGATTAAGTGGCTATGATCACTTATTATTCATAGACTAGAGGCCCAGTGCACAAGATTCATGCACTGGTAGGGTCCCTAGCGGCTGCTGGCTGCCTCCCTTCCCCCTAGTCGAACTCGCAGACAACTTCTGGTCAAAGGGACAATTTGCATACTGCACTTTTATTATATAGGATTTTAAAGTTGACTTTGAAGAAATAAACAACAGATCTTTTGAAATTCAGTTAGGAATGTTGATCCTAAACTTGCGTTATGCATGGTGTTTTGATATTTTGGTGGTGGTTAATATCAGTCTTAAAAATTGAATCAAGTCCAGATTGACTATATGTTTATCTTAATTTGGAGTCTTTTGATACCTTATGAAGAATAATTTGAGAAATGGGTATTACATAAATTTTGGCCCTTGGATTTTATAGTGTCTAGATATATGCTGAAGTGGGTTCCAAGTCTAACTGATACCTATGAAATCATATTTTGCATTCTATTTGTAATCATAAAAAGAAGCCATTTTGGTTGTAGGAAAATTCTAGCATCTGTCTTATCTTTATTTTCTATCTTGTTTATCATTTGCCCTTGTAGCCTAAATGAGTCCCCATTCAAAGTTCATTTGGAAAAACTCAGTTTCAGAAAAAAGAAGCTGGATGAAGACCTGCAATTATACCAGATACCCCTGGAGCTCAAATTAAAACATAGCACTGTCCATGTGGATGAGCTGTGTCCTCTCATTGTTCCCAATCCAGGAGTTGCTGTCATTCATGACTATGCAGATTGGGTTAAGGAAGCATCAGGAGATTTATTGGAAGCACAAAGTAAGTATGGACTAGGCTTCTGTTTGATGTCCTAGGAACGGGGGTGGAATATGTGTACATAGGAGGATAAATTTCAATGTGCCAATGTAATAATTTAGGTGGATGCCTGAGCACTTGTCTGCAGTTGAGTTGGATGAGCAAAATCCCAAGCAAGGAGAAATTATACCATTGTTTACAATTATTCTTATGGCCATTAACATACAAGTTTTTGTTCAAAGGAACTGTAGCCAGTCAAATCTGGATTTATGAAATTCATTCCTTCCCCATGCAGAGAACATAGGAAGAGAGAGATTTGTTCCTTCTTACCTTTCTAAATTTTACCCATTCTTCAATGTCCAGCTCAAGTCCCACTTGGTCTTCCCAACAATTTTTGTGTTTTTAGCTCCCTTCCTGGCGTATCTCTATAACAATTGTGACTATGTTTTTCAGAACTAATACTTTGATAATGGTCTTTTTTCAGTTTGGGAACTTACTATTTCAAATAACAGAAAAACGATAATTACATGTTTCACAGTATTTCATAACATCACCTCTATTGAAAAACGGAAATTATTTTAGAATGTTCCATACCACACATTTAGGAATTCTGTTCAGTTTTTTGTGTTTACTTCCGTAGTCGTCTTTTCAAACATGTGAGTCATCTTCCCAGCACATACTTGTAAACAGTGTTTCCTTTCTATTTTCCTTCTTGAGGGGCAATATACATAGTGGTTAAGAGTATAGCGTTTAGACTCATACTTCGGTTTGAATCCTGGCTCTGCTACATATTGCCCGTAACATTGAGCAAGTCACTTAGCACTCTAGCTCACTTCCTCATCTGCAAAATGAAGATAGTAAGTACTACCAGTATATAGTCACATTATATACTAAGTGGGGCAAAAATAGGTTTACAGTTCATATGTAAAATATTACAATAAATAGTTATGCAAGAATAAACTTTTGCAAATTCACACCTGTATATTAGAGCTGACTTACTCTTAAGTGCTTTGAATACAGTCATTTAAACTCACTAAATGTAAACTGTGCCTATACCAGGAGAGAATAAGCCCTCATAAGTTTTTAGAGCACTTTATAGTTTTTAAAGCATTTTGTAAACAGAATTTGATCAAATCAAATGACTTTTTTCCCCTTATCATTTGAGATTATTTTAGCCATAATTAGGCTAGAGGAAACTGTTTAAAGGAGCATCGAGTTACATTTGTTGTGTAAGTACCACAGAAACATAGAGTGAGCAAGCAGTTATACCACACACCTCTCGAACTTGTAAGACATAGCTGAGTAAGGTAGAGATATTCAGGGAAATCAGCTTGAGTGGTTGGGTAGTTACTAATTTATGTATTTTTACACCACAATTAGAGTGATGCCCCTCTGTAGTTACTGTAAGGCTTTATGTCATAGCATTGATTTCCTGTCTCTTCCTTAGTTGTGAAGCAGTGGAGCCTAACATGGACATTATGTGAAGCTCTATGGGGCCACCTGAAGGAGCTTGACAACCAGCTGGATGAACCCAGTGAATACATTCAGATTCTGGAGCGAAGAAGAGCTTTCTCTCGTTGGCTATCCCAGACTGCCGCACCTCAAATTGAGCAAGAGGTCTCCTTAACCCGGAAAGACAACCCTGTGGAGGCTGTTTTTAGCTACCTCACGGGCAAGAGGATCAGTGAAGCTTGCTCTCTGGCCCAGCAATCAGGTGAGCATATGGTCCTCCTCTATACCTCTGCCGATTCCCACTCGCTGTCGCTATCCCTTAATTGTGGATTTGCTTTTGTCTTCTAACATAAGTATTAAGTATAGACTTCCCAGGAAGATTGCTGGTTCCTCCGGAATAGGGACTGTGTCTTCTAAACATTAAATTTACTTAATTAAAAGTATTTGAATTTTATATGCTATGTACACACTTGTAATAAAACTAGAAAATGCAGACAAGCAAGAATTTCTATAATGCTATAAAAGATTATGAATCATTAAAGAGATAAAGTTATGCTCACCAGCACACTTAATGTAATGGAAGAGGATCTTAAGGAGTGTCAGAAGTCAGATCCTTCACTTTATTCACAAACTGTTTTTTCCCCCATTTTTTTCTCCTTACCCTAAGATTAAATTTTTGCTTTACTACCTCTGCTTTCAATCAGTGGTAGAATAAGTAAACAGAAAATCAGGTGTATAGAGTACTTGAATACTGTCAACCAGTGTTACCTGTTAATTACCCAACAAGAATCAATAACCTAAACTTTTACCTTAAGAAACTAGCAAATGTTAAACCTAATGGTAGAAGAAAGGAGGAAATAATAAAGATCGGACAGAAATTAGTGAAAAGGAAAATATAAAAACAGAAGTCAATAAAACTGAAAGTTCATTTTTTTTTAAATGACCGAGAAAATCAGTTTTTAAAATGTTTCTATTGATTTTAGAAAGAGAAACATTGATCAGCTGCCTCCTGCACATCCTTTACTGGGGACTGAGCCTGAAATTCTAGGCATGTGCCCTGGCCATGAATGAAACCAAAGACCTTTGGTGCATGGGATGACACTTACACCAGCCAGGACAAAAGTTACTCTTTTTTTTTTTTTTTTTATTGCTTTCAGAGAGAGGAAAGGAGAGGGAGAGAGAGAGATAGAAACATCAATGATGGGAGAGAATCATTGATTGGCTGCCTCCTGCATGCCCCACATTGGGGATTGAGCTCATAACCCAGGCATGTGCCTTGACTGGGAATTGAACCATGACCTCCTGGTTCATAGGTCAGTGCTCAACCGCTGAGCTACACCGGCTGGGCAAAAGTTAAAAATTTTTACACTGACGATGAGAAAAGGAAAGACACAAATTGCCAAAGACAGAAGTAAAAGAATGAATATCATTACTAACCCTACAGAAAAGGGAATATTATGAGAAAATCTATGACAACAAATTTAACTACTTAGATAAAAATGACAAATTTCTAGCAAAGTATAAATTAATCAAAACTGCCTCAACCAAAAGTAGAAAATCTAAATAGATCCATAACAAGTAAAGAAATTGGGTTTGTAGTTTAAAATCTTCACTCAGAAAAACCCACATCCAGATGTCTTCACAGGTGAACTTTTATATTTATAAAGATGAATTAATACCAGTCTTCTACAACTCTTCTGGGAAATACAGGAAGGGAGCTTTTTTCCAACTCATCCTAGGATGACATTATTAATCAAAGCGAACCTACAAAAAACCTACAGCTTGGCATTATACTTAATGTTTGAAAGACTGATTGATTTTACCCTAAGATTAGGAACACCATTTCTGTACAGTAATGGTTGTTGTAGCCAGTGTATTCAAACAAGAAAAAGAAGCAAAAGTTAATACAGATTAAAAAAGAAGCGGTAGAACCCTGGCCGGTTTGGCTCAGTGAATAGAGCGTTGGCCTGCAGACTCAAGGGTCCCAGGTTTGATTCCAGTCACGGGCACGTACCTTGCTTGCGGGCACATACCCAGTAGAGAGTGTGCAGGAGACAGCTGTTCGATGTTTCTCTCTCACTGATGTTTCTAACTCTCTATCCCTCTCCCTTCCTCTCTGTAAAAATATCAATAAAATATATTTAAAAATAAAAAGGAAGCAGTAGAACTCTGGCCACTTTTCCTCAGTGGTTGGATTTTCGACCCACGCATCAAAGTGTCTTGGTCTTGATTTCTGATCAAGAGCAGTACCTGGGTTGCAGAATGCCTGGTACCAGTTGGGAAGTGTGCGAGAGGCAACCATTTTCCCTCCCCCCCCCCCCCCCTCTCTCTCTCTCTCTCTCACTCCCTCCTTCCTCCACTCTCTCTAAAAATCCATGGAAAAAATTTCCTTGGTGAGGATTAACAACAACAAATAATAATAAAGGAAGAAGTAAAAATGTCTTTATTCACAGCCAGCATGATTCTGTATGTAAACAGTCCTATGAAATTCACAGAAAATGTATTGGGACTAACAAACTAGTTCAACAAGGTCTCAGGATTCAGGGTCAATATATAAGATTTAGTTGTATTTTTGTATTTTAGTAACAAAAATCTAAAAGTGAAATTTTGAAAAATCCATACATAATAGCATCTGAAAGACTAAAATACTTAAGGAATAAATGTAACAAAAGTGTAAGACTTATACACTGAGAACTATATAACATTGTTGGAGAAATAAAAGATCTAAATAAATGAAGAGACAGTCCATGTTCATGGAATATATCTCAACCTCGGCACTATTGGCATTTTTAGCGGGCAGTTCTTTGTTGTGGAGGCTGCCCTGGCATTGTAGGATATTTAGCAGCATCCCTGCCCATCTACTCAAGAGTTCTCTCTCTTCTAGTGGTGACAACCAAAAATATCTTCAGATACTCCCAAATGTTCTCTGGAGGGCAAAACTGTCCAAGTTGAGAACTCAGCACTGATGGGTTGAAAACCTCAGAATTATTCAGATGTCTGTTCTCCCCAAATTAATCTTTATCAGGTAGGGCAAAAGTAGGTTTATAGTTGTTCATATGTAAAATAATGATTAATAAAGAATAATTCAAGCATAAACTCTGTTTCTCATACTCACAGCTATAAACATACCTTTGCCCCATCCTGTACATTCCACACAGTATCAAAATCTCCAGCAAAGTCCTCATCCTTACTTGGAATTGTAAAAAAAACCTCAACAGTTATCAGTACTTTCTGAAAAAATTCTATAAAGACAATGTGCTGGCATAAGGATGAACATACAGGTCAAGGGAACAGAAATAAGAATCCAAGTATAAAATTCTTTCACTTATGGTTAGTAAATTTTGACAAAAGTGCCAACACAATTTAAATATTAAGTGTCTTTTTAACAAATAATGCTTGGTAGTTGGATATTCACATGTAAAAAAGATCCTTTACACCATACACGAAATCAACTTAAGGAAGTACCATAGAATCCTGTCATTTGCTCAAGTATATGTTCTCATCAATGGGAAAGTCTGTGTGAAAAGTCAAGAATTGTCAGAAGCTGATTGGTTGTATGATCAGAACAAAGAGAAATGATCTAAATGATTGTATCAAGACATACCAGTTTCTTCTCTGAATTTGACCATCTTTAGTGTGTCCCGGGATGTTTACATTTGTTGGATATTGAATCCTCTCTTTGGGGTTCTGTAGATACACAGAAATAGTCTTTTACTTTTTCCCTTTATTATTATTCATCTAGAATATTAGCAGCGCATGGTCAGGTGGGCCCAGCACTTACTGAATGAATCATAGTCCAGTCATTCTTTTGTTACCTACATACATCAGAGAGACAGCTTGACCTAGCAACACATTTCCAGATGTGTCCTGATGCATGATTTCTTTCCTCCAGGCCTCTTAAGTTTATGAAGGAAACTGTTATGAGAGCCTTTGTTTCTATGAGAGCAGTACTTAATAGTCATTTAAGTACTGACCCATATACGTAAACAAAAGGACTTGACTTTTAGGAGGTTTGTACTAGGAGACAGAATTTTTCTCAGCTCATCATAAACCAGAATTCTACACCTCATATTATGGGTAATTAGACTCACTGTTGTCCCAGCCCTTTGTACTTAAAAAATTTTATTAAAAGAGATTATTAGACCTGTGATATTAAAAGATTCAGCCATTCTCTTTATATCATACACATACATTTTTCCTTTAGGTTTGAGTTTGCTATTTCTCACTGTCATTATAAAGCACATTCTAGTTGGGCTTGTTATCAATTTTGCCATCTCAAGTTTTCACTACAAACCTTTGAATCAGATGCTATTTTCCCCCATTTTATAGATGAAGTGCCTTGTCTAGGGTCACAGAAGTAACGTGATAGTAGATCTTTCGGTGAACTCTCTGTATATTGTACAATCCATGTGTAATTTAGGCTAACCTACTTTGAAGATTTTCTATCCAAGCAGAAAGTGGTGAGTTCTTGATCAATATTTTGGCACTACAGGGAAAGCAGTCACAGGTGTTCAGTTCTCTGTCCTGAAGGCAGGAAGAGATAAGGTAATGCCCCCAAGTAATATCACAAGGCTAAATCCTCAGTATCACCGAGCACTTCTGTTTTTCTTACAGGAGATCATCGTCTTGCCCTTCTTTTATCCCAGTTGGTGGGTAGCCAGTCTGTCCGAGAGCTGCTTACCATGCAGCTGGTGGACTGGCATCAGCTCCAGGCTGACTGCTTCATCCAGGATGAGAGATTGCGCATCTTTGCCCTGTTGGCTGGAAAACCGGTATTTTCCTCTTTTCTCATAAACTCATATTTTCTCAAATTCAAGATTGCTAAAGTTAAAGAGCCGTCTTTGTAAATTGTACATTATATGTAACCTAAGCAACTTATTTTAGGGGAAATTTTTAATGGAAAATTATAAGGGTACAATGTGTACATTGTTTTAAAAAAAGACAAATAACAAGTTATATAGAAATAAAAATGTTAATATTCACCATACCCCGTATCATAGTGATAACAACATAACTAATTTGTTGTCTGTCTTTCTAGACATATTTAAGTTTATATCAAAATACATGTGTGCAGCCAAAACCGATTTGGCTCAGTGGATAGAGCGTCAGCCTGTGGACTGAAGGGTCCCGGGTTCGATTCTGGTCAAGGGCATGTACCTGGGTTGCGGGCACGTCCCCAGTGGGGGGCGTGCGGGGGGCAGCTGATCGATGTTTCTCTCTCATCGATGTTTCTGACTCTATCTCTCTCTCTTCCTCTCTGTAAAAAAATCAATAAATTAAAAAAAATACATGTGTGCATATTAACATGAGTGTATATTCATATAACGTCTATTATACATAACAGTTATGCAACTTTTTTTACTTTCTGTGTATGTATACTTTTCATGTTGGGCAGCCTCATTTTTTAAAAAATACGTTTTTATTGATTTCAGAGAGAGGAAGGAAGAGGGATAGCAGTGTCAGTGATAAGAGAGAATCATTGATCAGCTACCTCCTGCATGCCCCCTGCTGGGGATGGAGCCTGCAACCCAAGCAGGTGCCCTCACCAGGAATCGAATTGTGATCTCCTGGTTCATGAGTTGATGCTTAACCACTGAGTCTTACTGGCCCAGTAGTCTGATTCCTTTTAATGGCCACTTCTATTCCATTTTATGGGTACTGTACCATAATTATTTTTAGCCAACTCTCTGTTGCTGTCTACCTGTATGATTGCCAGCTTTTTAAAAAAATATGTTTTCATTGGTTTCAGAGAGGAAGGGAAGGGGAGAGAGAGATAGAAACATCAATGATGAGAGAGAATCACTGATCGACTGCCTCCTGCATGCCCCACACTGAGGATCAAGCCCAAAACCCGGGCATGTGCCCTGACTAGGAATTGAACTGTAACGTCCTGGTTCATAGGGTGACACTCAACTTCTGAGCCACGCAGGCTGGGCTGATTGCCATCTTTTTTAAAATTTTTAAAATTGATTTTACAGTGAGGAAGGTAGAGGGATAGAGAGTTAGAAACATCGATGAGAGAGAAAAATCAATCAGCTGCCTCCTGCATGCCCCTTACTAGGCATAGATCCCACAACCAAGGTACATGCCCTTGATCAGAGTTGAATCTGGGACCCTTCAGTCTGCAGGCCAACACTACCCACTGAGCCATACCAGTTAGGGCCTGATTGCCATCTTAAAGTTAATTTCCAAAAATGAAAAATGTGGTCAGAATTTATTCACATCTTTTTAAGTTTTAGAAGTTGGCAACTGTGCGCAATACAAAGACCTCAGTGGTTCTTATCCCTTCTCAGACCAGTAGTTACCTAAATTCACCCCCATCACCTACCACCTAGGGACTGTATTTTATTTCTGGATTACTAACACTGTTATTTAGATTATTTAAAATGTATATGAATAAGTATATAACTTGCAGACCTGGGCAGTAACAAGGTAAATATAATTTGTAGCTGTGAATGTGATTTTTGTCACCTGCAGGTGTGGCAACTCTCAGAGCAGAAGCAAATTAATGTGTGTTCCCAGTTGGATTGGAAACGCTCCCTGGCTGTCCATCTTTGGTATTTGCTTCCACCAACAGCCTCCATTTCCAGGGCACTCAGCATGTATGAAGAAGCATTTCAGGTATGTGTTTCTAGTAGAGCCAAGGAACAATCTGGTAGTGCTGTTTTTGCCAGAGAAAAAACCTTCAAGTCACATTTCATAATACTTTTTCTCTGCTTTTTTTGGAAATACCATAAAGTTGGAAAGAACCTCAGAAATTTGATGGGAAACTTTTTCCCTTTTTTCTGCCTCTGGACAGTGTCTGCTTCTTGTTTCATTTAATAAGATGTGTTTCCATAACTGACTTTTTTTTTCCATCAAATGAGAGGGTTTTTCTTCATTCTTAGTGCTGTCTTTGGGAATTCCCTGATATATACTGCCTGACCTCAAACTTGCTATAGCCCCAAATTAGGTCTAAGATTTTCTTCTGAATGTTCACATTTCATATTCCTTCTTAGTGAGTGTGGACGTTAAAATATTATTACTGTGTTTAATGCCATCATTTTTTTCAGTTGTTTGTGGGGTGTTTTTTTTACTCTACATTTTTATTATCTTTGATTTTATTTGTCAGGTAAAAGAGAACACTAAAGAAACAATGTAATAATAATTGTGGCAAGAAAAGTGGTGGGATTAATGAGAGCTATCTAAAATCTTTGGCAGTCCCTTGAAGACAAGTGGAGTATGTCACCAACCTAAATTAAGTTTCAGATCTTTGACACATTCCTTTAGAGGGTGTCATATGCATGTCTTGAGTTATTGAGACATGATGGCATCTTTGAAACACACTAGGAGCTGAGGTATTGTTTTATCAAATTCTTACCTTCAGAATACCTCCGAGAGTGACAGGTATGCCTGCTCTCCACTTCCTTCATACCTGGAGGGCTCTGGCTATGTGGACGAGGAGGAACAAGACTCACGGAGAGTACTTCAAGATGTCTGCTTTCACCTTCTAAAACTCTACAGTGACAGGTAAATCAAAGTTACACATGAGCTCTTGGGAGTCCTTTCCCTTTCATACATGACCAAATTGCTATTAGTCTGTATAAACCAACAAAATGTAACTTGTAGTAGTTGAGTATAAAGATCCTTGGAACTAGACTTAGAAATCTAAAATTTATTTTAATCAACTTGAATGATATACACTTTGCACATACTAAAGTATGTGGTTTGAACATTTTAACATAACTATCATCACAACTATAAAATCAGTTTTAAAAACAGATACAGGGCTGCCTTGGGCAGGTGGCTCGTTTGGAGCATTGTCTCCTGCACTGAAAGTTTGCAGGTTTGATTCCTGGTCAGGGCACATACCAAGGTTGGGGGTTTGATCCCTTGTTGGGGCACTTGTAGGAGGCAACTGATCTTTGATTCTTTCTCTCTCAAATCAATAAAAGCATCTCCTCGAGTAACAATTAAAAATAGATATAGAGCTGTTGAGGTTTTCTATATATTCTTTTTTTTTTTTAATAAATCTTTATTGTTCAGATTATTACAGGTGTTCCTCTATTTTTTCCCCCATAGCTCCCCTCCACCTGATTCCCCACCCCACCCCATGCCCTTACCCCCCGCCACTGTCTTCATCCATAGGAGTAAGATTTTTGTCCAATCTCTTCCCGCACCCCTCACACCTGCTTCCCCTGAGAATCGTCAGTCCACTCCCTTTCTATGTCCCTGATTCTATTCTATTCACTAGTCCATTCTGTTCTTCAGATTTTTTATTCACTTGATTTTTAGATTCACTTGTTGGTAGGTATGTATTTGATGTCATTTTGTTGTTCATAATTTTTATCTTTACCTTTTTCTTCTTCTTCCTCTTCTTAAAGAATACCCTTCAGCATTTCATGTAATCCTGGTTTGGTGGTGATGAACTCCTTTAGCTTTTTCTTGTCTGTGAAGCTCTTTATCTGACCTTCAACTCTGAATGATAGCTTTACTGGGTAGAGTAATCTTGGTTGTAGGTTCTTGCTGTTCATCACTTTGAATATTTCTTGCCACTCCCTTCTGGCCTGCATAGTTTCTGTTGAGAAATCAGCTGACAGTCGTATGGGTACTCCCTTGTAGGTAATTAACTGTTTTTCTCTTGCTGCTTTTAATATTCTCTCTTTGTCTTTTGCCCTTGGCATTTTAATTATGATGTGTCTTGGTGTGGTCCTCTTTGGATTCCTCTTGTATGGGGTTCTGTGCGCTTCCTGGACTTGTACGTCTATTTCTTTCACCAGGTAGGGAAAGTTTTCTGTTATTATTTCTTCTAATAGGTTTTCAATATTTTGCTCTTTCCCTTCTTCTGGCACCCCAAAAATTCGGATGTTGGTTCGCTTAAAGTTGTCCCAGAGGCTCCTTACACTATCTTCATATTTTTGGATTCTTTTTTCTTTTTGTTTTTCTGGTTGGATGTTTTTTGTTTCCACATATTTCAGATCTTTGGTTTGATTCTTGGGGTACGTTGATCTACAGTTGAGTTTCTGTTGAGTGTATGCTTCATTTCTGACTGATCCTTTTCCATTTTTTTGGCATTCTCATTAAGCTCCTTGAAGGTCTCATCAAGTTTCTCAGCGGTTTTTAGAAGATTCTTCAGTAACCTTATAAATGTGGTTCTGAACTCTATGTCATCCAGTAGTTTGCTTTCCTCCGTTTCTTTCATTCGTGACATGTTTCTTTGTCTCCACATTTTGGCTGCTTCCCTGTGTTGATGGAGTAGCTTTGTGTGGTAGGTGACCTATAGGGGGCAGTAGCTCAGCCTCCCCAATCACCTGATGTGAACGCTCTTGGTACACCCCTTTGTGGGCTGAGTGCAAAAACTTGGTGCAGTGAAGCCTTAATTGCTGTTGGTATACTGGGAGGAATTGACCTCCAGGCCAATTAGCTGTGAGCACTCACTGTGTCTATAATGGAAGAACTGCTGCGCTGAAGACACACTTATGGGGCAGGACTTGTTTCAGTGGGGCTTTGGTGCTCACTGAGTCTGCCTCTTGAATGTGTCACTTATGGATGTGAGGAGTTCAAATCTGGTGTCTCACTCTGACCACTAGGTACACTGGCTTCTGGATCTCCAATGGGGTGCAGGTCAGCTACTGTCTGAGGCCACCCAGCAGGAGCTACAGTGAGAGCTACAGTTTTCTCCTCTTTGCTTGGGGTTTGGAGGTTTTGGAGCTGTCTGACCCGGGCTGCAAGTTCGCTAGGTTAAGCTGCGATAGGGCAGGCCTTTCTTATGCTAAATATGCTGCTTGGAGCTTGGGTGGGTTTGTAGGTTGTGCAGGGTGGGGTCTCAGGGTGTCACTAGGCTAGGGCGTGGCAAACAGCAATGGCTGCTAGTTAGCCGGCTCTGTGTCCCCAACGGCGTTCCGGAGTCCCGTGCCCCACTGCCATAAACAATTATTCCTGCGCGCAGCTCTGCAAGCAAGCCACCCTCACTGGCAGACAGTCCAGCTTCTCCCCGTAGGAGTTTGGGTCCCCCACGTCTTCCCAGAAACTGTATTTCAGAGTAGTTGGGGGCTTGTCTCCCTTTGGGTTGAAAAAAGCAACGCCCGCCACCAGCCCGGATCACGCGCCTCTGTACCTCAGCTTTTCAGGGCTCGTGCACGTCTCAATGCTCTTTTCTCTTTCCTTCTAGTTGTAGAACTTCCACTCAGCCAGCTTTCCTGTGGTTCTGGGTGATAGACGTTTTGTCTTTTAGTTGAATTTTTGAAATGGTTGCGCGAGGCAGCAGTTTAGGTGTTTACCTACGCCACCATCTTGGATTCCCCTTCTATATATTCTTGAGTTAGTTTTAATCATTTGTTTCTTCTAATAAATTTGTCTAATTCAAAGTCACCAAATTTATTGGCATAAAATGATAACATTTCTTTGTTAATCCTTTTTCTTTTTTTTAAGAGAGAGAGAATGGAAGAGAGAGGGAAAGAAAGAAAAAAATACCGATGTGAGAGAAACACATCGATTGGTTGCCTCCTCCATGTGTCCTGAGCGGGGCCTGGGCCAGTGAGGAGCCTGCAACTCAGGTATGTGCCCTTATCAGGAATCGAACCTGGGAACCTTTGGTCCACAGGCTGACGCTCTATCCACTGAGCCAAACCAGCTAGGGCTTTATTATCCTTTCTAAATGTCTGTAGGATCTGTAACTATGTCTTTTTCTTTCCTGATATTAGTAATTTGTGTCTTCTCTCATTTTTCTTAATTAGTCTACCTCAATTTTTGGTTTCATTGGTTACTTCTATTACTCATCTAGTTTGAAATGGATCATAAAGTTAATGTTAAACTTAAAACAATTGTTCATTGCACCCTAACCAGTTTGGCTCAGTGGATGGAGTCGGCCTGCGGACTGAAGGGTCCCAGGTTCGATTCTAGTCAAGGGCATGTACCTTGGTTGCAGGCACATTCCCAGAAGAGGGTGTTCAGGAGGCAGCTGATCGATGTTTCTCTCTCATCGATGTTTGTAGCTCTCTATCCCTCTCCCTTCCTCTCTGTAAAAAATCAATAAAAAAATATATATATATATATATATATATATATATATATATATATATATATATTTTGCTCATTGGAAGCCTGTTAAGGAATGAAAAGACAGATTGGGAGAATATATTTGCAGTTCATATATCTGGTAGAGAACTTGTATCCAGAACATTATAAAGAGCTCTCAGAACTCAATAAGAAAACACACAACCCAATTAAAAAATTGGGCAAAATATTTAAGCAGATGTTTCACCAAAGATCTGGATGTCAAGCCATGAGAAGACGTTAAGCATCAATAGACAACAGGGACATGCAAATTAAAGCTATCATGGGATACCACTACCCACCTAAGAATGGCTAAGGATTAAAGAAACCTACTGTACCAATTGTCATGGATGTGGAGCATTTGGAATTCCCATACACTGCTGGTGAAAAATGGAAAATAATATTGGCACTTTGGAAAACAGTTTGGCAGCTTAAAAAGCTAAGCATACACTTACAGACATATGGTCCAGCCATTCAACTCCTAGGTATTTACCCAAGGGGAATGAAAGCATATGCCAAGTGCTGATGATAGTAGCTTAATTTATAATGGTCCAAAACTGGAAACAACCAAAATTTTCATCAACAGTTGCATGAATAAACAAATTTGGTGCATCTGTACAATGGAATACTGTTCAGCAATAAAAAGGAATGAACTTTTGATACACACAACATAGTGAATGAATCAGAAGACAATTTTATTTAGTTTTGAAAAAGAAGAGAAGAAAAAAAGAATACCCTATAAAGTGTACCTACTATTTATTTCAGTTTATGTTAAATTCTGAAAAATACAAACTGATATATAATCACCAAAAGGAGAACAGTGGTTGCCTGAGAAGGGTCGTTATAGGAGAAGGATTACAGAGGGGCAAAAGGAAAATTTTGGAGGTGATGTGTATATTTGTTGACTTGACCTTGGAGGTAGTTTCACATGTGTATAGATATGTTAAAACTTAGGAAAATTGTATAGTTTAAATATGTGCATTTTATCATATTTAATTTTTTTATAAGAGGAGGGATATCTGAAGGTGTCAGAAATAAAGAGACCAAAACCAGAATGAGATAGTAAATCTTATTCTCATGAAAGGTAGACTTGCTATGACAAAAACGCTTACATAAAATTCACATCCTGTCCCTTAAAAATAATCTAGAATTGTACTGTCCAGTATATGTGAATTGTGAGTTAAATTTTTAAAATTTAATTACTTATTCACACTAGCCTTATTTAAGTGTTTAATAGTTACATGTGGCTATTGACTATCATATTGATCAAGATAGGTTATAGAACATTTTCATCTTCACATAAACTTCATTTTGATAGCACTGGTTAAGAAGAACTCTACTCATTATTTAGGGAGTTGTTAGAAAGTTATAAAATGTCTGGGGTCTTAGGTGACAGGGGAAAGTTACTGCTTGGTAATCTAAGCTCCAAATCCTTAAAACTTGCAGGTGTGCTATCTTAGTTTATACAGTTCTTATGATCTGGGAATTCCAAGCTAGGAACTTAACAAATAAACTGGTTCCCCAGTGGAAGAAAAGTAAATGTCAGTGTAGGGACACTTTTAAAACCCAGGGCATCTGGGTTTCTATATAAAGAATAATACCCACTGCAGACAAAATCAAAGGTAAGAATTATAAGCCATATCTGAGTCAACATACAGACTATAGCTTACTAGTCATGAAGACTAGTTAGCTATTTAAACAAACAGGGCAATTAACACAAAGAGCTTCAGATAGAATAGTTTGAAAGGTACTAAGGTATATATTTTTTAAATGTTTAAGAAAAGTGATTGACACTATAATGAAAGAGTGGAAGGGTCAGAGCTGTGGGGACTGCCGGTATGAAGATGGTAGAATATATAGGCCAAACAAATACCAGCAAACCTGTTATATCACATAACCACAGAAGAGAAGGTGTGTCTCTTTTTTTTTTTGGTAGGCTATATAATCTGGCTGAACCTAGATGCAACAGTGTCAGGAGACTATGAGGCATAAATACTTCTGCTCTCAGGTGCCTGCCTTTGTTGTCTTCTGAGTCAAAACCAGTTGACATTCAGTGCAGATGGTCTGCTGGCTGGATATTGTAACTCTTAGCACATTCTCCTTTTCAGACATTATGATCTCAACCAGCTGCTGGAGCCTCGAAGTATAACAGCAGATCCATTGGACTATCGCCTAAGCTGGCATTTGTGGGAGATGCTGCGGGCTCTTAACTACACTCATCTCTCAGAGCAGTGTGAGGGTGTGCTGCAGGCCAGTTATGCTGGCCAACTGGAAAGTGAGGGGCTCTGGGAATGGGCCATCTTTGTCCTCTTGCACATAGACAACCCAAGGTGAGTGAGAAGCCATCAAACCCACTGGGTGCATGTTACACTGCAGGGCAGTGCCAAAGGAATTAGTCTCGGTGTTGAATTCAGCAAGTAAGTGTTTAGAATGTATTTCGGGTCCAGCCTTGTGATAAACCTTAAGACCATTCAACCCATAGCCCAGAGTCTATATTCATGTGAACAGGCTAAAAATGAAACTGTCTTTTCCTCCTGGGATCGGGCCTAAACGGGCAGTCGGACATCCCTCTCACAATCCAGGACTGCTGGCTCCCAACTGCTCGCCTGCCTGCCTTCCTAATTGCCCCTAACTGCTTCTGTCTGCCAGCCTGATCATTCCCTAGCCACTCCCCTGCCAGCCTGATTGATGCCTAACTGCTCCCCTGCCAGCCTGGTCGCCCCTAACTGCCCTCCCCCGCAGGCCTGGTACCCCCCCCCCCCAACTGCTCTCCCCTGCAGGCCTGGTCCCTCCCAACTGCCCTCTCCTGCTGACTTGATCGCCCACAACTGCCCTCCCTTTCAGGCCTGGTCCCTCCCAACTACCCTCCCCTGCTGGCCATCTTGTGTCTACATGGGAGCAGCCATTTTGTGTGTTGGAGTGATGGTCAATTTACATATTACTCTTCTATTAGATAGGATAGAGGCCTGGTGCATGGGTGGGGGCCAGCTGGTTTGCCCTGAAGGATGTCCTGGATCAGGGTGGGCATTCCCTTGGGGCGTGGGGCGGCCTGGGCGAGGGGCCTGTGGTTGTTGCAGGCCGGCCACACCCCCTGGTGACCCAAGCGGAGGCCCTGGTATCTGGGATTTATTTATCTTGTATAATTGAAACTTTGTAGCCTTGAGCAGAGCCAAGCCTCCTGCTTACTCCACAGCTGGCTGCAGCCATTTTTGTTGGGATTTATTTATCATCTATGATTGAAACTTTGTAGCCTTGAGTGGAGGCCTGTGCCTGCCAGGGTATGCGGAAAGCTTGGCTTCCTCCATTGCCGGGGAAACCCAAGCCTCCTGCTTGCTCCATAGCCGCAGCCATCTTGGTTGGGTTGATTTGCATACTTGCTCCTGATTGGCTTGTGGGCATGGCTTGAGGGTGTGGCAGAGTGCTGGTTAATTTGCATATTACTCTTTTATTAGATGGGATTATTGTTATAATTGTTCAATTTTTAACTAGTTATTGTTAATCTCTTACTGTGCCTAATTTTTGAATTCAACTTTATCATAGGTATGTATAGGAAAAACATACCTATGTTTTTATATATAGGGTTAAGTACTATCCATCATAGCTGCCATCCACTGGGGTCTTGGATGTGTCTTCCTCAGATAAGGGGGAGGGGACTACTGTATGCAAAAATAAGTGTTGACGGAGCTGCCTCAGTGGGTCTGATGCAGTGGCTTAGTAGGGAGGGCCCCTGCTTTTTTCTGCTGGCTTTCTCCCTCTCTGGCCTTTCTTTGACATCCAACCACTCGCACCCCTCAAGTTTTCAAGTTTGATAGTACTGCATTTACCAGTATAACCTTCCTTAGATTCGTAATGCTTTGGTTCCCTTTTCTTCGTGCTGTGACTTTTGGAGGGGTTTTGTTAATGGTGGCAGCATGGCAGTACAATAATAACAAAAACAAGCATTTATATAGTATTTTGTTTTATATTCCTTTTAATATGTTTATACTCCGTTGTACTTTACAAATATTGACTTATTTAATTCTCATAATGAACCTATGAGATACACTCTTTTATTTATTTTACAGATGAGCAATCCAAGGCACAGCGCGATTAAATAACCATTGCTTAGAGTCACATTTCTAGTAAATGGCAGAGGGCAGCTTCCAACTCAAAACACCCAGAGTCTGTGCTTTTAATCACTGTGCTGTGCTATCTGTAATGTTGCGTGGTATGAAAAGAAGTTAGTTTTGTTGTTGTCAGAGTTGCCTGAATTCTGGGTCCACCATGTACTCATTTTGACCTAGAGCAGTGGTCGGCAAACTCATTAGTCAGCAGAGCCAAATATCAACAGTACAACGATTGAAGTTTCAATCGCACTGTACGTGCTCACCTGCACGTGGTATTTTGTGGAAGAGCCACACTCAAGGGGCCAAAGAGCCGTATGTGGCTCGCGAGCCACGGTTTGCCAACCACTGACCTAGGGTAAAGTACTCTCCAAGCCTCAGTTTTAATCTATAAAATTATAGTATTAATCCCCATTCAAAGGTGACCAGGAGATTAAAGGAGTAAAAGTATAAAGCATTAGTGCAGCCTTCCCTTTAAGGAGTTTTGCTTTCCTCTTCCCTTCCCAGGAAGCAAAATGACCCCAGACTATCCCTGTGAGTTTAAATAGACACTAGAGGCCTGGTGCACGAAATTCATGCATGGGTAGGGTCCCTACACCTGGCTGGCAATCAGGGCCGATTGGGGCCTTTCTTCCCCCGGCTGCCGGCCTGGGCCTTCCATCATTCCACGCTGCGCCCTGGTGGTCAGTGCACCTTACAGCGAGCTCTCGGTCGTCAGACTCCCAAGGGGACAATTTGCGTATCAGCCTTTTATTATATAGGATACGGGGAATTTCACATGGTAGAAGGCAGGCTGATTTGATGACTAATAATTCAAAGTTGGCTGTGGGGAAGCAGATCCTGTTTGCTGGGGTGGGGATGGGGATGGGAAGTGGGAAGAGGCAGTTGTGAGACTGGGAATTCTTGAAAAGCCTAGGAGTTCAGAGAAGAATCTAAGATGAGAATAATTTTGGATTCAACTTAAATGGCTGGTCACTTTGCCCAGGTAGAAAAGGACTCTCCTCAGGGGACCTTAAGAGAAACAAAGTGAGTTTAGCCTAAATCTAGAGGTGAAGGAGAAAAATGAATTAGGAAGGCTGATGGCTTTGAGAAAGAAGAACAAGGAAATAAAAAAGAACCAGGGAGAGACAACAACTTTGCATACTTGTACTGACCATGTGGGAGACCAAAGGGAGAAGGTTAGAAATGAACTACAGAGGACTGCTCTGTGGAGTGTAGAATTCCTATCCCAGTCCTGATCTATTACTAGAAAGGAAATAAAGGAGCAGTCCTAGCTAGGGAAAGCCTTTCCGGGCAGTGGCAACCTTCCCTAGAGTATTAGTTTCAGACTTTTTTAACCATGAAAATACAATGTGCATAGACACTTTCTATTCCATTTTATTTAAAAAATAAATGCTGCTCTAGTTTAGCTCAATGGATAGAGTGTCAGTCTGCAACTGAAGGGTCCTGGGTTCAGTTCCATTCAAGAGCCTGTGCCTCGGTTGTAGACTTATCCCCCGGTCCTGGTTAGGGTGTGCGAAGGGCAGCCAACGGATGTGTCTCTTTCACATTGATGTTTCTCTATTTTGTCTCTCCCCCTCCCTTCCACTCTCTCTAAAAATCAATGGAAAAATATCCTCCAGTGAGGATTAATTAAAAAAATTTTTTTTAAGTAAATGCTGACATATTGGCTTTTGGGTTTGTTTGTTTTTATTTTTAGTGAGGTTTGAGGTGATCCACTAAGGATCAAGACCTGAAGTTTGAGAGACTGTCCCAGTTTGAGCTGTCTGAGGCAGCCTTCTCCATCAGTGAGGATGAGATTCATTCCAACTTATCTCTTCCTACAGCCTGCGTGAGAGAGCTGTTCGAGAGCTACTTACCCGGCACTGCCAGCTAGTGGAGACCCCTGAATCTTGGGCTAAGGAGACTTTCCTGACCCAGAAGCTTTGTGTGCCTGCTGAGTGGATTCATGAGGCCAAAGCAGTGCGAGCACACATGGAATCCGACAGGCACTTGGAGGCCCTCTATTTATTTAAAGCTGGTCACTGGAACCACTGCCACAAACTCGTCATCCGGCACTTAGCTTCTGGTGAGTGCTTCACTCTAGGGTCTGCGGCTCCTGAAATAACCCCAAATTATTCCACCTTCTGAACTCCATGGCGAGTCAGGCCAGAGATACTCATAGTATGGGACATGGAACATGTGAATCAGACCACACCTTGTGAAAGCTCTCATGTAGATAAGGCTTGGCCAAAATGAAGGGCTGGAGGGGCTGGGCTGGGTAGACAGCAGTACTGTTACATTATCGTTTTCCAGGAATATTCTTGACATGTGCTAATTATGTTAAGCTTTGTTTATATAGGGAATTTTATTTACAACACCAGAAATATCTGTTTGGAAAACTGGAGCCAGAAATTCACTTTTTTTTTAAAAAAAAATAACTACTTGAAATTCTCAAGTCTGACCCAGCATTGTTTCCTCTTCCTTCTTATCTTGGCTTTCTGCCATGTTCTTCCTCTGGGCATTTTTGGGAACCATGTACTTGGGCAGACATAGTGCTCAATATTTTGTTTTTCAGATGCCATCATTAATGAGAACTATGACTACCTGAAGGGGTTCTTGGAAGACCTGGCACCTCCAGAGCGCAGTGGCCTAATCCAGGACTGGGAAACATCTGGCCTTGTTTACCTGGACTATCTTCGGGTCCTTGAAATGGTCCACCAGATACAGCAGGTACCTGAGTTCCTTAACTACTACCTGGTTTTCCTTTTCCCTGGCCCTTAAAGAGACTTCATAGGTCTGAGCAGCAACTTGAAAATTCATTGGCACCAGAGGTAGCACTGTCAATGCAGAAGGGCATTTTGATGAGGCTATTGATGCAGCTGTTTTGACTTGACAGCTGTATCAAAATTTAAAAAACTTTTTTGTGTTTATTACCAAGTGTGTACAATAGACTTTCTGCAGTTTCTCTGTAGTCAATCTCCTACTCTTGTCCAGCCCTACTTTGAATAAGCTTGGGATGAGCTACAGAAAGTCAGAGATTTGATTAGGATAATTCACACATCATTTGTTATGTTTTAAAATGGCAAGCATTACAGTTATTCAGTCTTCATTAAAATGTCTTGGATCAATCTCAGTAATCATAAAGATAGATCTCCATTGTTTACAGTATAGAGACCAAACTACTAAACATAGTATTCAAGCCCCTGTAGAGGCTTTTACCTTTTTTTTACTCTTGCCTTAACTTCTGCCACTTCTAATCCACATTCCAGCCGTACCAACCTGCTCTACACACACTCAATTACTCATGATGTTTCTAGCAAATCTTGTTTTCTTCCACTCTTTAATTCCACATTCATATTCATCCTTTAAAATCTAGATTATTGTAAGCACTACTTCTCTTTTTCCCCTGGGAAGAGTTAACTTGCTCGCGCTCTCTCTCTCTCTCTCTTTTTTTTTTTTACTACAAAAACATTTGGTGCACTTGTCTGCTAACATACCTGACCATATTATAGTTATGATCTCTTTAGGTTGCCATGAGCTCCTTTTGGGAAGATCATTCTTTTAAGGTCAAAGGCAATAGAGTATAAAGGTTAGGTATCAAGTTCTGGCACTGGCCATTGTGGCTTAGCTGGTTGGAGCGTTGTCCAGTACACCAGAAGGTTTCGGGATTGATTCCTGGTCAGGCATATACCTAGATTGCAGGTTTGATCTCCAGTCAGTGCGCATACAAGAAGCAACTGATCAGTGTCTGTCTGTCTGTCTCTCTTTTTCTTTTTCCCTCTCCCTGCCTCCTCCTCTCACCCTCATTCCCCTCTCCCTCTCTAAAATAATAAAAAATAACGGGGGCAGGAGAGGAGAAAGAATCCAGTTCTGGAGCCCAATCCAAGACTCTACACTGTATTACTTTGCTGCTGTGTGTTCCTGCTAACACCATGCCTTGTTCTCAGCAAGTAGGCAGGATGGTGGTGACATGGCACTGCCAGCCAACTTCGTGGGTTTCCCCTCCCTCACCTCACTTGTTTCAGAGTTTTGCAGTCAGTCTATGGATAAGATTGGGTGATTGGAGCTCCTATTGGTTTCTCTGCATTTTTATAGGTGGAGTGCTCAGGTTATGAGCTGGAGCAGTTACAAACCAAAGTGACCTCACTGTGCAACCGGATAGAGCAGATCCAGTGTTACAATGCCAAGGATCGCCTGGCTCAGTCAGGTAAGCCTCTAGCCTCTCCCTGCTTTCTGCTTGCTTGTCTCCTGTCTTTATGATTATTACACACACATACACCCTGTGCCCCCTTCCGCACCTTCCATCCTTTGTGCTCACTCCATTTTCTCTCTCCAGACATGGCCAAACGTCTAGCCAACCTTTTGCGGGTGGTGCTGAGCCTTCAGCATGCCCCTGATGCAACCTCTGACTCAACGCCAGATCTTCAGCGGGTCCCTTTGCGCCTGTTGGCTCCCCACATTGGCCGGCTCCCCATGCCTGAGGACTATGCCCTGGAGGAACTGCGCAGCCTCACACAGTCCTACCTTCGAGAACTGACTCTTCAAGAACTGACTGTTGGGAGCCAGTGAGCCCTGCACTCCTCCCACACTCACATGCTCATTCACACTCGCCACACAGAAGTCCCCTGCATTGAGTTGATCAGCACTGTTTGTCATTCTCTGAGCTGGCTGCAGAATCCATCCTCCCATCCTGCCACACCAAGCAGTGTCCTCCCATTGTTCAGGGCTTCCTTAATGCAGAACATGGAATAAGGGCTTTTGGAACCCAAAAAAGAAGCCAAGTCTCTTTTTACCATTCTCAAGATCATTCATTTTTTTCCTTTTCTAAAAACGGTCAGTAAGGCACCTTTGGCAGAATCCCCTCAAAGAACCAGGGAATTCTTTTCCACCCTCAGCCATTCTTGGTCTTGTGAACCTCCATGCTACCCACTCCTAACCCAGCCCTTCACACTAGGACTCTTTAGGAGTGGGACAGATAGTGGGACAAATGTATCCTTCCTTAACAGATGAACTATCCACAGAAGGAAGGAGAATCTTTTAAGTAGGTTGATGAGTTAACATTGTGTTGTAGAGTCAAGAGAGAATTGGACTGAGTTAGGAAGCAGAACAGGGTCTTCCTGTGAGTGCCTGCCGTGGAGGAGTAGATCTTCAAGGCTTGTTTGTTCCTGCCTTGAATGTTTTGTGAACATCAAGCCTTCCCTGCTGCTGTGTGCAGGAGTCGTTGGTCACAGATCCAAGGTATCTGGAAAGCTCCCAGGACTCACTCAGTTGGTCCCTGGTTTTCAGTCATCTTGCTAGGCCTCCTGTCTGGATTTGCCTGGGAGTTTATATAAAACCTGGCAGGTTGGGGAGCCCTTCCTGTCCCTCCCATTCTAGCCCAAAGCATTTCTCACCCTCCATCTACAGCCCCAGAAGGTAAAACCATCACTGAGGCAGACTTCAGGGGCAGGCAGGGGGCCTTCACTACACTCCTGCCAGCTAGGGAAGCCCCAGGTAACAGCTTGGGACAGACAACATGGCTACTCCTGGATCTTTATGCATGAAGATTATGTAAAGGTTTTTATTAAAAATATATATATATATAAATAAATGATCTAGATTATTTTCCTCTTTTTCTGAATCTACTTTCTTAAAAAAATAAAATGAAATGTTTATAGCATTCATAGTATTGGCTTTCCCTTTGTGTTTTTGAGCCTTCTTGCTTCAAGGAGCTTTATGGTTGTCTTATTTGATTTGCAAGCTAAAGGGAGACTGGCCATTGGTTAAAGAGAGAACAGTTTGGTCCTAAACGAATACAGGCTAGATCAAAAACTAGATTTATAAGGGCAAGTTTAAGGGTGAGGGGGTGAGATTATTGATTAGTCCTGACTGCTGTGCATAGAATATTTATGTGCCTGGGTTCCCAGTGGAGGATAAGGGAGGGGTCTCAAATTGGCCAGTGTCATATACTTAACATTCAAAGCCTCCTTGCTCTTCTGCTTTGGGGGGAGAGGAAGAGGGTGGGTATTTGTTTTTAAACCTTGGGTCACACTTCACCTTCCTAATTCTAGTTTTCATTGTGTAAAGTCGATAATGTTCCCTGATGTTGTTGCTTCACGGGGCTGTTTTGAGAGGGATCAGATGAAGCTGATGAGTACTGTTTAAGTGGTTTGGTTTGGTTTGGTTGTGGGAATGCAAAATGGTAAGGCAAGAATATATAACAATTACAAATACACACCTAATGACAGACTAGCAAAATATATGAAGCAAAAGACAGAATTGAAGTGAGAAACAGCTCTACAATAATAGTTGGAAACTGTAATACTCCACTCTCGTTAATAGATAGAACAACCAGACAGAAGTAAGGAAATAGATGACGAACACAAAAAAACAACTATAATAGTCCTATACAGAATACTTTACCCAGCACTACCATACATTCTTTTCAGGTGCACATAGGACATTTTCCAGGTTAGGCCACAAATGAAGTATCAACAGATTTTTAAGAGGTAATTATATAAAACATCCTGACCACAACAGGATAAAGTTCAAAATCAACAACAGAAATAAAACTGGAACATTCACACATTTGTAGAAATTCAACAACATATTCAACCAATGGAACAAAGACAAAACCACAAGGGGAATTAGAAAAAAACATAAAGATGAACAAAATAAAATGTGTGAAAATGGTATTAAGGGAGAAATTTAGAGCTATGAATGCTTACATTAAAAAACAAGAATGAGTTCAACCTAACTACAATTTCAGGAACCAGAAAAAGGACAAACTAAACCCAAAGCTAGCAGGAGGTAGGAAATAATAAAGATTAGAACAGAGATTAGGAAAACAATTGTAAAAAACAAATGAAACTATAAATTGATTCTTTGCAAAGATCAAGAAAATTGGCAAAACTTTTGCAAGACAGACAAAAAACCAGAGACTCAAATTTCTAAAACGAGCAACTGGGGAGAATTTACTACTGGTTATGCAGGAATAAAAAGGATTATAAGAGAACACTGTACATCAACAAATTCTTAGAACACAACTATCATGACTGCATCATGAAGAAACAAAGTCTGAGTAGACCTATAACTAGTAAGGAAATTGAATCAGTAATTTAAAAATCTGATATAATCCCAGGACCTAATGGCTTCACTTGTGAATTCTACTGAACATTTAAAGAATTATTTACCAATACTCAAACTTTACCAAAACAAAAAATTAAAGAGGTAACACTTCGTAACTCATTTTATGAGGCCACATAACCCCTGATACCAAAGCCAGACGAAAAAGACAAAAAACTACAGGCCAATACATTTTATAAATACTGATGCCAAAAATCCCCAACAAAATACTCAACGAATTCAGTAGCATATTAAAAGGATTACATACTAAGTAGGATTTAATCCTGGAATGCAAGAATGGCTCAACATGTGGAAATTGATCAATGTCATACACCACATTAACAGAATAAATGTACGTGATCATCTCACAGAAAAAAGCATTCGGCAAAATTCAACACTTTCATGACAAAAAAAAAGTCCAATAAACTAGGAATAGAAAGAAACTACTTTAACATAGTAACAGCCAACCAGCAACAAACATTCTCAGTAGTGAAGTAAAAGCGTTTTCTAAGATCAGGATCAAGGCAAGGATGTCTGCTTTTACCACTTCCATTCAATACAGTAGTGGAAGTTCTAGCCAGGGCAATTGGGCAAGGAAGACAACAAACATTCAAATTGGGTAAGAATTAAAATATCTCTGTTTGCAGATGATACGATCTTTTACGTAGAAAACTAAAGATTCCACAAAAACAAAAAACACTGCATTGTTAGAATATAGTGTCCCCCCCCACCAAATGTATACACACACTTTGAATAATTATAAAGGCAGTGTTTATTAAAATTAAAATGTATTTCATTTTCAAAATTGAGCTATCAGCTATTAAAGTGTGTTACATCTTTTGGGGACATCCTGTATAGTTAGATGAATTCAGCAAAGTAGCAAGATATAAAATTACACAAAACTCAGTTGCATTTCTATACACTAACAATGAAAAAGAGGTTAGGAAAACAATTCTATTTACAATAGCTTCAAAAAACAAAATACTTAGAACTAAACTTAACCAAGGAGTCAAAAGACATGTATACTGAAAATTATAAAACATTAAAGATGACACAAATGGAAAGACATCCTATGCTCATGAATTGGAATATTTAATATTAAGATGTCCATACTATTCAAAGCAATCTACAGATTTAATGCAATTCCTAACAAAACCCCAGCAGCAATTTTTTCTCTCTCAAAAATGGAAAAACTCATCCTAAAATGCATATGGAATCTCAAGAGATCCTGAATAGCCAAAACAATTTTGAAAAAGAACAAATATGGAGACACACTTTCTGATATCAAAACTTAACTACAAAGCCATAGTAATCAAAACAGTGCAATACTGCCCTAGCCAGTTTGGCTTAGTGGTTAAAACATCAGACTGCAGACTGAACGGTCCCAGGTTTGATTCTGGTCGAGGGCACATGCCCAGGTTGCGGGCTTTATCCCCAGTGTGGGGTGTGCAGAAGGCAACTGATCAATGATTCTCATCATTGATGTTTCTATCCCTTCCTCTCTGAAATCAATAAAAATATATATTATTTTTAAACGTGCAGTATTGACATACAGACAACCATGTAGACTAGGCAGGCATACAATAGAAAACCCAGGAATAAACCCTCACATACATGGTCAAGTAATTTTTGACAAGGGTGCCAAGACCATTCAATGGAGGAAAGGACAGTCTTTTCAACAAATGGTGTTGGGAAAACTGGAATCCACATGCAAAGAACTGAAGTTGGACTGTTATCTAACACCATCTACAAAAATTAAGTCAAAATCAATCAAAGACTTAAATGTAAGACTTAAAACTATAAAACTCTTAGAAGGAAATACAGGGCAAAAGCTTCACCACATTACATTTGGCAATGATTTCTTGGATATGACATTAAAGATGAAGGCAACAAAAGAAAAAATATGCAAACTGGACTACTAGAAAATTTTAAGTTTGTTCATCAAAAGTCCATTGAGCCCTGGCCGGTGTCTCTCATTGGTTAGAGTGTCAGCCTGCACACCAAAGGGTCGTAAGTTCAGTTCCCTATCAAGGGCATGTATCTGGGTCTCAGGTTCATGCAGGAAGCAACCAATCAATGTGTCTCTCTCACATTGATGTTTCTCTCTCCCCACCCCACTCCCTTCCACTCTCTCTCAAAATCAATAGAGCCGAAACCGGTTTGGCTCACTGGATAGAGCGTCGGCCTGCGGACTGAAGGGTCCCAGGTTCGATTCCGGTCAAGGGCATGTACCTTGGTTGCGGGCACATCCCCAGTAGGGGGTGTGCAGGAGGAAGCTGATCAATGTTTCTCTCTCATCGATGTTTCTAGCTCTCTATCCCTCTTCCTTCCTCTCTGTAAAAAATCAATAAAATATTTTTTTAAAAAAATAAAAATAAAAATCAATAGAAAAAATATCCTCTGTGTGGATTAACAAACAAACCAATCAACTGAGTAGGCTCTGGCCTGGTAGCTCAGTTGGTTAGATCATCAATACATATACCAACATTGTGGGTCCAATCTCCAATCAGGGCTCATTCAACAAGCAACCAATGAATGCATAGATAAGTGCAACAAAAAAATCAATGTTTCTCTCTCTTTCTCTCCTTCTTCCTCTCTCTCTCTCTAAAATCAATCAATCAAGTAATAATTTACTTAAAAGTCAATTGAGTCAAAGGCAACACAGAGAATGGGAGAAAATATTTGTAAATTATGTATCTGATAAGCGATTAATATCTAGAATACATAGAGAAGACTTAGAACTCAACAACAAAAGAAGAACAAACCCAAATAAAAAAAGATCTGAGTAGACATTTCTCCAAAGATATAGAAATGGCCAATAAGCATATGAAAAGATGTTCAACATCGCTAATCATTAGGGAAATGCATATCAAACCACATGAGTGGGGCCTGCATTGCTAAGTGGTTGAGTGTTGACCTATGAACCAAGAAGTCACAGTTCAATTCCCAGTCAGGGCTTGATCCCCAAGAGGCATGCAAGGGGCAGCCAATCAGTGATTCTCATCATTGATGTTTCTCTCTCCCCTTCTCTTTTCCTCTCTAAAATCAATAAAAATATATATATAAATAAAAGCCAGCGACCATAACACCAAAACGACCACTAAGGGTTGTTTGATATGCATTTCCCTAATGATTAGCAATGTTGAACATCTTCATGTGCTTATTGGCCATTTCTATATGTATATAAAAAGTCAGTGATCATAGTGCCAGACCCATTGCTATGACGCCCACTGTGGCCAGCCAACCAGCCCAATCAGGTACATATGTCTCCTTTTTTCCCCGTTGACCCAAGAGCTCTCTATGTGGTTAGCTGAGGCTGATCCCTGGCCAGCATTACAGCTTTACTTATTCCTCTGCTCAAACCTGCTCTTTTCTCATTCTTCCCAGTTACTGTTCTCAAAAGTATCCTATCTAATAAAAGAGCAATATGCAAATTAACCAGCACTCTGCTGCGTCCACAAGCCATGCCCACCAGCCAATCAGGAGTGTGTATGCAAATTAACCCAACCAAGATGGCTGCAGCCACAGAGTGAGCAGGAGGCTTGGGTTTCCCCGGCAATGGAGGAAGCCAATCTTCCTACACACCCTGGCCGGCCCAGGCCTCCATTCAAGACTACAAAGTTTCAATTATAGAAGATAAATAAATCCCAGATACCAGGGCATCCACTTGGGTTGCCAGGGGGCGTGGCCGGCCGACAAACCACCACAGGTCCCTCACCCAGGCCACCTCACGCCCCCAGGGAACCCCCAACCTGATCCGGGACACCCTTCAGGGCAAACCAGCTGGTCCCCACTCATGCACCAAGCCTCTATCCTATCTAATAAAAGAGTAATATGCAAATTGACCATCACTCCAACACACAAGATGGCTGCCTCCATGTGGTCAAAGATGGCTGTCCCTATGTGGACACAAGATAAACACCACAAGATGGCCAGCAAGGGAGGGCAGTTGGGAGGGACTAGGCCTGCAAGTGAGGGCAGTTGGGGGCGATCAAGCCTGCAGGGGAGGACAGTTAGGGGTGACCAGGCCAGCAGAGGAGGGAAGTTGGAGGTGACTGGGCCTGCAGGGGAGGGCAGTTGGAGGGGACCCAGGCCTGCAGGGGAGAGCAGTTAGGGGCAAACAGGCTGGCAGGGGAGCAGTTAGACATCAATCAGGCTGGCAGGGGAGTGGTTAGGGGGTGATCAAGCTGGCAGGTAGAAGCAGTTAGGGACAATCAGGAAGGCAGGCAGGTGAGCTGTTGGGAGCCAGCAGTCCTGGATTGTGAGAGGGATGTCCAACTGCCCTGTCCCAGATTGGAGAGGGTACAGGCTGGGCTGAGGGACACACATCCCCGTGCACGAATTTCGTGCACCAGGCCTCTAGTCCTTTAATAAGTACTGCCCACTACTTGACTCTCCCACCCCAATCAAGGGTGGGACCGGCTGGCAAATGCTCCACCCCTTTCCCCCTAGCCAGCCCCTCCCCCAATCGGCCCACCCCACCACAATAAGCCCACAGCCCCTGCCCCAGGCTTGCTCCACCCCCTTTGAGCCCCCTCCACCCTGTTCGGCCCGCAGCCCCTCTCCCCAGCAGACCCTGCCCCTGATCACCCCTCACAACCCCAACAGGGGGTGAGGCTGGCCAGCCAACCTCCTGCAGCCCCTCTCCCTGCCTGGCCCCACCCCAGATCGACCCCCCCGCCACCCTGATCAGGGGCGGGGAGGCCAGCCAACCACCAATGGCCCCTCCCCCAGGCCTCTGGCCCCTGGCACCCCCCACCACATTCGGGAGCAGGGCTGGCTGGCCCACCACCCACAGCCCCTCCCCATGGCTAACCCCACCCCCAACTGGCCCCCCAACCCCAATTAGGGGTGGGGCCCACCAGCCAATTGCCCACAGCGCCCCCCCTGCTGGCCCAGCCTTGATTGGCCCCGATCAGGCGGGCCGGCCAGCCAACCTCCTGGCATCTCCTCCTCCTGACAGGTCCAGCCCCGATCCATCCCGATTGGGGCCGAGCCAGCCGGACCCCACCTGTGCATGAATTCATGCACTAGGTCTCTAGTGTGTGTGTGTGTGTGTGTGTGTGTGTGTGTGTGTGTATTTTTTAAAAGACAGCTGAAAGTGACTCTAAAGTCTATGTTTTCCCTAGCCCAGGGTGTTTGGGCAGAGGAGAACACTGAAGCTCAGACTGGGATGGCTGTGAAGACTCAGAGGTGAGGAAGTGGGCTGCATTTCCTACTCTGTGTTGCCACCTGGATCAGCATACAGCTCAGACCATTCCCAGCAGGAATGGCGAGTTTGCCTGGCACTAACCACCGGGATAGATCTGTTCAGTACCTCTCTGAGTGTCAGAACTGGGAGTAGAGTTACCATCCATAGGTTCTGGCCCTTAACACCCTTAAGCCCCAGTGTCCTACAGATCCTAAACTTGGCATTTCTCTACCCTCAGGCCCTTCAGGCTGGGCCTAAGCAGAGCCTGGGTGCTGCCTTACAGAAGTTGAATAATTTAGGTCCCAGTGGCCTGAGGTATCAGTTTCAGTTTCTCTATTCCCTTGTGCACAGGTGTAATTAAGCTAACGAAAAGGGCCAAGAGGAGAGGCCTACTGTCCTGTGCCTCTGAGGGATCAGGACTGATGGAGTCCCTGACCCTGATGGAGAATGCACCAGGCTCATCCAGAGCCCAGGTATGGGGAATGGAAGCAGGAAGTCAGGGGGGCTAAGATAGAAGGAGGAGAAAAGAGAGAGTGGAAAGAGGGAGATCAGAGTCAGAGAAGCCAAGGTAGACTAAGAAAGAGTTACAGAGAAATAGAAGGAAACAGATACCGGGAAACTAAATGAGAGGTAGAGGGAGTAGGAGGGGCAGAGAAAAGGGCAGAGGAAGAGGCCAGAAGAGGCAAGGACCAGCAGAGAAAGAGAAGTACTAAAATCCAAAGACAAGTACCAAAAAGGAGAGTCAGATAACCAGATGGGCGGCAGGGCTCCCCCAGTGGGTAGCTGGACCCAGCAAAGATCTTCCTTCTGACTTCCAGGTATTGTCCACACCATCCTTGCTAGCAGGCCCTGATGCTGCCCTAGGTCGGGCCAGGAAGCTCACACCCAGAGACTTACCCCGCAGGGCCATGGGGCCCAGGAGCCACTGTGTTGGCCTCTCCAGACTGGGCCTTCTGTTCCTGCTCCCACTCCTTCCAGGTATGAAGCTCAGTAAAGCAGGCCTGGCCTCTCTGGGTGTTGCTGCTGTTCTTGTCCTCCCCAAATCTCTCTTTTCATTTCTCTCTTCAGTTACCTATGCAGGAGAACAAGCTGTCTGGGGAGTGTTGGGGGAGGGGGTGCAGAAAAGGGTGAGAGATTTGCCTGACTGGGGTGGGGGAGGTAAGAGGGGAGCTTCCAGAGATAGGAATGGAAAGGCCAGGGGCCCTTGAAGGCCAGGCTGAGTTTGGGCAGGCAATGAGGAGCCATTGAATGGTTTTAAGCAGTTACTAGCCTGGTCAGATTTGAGTGTTTCAAAGCTTGATCTCGCCTGGCAGGTGTGGTTCAGTTGGTTGAGCACCTTCCCATGTACCTAGATGTTGCCGGTTCATTTCCAGTCAGGGCACATACCTGGTTTCAGCTTGATCTTCAGGGGGGGGGGGGGGGTGCAGGAGGTAGCCAATCGATGTTTCTCTCATCAGTGTTTCCCTCTCTCTCTCTCTCTCCCCCCCTTACCCTATCTCTAAAATCAATTTTAAAAATATATTAACACCTAGCTGGCATGGCTCAGTGGTTGAGCTTCAACCTATGAACCAGGAGGTCGCAGTTTGATTCCCTGTCAGGGCACATACCCAGGCGGCGGGCTCGATCCCCGGTGTGGGGCATGTAGGAGGCAGCCAATCAATGATTCTCTCTCATCACTGATGTTTCTATCTTTCCCTCCCTCTCTCTTCCTATCTGAAATCAATTTTTAAAAAATATATTTTTAAAAAGCTTGCATGCTAAAATCCTCAACAAAATATTAGCAAATCACATCCAGCAAAACATTAAAAAGATCATACACCATGACCAAGTGGGGTTTATTCTGGGGATGCAGGCTGGCACAATATCTGTAAATCAATAAACGTGATACATCAGATAAACAAAGTGAAAGACAAAAAAAGATGATCTCTGAGAAATGTGGAGGAGGATTAGAGAGGCTGAGCCTGAGACCAGAGGGAACAGTGAGGAGGTTGCTGCTGCTGTGGTCCATGAGAGGGAGGATGAGGCCTGAGCTGAAGAGGCAATTGAACATTCAAGAGATGTTCAGCAGTATGACTGACAGGATTTGGGTATTGGTTGGTTTGCAGAGGTAACGGACAGGAGGAGGGGGAGTGATAATTCCTAGGTTTCCAGCTGAGGTCACTTGAGGCGGGGGTACTGTTTGCTGAGATGGGGAATATCAAACAAGGAGCAGGTTTTAGAGCATGGGGAAGGAAGTGAGTTCCTGTTTTGGACCTAGAGAGTTTAAGGTGCCTACAGGACCTTCCAAAGTGGATTGTTGCATACAGTAGGTCCTTGGGTTACATCGGAGATCTGTTCCTAGGGCGCGATTTTCTCTGTAAGTCGGAACCCACCTACATAAGCACCTATGTCACTCACATGGAGCACATACACAGCAGTAATGAACAGTAAAAAAAATTTAAAAGAAAGATAACAATTCCTGACCTTTACTTGTGGTAAATAAATAACAAAAACACATAAAGCACATATGTACATACGTTGAAATGATCAACTTTTTAAAAAATAAATAAATGGGAAATGGCGATATAACCATGAAACAATGTACATCGAGTCCACGTAACCCGAGGACTGTCTGTATATGCATCTGGAGCTCAGGAGACCTGAGAAAAAAGGAGAGGGTCAACAACAGGATTCTGAGAAGCAATACTTAAGTCAGGGACTAAGGACAATATGGTGTGTCAAAAAAGCCTAGAGATGGGGTGTGTTTTTAGGAGGGACTGGCCTACAGTGTCAGAAGCCTTGAAGCAATTAACTGAAGTGCAACAGGAGGAGTGGAGGCAGGTTTGAGAGACTGGAGGGGGCTGGGCAATGGGGTTCCGATGCCTGGGTGAGAGCTGGCACTTTTGTGGCCTATTTGGGCACTTCTAGCATTTGTGGCAAGGCAGACCGAATCCAGGTCCTTGGGAAGGGAAAGGCAGAGAAGAAACCCATCAGCCTTGCTTCAGAAAGGAGTATCAGTTCACCTACTTCACCTCATTCATCCCTCGAGGCAGGCCAGGGAAGAACTAGAGTCACAGCCTGGGGACAGAGGGCAGCCATCAGGAGGACCAGTCAGACCACGGTGAGAGTGGAGCAGGTGACAGCCCCAGCCTTGTGGAGGTGCAGGGTGTGAGCAGAGGCTCCTGCACTAGGATAAACCTTCTTACTTGTCCCCCAGGATGCTTGGGAGCTGAGGGCAGGCTGGCTCACAAGCTCTTCCGTGACCTTTTTGCCAACTATACAAGTGCCCTGAGACCTGTGGCGGATACAGACCAGACGCTGAACGTGACCCTGGAGGTGACATTGTCCCAGATCATTGACATGGTACATTGTGGTTGTACAACTGTGGAATGTGCTGGTGACAGTGTCAAGGAATTTAGGGGTAGGGGGCTGGGATTATTCATCAAACAATTCTTTTCTGTAAACATTAACAATAACAGCTACTAACTTGGATACTGTTAGGTGCCCACAGTGTGCCCATAACTGCTAAGGAAGCTGAGTCCCAGAGAAGAACCTGCCAAGGTCACAAGGCGTGGGTGGGAACTGGACTGTATGGGCAAGTTGGGTTGGTGGGTACTGACTAGACCTCTGTAGGGGAGTTGCACACACAGGGAAGGATATGCATGTACATGTGTCCACATCTGTGCCCACTCCCTGCCCAACTAGGATGAGCGCAACCAGGTGCTGACCCTATACCTGTGGATCCGACAGGAGTGGACAGATGCCTACTTACGATGGGACCCCGATGACTATGGTGGCCTGGATGCCATCCGCATCCCCAGCAGTCTAGTGTGGCGGCCAGACATCGTACTCTATAACAAGTACTGCCTGCCTGGGCCCCTCCCCTCTCCTAGCCCTCCCTGGAGTTGCCCTTGGTTCTGGGTACGCACTTATTCCTCATTCCCCCACCTAACTAGTTGCTATGCTGCCCTGGAAGTTGTCCCCCAGGACCCTTCCAATCTGGCAGGAAGGTGTTGGCAGTGGTGGCTACATGGCACAGTGGGCTTCCCCACAGCCCCTCCTTGGCATCCCCACTTGAGGCTGTCCCAAGGCAACCCAGGCTGAATGTCTTGCAGAAACCCACTGTGCAGTCCAGGCCAGTTATGTATCTCCGGCAGAGAGGGTTCTGGGACACCAGTGCGCTTTATGGCACACTCCTCCCTTCCAGGCTGGCTCTGAGTCTCAGGGCTCCCCAGAGGCCTGCCTAGGGCTCTCTGGGGGCATCCCCTTATGCTGCCTAAGCCAGTTCTATTTTCTTGTTTTTATTTTTATTAATTTCAGAGAGGAAGGAAAAGGGAAAGAGAGAGAAACGTCAATGATGAGAGAGAACCATTGATCGGCTGCTTCCTTCATGCCCCACAGAGATGGAGCCCACAACCCTGACCAGGAGTAGAACAGTGCCCTCTCGGTTCATAAGTCGATGCTCAACCATTGAGTACCCTGGCCCAGCCAGTTCTGTTTTCCAGACAACACATGGCTCTGCATATTGCCCCAGGGGCCCCTCCACAATCTTAGCAGATGGCACCCAAGAGAGGTCACTGTGACACCACGTGCCAACTTTTGCAGAGGACTTTTCATGCCGCCCTGGGCTAGATCAGTATCCTTTCTGGGCCCTCAGGCGCTGCCCCTTCCAGGCCTCCCAAAGCAGAGAGGGCCCTCCTCAGGGCACAATCTATCCTCCCTGCAGGGGCATTGTGGCCTTAGGACTCCTGTCCTGGGGTGGCCCGGGCCACTGCCTCAGGGAACACGCCCCCACCACCACCACCGCCTCCCACAGGGCAGACACGCAGCCTCTAGCGTCGGCCAGCACCAACGTGGTTCTGCGGCACGACGGCTCCGTGCGCTGGGACGCGCCGGCCATCACGCGCAGCTCGTGCCGCGTGGACGTGTCTGCCTTCCCGTTCGACGCGCAGCACTGCGGCCTGACCTTCGGCTCCTGGACGCACGGCGGGCATCAGCTGGACGTGCGGCCGCGCGGCGGCGGCGCCAGCCTGGCCGACTTCGTGGAGAACGTGGAGTGGCGCGTGCTGGGCATGCCGGCGCGGCGGCGCGTGCTCACCTACGGCTGCTGCTCCGAGCCCTACCCCGACGTGACCTTCACGCTGCTGCTGCGCCGTCGCGCCGCCGCCTACGTGTGCAACCTGCTGCTGCCCTGCGTGCTCATCTCGCTGCTCGCGCCGCTCGCCTTCCACCTGCCCGCAGACTCGGGCGAGAAGGTGTCGCTGGGCGTCACGGTGCTGCTGGCGCTCACTGTCTTCCAGCTGATCCTGGCCGAGAGCATGCCGCCGGCCGAGAGCGTGCCGCTCATCGGTGAGTGGGGGTGCGGGCGTAGGGGGTGCGGGGAAGAGCCGTCCCCTCTTAGAGAATGGCCCCCGCCCCACACCCCCCACACCGGCTGATGCGTGCGGGTCCCCACCAGTGCTGGGACGAGGCCTGGGTCGCCAGAGTGGCTGGCTTCAGTGTGTGAGGGGGTCGTCCTGGGAGCATGCTTCTTCCCGAGACTGAGGGGAAAGGAGTAAGCCCCTTCCAGGGAGGACACCTTCCCTGGCAGGAAGGGGCAGAGGAAAGAGAGTCTTTTCTCAAGAACTTGCTGGAGGGAGGTCACTGCCCCCAGGGTCTTAATTATAGGCAAAATGTCCTGAGTGTTCACTGTGCCAAGCACTCCTAAGCATTTGACGTTAACTCGGGGAAGCATCTCCACAGACCTACAGGCAGGTTCTGTTGTATATCCCCTTGTACTGAAAGGATACTCACTGGCCCCATGTCATGGGATACTATGAGAGAGGTGACTTGTGGGTAAATGCGGCCCCCAGTAGTGAGGGAGGAAATTAGCGAGCACTTAGCTTCTGAGAACCCACTTGTGTGAATGCAGGCAGGGGAGACCTTGGCCCTTACCTCCTTTCTTTTTCATCCATTGGGCTTGGAGGTTCCGACAGCATCATGGTGGGTTCCTATTTATGCTGAGGTAGCTGGGAAGGTCAGGCCCCCTGAGTTCTTTTTCTGGGCCCCAGCTCGCTTTCTCTTTTGCAGGGAAGTACTACATGGCCACCATGACCATGGTCACCTTCTCCACAGCGCTCACTATCCTTATCATGAACTTGCATTACTGTGGTCCCAGTGCTCGTCCAGTGCCGGCCTGGGCTCGGGCTTTCCTACTGGGATACCTGGCACGGGGCCTGTGCGTGCGAGAACGAGGGGAGCCCTGTGGGCAGTCTGGACAGCCCGAGTCACCCCCCAGTCCCCAGCCTCCAGAGAGAGGGGCTGGCCCCCCAGCAGGCCCTTGCCATGAGCCCCGGTGTCTGTGCCATCAGGAAGAGCTGCTACACCATGTAGCCACCATTGCTAACACGTTCCGCAGCCACCGGGCTGCCCAGCACCGCCACGAGGACTGGAAACGCCTGGCCCGTGTGATGGACCGCTTCTTCCTGGGCATCTTCTTCTCCATGGCCCTGGTCATGAGCCTCCTGGTGCTCGTGCAGGCGCTGTGAATCCGGGGTCTGCTGCAGCCACAGCAGTGCTACAGGATGGAAAGACCAGGTGGTTGCTGGCCCTCAGATAGGCCACCCAGTCTCTCTCCACTGCACACTAGAGCCTGGGACACCCTCTCTCAGGATCAGCACTGCTGACTTCACAAGCCACGAGGGAGCACTTGTCTGTGTATCCTGATCTCTAAGAAAAATCTAGAGCTTGCCACTCCCTTAATTCCTATGGGGGACGAACTCTAAGAAGGTTCAGGTCACAGTGCAGTCCTAGGGGGACAGAACTGAACTTCATTAATGAATGTTAGAGTTTTCAGTGGGGAGAGTACAAGTTGTATGAGAAACAGAACTGCAGTACTGCCTGCCTTCTCTTCCTTCCTCCGTGGCTGCTGTTACAGGAGCTTGGTCTTGCCTGTCCCTGTCTAGGGGCTCAGGGAAGGGGTTTGGGGTTTCAGACTTAGGATCTAGTTTCCAGAGCAGGAGGCCACACAAGGATTTGGCCCCAAAGCTCCAATTCATCATAAAGAGAGTGTGTGCCTGGCACCTCCGTGATGTCCTGTCTTACCCTTGGGGCCCGTGGTGGTGGGAGATGGGGATCCAGGTTTGTCTCTCTAGAAACAGAAATCTTAGGACTCCTGGGTTAGAACAGGAATTACATCTTTGCTGACAAGAAGATGATGGATTTGACCGAGACCCGGCAGAGGGCCTAAAGCAAGCCCTCTGCTGTGTTTCCTGCTCTCCTCTCTCTGGGTTCGCTTCTGTCCACCGCATTCACCCACACTGACGTTCAGAGGACTTGCAAGTATCCAAGGGAGGGACCAGCTGTTCACAGGTATTTGTTCCTTCCTGACTTTCACATGCTTCCCAGCATCCACCTCTTTGCCTCAGACCCAGTCCCTGACCTCAGGAAGCACACAGTCTGTCACAGGCAACAGACATGGACATGTGGTGTAGAGAAGCTCCCAGGACCTGTGGGAGCACAGAGGCAGCACCCTAACCCAGCAGGGTCAGAGAGGTCAGAGAAAGCTCCCTGGAGGAGTGAATAGGAGCTTTCCAGTTGTCCATGTGAGGCATTTGAGTGACACCAGCAAGTACCATGGCCGCGTGCTTTCCTCCCAGCACCTCCACGCCCAAACAAGTTTAATCTTCTACCTCCAAGTGAGTTGTTGCCTGTCCTGGAGTCCCCCTACCTCTCTTCAATGTCTCACTCCTAGAGCACTGGGTAAAGTTCAGGCCCAAAATTCTGTCTCTCCACTATCAGGCCTGGCAGCTTCCAGAGAAAGTCCCAGAGTTCCCTGCAGGTGGCGTTTCTACGGATCTTGGCTATACTTATAGTAAAGCACACATGTGGCCCACGTCCTCATGTTGGGCAGAGGTGGCAGGCAGGGCTGATGGGTCAGAGGACGCCTGGACTCTCTGGAAAGACTCCCCCGACGAGGAACCAGAGTAGCAGTGGAAGGGACCAGACTGTAGACAGAGGTCCCTGACCCATGGCTGCAGGGAAAGAGGAAGAAAGAGATATTTAGGGGTGAAGCGAGTTACACAAAGAAACAAGACAAAAACCAAGCAGGGTGAGCTGGAAACACTGGTGCATACAGTGCAATGGGAGACAGAGATGAAGAGCAAGAATTTAGAGAGGGAGTCTTCCCACTAGAGCTTGGCTCCCGCCTGGCCCCCAGTATTCCCAAATTAATACTTTTCTAGTCTCTTTTCATTTGTGTGCGGCCTTCTCCAGAATCCGAACCCTGAACTGGAACCCTGAACCACGCGGGACGTGAAAGGGGTTCCCACATCTGGCGCCTGACCGCGGGATATCTGGAGGAGAAGATATTTTTCGCCTAAGAGCGAAGGAAGGAAAAATACACTGAGAAAAGGTGTTTCTGGAAAATTCACCGAGAAAAAGAGAATTTTTCCAAACCCGTGTGGATTCCTGCTAGAAATATTAAACTGCAACAGGGATCCAAGAGAGAAACTAGCCTGACTAATAAGGACCTTGTGCCTGGAGCCACACCATGCAGCCGCAGACAATCAACTACCTCAGCCACAGAGAGCAGCGACTCCAAGCAATCCACTGAAGATGAGCAAGAGGAGGACAAGCCGGACAACAAACAGCCCGGAGACCACCTGAGGCATGGTAAGCAAGACGGTACAGACGCCTGAGAACGTCTTTCCTGCCATGCTAGCAGTGATCAGCTGTACGGAAAACAAGACCATGTGGATTCCTACAACAGAGAGGAATTGCTCCAGCCATGAAGACAAGAGGAGAAACAGTTCAGAGATGGAAGACGCTGACGACGCCTTGCCATGCTAGCAGTCAGCAGCTGTGCATCGCTGCAGGTTGCCCAGGACCAAACCAGAGGGTCAGACCTGCATTACCACCATTTGCCACCATCCACATATCACTGCTGACATGAACACAAAAGGAACTGTTTGACATTGAAACTGAGACTCACAACTGTGGACACTTGAAACTGGGACTCAAACTTATATGATTATTTCAAGATTCTTTTTAAAGGAAAGAAACCCGGGGAGATGCAGGAAACCAATCTTTGTGCCACTAATAGAGAGATGTGGAAAGGAAATCTGGAAGGCCGTCAACCTTAATTACTCTGAAAGGTACAAGCTAATCACTGTTTAGTTGAAACATTGTTAGCAGAAGCAGCCTCCACTTCTGTTTGTCTCATGTAAATTTCTGTTATTGGGATTTCCTGCCTAAAGGTTGTGGGTGTATCCCATAGTCTCAATAAAAGGGGTAGCAAGGTCAGAGCGCGGGCAGTCTTCCCACTAGAGGTTGGCTCCCGCCTGGCCCCCAATATTCCCAAATTAAAAAAAAAAAATTTAGAGAGGTTGGGAGATGATATTTGCAAACAACAGCTTTGACAAGGAGTTATTATCCAAAATATATAAAGAACTCATACAACTCAACACCAAGCAAACAATCTAATTTAAAAAATAGGCACCTGAGCAGATACCTCTCTCACGAAGACAGACAGACAGCCAACAGACATATGAAAAGGTGCTCAATTGCCAAAACCGGTTTGGCTCAGTGGATAGAGTGTTGGCCTGCGGACTGAAAGGTCCCAGGTTTGATTCCGGTCAAGGGCATGTACCTGGATTGCAGGCACATCCCCAGTAGGGGGCGTGTGTGCAGGAGGCAGCTGATCAATGTTTCTCTCTCATTGATGTTTCTCTCTCTCCCTTCCTCTCTGTAAAAAATCTTTAAAAAAAAAAAAAAGGTGCTCAACGAATGTAAACTGGTGCAGCCACTATGGAGAAAACAGTATGGAGACTCCTGAAAAAATTAAGAAGAGTTACCATATGACCCAGCGACCCCTTTTTTGGGCATCTACCTGAAAATTTTGAAAACATTTATTCACAAAGATACATGCACTCTTATCTTCACTGCAGCATTATTCACAGTGGCCAAGGCATGGAAACAAAGTGTCCTTTGATAGTTGATTGGATAAAGAGGATGTAGTGTATATATACAATGAAATACATAAGAAAAGATGAAATACTGCCATTTGCAACAATGTGGATAGACTTTGAGAATTATTATGCTAAGCAAATTAAGTCAGCCAGAAAAAGTTAAGAACCATATGGGGGGTCCCTAGCTGGTTTGGCTCCGTAGATAGAGAGTTGGCCTGGGGACTGAAAGGTCCCAGGTTCAATTCCAGTCAAGGGCACATGCCCAGGTTGTGGGCTCGAGCCCGAGTAGGGGGTGTGCAAGAGGCAGCCAATCAATGATTCTCTCTCATCATTGATGTTTCTCTCTCCCTCTCCCTCTCTGAAATCAATAAAAATGTATTTTTAAAAAACCATATGGGAGGGTGGGAGTGGGGTGGAAGGGGTCAGTGGGAGGAAAAAGGGTGACATCTGTAATACTTTCAACAATAAAGATAAATTTTTAAAAGAGAACCATGATTTCACTCATATGTGGGATATAAAATGGAAAGTAACAAATGAACAAACAAAAATTCCTCTACACAGACAACAAACAGTACAGTGGTTACCAGAGGGAAGGGAGTGGGGGTAGTACAGGGTAAAAGGGTCAAATGTATGGTGATGAGAGGTGATTTGACTTTGGGTGGTGGGCAGGCAATGCAATACAGAGATCATGTATCATAAAAATGTACACCTGAAACCTAAATCTCATTAACCAATGTCACCCAATAAATTTAATTTTAAAAAGAATTTAAGGAAGAAGGCAAACAGAGATGGAGAGACTAGGACATACCAGGGGTTATTAGGTCTATCCTCCTGCCTCCTGTGGACACACATGAGGCATCACAGGGTGGGATGGAACAGGATAGAGATCTGAATGGGAACTAGTGATGCTGATCTTGGCTTCTCTGCGCAAACCCTGGCAGGAGAGGTGCTGGTGGGCAGAGGTGGGGGAGATCTTAAACGTTTCCAGCGCATGAAATTTCATTATCAAAACTCAAAGAAGCGCCTGGATCACGTTGCTCAAGAGTTGAGCGTTGACCTACGAACCAGGAGGTCTCAGTTGGATTCCTGGTCAGGGCATATGCCCAGGTTGTGGGCTTGATCCCCAGTGTGGGGCATGCAGGAGGCAGCCAATTAATGATTCTTATCATTGATGTTTCTATCTCTCTGCCCCTCTCCCTTCCTCTCTGAAATCAATAAAAACATATTATAAAAAAAAAAAACAACTCAAAGAGGCAGGTTGGAGGCTGGAGACCTGGCTTCTGGCCCGGCTCTGACACTAACTCATTGTCACCTTGGGAAAGTCACTTCCATCTCTGGGTCTTCCTTTACTATATAATGAGGGTGATACTCCCTGTTCTGCCTCCTTCCGATAGATTACTGTGCAGTAAAGGATAAAATGAAATGGTATCGGGGAGGAGGGGCCAGCCTGGAATGGAGGTTCAGAGTTTAGCTGTAGAGTCAGTCTGTCTGAACCTCACCCCGTACTAGCTGTGTGGTATAGGGCTGGTTGCTTCACTTCTCTGTGCCCTAGTTTCCTTATTTGTAGAACAGGGGTGATGACAGTACCCACAGCTGGCTCTTGGTGTGGATTCATGGCCTGGTGTGCCTGGAACTCTGAGTGGTGCTATGTCATGGTGAGGACACAGTGGAGGCTGGGGCTCCTTTTTGTCCACTGTTCACAGAGCCCCGAGGGAGGGAGGAGAGACCCACGCGGAGGGCAGCTGTGGTTTCTTCCCTGGGAATGGCCTGTTCCAATAGGTTCCCTTGGAAAAGCCTGTTCCCACCCAGAGAAGTGGTGGTCCAGGGGGGCCCTGGCATAGCAGGTATTAAAGGGAAGGGAAGTCATGGCTGAAAGTGACCTGGGAATCATCTAGTCCAGTGGGTTTTTATACAGATAGGGAAACTGAGGCCCTATCTGAGGAATAATTGGTCACAAAGAGAGCTAGGGCAGGGCCTGGACGAGAGCCCAGGTCTCCAATACCGGCCTCCATCTTGGAAGGTGGTCTGAGGGAGTGCTGAGGGCAGTAACAGGGACAGAGGGTTCCCCAGGTGAGGGAGGAGAAGGCCTGGGAGGACTGTGTGAGATCAGCCCTGCCCTCCATCACCTCTGTGCAAGAAGGACCTCTCTGGGGCCTGGTCAGCTAGCTGTCTCCTGTGAGGGAGGGGGGCCCACAGAGGGGGCAGGTGTGTCAGCTCGTCTAACCACTGCCCCTTACATCCTCTGGGAGAGCTTAGCTATCCCCACAGGTGTCTGCTGTAGAGGGTTTACTTTATTTTTTCTTTTTAATTAGAAGAGGGTGGTTTTTCTTATAAAGGAGCCATCCAGGGCAGCCTGCTCATCCTCCAATGGAGCCCCAGTCCCAGGGGCCTGCAGTCCTACCTGAGTTTTCTAGACGGCAGGGCCTAGACTTGCACTGCTTGTCTGTAGAGAAGAAACAGAAAATCAAAGACTTAGTAGTTCTAAGGATGGGAAGTGGCCCTGTGGGCCATCCCTGACGTGCTCTAGGAAAGCTGGTACTTTTCCCTCAAATTCTGCTTCCTTCTGGTGAGACCTATCTTGCCTAGGTTTGACTTGATTTGTGAGCAGTGGGGCCAGAAGGGAGCCAGCCCTCAAAAACCAGGGTCTGTTCTATGTACTCCTACTGCTCCCTCGTCTCCCTTGTCTCCCTGCCACACCCACCTCTGCCTCTTTCTCTGAGCCCATCCCAGGCAAGCACTGGCTAGTTTATGTTCTGTGCATGTCTTCCTCACCTCTGGCAACTCATGCACTCATGTCCAAGGTGGGAACTGAAGCCACACAGGACATTTTCCCATGGTAGATGTGGTCCCCAGTTCCCAGGGGGGACAGGAAGAGCATCTGAGACCTGCCACAGCCTGAACTGGACCTTAGGGGCACAGCACCCACGTGAGGTCTTCCCACCCTCACCCCGGCCCCCGCCCAGCACACACGACAGCACAGGATTTCTGTTCAAATAAACACTCTCCTCTTGGAAACTGAGGTTGGGGCTCTTGTCGATTCTGGCAGCAATGATCTGTGTGTCAGTACTGTAGCTAGAAACTGATTCCCTTCTGGCTTCCAGCCGGCAGAAAGCCTGACCAGCTCTGTTTGGCCCTCAACTGGCCAAAGGCCCCCGCCTTGGTCAGAAAACCCTCTTAAGCCTTCCAGCAAGCAGGTGACCAGCTCTGGTTCAGACACCACCAGGGATGAGAAGCCTCCAGTCTCAGAAGCTTCTGTCCCCCCTTAGATGGAGGGATGGAGGTGGAAAGGAGGGGCGTACAGGACAGTTTGTGTCCCTCTCACGGTTGGTCGGTTTTTAATGTTTCTGTATGCATTCCCTGAAAGGGTGGGAGCTCACCTTCCGCACAGGTGCTCACCCACAGGCCCCTCTCACCTTTGATGTACTCGCAGTTGTACATGCTGTGCTTGCCCAGGGCCCGGAGGTAGATGCGGGTGGGGCCCTGGGCAGGTCTGCTGCTGTTGATCACCTGAAAGGTCTCAAAGGGGGGGATCAGCACCTCCTCCTCCTCAGGGAAGAAGGAGTAGCCCCTGATAGGGACACCAAGGCAGGTCCAGATGCCAAAGAAGGTTTCCTCACCAAAATGCTGGGCTGTGGCATTCTTCAGGGACGCCGAGGCAAAGCCCCCCAGCCGGATGGTGGCCCCAGGCCCTGCTGGCTGGAAGCGCAGGCCTTGTACCCCTCGGAACACCTGGCGGCACTGGGGAGAACGCTGGGCCTTGCTCAGCAGCTGCAGGGCCTCGGTCAGCAGGAAATGGAACGTCTTGAAGGAGAAGTGTTGGAGGTAGTGGACACGGGTGCGGCCCGCCTCGCGCAGAGCCGCGTTGAACTCCTTGTGCAGGGGTGTGTTGGCTGTGTAGGCCAGGAGGGCCACCCCATGCTCATCACGGAAGCCGGGGGGTGGTGGGGACATCAGGGTGTGGCTGAGGCCCCACTCTGGCCCCCAGGCTTTGCGCTCTTGCCATTGGCTGCTGGCCAGCACCCAGCTGTCAGCATACACTTTGTTGGCCTGGAACTCCGTGCGGTTGAGATCTGGGAGAGCAGCTGTCATGGCTGCTGCACAGCCAGCATACTGGTCATCAAAGGAGGTTGGGGCCATGTCCAGGGGCCTTTCTTGAGAGAAGAGTCCTCGTCGCGTGATGGGGTGGCTCTGGGGTGGGAGAGGGAGCAGCAAGGACTGAGAGGATGGGCCCTAGGAGTATGGGAGCCTATCCAGCTTTCCCCTCCACTGAGCTGAGAAAGACACTATAAGGGCCCCAAACACACCTGGAGGGGAAGGGGGCTGGGACCTGCTAACTGCAAATTCCCCGAGGCTGGGGTGCGGGGCTGACCCTCGGGCTGAGCGGACTGAGCGAGTCCCGAGGGAAGCATCAGGCATTCTCTCTGCCCTCTGCTCCTCCTTTCAGAGTTCAGAAGAAGCTGATGCTCAGCTCCCTGCCGGCACGGGGACAGCAGAGGATGACCATACCTGAAGTGCTTCCATGAGGCCTATGGACACAAGCAGCAGAGACATCATAGCAGGAGTCTGCATGTTGGACGTGACCTTGGGTAAGTTACTGTCTCTTTTGGGGTCTCAGTTTCCTCATCTGGAAAATGGGAATGTTAACCTATACAGTTTAATAAACATTCATTGACATCTGGCACAGAGTCACAACATAGAAATGGAGGCTCAGAAGAGAGAAAGAGGACCCTTCTTGCTGGAAGCAACATGGAGACTTCCTGGAAGAGGTGACATGTGAACAGGGACTTGCAGGATGAATAGGAGAATAAGGCCTCAATCAGTGGAGACAAGGAGAGAGAAAAGTTTGGAGTTCGGGGTGGGAAACGTTTGAAGGAGCAGGAATGAGAAGAGCAAAGGTATTGGAGTAGGAACTCTCAGGATGTAAAGAGTAAGAGGCATTTTGTCTAGTGTGGTAGAACTTGCAGTGTGAGAATGTCAAAAAGATTTGGGCCACCCGGCCGGTGTGGCTCAGTAGTTGAGCAGTTTAGTGTTGACCCAAGAACCAAGAGGTCACCCCCAGGTTCGATTCCTGGTCAGGGCATATGGCAGGTTGTGGGCTCCATCCCTAGTATGGGGCGTGCAGGAGGCAGCCGATCAGTGATGTTCCTCTCTCATCAATGTTTCTCCCTTTCTCTCTCTCTCAAAAGCAATAAAAACATATTTTAAAAAAAATTTGGGTCAATCATGACGGAGCTTGACTGCCATGGTGAGAAGCCATGGCTGCACCTGGGGGACCTAAGGCTGGAACAGGGCAGAACAGGGCAATGGTCAGCAGCGGGGGCCACAGCAGGACTCCAGAGACAGCTTAAAGCAGGGCTTGGGATCCAGAGGCCTCCCCGCTCCCTCCAGTCCTGCTGAGAGCGGAGCCTTCATTCCCTGAGTCCTCAACTGCTTCTGGGGCCGGGACAGACGTAGATCCCCAGGCGGTGAGGAAAGAGGGACTCGGTGATGGGGAGAGGACAGAGGGTACCTGTTTTCCCAGGGAACGCTGGAGAGAACCACAGCCTCCTGCACCCTGTGGGTGGGCACACTGGGAGTCCCAAGTAGCACCAAGAAGAAGGCATCCCAGCTTTGGGTCAGAATTGGAACAGACAGTGTCTAAGCCAGTGCTGCTGCTGCTTTTCTGTTTATTTTATTATAAAGTAATGCATGCTTGTGAAAAAAAATGCATGAGTGAAACACAAAATCAAAGTTCCCTTTCTTCTTTCTTCCCTCATCGTTCCCCTTCTCACTCTTATCCATGCCTGCTAGCAGGGAGGGGGGATGACCTGTGATAAATACCTTTCAGGACCTTTCCTATGCACCTAAAAATAATATTTTAAATATATGTACATAGCTTTTTAAAAAATATATATTTTATTGATTTTTTACAGAGAGGAAGGGAGAGGGAGAGAGAGTTAGAAATATGGATGAGCGAGAAACATCTATCAGCTGCCTCCTGCACACCCACTATTGGGGATGTGCCTTTAACCAAGGTACATGCCCTTGACTGGAATTGAACCTAGGGCCCTTCAGTCCACAGGCCGATGCTCTATCCACTGAGCCAAACCAGTTAGAGCTGTACATAGCTTTATACATACATTTAATGTATTTAAATACATATACATAGTTTTCTGCGTACAACCTGTTTTTGCTTTTTGTCATTTTTTTTTAAATAAAAAGAGAAGCCTGACCAGTGTGGCTCAATGGTTGAGCATCGACTTATGGACCAGGGGATGGAGGTTGTGGGCTCAATCCCCTGTGGGGGTGGGGAGGGGCCGTGCAGGAGGCAGCCATGACTCTCTCTCATCATTGATGTTTCTATCTCTCTCTCCCCCTTCCTCTCTGAAGTCAATAAAAATGTATTTTTAAAAAATAAAGTCCTATATAATAAAAGACTAATATGCAAATCGACCAAACAGCGCAATGACTGGTCGCTATGATGTGCACTGACCACCAGGGGGCAGATGCTCAATGCAGGAGCTGCCCCCTGATAGTCAGTGCACTCCCACAGGGGGAGCGCTGCTCAGCCAGAAGCCTGGCTCATGGCTGGCAAGCACAGCACTGGAGGCGGGAGCCTCTCCTGCCTCCATGCCAGCAGTCAGACATCCCCTGAGAGCTCCCGGACTGCGAGAGGGTGCAGGCCGGGCTGAGGGACACCCCGCCCCTGAGTGCACAAATTTCGTGCACCAGGCCTCTAGTAGAAAAAAAAAGGGAACATGCTTACATATACACAGTCTGTAACCTTAAAATATATCATAGACTTCTTCCATGCCACACATATAATCTACCTTCCATTATAATGGCAGCATGGTATTCCCTAGTATAGTTAAATCATAATTTAAGCATTTCCTTATTAATGGACACAAGTTTTTTTCCTAATTTTTTTATATTAACATAATATTGCATGAACATCCATATAAATATTTGTCGACTTGTGTGCATATTTTTATAGCAAAGATATCAAGAAGATGATATTTAAAAGTTATGAATATTGTTTTATTTTGATAGGCACTGTCAGATTGCCATTCAAAAGGTACCAGTTTGCCCTCCCACCAACAATGAATAAGAGTGTCCTTTTCTCTACATCTTTGCCAACACTGGATTTTTAAAAAATATTTTTATTGATTTCAGAGAGGAAGGGAGAGGGAGAGAGAGAGATTGAAACATTAAAAAAAAAAAAACACACATCAATGATCAATGATGAGAGAAAATCATTGATCTGCTGCCTGCACAACCCCTACTAGGGATTAAGCCTGCAACCCGGGCATGTGCCCTTGGGCTGGAATCGAACCTGGGACCCTTCAGTCCTCAGGCTGATTGATGCTCTATCCACTGAGCAAAACTGGCTAGGGCAACATTGGATATTATTAATATCTCCTTAAATTTCACTTAACTGTTGGGCATAAATGGTATCTGCTTTTTCATTAATATCTCTTCTGACTAATAGGATCAATCATAACTTAATTTTTAATTTTAAAAATTAAAAATTACTTTTCTAAAGGGTAGTACATTTTTATTAAAAATATTAAAAATTACTTTTCTAAAGGGTAGTACATTTTTATTGTTCAAAATTTCAATAGTCCAGAGGCATACAGTGAAATGTGTTTTTCTCACTAATTCCCCAATTCCAACCTCATCTCCCAGAGGCAGCCAATGTGACTGTTTTTTTGTGTATCCTTCCAGAAGTACACCATGCACACACAAGCAAATCCACAGGCATTTCTGCTTCCCTTCTTTTGCACAAATGATAATGCAGTCAGTGGTTCTTTATCTTTGAGAATCTGATGAAACCTAAGACCTCTCCTCAGAAATGGATACCTGCACCTTCTCACGAATATTTCACAATTGCCCAGCTGGTGTGGCTCAGTGGTTGAGCATCAACCTATAAACCAGGAGGTCACAGTTCGATTCCCAGTCAGGGCACATGCCCAGGTTGCAGGTTCGATACCCCAGTGGGGAGGGGCCAGCATGCAGGAGGCAGTGGATTCTCTCTCATTATTGATGTTTCTATCTCTCTCTCCCTCTTTCTTCCTCTCTGAAATTGATACAAATATATTTTTAAAAAAACACAAAATGAAACATTAACATAACAAATCTCAGGTCCTTATGCCTCTGCCCCAGTGTCACTCAGGTTAAGCATCCCTGCTCCATCTTCCCCTCTGGCTCTTGGTGGGGCCTAAGTTTTGACAGTTCATTGACTCTAAGACACTGGGATTCTATGTGTTTATAATGTTACTAAAGGCCCAGTGAAAATTCATGCACTGGAGGGTGTCTCTCAGCCTGGCCTGCCCCCTCTCGCAGTCCCGGAGCCCTCAGGGGTGGGAGGCAACCAGGCGATCAGGGGAAGGCGACGCCCCATCACACCTCTGCTGCTGCCACTGCCAGCAGCACAAGCCTCGGCTGGCCCTAGTTACCTGAGCCTTGGCAGCCCTGGGCGGCTGGGCAGCCGCTATCCAAGGCTTGCCTGCGCCTTGGGCCAGCCCTGGGCGGCTGGGGGGCCGAGTGGACTGGGTGCCACCATCTTGTGGCTGTGGGTGCCACCATCTTTGAGGGCGGGACAGTCAATTAGCATATTCCCTCGTTATTGGCTGTGAGTGCAGCCATCTTTAAGGGTGGGCAGTCAATTAGCATATTCCCTCTTTATTAGATAGGATGAGTCTCCAAATATAAGATCTTACATATTGCCAGTGTACAATTTAAATTGAGGCCTGAGCTTCTCCGGGCAGTGGAGTTAGCAGCGATATTTATCAAGTTCAACATGTCCCAAGTTGAATTCATTATCTTCTCTCAACAAAAAAATTTTGAACATCTGTAATGTATCAGGCACTGAGGATAAAAATTATGAACAGCAGCCCTGGCTGGGTGGCTCAGTTGGTCAGAGTGTCATCCGTACACCAAAAAGGTTGTGGGTTTGATTCCTAGTCAGGGCACATATCTAAGTTGCAGGTTAGATACCTGGTAGGGGCCATGTACGGGAGGCAACCAATTGATGTTCTCTCTCACATTGATGTCTCTCTCTCTCCCCTTTCTTCTCTCTGCAAAATCAATAAACATATCCTCAGGTGAGGATAAAAAAGTTATGAACAACAAAGCCCACACCTCTGCTTCTTTAAGTTCTCTTGAAGTGGAAATGGAGCTGGAGTAATTTCAAGTTGCATGTGATGCATGCTACAGAAGGAACCAAAAGAGCCTAACAGAAACAAATTGTACCAGGAGTGAGGTTTAAATGAAGAAGTGACCAGAGGAGGCACAGAGCATATATAATTGAGAACAGCATCACCGTGGGCTATAAAGCATGAGACTTTGCTCCCCAACTCCAGGAGGGAATTCTAATGGGCAGGGTATGTCGCAGCAAAATCCACTTGAACTCTTGGCTGTGGTCCCTTGGAATCCACACAAGAAGCCTGAGCTTCTATAATAGATCCTCTCTTTCTTGTGGAGAACCCAGCCCATGCGTTCAGGTGGGGTTTACTCTCATGCTGTGAACATATGACTCCAAACTGGTGCTCTACCATCCTGGCTATTGTGATTGGTTCATGAATGGATACATGACATAAGCAAGGCCAATCAGAGTCTCTCAGGACAGAATCCAACCTCCTCTGGTGTTTGAGGCCTCTGTGAGGGGCCCTCTGGGACCTCTTTAGCCTCCTGCCCCACCACCTCTGCTTGGCTGCTACAGTACAGAACAAAGGTCCAGGCAAGGCTCTGCTATTCTCCTCTCTGTGGCTCTGCACACACTGCCATATGCTGGGAATGCCCTTCTTTTCCTACTCACTTTTCCAGGCTTAGCTCAAGGGTCACCTCCTCCAGGAAGTCCCCGACTCCTCTGGGCTCCTCTATTGCCCCATGCTTTCCTGTGTCCGTCCTGATCATACAGTGCTGCTCTTAGGTGTCTGAGGGCAGAGACCCGTATGACCCATTCTTGGTCCCCAGAGGTCAGCCCACGGCTAGGCCCAGGTGAGGCCTTCTGGAATATTTGCTGAGAATCTGAGAGGCTCTCTGGGTGCAACTAGCAAGGTAGACCACTAGCAAGCAGGTGAATCAATGACTTTGGGGACCAGTGTTGTGGGCAGATGGAGTGGGGGGCCAGAGTAAGTGGGAGGCTTGGGAGTGGAGGAAGTGGAGGCACCGAGCAACCCTTTTCATATCCCAGCTGCCCTTCTGTCCTCATCTGCTCAGAACACTTCTTGTCAGTTCCCCTTTTTTCAGGCCCTCACTGAACAATCCTCTCTGTGGATGTGAGTTCAAATGTCTCCCCAGGAATCCCCAAATTCCCCAATGGTTCCAAACCTCTCTACCAAAGGTACTATGGCCTGAATGTTGTGTCCTCCCAAAATTCACATGTTGGAATCCTAATGTCTGTGTGATGGTATTAGAAGGTGGAGCCTTTGGGAGGTGATTAGTTCCTGAGGGTGGAGCTTACTTGAATGGGATTAGTGTTCTAATAAAAGAGACCCCATAGAGCTCCCTTCCACCATGTGAGCACAGTGAAAAGGTATGTGCTCTGATCCAGGGAGGGAGCCTTCACCTAACCCTGCTAGTACCCTGACCTTGGACTTCCAGCCTTCAGAAGTATGAGAGACAGAGACAACAGACTAAGGTAAAAGACTTACTAAAACTTGTCCTAATGATTCCTAAAACTCCACCATTAATACCCCAAATTTTCCCTAAAAAATACCCTGCCCAGTGCCGGGAGAGGGTGGTGTGCCCCTTACCTAGGGCTTCTCCAGGGCAGGGAAGCTGGTGTAGGTCTCCTGTGATGGCCACCAGGGAGGGGGAGGGCAGGTTCCTCCTTTATACTGTACCTCCCCCACACAGCTGCTCAGAAAGGTGACACTCCCCCATCTATTTCTGGATATCTCCTCAAGGCTCAGGAACACTAGCCTCTGCCCAGTCTGCCCTGGGCCAGTGTTTTCCCCATAAAAAAAAGGAATCCCTGAAGCTAGAGACAAGGTGGGCTGGGGCGTGGAGGCTCCAGGCTGGAACAATGGCCTCCTGCCTGGATTTGGTCCTAGGCTCAGCACCCCTGGCCTCAGAGAACATCTCCTCACATTTGTTCCTTTCATGGGAGCATGGAGACTCACCTAAGGTGAAGGAGAGATTCCTAGATCAAGAAGGCTGGGTCTGGGTCCCAGCTCCAGCACTGATTTTCCATGTAATCTTGGAGGACTTTCTGCCTCACTCTGGACCCCTGTTCTATAGCTAGATTTGACCCCATCTCTTGGGGCCTTTCTTGGGTTTTCAAGTCTTGGGAACAATTCCCCAAAGCCAGAGGGTGGAGAGAGGACAAAGCCATGATCCCATTAGATCTGTTCCCAGGAACTGTCTCAGAAGGCCTTACTGTCCCAGACAGTATCTTCTGTTCCAGCACCAGCAAAAGCTCCAGTCCCTCCACACAGGCAAGATATCCTAGCTAATAAAGAGGGAATATGCAAATTGACTGTCATGCCATGACAAAGGTGGTAGCGCCCATAGCCACAAGATGGCAGCGCCCAGTTTCCTCAGCCCCACCTGAGGCCCCCAGTCCTTTCAGCCCCACAGGGGAGGAGGGTAGGCGCACGGTGTGGCCAGACCCATCCTCAGCCCCCCAGTCACCAAGGCCCGCCCTGAGGTGCAGGCAAGCCTTGGATGTTGGCTGCCCAGCTGCCCAGAGCTGCCTGAGGCTCAGGTAACCAGGGCCGGCCGAGGCTTGTGCTGCCGGCAGTGGCAGCAGCAGAGGTGTGATGGGGTCGTCGCCTTCCCCTGATTGCCGGGTCGCCTCTTGCCCCTGAGGGCTCCCAGACTGTGAGAGGGGGCAGCCGGGCTAAGGGACCCCCCCTTCAGTGCATGAATTTTCATGCACCGGGCCTCTAGTGGAAGCAGATGCTGTTTTCACAGTAATGCTGAACAGTAGAATGGCTTCTGATTTTCTTCTAATCAAGGGGACTTTGGGGATGGCCAGTCTCTTTGGAGGAGCAGAAGGACTTGTCTTGAAGCTGTTTGCCTGAGAAGCATTCTTGCTTTTTGGGATGCCACTCTTCTTTTTCTTTTTTTTATATCGGAGAGGAAAAGAGAGGGAGAGAGAGATAGAAACATCAATGATGAGAGAGAATCATTGATTGGCTGCCTCCTGCATACCCCCCACCAGGGACCAAGCCGGCAACCCAGATATGCGTCCTGACTGGGAATTGAACTATGATCTTCTGGTTCATAGGTCAATGCTTTCAAATGCAGAGCCACACCAGCTGGGCTGGAATGCCACTCTTTCACCTCCCACCTTCACCAAGCCCAAACACAGTTCACCTTCCTTATTAGTCTATAGAAAGGCTTTTTGGAAAAAGCAGGATTCTAGGTGAAGGAAATTTTTTGTTTGGTTGGCGGTCTGAGAGGATGGGGAATAGGGATGGGGTTAAACCAGTGGCCGGCAAACTCATTAGTCAACAGCCAAATATCAACAGTACGATTGAAATTTCTTTTGACAGCCAAATTTTTTAAACTTAAACTTTTCTAACGCCACTTCTTCAAAATAGACTCGCCCAGGCTGTGGTATTTTGTGGAAGAGCCACACTCAAGAGGCCAAAGAGCCGCATGTGGCTCGCGAGCCGCAGTTTGCCGACCACGGATAAACTAATGAGCCAGACTAGGATGGAAGCCTGGGATAAGTCTAATCTCCATGCCCACCTCAGCCCCAGCAGGAAGTGGGCAGAGTCTCTTCAGTCCTGACAGCCAGGAACCCCAACTCCTTTGGCCATTCTGAGGGCATACCTCTCTCACCCCCAGAGGCTCAGGCCCTCAGAAAGTTCTTCCCAGAGCTGCTTACTGATACTGCGGCTGGCTCCTTCCCCCATTATCTCTGACTGGGCATCCAAAGCTCAGAGCCAGGTTATTTATAGACTGGCCCACACTAGGGGAGGGGAAAGGTCAGTGTTTATAAAACACCGGTCTGGGAGGGAGTCGGGCTGGACCTTGAGGATCTGAAACTGAGAGCTCTGCATCTGGTCCAACCCTACTGACAGGGAGGGGGATAAAGAGAAGGGAGGGGTGGGTGACCTAAAGAGTGAATCATATGCAAATTGCATGCAAATCAGAGAGTACGCAAGTGGTGAGGGGCGGGGGGGGGGGGGGGCCGGGCGGCCCTCGTTGGGTTCCCAGGCCTAAAGGTCTGGGTACCGGGTTAGATAACCCTGAGGGAGAGGCCCAGGCTTACCAGCTCCCTCCCCCAACCCTGGAATTGCTTGGAGCCCAAGAGGATCCTGGAGAAAGAACTCGCAGTTTGGGGAGGGGAGTCAACAGTTCAGCCCCTTCCTCACTCCTCCTGCTCCTTCGGCCAGAGCGTCTGTGGTTGGGGAAGAGGTGTTGGGTTACTGCCCGGGGCTATAGTTAGCTGTGGGACTCAGCTGGTCCGCTGGATTCCCGGGACCAGCCTGGCTCGTCCAGACACCAACCGGCACCCGCTGGCCTGACCACACCTTCCCGCTCTCTCGGCCTCTGTGACCTCCAGGTGGGTGCCAGGTCCCTGCCCCTGCCACTGCCACTCGCCAGGTGGAGTCAAATCCCCTGGACCATGGAAAAAATTAGGCAGAGGCACAGAGTGTAGGGGCATGCGGGGGGTCGGAGGAGCCGAGACTTGGGGCTGTGCTTGGGCGGGGGGGGGGGGGGGGGGGGGGCGGGGCGGAGACAGTAATGCCCAAGCCCTGCCCACTCCCTTGGCCCCGCCCATGGGCCCTGGGTGCTGGACCATCTTCACACCACAGAAGAAAAGGTGGGCGTCTCCTCCTCCAGCCCGTTGAAGCCAAGGCTCCACCGCTGCCACTGACCCCACCCGCATCCGGACCTCACTCTCCTGTCTCCCCCAGAGATGATGCAGGCTGCTCTGCTGCTCACCCTCAGCTGTCTCGGCCTTCACGCCTTCTGGCAGGTAACTGGGGGAACCATCCCCTGCCACTAAGGAAAGAGCTGGGAGGCAAACTCCTCAAAAATCTCTCCCAGGCACTGTTTTCTAAGACCCCAGTCCTCTTAATGCTCTTCCTCTCTGCAATCTTCCTCCCCACCCCCACCCCCGTTCCCATTCCCTCTACCAGAACCCCCATCTTCACCCACTGATCCTCCTGTGATCCTCCTTCCTTCATACTCAACCCTCCCTAGGAACGGCCTCTAACTTCCTCATCCCCAATTTCCCATCTCCATCTCCAACCACAGGTTCAAAGTGGGTTGGGCCCCCTGTGTACTGCCCTCCGGCAGTCCCTCTGGGACCAGGGCTCCCCCCGCGCCCCCCCCCCCCCGCCAGGTCTAGGGATGACAGTGGGAGAACACTTGGAGTCTCAGAGCTGACAGTGATTTGGTGTGGTGGCTGAGCACTGCATGGGAGGGAAAGGATGGGGTGGGGTCAGGTAATTGGGATACAGTGGCACATCTGTATATCATCTGCACACTGAGTCTTAGAACCAGAATAGTGCTTGGAAACCACCTAGCCCCCCTTCCCTCTGAGTGTAGGGACCTCTTTAATGACAAGATGACCCATTTTAGGTTGTACAAAAGTGAAGATCTATATCCTAGCCTCACAATAGCCCTATGGGGTTGGAAGTATGAATTTATAGGTGGAAAACCTGAAGCCCAGAAGAGTTAAGAGACTGGCCAAGATCCCACAGCTAATAGGTGATGAACCCATGTCTGACTCCAGTGCCTATGTTATTTAAGCCCTTGGGCTCTTGCCAAATTATATACACCAGATATTTGGACATAAAAAAATGAGATTCTGTGTTTCTGAACTGATCTGCCACCTGGCCCCTGTCCAATGCTCTGAATTTATACCCTTTCCTGTGTGGCTCCTCTCTTCCTTACCACATTAGGTCCAGGCTGTGCCCATCCTGCCCCTAGGCCTGGCTCCAGACACCTTCGATGATGCCTATGTGGGCTGCGCAGAGAAGATGGAGGAGAAGGCAGCCCTTCTACTGAAGGAGGAGATGGCCCGCCATGTGCTGCTGCGGGAATCCTGGGAGGCAGCCCAGGAGGCCTGGGAGCAGAAGCGGCGAGGGCTTACACTACCCTCTGGCTTCAAATCCCAGCATGGAATCGCCGTCATGGTCTATACCAACTCATCTAACAACTTGTACTGGGAGCTGAACCAGGCGGTGCGGACAGGCGGTGTCTCCCGGGAGTACTACATGAGGCACTTCCCCTTCAAGGCCCTGCATTTCTACCTGACCCGGGCCCTGCAGTTGCTGCAGGGGAGCAAGGGCTGCAGCAGGGGACCTGGGCAGGTGGTGTTCCGAGGTGTAGGCACCCTTCGCTTTGAACCCAAGAGGTTGGGGGACTCTATTCGCTTGGGCCAGTTTGCCTCCAGCTCCCTGGATGAGGCAGTGGCCTACAGATTTGGTAATGCCACTTTCTTCTCCCTAAGGACTTGTTTTGGGGCCCCCATCGAGGCCCTGTCTGTTTTTCCCAAGGAGCGCGAGGTGCTGATCCCTCCCCACGAAGTCTTCTTGGTCACCAGGTTCTCCCAAGAAGGAGCCCGGATCCTAGTGACTCTCTGCAGCTGTAATAAGACCTGCAGCCACTTTAACTGCGCCTATCTGGGTGGTGAGCTGTGCATGAGGGAAGCAGGACTGGCAAAGAGGGTGAAATAAGCCAGGATGTCCTTACCGATCCCCAGGGCCTTCACGAGATCTAGTTGGTTAAAGGTAGAAGTCAGCTGCAGTTACGGTTCTCCGTGACTTAGGTCCTACCAGCTCTTAGAAAGAAGGTCCTGCCAGTGTTTTCCAGATCTGTGCATATTCGCAAATGATTCTATAAATGTGCTCAAAAGGTTCCATATGCTACAGAGTCTAATAGAGCAAAAGAGCCCAGTCCACGGGGTCAGCAAGGAGAGGGAAGTGACAGGAATGCTGCTTCAGATCTCAGGAGGCCCTGGGCTTCACAGGTCCACAGGACACATCTGTGCTATTCCCAAGTGGGGAGGCAGGGACAGAGTGGAGCAGTGACTGGAGCTAGGGAGGGAGCAGGGATGGATAGGCTGTCTGGGAAGATTTCGTCGGGTAAGGAGGAGGAAAGGAAGCCAGAAGTTTGCATTTAGGGGAAGGGAAACATGGATTGAGAAGGGGAAAGGCCAGTGCCAGAGCCTGGTGGGAAGGGTGTTTGGGGTGTGAGGGTCTGTCTACATGAAGGTCTCACCACGCTGTCTATTCCAGGGGAGAAGAGGCAGGGCTGTATGTCTGTACCAAGTGAGTTATCCTCCTTCCCCTCCCTCAGATGCTTTGACTCCTCCTGGTCCTGCTGGCCCCTCACCTTCTTTTTTCTCTCTTCAGCAGGGGGGGCAACCAGACCCATCATCCAACAGGGCCTTCTCTCTGCTCTCCTGGAAGACCCTATACTTGGCCCCCGGGGGGTTCCAGCTATTGGGAGTTGGGCCCTTGAAAGTCCAATGCCTGCCACTTAGGAGTCCTGGGAACTGTTGACCTTCATATGAAGACCCAGCCCTAGAAGCCATCTGGTTGGGATCTGAGGCCATGGAAGGGTGGAGACTCCCTGGGACAAGTAAAGGTAGTGCTGTGATGACCTCTTGATTAAACAGTGTTGGAGTGTGGTGACATCGAATTTCATGATCAGTTTATTCTATGAGACTGGACCATCTGCCCTGCTCTGGCCTTGCAGGACTGCGGGACTTAAAAGAATGACTTCTTTCTCTTTCCTAGGCATGGTCCCCTGTGCAGACCTGTCACACATTATAACTTGCAAACCCAGAAGCTTTAACAGCCCGAGGTTCCTCTCAACATCCTGAAGGCAGGAAGGGGACAGATGGATTCCTCGGCTCATTCGTCAGATGAGAAAGGCAAAGCCAAGGAGGAAAGCGACTTGCTCAAGGTCAGAGAGTTAGTGTTGAAAACAGGCCCCCTGCCTCGCAGTCCAGAACTCTTTGCACTAAAGAGCTGAAGGAACTCAAGGTAGGATCCTAAGCTCAAGATACTTGAGGCCCCAGAGCAAGCCATTTCTCTCTGCCCTGATCCCACAAGGGTCTGTTTTGGGGGAGGGGAGGGGTCATAAAACATGAAGAGACAGTGATTCTCACACACTCTGGAGGTATCTGACATCCTGAACAGAAACCTTATCGAGGTGAGAAAAGCAGTGCAGGCTCCTACAAGATGCCCCTACCCTCAGCATGTAGCTGCCTTAGTCAGGCACAGAAGGAGCCCTCCCACTGCAGCAAGAACCCTCCTGGGCAGGTCCCCAGCCCCCCCTGACTCTTGCTGCTTATGCACCAGCACATGAGCCGAGGAGGAGAGACCAGACTTTCCAGGTGCTGGAGACCCACCTTCACTTGTATCTTGAAGCCCAGTTTCTGAAGATACCTGGGTCCCCGCAATCCCTGGCATTGTCAGCTCTGATGTCTCAGGGATGGGAGGCCCCAGGTCTTGGAAGCTGTTGCACACTCGGGTGATAGATATAGCAGCTGAGGATGCTGGTACCCTCAGGGGCCCAGGTGATCCTTCCTCTGCCAGAGTCCACTGCACACCAGCTACCTCACTTTGCAGTCAAGAGACAGTCTTGGTCAGCCTGTCAGTCTGTGGCCCAGGTCTGTGGGAGGGTGAGGCTGGGGGAATATTGATGGGAGGTCCTTCAGAAGATGAACCTGCCTTGTACCACTTCTACCCTCCACAGAACCCTAGGGGACATCATGCTTGGAGGTCCTGGGGGAGAAATGAGATTGATGTTTCTATTCCTCTCTCCCTCTCTCTTTCTCTCTGAAGGGGGTCTAGTAGGTAGGTTGAGTCTGGGGCAGATGAATATGAGCGGGGCTAGATGGTGGTGAGTTTAGAAGATACAAAGAAGGAAAGTCTGTGGGCCAGGGACGGAATCAAGAGCCCTAAGGATGGGCAAGTGTTTAACAGGTAGAGATTTGTGCATCTGCCCTGTCAGCTCTCTTCCCCATCTGCAGCTGTCCACTCGTAGCCATCCTCAGGGTTCAGTTCAAATTCCACCTCCTCTTTCTCAACTTCTTGTATGCTGCCCCTCTTCCTTCCTCGAGCCTCTCAAATGGTAGGCTCTTTCTCTCCTTTTGGGTCCCACTGCAGTTTGTGTCTCTTTTAGTGAAGCACCTTCTGCCTAATAAGACAGTTTATAATCCTCACCAGACTGAAAGCTTCCTATGTGTCCCTGCTCTATAGTCTCCTCCATCTAAGACAGGGCCTGGGGCAAAGGGGGCATGGCTATGAATGTTGGTTGAATGAATGAATAAGTGAATGACTAATGAACTAAGTATATGAGTAAAACGTCTAAGGGAGTAGATGAAAATAAGTGAACACATAAATGAAATGAAAAGAATAAATAAATGGTTCAGAGGGTAATTGAGTGCAAGGGGCCACACTGTGCAGGCTGAGGCTTCTAAGTGCAGGTAGGATGGGACCACATATGTCTGCAGGATGGATAAGGGGTGTGAGTCTGGTTGTGGTGCATTTATCTCAGCCAATTTATCTCAGCAAGGAACAGAAATGGGGAAGGCTCAGAGGTGAGCAACCAACCTGAACTCCCACCGGGCAGTCTCTGTGTAGCACTGGACCAGGGCCTTGATGACTCAAAGTTAGAAGCTCCATGCTCTCCCTCCCCAGGCCCTGCCCCTGCCCCAGGGTTGGCCTGGGATGGGAAGACAGGAGGGTGAGGGAGATTCTCCCGGCCAGCTTTTCTTTAGTCACTGCTCCCTCCCCTAAGCAATGAAGGATGGAGGCCAAGTCGGTGCAGACTTTTCTGTCCCTAAGGCCACACGTCTAGACCCTGGTGCAATCCTAGAAGGTAGATGAGTGGAGGCCATGAGTTGGGTGGTGGGGTGAGGATTGGGAGGTGGAACAGGGAGTGGGCAGAGACAGAAATGTTGAGCAGGGCAGAGTTGAGCTCTCTCTCCTACCACCATCCCAACCTTGCTTTTCCTGAGTTGAGTTAGTCCAAACTCTGTAGGGGATTTGGGGAGGCACCTACTCATGTATAAACACAGAAATCATCATGAAAATTAGAATGATTGGTTCTGGGTCTGGTTTTAGGCCTCACCATAGTACCAGGAGGGCAAGTAGGGCATAGGGGGGCAGAGACTTGAGCGAGAGAGAGAGAGCACAGGTAGAGAGAGTAGGCAAAGTGCTGGACTCAGAGAACACAGGCTGAAATCCCAGTGCTGAGCAGCTATGTGCCTCAGGCAACGTCCTCAACTTCTTCAGGCCTGAGCATCTGAATTTGAAGTGGAGATGGTAATGATGCCTCCTTCCCAGGAGGAGGGACATAGAGTAGGGGCCCTCTAAATATTTAGGAAATAATTATTTTTATTTGTCTAGTTTTATCCTCTCTGAATATTTTATAGTTTCATATTTACTTTTATGATATAAAAAAAGCAGAGCATTTTATTAATACTAGAGGCCCAGTGCACAAAATTTGTGCACTGCGGGGGGTGGAGGGGCCGACCTGCACCCTCTTACAATCTGGGACTCCTCACTCCTAACCTCTCGCCTGCTCATTCCTTAGCGCTGCCACTGCTAAGAGAGGCTCCTGCCACCACTGCTGTGCTTGCCAGCCACGAGCCCAGCTTCTGACTGAGTGGCCCTCCAGCAAAGGGGCGGCTCATGCGTTGAACGTCTGCCTCCCTGTGGTCAGTGCATGTCATAGTGACTGATTGTTCCACCGGTAGTACTGATTTGCATATTAGGGTTTTATTATATAGGATTTGAAAAGGAGATATAGAATCGCAGAGATGGGACAGGCAGAAGTATGAGAGAGAATGATGGGCCCTTTCAGCTACAGGTCATAGAAAGTATTTTCTTTGTGTAAAATAAAGAATAAGAACTTTGGGAGGCCAACCTGAGGATGCATGATAAGTGGGAGGGGAAAGCTGGGTGGGTCATCAGAGAGCAGGCCAGGAGGTGGGGTAGCTGGAAGAAGGGTGGTACCTCAGTGGAGGAATGGGGAGATCCCCAGCTGGCTGCTATGGAGGGGGACCCTGCAGGACACAGTGACTCTGCCCAACCAGGGCTGGAGACAGGCCCAGAGAACTGAATCTGACCTCAGGTGAAGAAGGCGAGTTCACCCTCGGGTGGAAGCAGCCCTGACATGTGGTCTGCAAATATGCATCAGGCAGCCTGGGCAGGCCCAGGAAGTGCCAGGGGGATAGGGTGATACTTCCAGAATTTGGATCAGCACTCCAGGAGGGTGGCCGAGGTGTCGGTGCCGGGGAGCCTGGAGCCAGGATGTGGTGGGAACTGGGAACCTTAGGTATTTAGTTTCTCGTAAGTGTCGTGTTTTCTCCAAGCTTTTGTACATGCTATTTCCTATGCCTAGAACTCCCTCTCCTCCATATTGTCCCATCAACCTCCTGTTTATCCTTCAGGATTCTGTTCTGCCCTCCAGGTCTCTAGGAAGCAACCTGATTCAGAGGCTGGGGCTGGGCCCTTTCCTCTGAGCTCTAACAGCCCCCTGTGCTTCCTTCCATCATAGGCTGTTGGGCATCTTGTACAATTTCAGTTTGTTTCCTTCTGCTACTCTAGACTGTCAGCACCAGTATGCATACATTTGTTTCCAGTACAGGTGCTTAGTAAATGTTTGTTGAACAAACTATTGATCAACCAGTTAAGGGAAGGCCTTCCTCACCTGGGGATCCAGGGACCTCAAAGCTCCAGAGTTGGCCTGTTGCCCTGTAGTGCTGGCCTGGAGTCCCTTGCTTAGAGAGATCCACAGGTAACATGTTTTAAGGGGAGTAGCTAGACCTGGCAGTAATACCGGTCTAAATTAGGAAGGGGCTCCTCTGGCATATGGGGCAGCTCAGTTGGTTGGGATGTTGTCCAGATACGCCAAGGTTCCAGGTTCAATCCCCAGTCAAGGCACATATAAGAAATCAACCAATGAATGCATGAATAAATGGAATAACAAGCCTCTCTCTCTCTTTCTCTCTCTCTAAAAGAAAGCAATTAATAAAAATAAAAATAAATACATTAGGTAGGGACTCCCATGCCAAGCCAAACTGAGTTGGAGAGCAGATAAGAGAGGTGTGTGAGCCCCTTGGAGGTCTGGCCTCCTCTCTTAGGCTCTGTCAGCCTTCTAATTCCCAGTTTGTGGGGCACTTTTCCCTCAGCTTCTTAACATGTTTTTGTTTTTGTTTTTTGGCCCAGTTTACGGCAAAAAGATTTGTCTAGAGCTCATAGGGTGCTGGTGGCTTGGAATGAGAGGGGGTATGGACTTCTGTTTAAGCTGGATGATAGGGCTGGAAATTTAAGAAATGGCCAGAGCCAGGAAAAGGGAAAGACATGCCATGTGTGAGAGCAGGAATTGGGAACAGGCTTTCCGGGAACACACCTGCAAAGACAGACAAGCCAGGATGTGCAGACAAATGGGTGGAAGAGACAGTACAGGTGAAGTCAGGTCTGATGTGGAGGACTCATCGATGAGGTACTCACAAAGGTGGGGGTTGCGGGATACTGTGGCTTCTTGGATTTGCAACAGGAGCAGCAACAGCAAATAAACCAGAAAATTCTCCTAATTTAGGTGGCAGGGAGAGGTTATTCAGAAGACAGGGTCTAGGGGAGTGGGGGCAGGAGGTGGGGTGATGGTGCTGGGGTTGGAAGTGAGAGCTCTGAGGTCATTCCTGAGGAAGTAGAAAATGGCCTTGGGGGAGGGCAGGATGTTGAAGGGCACAGGCAGGGTCAGGTCCTCTTGGAAGCAGGACAGGTAGAGATCGGAGCGAGCAAACTTCCATTCCACATCGGCATCATCCTGGCCCAGGAGGGAGGGGCTCTGTAAGGACCACTTTGATACCCACTCTTCCTGCCCACTGAGTCTGCCTCATTTCCCCCATCCTCACATCTTTTCTCTTCTGCTCAAGGTGCCAACCACTTTCTTTTCTCCATTAAAAAAAAATAGTGTGATTGAGTCCTGGCCACTTTGCTCAGTGGAGCATCAGCCCATGGATCAGCGGGTCTTGGGTTTAGTTCCTGGTCAAGGGCATATGCCTCGGTTGCAGGTTTAATCCCGACTGATGTGTCTCTCTCACACTGATGTTTCTCAAACTCTCTCCTTCTTTCTCCCCCTCCTTCCCTTCCCTCCACTCTCTGAAAAATCAGTGGAAAAATATTCTCTGGTGAGGATTTTAAAAAAATTGTTACTGATTTTTAGAGAAAAAGGGAGAGGGAGAAAGAGAAAAAAAAAAACCCTCTAGTGAGGACTAAAAAAATAATATTGTTATTGATTTTTAGAGAGAGAGGTAGAGAGAGAAACATCTATGAGAGCGGAACGTAGATCAGCTGCCTCCTGCACAGCCTCTATAGGGGATTGAGCCTGCAACCTGGGCATGTGCCCTGACCAGGAATGGCAACCGTTTGGTTCATGGGATGATCCCCAACCAACTGAGCCACACCAGCCAGGGCATCTTCTCCCATTTTTATCTCCATTCTGGTCCATCACCCCCATTTCCGCTGCCTGTGTCCCGCTCTCCTCCTTCCTCCCCATTATTTTTATCCTTCTGACATTCAATTCCCGCCCACGTATTTTTCTAGCCACTAACCCTAACCTACTCACTTCCTTTCCTTTCCCTTTTCATGTTCCCATCTACTTTTCTGAAATGCACCTTTCCTCCCAACCATAGAGTGGAAAGAGCACCAGTCTTGTCACCTAACAGCATTACTAGGACCCTCATTTTACAGATGAGGAAAATGAGGCCAAGAGGAAAACTTATCTCCAGTCACAAAACAAGACAATCGTGGAGACAGACAGGAACCCAAGTGTCTCCACTGCTTGTACCCTATTCCCTTCTATCCCTTTCTCCCTTCTCCCTGGCCGAGTCTGGCCTCAGTTCATGCCCCTCAATCTTCTGGAAGGAGAGGCTGATCATGGCAATGAGCATGTCGAGCAGCACAAGGACTGTGACGATGGTAAAGATGCCATAGAGAGCCCAGCCCACAAGCTCAGGCACCAAAACTGAGGCATGTCTACCACACTGTGCTCCTCCATGCCAAACATGGTCCAGAACAGACACTGGAATGTCCCCTTGAAACTGGCATGTTGGGACAAAGGGTAGGATGTGAGAGGTGGGAGATGAGCCTGAGTGCCACCCAGACACTCTCCTCCTCCGGCTTTCGGACACAACCAAAGGCGTTCTGCTTCCACGAAGCCCCTGGAATACCCTGGCTCATACAGACACTTGCCATTTCTGAGCTCCAGCTTCACTCTTTCAATCAGTATTAAATGAACACATAGTAGTGCCATAGGTGCTAAGGATACAGCCATGAACAAGACAAACATGGTCCCTGTTTTCCAGGACCTTATGTTCTAGGGTGGGAATAGGGTGTGAGATGGACACTAATTATAGCACCATTTAAAAAAAGATCTCTTTCATTATTTATATATTTTGTTAATCCTCACCCTCGGATATTTTCCTATTGACTTTTAGAGAGAGTGGAAGGGAGGGGGAGAGACAGAGAAACATCGATTGGTTGCCTTCTGCACATGCCCGGACCAGGGCCAGGGATTGAGCCTGCAACTGAGTTATGTGCCCTTGATCGGAATTGCACTCGGGACCCGTCAGTCCGGGGGCCGACACTCTCTCCACTGAGCCAAACTGGCTAGGGCTATAGCAACATTTTTTAATTGTGGCAAGTGCTATGAAGAAGCAGCACGAGATGTTATGACTTAGGGAGTTGAGGAGAGATTCTTTGAAAAGCATTTAAGCTAAGCGCTGAAGGATCCCTGGGAATCAACCAGGTGGAAGGGAAGATGTGAAGAATGAGTATATAGCTCTATAGTTCCATTGGCCCGGGCAACTCTCGCTCCATGGTTGGAACTCCCTTACAGTTGACTCAGGTGGCCAGAGCACACAGTGCAGGAAGCTGACAGCTCCTGTTCTGTCTACTCCCCTGACTGTCCAGCTGCCTCTTCCTTGTTCATTCAAAACCCCGCCCCAGGCCCGCCCTCTGCCAGGACCAGCTGCTGGCCCTCAGCCCTGTAACTTGGAGACCAGGAGAACTGATGTTAGTACTCCTTTCTTCTGGGAAAGGAGTGAGAGGACATAGTTGCTCAAAAAAGGTGGAATAGAATTTAAAGTCATAGCTGGAGGGGACCTTAGAGACCCTCTGGTCCAACTGCCTCATTGTACAGGTGGGGACAAGGGTTTGCTCAAGGTTCCATAGCCACGCCCAGAACCCTTCCTCAGACATTAACCCATCTGAATCCTATGATAGCTCTGTGAGCAGGACAGGAGTTTTATCTCTGTTACAGGGGTTAATTCCTGGCCCAAGGTAAAGAACTTGCTTAATGTCACACAGCACGATTACCTAATTACATCTAGAAAGAGAGCCCACAAAACATACAGAGTTAAGTTCATGGGATTCTGGAGGTTGGTCTCATGCTCAAAAATCACCTTCCCAGTACACCCCAGGATCTTATTTATTAGGCAGTAATTCTTTTCATAGGGCCTCAGTTTTCCTTTCAGGAAAATGGGCACAAGGATGCACACCACTCACTAGGGGAAGATATGTGGACTGTGTCCCAAAGCCCAGAAGTTCCAAAGGGGAAAAGGATGAATCCATCCTTGGGAAAATAAGGTTCCATGGTGACAGAAGCCTTGACAACGGGGAGCGGGGGCAGACTGGGCTCAGAGGTGCCATTAGGCAGTCCTGAGGGAATGAGTGGAGGGGAGCAGAGAGAGTGCTTGGTCTCATCAGCACTCTTAGTTGTCAAGAGATTCACTCCCCAGTTTTAGTCACAGGGGACAAGGAGGCCAAAACCACAGGACCTCATGGCTCATGCCCGAGGGAACTCCCCACACATGCTGGCATGTTCCTCTACTTCTCCTGCTGAGAAATGCAGCTGGCAGATAGGGCACTGGATCCAGGACACAGGTGATGAGCTCTCTGAGGACACCCACAGCACAGATGGCGATGAAGGTGGTGATGAGGAGGGAGAGGCTAGGTGAGGAGGGGAGGTCTCTCCACAAGTGGCAGCGTGCTGGGGAAGGATCTCAACGCTGAAGGAGCCTAAGGGGGAGGAACAGAGGTAAGCAAAATTGGGGCTGCTCCTAGCACACCCCAAGCAGCCTGTCAAAATGCAGCTGTTTTTGTAGGAACTGAATATTTTATATGGAGACACTATCCGATCATGAACCCACTAAACATTCATCAAGTGTCTACTATGTGCCTGACATTGTGCTAGAAGCCAAGGCATTTAAACCCAGGCCCGTCCTTATGGACTGCAGTTAGAGGTAAAGCTAAACTATGAACACAAGTAGCTATGATACAAAGAAGGTGAGAAGTGCTAAGCCCAAGGGGATGGGAGAATGCTGCAGAAGCTCATTTGGAAGAGATTATCTGAGAAGATTAGAGAAGCCTTGGCAAATAAGTAACATTTGAACAGAGACTCAGAAAGTAAGTAGAATTTGGACACAGAGGAAAAACATATGAAGGATATTCTATGCCCTCTTTGATAGTGTTTTATTTTTATTTTTTTGGCTTTAGTTTTAAAGACATCTTTATTCTATTGGCTCCTAATGAGCAGAAACAATAAGAATGAGAAAAAAACCTGATCGTGTTTTATATTGTTTAGTTCCACGTTTCTCCTTGAGGACATGGCCCCTGTCCCTTCTGCAGCTTGGCCAACACAATGTGAGCAGGTGCCCAATAAAGACTTGTATTTAACTGCACAGCAGACAGAGGCTAGGAGTCCAAGTTCAAATGTTTCCTGGCAGCATTCCCAGATCCATTCTGCCCTCAGGGGATGCCTCGCAGTCCCACAACAACCGCCTGTGCCCAAGCAGCTTACCTGCACAAATGGGGCACTCTCCACTCTCCTGGACACTGCTAGTTTGGGCCTGCAGTTGGTGGGGTTCTCTCCGCCCTGCCTTTGCTCTCCCCCTCCTGTTTGGCTGAGAGTTTGAGTTGGATAAAGGCCTGTGAGGAAGAATAGTTAAAGACCAGCTATTAGTAAAAGGCCATAAGGGCTGAAGGAACCTTACCTTAAATTAGGGTGAAAAAAAGGTAGACTAGTTGGCGTGGAGCCAGAAGCCCTGAGTTGGAGTCCTGGCTTTCCCACTGGATGAATCAGATTTTAGGGAAGTCATTTAACCTTTTAACATCTGAGAATAGAGCTCCTATTACTGACTTTAGGTTTATTATTTTTATGCATATCCCGTAAAATTCATTCTTTTAAAATACACTATTTTATGGTCTTAGTATATTTACAAAGATGTGTAACCACCACAGCTATAGAAGTTCACATTTTTATCACTCCCAAAAGGAACTCTGAACCCATTAGTAGCCACTCCCCACTTTTACCAGTATATCCCCACAGACTGTGTGTGTGTGTGTGTGTATATATTTATATATCTCCAGTACATCTTCTCTGGAGAAAAATCTATTCAGATCCTTTGTCTATTTAAAATATTTTTAAAATTAGGTTCTTTTATTGTTCCTTATATATTCTAGATAAAAGTCCTTTTTCAAATGTATGATTTAGAAATATTTTCTCACATATTCTATGGGTTATCATTTTATTTTTTTGAGTGTCTACTGAAGCAGAAAAAGATTTAAATTTTAATGAAGTCCAACAAGTACAGTGTACTCAGCTTCAAAATCTGGTTCACTATAGGGCTATCTCCTTGCCCAGCTCTAAGCCTGACAACATGTGGACAAGGACACCTTTTCTTTACTACCCTCTAGGTCCAGACTATGAGACCTAACTGAAACACAAGTGGGGAAGAAGGACAGGTGAAGGGCAGAAAGGTTTGGGGAGGTGATATGGGTCTTTCAGGTTGACCTACTTACCTGCGGGCTTGCACTTTCTGTCTCTTTGTCTTGCCCTCATCACTCTCTGAGTTTTGCTTCTCAGGTCTGGGCTCTGTGTGAGAAATGCTCATTTGGTCTAGAGGTCTAGCTCAGTAACAAAAGGGCCTTCAGCCCTGGCCAGCACAGCTCAGTAGTTAGAACATTGACCTGCACACCAGAGGGTCTCAGGTTCAATTCCTGGTCAAGGGGTCAAGGGCACGTACCTGGGATGTGTGGGAGGCAACCAATCCATGTGTCTCTGTCACATCAACGTTTCTCTCTTTCTATCTCTACCCTTCTCCCTTCTCCTCCATTCTCTCTAGAATCAATGAAAAAAAAATCCTCACTCCTCCAGTGAGGATAAAAAAACAAAGAAAAAAGCAAAAACAAAAGGGCCTTCACATATGATGTTCCTTCTTTAAAAAAAAAATATATATATCTTTATTGATTTAAGAGAGGAAGGAAGAGGGAGGAAGAGATAGAAACATCAATGGTGAGAGAGAATCATTGATTGGCTGCCTTCTGCATGGCCCCCACTGGGAATCAAGCTTGCAACCCAGGCATGTGCCCTTGGCCGGAATCGAACCTGGTACCTCTCAGTCCACAGGCTGACACTCTGTTCACTGAACCAAACCAGCTAGAGCTATTTCTTCTTTTAAAAATATTCTATCCTCGTCGGGCGTCTGGAAGAAGCCGGGAGCATTCCCGATGGTGCCACCGCCTCCGAGCCGGGGAGGAGCAGCGACAGGGCAGCTGGGCAACAGTCTGGATCCGCTGCTGCTGCTCCTGGCACTGGGACACACGTGGAGCTACCAGGAGGAGCCTGAGAACAGCAGCAGAGAAGTCTGCTCAGAAAACAAAATCACCACGACCAAATACCCGTGTCTGAAGGCCTCGGGCGAGCTCACCACATGTTTCAGGAGAGAGAGAACTACATAACCAGACACCTGGAGAAGAGAGACCATGGGGAGACAAAGAAACAGCCCGCATATGAAAGAAAAGCAGGCATCACCAGAAAAGGAAGTAAACGAAACGGAGGCAAGCAACCTGCCAGAGAAAGAATTCAGAGAAATGGTCATAAGGTGGCTGAAAAGAATGGAAGACAAATTCGACAATATGAGTAAGAACCAAGAGGAAATGAAGAAGAACCAAGAAGAAATGAAAAATGACATCGCTGCTGTAAAGAACTCAATAGAAAGCATCAAGAGTAGACTAGAAGAAGCAGAGGACTGCATCAGTGAGCTAGAAGACAAGGTAGGAAAAAACACCCAAGTAGAGCAGCTTCTAGAAAAAATAATTAAAAAGCAGGAGGAGAGCCTAAGGGAACTTTGGTACAACACAAAACAAACAACATCCACAGAATAGGGGTTCCAGAAGGAGAGGAAACTGAGCAAGGAATAGAAAACCTGTTTGAAGAAATAATGACAGACAACTCCCCTGATATAGGGAAGAAAAAATGCACACAAATCCAAGAAGCTCACATAGTCCCAAGCAAAATGAACCCCAAAAGACCAACGCCAAGGCACATTATAATTAAATTGGCAAACGCCAACGACAAAGTAAGAATCTTAAAAGCGGCCAGAGAGATAGAAAGTTTCCTACAAAGGAATCTCCATCAGACTAGCAACCGATTTCTCAACAGAAACTCATCAGGCAGGAGGATGGAATGAAATATACAAAGTCATGTAAAGGAAGGGTCTGAATCCAAGAATACTGTACCCAGCAAGGCTATCAATCAAAATTGAAGGTGAAATCAGGAGCTTCACAGACAAAAAAGGACTAAGGAAATTTATTACCACCAAACCAGCAATGCAAGAAATGCTAAAGGGTCTACTGTAAAAAAAAGAAATAGGAAGTGAAGAAGGGACACAGGGGTAAAGAATAAAAATGGTGACAAATAAGTACCTATCAATAACAACTTTAAATGTAAATGGATTAAATGCCCCAATTAAAAGACATAGGGTAACGGATTGGATAAGAAAACACGACCCATATATCCGCTATCTACAAGCAACCCACCTCAGAAAAAAAGATGCACACAGATTGAGGGTGAAGGGATGGAAAAAGGTTTTTCAGGCGAATGGAAATGAAAAAAAAGCTGGGGTAGCAATACTTATATCTGACACATTAGATCTCAAAGTGAAGGACATAACAAGAGATAAGGAAGGCTACTTCATAATACTAAAGGGAGCAATCCAACAAGAATAAATAACTCTGGAAAACATATACGCACCCAATACAGGCGCACCCAAATACATAAAAAAACTCCTGGAAGATATCAAAGGAGAGATTGACAGCAATATAATCATAGTAGGAGACTTTAATACCCCACTATCACCATTGGACAAATTCTCTAAACAAAAAATCAGCAAAGAAACATCAATCCTATATGACTCACTAGACCAAATGGAACTAATTGACATCTTCAGAACATTTCACCCCAAAGCCACAGAATATACATTCTTCTCAAGTGCACATGGGTCATTTTCAAAGATAGACCATATGTTGGGTCATAGGCAAAGTCTCTTCAAATTCAAGAAGATAGAAATCATATCGAGCATCTTCTCAGATCACAGTGGCATAAAACTGGAAATCAACTACAATAAAAACAATCCAAAAAAATCAAACATATGGAGACTACACAGCATGCTATTAACCAATGACTGGGTTACCAGAGAGATCAAGGAAGAAATAAAGAACATCATGGCAACAAATGACAATGAAAACACAACAATCCAAAATCTATGGGACGCAGAGAAAGCAGTCTTGAGAGGGAAGTTCATAGCTCTACAAGCCTACGGCAAAAAACAAGAAACAGTGGTAATAAATTACCTAACTCTACAACTCAAAGAGTTAGAAAGAGAGCAACCAGAAAAGCCCAGTGTAAGCAGAAGGAAGGAAATAATAAAGATCAGAGTGGAGATAAATGACATTGAGACCCAAAAAAACAATACAAAAGATCAACAAAACCAAGAGCTGGTTCTTCGAAATACAAAGGATTGTTAAAAAATACTATGAACAACTCTATTCCAACAAACTGGACAACCTGGAGGAAATGGACATATTACTAGAAAAATATAACCTTCCAAAACTAAGGAAGAATCTAAACATCTCAATAGGCCAATAACTATGGAAGAAACTGAAGCAGTCATCAAAAAGCTTCCAGCATACAAAAGCCTGGGGCCAGATGGCTTCACAGGGGAGTTTTACCAAACATTCAAGGAAGAACTAAAACCTATCTTCCTCAGACTATTCCAAAAAATTCAAGAGGAAGGAACACTTCCAAGCTCCTTCTATGAAGCCAGCATCACCCTAATACCAAAACCAGATAAAGACAACATAATGAAAGAGAATTACAGGCCAATACCCCTCATGAACATAGATGCCAAAATTCTCAACAAAATTCTAGCAAATCGGATCCAGCAGTACATCAGAAAGATCATACACCAAGTAGGATTTATCCCAGGAATGCAAGGATGGTACAATATCTGCAAATCAATAAATGTGATACATCACATCAATAAATTGAGAGATAAAAATCACAGTCATATCAATTGATGCAGAAAAAGCATTTGACAAAATCCAACACCCTTTCTTGATAAAAACTCTCAACAAGGTGGGAATAGAAGGATCATACCTCAACATAATAAAAGCTATATCTGATAAACCCACAGCTAACATCATACTCAATGGGCAAAAACTAAAACCATTTCCCCTAAGAACAGGAACAAGACAGGGATGCCCACTCTCACCACTCCTGTTCGACATAGTACTGGAAGTATTAGCCATTGCAATTAGATAAGAAGAAGAAATAACAGGCATCCAAATTGGAAAAGAAGAAGTAAAGCTGTCCTTATTTGCAGATGACATGATATTGTACATAAAAAACCCGAAAGACTCCATCAAAAAACTAATAAACTTAATAAATGAATTCAGCAATGTAGCAGGATACAAAATTAACGCCAAGAAAGCTATGGCATTTCTATACACCAATAGTGAACTTACAGAAAGAGAGACTAAAAAAGCAATCCCATTTACCATCACACCAAAAATTTAAGATACCTAGGAATAAACTTCACTAAGGAGGTAAAAGACCTATATGCAGAAAACTACAGGACACTGAAAAAAGAGCTAGAGGAAGATGTAAACAGATAGAAGAACATACCATGTTCATGGATTGGGAGAATCAACATCATTAAAATGTCTATACTACCCAAAGCAATCTATAAATTCAATGTACTCCCCATTAAAATACCAACGGCATATTTCACAGACTTGAAAGAACTCTTCAAAAATTCATCTGGAATAATAAAAGACCCTCAATAGCCACAGCAATCCTGAGAAAGAAGAACAAAGTAGGTGGGATCTCAATACCAGATTTCAAGTGTATTTCAAAGCCACTGTTCTCAAAACTGCCTGGTACTGGCACAAGAAATTGACCCAAATCACTACGCTCAATTAATATTTGACAAAGGAGCCGAAACTGGTTTGCCTCAGTGGATAGAGCGTCAGCCTGTGGACTGAAGGGTCCCAGATTTGATTCTGGTCAGGGGCATGTACCTTGGTTGTGGGCACATCCCCAATGGGGGGTGTGCAGGAGGCGGCTGATCGATGTTTCTCTCTCATCGATGTTTCTAACTCTCTATCCCTCCCACTTTCTCTCTGTAAAAAATCAATAAAATATATTTAAAAAAATATTTGACAAAGGAGGCACGAACATACAATGGAGTCAAGACAGTCTCTTCAATAAATGGTGTTGGGAAAATTGGACAGATACATGCAAAAAAATGAAACTAGACACCAACTTACACCATACACAAAAATAAACTCAAAATGGATCAAGGACTTAAACGTACAACGAGAAACCATAAAAATACTAGAGGAATCCACAGGCAGAAAAATCTCTGACATATGCCGAAGCAAATTCTTCACTGATACTGCTCCTAGGGCAATGGAAACTAAAGAGAAAATAAACAAATGGGACTACATCAAGATAAAAAGCTTTTGCACAGCAAAGGAGACCATCAATAAAACAACAAGAAAGCCCACTGCATGGGAGAAAAATTTGCCAATGATATCAATGATAAGGGTTTAATCTCCAACATTTACGGGGAACTCATGCAGCTTAACAAAAAGAAGATAAACAACCCAATTAAAAAATGGGCAACTGATCTAAATAGACACTTTTCGAAAGAAGACAGAAAGAAGGCAAAGAGACAAATAAAACCTGCTCAAAGTCACTAATCATCAGAGAGATGCAAATCAAAACAACAATGCATTACTATCTCACACCTGTCAGAATGGCTATCATCAACAAGTCAACAAATGATAAGTGCTGGTGAGGATGCGGAGAAAAAGGAACTCTTTTGCACTGCTGGTGGTAATGCAGGCTGGTGCAGTTACTGTGGAGAACAGTATGAGTTTCCTCAAAAAACTAAAAATGGAACTCCCATTTGACCCAGTGATCCCACTTCTAGGAATATATCCCAAGAAACTAGAAACACGAATCAGAAAGGATATATGTACCCCTATGTTCATATCAGCACAATTCACCATAGCTAAGATTTGGAAACAGCCTAAGTGCCCATCAGCAGATGAGTGGATTAAAAAACTGTGGTACAGCTACACAATGGAATACTACGCTGCGGTAAAAAAGAAGGAGTTCTTACCATTTGCAACAACATGGATGGAGATGGAGAACATTATGCTAAGTGAAATAAGCCAGGCAGAGAAAGATAAATATCACATGATCTCACTCATTTGTGGAATATAATGAACATAAACTGATGAACAAAAACAGATCCAGAGACAGAGAAACATCAATCAGAATGTCAAACCTTAGGGAAGGCAGAGGAAGGTGGGGGTGAGGGGGAGAGATCAACCAAAGGACTTATATGCATGCATGTAACCCTAATCAATGGACACAGACAACAGGGGGATGGGGGCATGAATGGGAGGTGAGGGGTAATAGGGGAATAAGGACACATATGTAATACCTTAATCAATAAAGAAATTAAAAAAATAAAGAAATAAAAATATTCTATCCTCTTTTCCTGGTTAATTCTCACTCTTTAAGTCTTAGAGGAAATGCTAATTTCTGTGAGGAAGTTTCCCTGGGTTCTCTAATCTAAATCTGGTCATCATATCCTGCTTTGGCTTTGAAGCACTTATCACAGTTTTAAGCTTTAAATTTCCTGTGTGACACTGACACCTGCCTCTCCATTAGGGCAGGAGCACTGCTGTTTTATTTGCTGAGATACCCCTGGCACCTACCACAGAGCCTTGCACAGAGATGTTCAAAAATGTGTCAAGTGAGTAATAATAACAAAATCCAGCAACAGCCATCTGTCTGGTTACTCAACACTTATGAAATACTGTGTATGGTGTTTAATATGTTTCAAAGTGCTTTCATGGCTCCAGTGCCCAGCCTGTAGGGTACCTAAAAGAGTTTAGTTTCCTTCCATTCTCCATCTCTTAAAACAATAAAACACATCCTTCTTAATGTGGCAGGCAGCTTCTGAAGTGACTGCCATTGATCCTTGCCTCCTGGTATTCATGCCTCCCCTAGAGAGTGGGTAGGACCTAGTAACTCGTTTGTAATGAACAGAATTTGGCAAAAGTGATGAGATGTCAACTCTGTGATTAAGTTACAAGACTGGCTGCTTTCTTGCTAGCACTCTCTTTCTGTTCCCTCTGGTGAAGCAAGCGGCCATACTGTGAGATGCTCTGTGGAGGCTCTCGTGGCAGAGGAACCGAGGGAGCCTCAGCCCACCAGCCATGAGGAAATGTAAGTGAGCTAGGGGGCAGATCCCTTGCCAGGTGAGCCTTAAGATGACTATAGCCTTGTGACACACCCAGAGCCAGGGACCCGGTTAAGCCACACCTGGAATCCTAACCACCAGAAACTAAATATTGTGTTAAATTTTGGGGATAATTTGTTATGCAACAACAGATAATCAATGTAACCTATTTTTGCAATGAAATTACATACTGATTATTTCACTAATTTGTTCAGTTCCTTGGAATGATAAACCATTTCCTTAAAATGTTTTTCCCCAGTGAAGCAATGAGTAAAACCAAGGTTTTCAATGAGAACTCTACTTGTTTTCTCTCTCTTGCTATCTAGAATAGAGAGAGCTGCCCTGACCGGTTTGGCTCAGTGGATAGAGCGTTGGCCTGCAGACTCAAGGGTCCCAGGTTCGATTCTGTTCAAGGGCATGTACCTTGGTTGCAGGCACATCCCCAATAGAGGGTGTGCAGGAGGCAGCTGATTGATGTTTCTAACTCTTTCTTCCTCTCCTTTCCTCTCTGTAAAAAATCACTAAAATATATTAAAAAAAAAAAAGAAAGAAAAAGAGAAAGAGCTCTGGGGTTCACATCGCAGTTCTGCCACTGATTAGCTGTGTGATTCAGAATACTTTACCTCTCTGAATCTCAGTATCTATTTCGTAAATTTGTGGTGAACACAAATGGATAAAGTTAGTAAAAGTGCCCAACAATGCCTGGTGCAAAGTAAGAACTCTAAAATGTTTAGTGCTTTCTTCCTCTATGACAAAAGCACACTATTCCCTGACTCTATTTCTCCAATAAGCTCCACAGACCATCACCCTGACTTAATTGTCCCTCTGAGATGATCACAGAACATTAACACTGCAAGAGGCCTAAATACTATTTGGTTTAATTCCTTCACTTTGAATATAAGGGAATCGAGGCCCAAAAGATAAAAATTTCTGATTCCTAGGCTAGTGCTCCTTCTTTCTTTCTTTTTCTTAAAATATGTTTTATTGATTTGAGAGAGAGGAAGGGAGAGGGAAAGAGAGAGAGGGAAAGAGAGAAGGAAACATTGATAGGTTGCCTCCTGCATGCCCCCTACTGGAGAATAAGCCCACAACCCAGGCATATGCCCTGACAGGAATCAAACCAGCGACCTTTTGGTGCATGGGATTACATTAAACCAATCTATATATATAAAAGCCTAAGCGACCGTCTGACCATTCAACTGGTAGCTATGACATGCACTGACCACCAAGGGGCAAGACACTCAATACACAGGCATGGAAACATGAAACAGACTGATGAATCTCAGAGGGAAGGGGGGAGGGTGGGAAGAGATTAACCAAAGTTCTTATATGCATACTAGAGGCCAGGTGCATGGATTCGTGCACTGGTGGGGTCCCTCGGCCTGGCCTGTGGGGATCAGGCCGAAACTGGAAGTCCAACATCCCACGAGGGGTCCCGGATTGTGAGAAGGCGCAGGCTAGGCCAAGGGAACCCACGGGTCCCTTGTTCTGTTTTCCTTCTGGTAATAAGACACTGAAAATTGTCTTTTCTCCCACATGAAGTCCCATTGGTGAGCCATTCCTAAAGAGCACGGGTGGATTCAAGGAGAAAGGATGATGCTAGGGAGAACAAGGAGCCAAAGGCAGGTCCTGGGGCCTCACCTGCACTGTCTGAATGGCTGGGACCTGGTTCTGCAGGGTTGTTTTTTGGGCTTGCCACACTGGCTGGAGATGCCCTGCGGGCAGCTGAAAGCACCATGCGAGCTGAACGCCCCAAAGGCCCCGGCTGCAGCTGCTTTAGGATATTCCTAAGGTCTGAAATTTCCTTAGTGTTCCTGCAGGGAAACAGAGTACTTGGTTTTACTCAGAACAGAGACTCCATTTTGCTCACCCAAGTCATTGGCATCAACCAAGAAAGCCAGTTTAATATATAGATATAGGCCTGGAGTATGGGACTAATTGGGGGAACCCAGGTGGGGCTTGAGTGCTTGTGAGCGACCTGGTAGTTTTTCTTTCCCAGGTGAAAGAACTGAAAAGTGGCTGAGAGACCTCCGTTATGGCAGCTACATACGTTTGGGGATCTGGGAAGAATGTCCTCCGGATAGAAGGATTAGCCATCCAGGGGCTGGGACCAGACTCTGAAGCATTAGAAGAGTCCTGAAAAGAAAATGGAGAAATATGAAATACAGACATTCACCACCAGGGGACGCTGTCACCTAGTGTCACGTATACTCCCAAACCTGAGGACTTCAGCTTAGTGAGTGGATGTATCTGCTATAACTTGTACAGGGCACCTTTGCTTGTGTGTGCACACTCTCTTCCAGCTCTTGAGATGTGAAGTGCGGTGATTTTGTATACTTTTTACCCCAATGCTAAGGGTTTTGTCAAGATCCTAAAAGAATATGTGCTGTTGGGGAAAAAAGGGCTATGGGATTGATATCATGTACAAACTTTTGAAAGCATAAATATATATCCGATCTAATAAAAGAGTAATATGCAAATTGACCATCACACCAAGATACAAGATGGCCGCCACAAGATGGCCTGCAGGGGATGGCAGTTGTGGGAAGTTAGGGGTGACCAGGCCAGCAGAGGAGGGCAGTTGGAGGTGACCAGGCTGGCAGAGGAGGGCAGTTGGGGGGACCCAGGCCTGCAGGGGAGGGCAGTTGGGGGGGACCAGGCCTGCAGGAAAGGGCAGTTGCAGGGGACCAGGATGGCAGGGGAGGGCAGTTAGGGGTGACTGGGCCGGCAGAGGAGGGCAGTTGGGGGAGACCAGGTTAGCAGGGGAGGGCCATTGGGGGGGACCAGGCCTACAGTGAAGGGCAGTTGGGTGGAGAGGGGAAACCAGGCCTGCAGTGGAGGACAGTTGGGGGTGGGGACCAGGCCTGCAGTGGAGGGCAGTTGGGGGGGACTAGGCTTACAGTGGAGGACAGTTGGGGGAGACCCAGGCCTGCAGGGAAGGTAGTTAGGGGTGACTGGGACAGCAGAGGAGGGCAGTTGGGGGAGACCAAGCCAGAAGGAGAGAGCAATAGGAGGGGGACCAGGCCTGCAGGGAAGGGCAGTTAGGGGGACCAGGCCAGCAGGAGAGGGCAGTTGGGGGGACCAGGCCAGCAGGGGAGAGCAGTTGCGGGGGGACCAGGCCTGCAGGGGAGGACAGTTGGGGGGGACCAGGCCTGCAGGGGAGGGCAGTTGGGAGCCAGCAGTCCTGGATTGTGAGAGGGATGTCCGACCGCCTGTTTAAACAGGTGGTCGGACATACCTCAAGGGGCCCCAGATTGGAGAGGGTGCAGGCTGGGCTGAAGGACACCACACCCTGTGCACGAATTTCATGCACCAGGCCTCTAGTACATATATAAATTTGTATCTATAAAAAATTGATTCACGTAGGTACAAAATTCAAATCACTCTATACACCTCTATGTGAGAGAAATTATACACATTTCTTTATATTTTAAAATAGTTCTGTTTTGAACTATTTGGGGACATTTTTATCACTTTTCTAAATACTGTTTAATAATATTGTTTTTATCCAGTATGATTTATTTTGTGAACAATTATTTACCTGGAGTTATAAGCAATCTACCAATTTCTAGCCATCTATAAAAAGAGATGTGTATATATGTATGGGTATATAGATATATGACACATCTCTTTCTACCATTAGCCACTATATCTGTCACAGGCATTTTATAAACCTCTCTCCTTCAAACTCCGGGAAGGTCTATGTGTAATAATCATACAGTAGATCATTTCTACATAGATTTTATTTATGTGGCATGCTATAATTTCTTAATTCTTTGCCAAAATGCAATTTATCTGTTGATTCATCTGTGGCTATTCCCTTTTTTATTTTTCCAAATTTCCTTGAATTTAAAAAATTAAACATTTTTTCTTTAATTTTCAGCTCTGATTTTTTTTTTTTTTTATATACGTTTACTGAAATTTTTAGGGAGAAAGGAAGGGAGAGGGAGAAATAGAAACATTGATGAGAGAGAAACATCATCAATTGGCTGCCTCCTGCATGCCCCCTACTGGCGATCGAGCCTGGGCATGTGCCCTGACGGAATAGAACTGGAAACCTCTTAGTGCATGGGATGATGCTCAAGCCACTGATCAACACCAGCCGGTCTTCAGCTCTGATTCTTCCATCACAATTCTTTTAAAGGTAAATGTCTTTCTTGTAAAGCATGACCTTGGCCTCATAATGCAAGTTTGAGAAATAGTTTTTTTTAATTCACATTGTTTAATATTTTCTAATTGAAAATTATTTTGCAACCTCATCTTGGACCTTGCATTAATTTTGAAATACTTTGTTTACTTTACCAGGATTTTTCTTTTTTCTTTACTGTGTTTCATAAATTTTAGTGAATACTATACAGGGTAACTAGCTGGATGTATAGAGATGGTTATTTAACTTTAACTCTAAATGCGATTAATCATTAGGAAATGAGCTCTCCAGCACAGGCTAAGTGGAGCCAGGTGGCTTGGATTCAAATCCACTCCAAGATTTATTTAGCAGTGTAACCTGGGACATCCCACTAAACTTCTATGGCTTCTGTTTTCCTTACTGGAAAATTGGTGATCATAAAAGATCCTATTTTACAGGATTAAAACCCTTATATTTTGCTTTCACTATACCTCACCATTGGAATGATACATTTTTTAAAAAAAAGCCTATGGCACTTTAGAGGTCATAAATCATAAAACTGAGTGCCATCAATTTGTTACCGTGTATCAATCCTCTCTTGTAGAAACGCTTCAGGATCTCCTTTTCCCGTGGTCTCACTGAGGTACCTGAAACATGTTTCATTCTGCCATAGATGTTCAATGCCTTTCTGACATTATGGCTCTGGAGTTGCTGACTCCTTTCCTCCTTGATCCCACCATGGTTCTAAAGGTGCAGAGTAATTTACTAGACAGGCACTTTAACCAGCTAAGCCACACAGCCAGCACAGGTGCAGAGTAGTTTAGATGGCCAAAATGTAAAAGACTCTATGAAGTCTTTATTTATCCTATAATTAGGGAGATCGTCTGTCTTAGTTTGTCTGGGAAGTCGTGCCTAATATGTCTGTTGCCTCAGTACAACAATTATTATTATTTAAAAAGTATTTTTATTGATTTCAGAGAGGAAGGAAGAGGGCGAGAGAGAGAGAGAAAAAAAACATCAATAGTAAGAGAGAATCATTGGCCAGCTGCCTCCTGCACACCCCACACTGGGGATTGAGCTCACAACCCGGGCATGTGCCCAGACCAGGAATTGAACCGTGACTTCCTGGTTCAAAGATCGATGCTCAACCATTGAGCCACGCCTGCTGGGCTCAGTATAATTATTAATAGCACTCTTTTTTGGTCTCAGTTTGGATGACAAGTTTTATGATGACTATCTACAACTCCCCTCTGAAAGGTCATTTACATAATGAACGTGTACACTCAAAGCCTACTTTGTTCCAGCTGCTAGGAATGCATTAAGGAACAAGACAAACAGGTTCCTAATCTCACAGAGCTTCCACTTGATTGAATAGCTCTAGCTCCATTCACGTCAGCTCCCAGCACTGAGATATGGGGACCTGGCGGAGCACACTGAACTGCTTCCACTGGCCTTTTGCATTTTTTTCGCTTTCCACAAAGAAGAGTAAATCTCAAACCAACCTTTCCTTGTCTCAGCTCTCTGGGTCTCTCCTGTGGCTGCACAAGAGCATCTACTCCTCCTCTGTCTGCTCTAACTCCCCTTTCTCTTCCCAATGTCCAATCTCTTCTTTTTCTCAGTAACCTCAATAGGAGTGACACTTGTGAAGTTCACTCCTGGGAACTGAAATTCTTTTGGTTAGGTCAAATGTTTGAAGATTCTAAAAATCTACTGTGTGCATAGAAGTACTGTGGTGTAAATGATAGGAGGGTCTGATTTCTGGTCTCTACTCAATTTTGATGTGCTGTGTGAATTTGAATATATAAGTTTCCCTCTCTGAGATGTAAAATGAGGTGGTTAGGATTTGATGATCTCTAAGTATTTTTCCATCTCTCGATTTTTATGATTCTAGCTTTGTGTGATTATATCTTCATATTTGTTTGTGAGTGAATTACAGTACAAGGTACTGGCTTGGAAAGATAAATGGAGACACCACTGATAGGAAAGGAGGAGTCAGCCCTGGCTGGTGTTGCTTAGTGGTTGGAGCGTCTGCCTGGGCAGTAGGGGTCATGGGTTTGATTCCTGGTCAAGGGCACGTGCCTAGGTTGCAGGTTTGATGCCCTGGAGAGGGCATGTGTTGGAGACAACCAATGGATTATCTCTCTCACATTTTCTTTCTCCCTCTTTCTCCCCCTTCCTTCTACTCTCTCTGAAAAGTAATGAAAAACATATCCTTGGGAGAGGATTAACAAAAACAACAACAAAAAGGAGTCATAATATGCTTAGGAAGAAAGAAAAATTAGAAAACTTGTTGAGAAAAGGGGAGATAAATTGGTTAGATACTTATAGATAGCCAGAAACCTATACATCTTCTTTTAGGCGGCATACGTGTTTATTGTATAGGGAGAGAAAGCAGGAGAGCACATGAAATTGCAAAGCACATATCTAAGAATAGATAGGTGGGTTAGGGAACAATAATGACAGAGGGACTGTAGTGAGTCCTGGTTGTTTCGGGTGCTAGAAGGAAAAGTCTGATGAAAGCTAGAGTCTCCAATAACCCAGAAATAAAGTATAAGATTAAGTTTGAATTCCAAAAGAATTTTTAAAAATATTTTTTAATTGATTTTTTACAGAGAGGAAGGGAGAGGGATAGAGAGTTAGAAACATCGGATGAGAGAAAAACTTCGATCAGCTGCCTCCTGCACATCCCCTACTGGGGATGTGCCTGCAACCAAGGTATGTGTCCTTGACCGGATCGAACCTGGGAACCTTCAGTCTGCAGGCTGACGCTTTATCCACTGAGCCAAACCGGTTAGGGCCCAAAAGAATTTTTTAATGGCTAAATAACAATGGCCCACCAGCTTTGTGTACACTATATTGAAGGCTCACTCACTTGAACTTTTCACATGTAAAAGGGAAAGTATGCACTCCTACCTTTAAGAAAGTGTAGCGAGCCCATTTACGTTTGTATTTGAATGTATGTGTGTATATGTGTGTGTATAACTCAATCAAGCGCCAGCTTCCTAACCAGAAACTGAAAGGATGGGAAAATATTAAGTCCTCACTCCACCACTGCACATACCTGGCTCAGTCCAGTGCTCACAGGGGCTGAGGGATCCACCACAGGGTCATCTAAGGAGTCCAGAGAGGAGCACACATGCAGGAAGGCCAGGCCAAAGGACTGATGACGTGTGAAGGGTTGGGAGCAAGTCAGGCGAAGTCGATCCCATGATTCACCTGAGGCTGGAGCCAGGAAATCATCTCCAGGAAAAGAAAATGAGGGGGACAGGAAATGTATGAGTGGGAGGGAGAAAGGTCAATACCGAGGAGCGGAAAGAAAGGACAGGGACTACATAAACTCCAACAAAAGGAATAATGAAGGTCATCAGTAACTGACCCCTCAGTCCTTGGTGCTCAGGGTTTGGCAGTGCCAAACAGGCCAGTTGGGGTCCTCTCAGACACCATCTCTCCTCCCTGTCACAGGTCCACACCATTCCCAGCATGGGTACATCCGCATTCTATACTTCTCCAGGGACCTTATCAATGTCTCATTTTAACAGGAAGTATCTGCAGTGTTACTTGCTCACTGGATTAGATGATCTACATCTACCCTTCCTGGACCATGGGACTTCAGCCTCCCACAAGCACTCCATGCACTACGCTCGCACTCACAGTATCATACACCAGTACTACAAACCCTTCTCACCTTCAATTCCCAGCACTATCTATTAAGACCTTATCTCCTCCACCTTGTGTGCCCCTCCCTTATCATTCTTCCTTCACATTACAAACACCTCCAATTTAAACACAGACAAATCCTAAGTCCCCAGAGGCCAGAGGCCAGGAGTTCAGATCTTATGTAGTGCCTCGTGAATGCAGAGATCTGCATAGAACAGAATTCAGGAAACACTACAGGCTACATAACTCTATCATATAGTCTCCTATCACTTATGTAAACATTCATCCTACATTCACACTTACATTTACACAAACAAAAGCACACTAGTCACAAATGTGTGTTCTGCATCCAGTTTCACTGAATCACGTCGAGTATAAATATAAATCATAGCTCATAAATATCCCAAGGGATCATGTCTTCTCATCATGGAGAACGCACTCACAAACACACTGCCTGGATGTTCACTTGTTAACTAATCCCTGTCCCCCTAACAAATATAACTAACCCCTGCATAGGTTCCTTCCCACAATATATGCCTACCAGTCCTCTACTGTACTGCAGCCTTTTTGCATAATCTGTCTCTCTTCCTGCGTCTCTCCCATTTCTGCTTTTGCCCTCCTTACCATCTTTAAACATGCGGACCCCTGAGCGGTTTTTCCCCTGCTTTGAATCAGCTAGGGACATTAGCATGGTTGCAGGGAGCAGGGTGACAAAAGGTCTGTCCAGGGACCAGGAAGAACGGCCCACATCAATTTGCAGGAAAGCACAGCCACAGTTACCTGGGGACAAAAGGTTGAGAGAAGGATAAGGGTTATAGGATGAAGGCTCCCCTGACTGTACACAAGAGAAGCAGGTAGGAAGAGGACATTTCTTCATTCTAACTATAGCTAATTGGAAGCCCAGAAAGGCCAAGCAACACAATGAGCCAGTAACTGAAGTGAAACGAGTCCTCAGCCCCACTAAATGACATTGTGAAGGTAGGTTCACCATGTTCCTCCCAGCCAGAAAAAAGCCTTCCCCTGACTGAAGACACTCGCTGTGTCCCTGTCCTCTGGCTCTGGCAGACAGTGCCAAACTCTTATCTCTCTCTCTTTTTAAAAAAAATATATTTTATTGATTTTTTACAGAGAGGAAGGGAGAGGGAGAGAGAGCCAGAAACATCGATGAGAGAGAAACATTGATCAGCTGCCTCCTGCACACCCCTACAGGGGATGTGCCCACAACCAAGGTACATGCCCTTGACCAGAATCAAACCTGGGAACCTTGAGTTCGCAGGCCGACGCTCTATCCACTGAGCCAAACTGGTTAGGGCTCTTATCTCTCTTAAATCCTTGTTAGGGAGGCTCTGGCCAGGTAGCTCAGTTCGTTAGTGTCATCCCGATACAACGAAGTTGTAGGTTCGACCCATGGTCAGGGCACATACAAGAATCAACCAATGAATGCATAAATAAGTGAACCAACAAATCGATATCTCTCTCTCCCCCTCTCTCCCTCCAGCTCCCTTTTTTGCTCTCAGTAAAAAAAAAAAAAATAAAAATTCAAAAAAGAATTAAAAAAATAAATCCTTGCTAGGGAGCCTGCCATCTCTCTGTGCCAACAGAGCTGAGATCAATGGTCTTTGACACCTCTCTATTCCAGAGAATTCTAAGGCCAACCTTTTCAATCCATAAACTCCTATGAAGCCTTCCTGGATGAGCCAGCACAGTTCATCCCCAGCATCCTCTTGATGTTGATATTTAGAAGAGTATAAATCCTATTTGCTGCATTTAGTTATGTCAATGTCCTAAGGTTTCACCCGGAACACTCAGATTAAAGCAGGGGAGGTGTGTTGCTTAATTCAAGGAGTGCCAGTCACATTCAATTCTATGTGAATGGAATCCTTAGAGTTCTTGCCAACACCACATACCTGCCCCAACGGCAAGGGCCACATCTCCCCTTCACACCAGTTAAGGCTGATCAGCCAGCCTGAATGGAGACATTTTGGTGGAGCATTTGGAGGGGAATGTTACTCCTATGTTCTCCCACAGAGGCTCCTAAGCCCCAGAGAACTCACTCACCCACATCAATGTAGCCAATGGGCACTGCCCTTTCCAGCTGTAGTTCTACTTTCAGTTGCCCACTCTTGTCCTGAGGGCAACTGAGCCAAGGTCCCCTCTGTCTGTCTGGGTTCAGCAAGTTCTCCACAGGATACCTGGGATCCTAAGTCAGAGAGAGGAGAGTATCAGGAACCTTCCTGAGCCCAAGGGAACAAAGGATGCCCATGAATAAGGGGTCCCTAGACTCCCAAACCTTTCCACGCATCCCAACATGATAGGAAAGGCACTAGACAGGAGTCTACAGGAATGTAGCAACACATACCAAGGGATTTACAGACACTGTTTTCTTCTCTGTCATTTACCAGACTACCTCATTTAATTCTCAGAACTTTAGGTGGTTACTATTATTGCTTTATAGTTAACAGATCAATAAACTGAAGCTTGGGTTCATAAATTTACCCAAGGTCAAAGGCTGAATAACCATTCCGAGTTAGAACTCCCAGGTTTCTGAATCTAGAGCTCTTAACCACCACACTATACTATTTTTTCTTTTATTTATTTTTAATATATTTTTTTATTGATTTCAGAGAGGAAGGGAGAAGGAGAGAGATAGAAACATCAATGATGAGAGAGAATCATTGATTGGCTGCCTCCTGCACATCCCTATTGGGGATCAAGCCCGCAACCCAGGCATGTACCCTTGGCCGGAATCGAACCTGGGATTCTTCAGTTCGCAGGCTGACACTATCCACTGAGCCAAGCCGGCTAGGGCCTATTTTTTTCTTTTTTTTAAATCTTCAACTGAGGACATGGGGAGAGGGGGAGAGAGAGAGAGAGAGAGAGAGAGAGAGAGAGAGAATATGAATAAGAAAGAGAAATATTGATTAGTTGCCTTTTGCACCTGCTCCAACCAGGGACTGAACCTGACCGTGAATTGAACTGGCAACTCTTTGGTGCACAGGATGCAGCTCAACCAACTGAGCCATTCTGATGGGGCTTCATTTATTTTTAAAAGACTCACCTGAGGATATGTTCATTTATTTCAGAGAGAGGAAGTGAGAGAAAAAACCCACATCAATGTGAGAGTGAAAGCGAATGTCAAAAGGCTGCATGCTTTATATGAGTTCAACTATATAACCTTCTGGAAATGGCAAAATTATGGAGAGAGTGAAAAGATTAGTGCTTGATAAGGGTTAGGGGAGAGGGAAGGATAAAATAAGAGCACAGAGAGTTTTTAGGGCAGTGAAACTACTCTGTATGATACTCTGATGATGGGAATGTTATACATTTGGCAAAACCCATAGAATACACAACATCAATAGTGAACTCTAAGGTAAACTTTGGATTCCGGGTAGTAATGATGTAGGTTTATCAGCTGGAACAAATGCACCACTCTGGTGGAGGAATGTTGATAATGCTGGAGGCTATGCATATTTGGGGGCAGGGTGAATATAAGAAATCTCTTTACTTTCCATTCAATTTTGCTGTGAACCTATAGGAGCTCTAAACAAGTATTTTTGTTGTTGTTAATTCTCCTCACCCCAAGGATATTTTTTCCATGGACTTTTTAGAGAGAGTGGAAAGGAGGTAGGGGAAGAGAAAGAGAGGGAGGGAGAAAGAAAAACAGTAATGTGAGAGAGACACATTGATTGGTTGCCTCCCCTTTGTGCCCCCACCAAGCTGGGGATTGAACCTACAACCCAGGTATGTGCCCTTGACTGGAAATTGAACCCACCACTTTTCGGTCCAGGGGCCGACACTCTAACCGACACTGAACAAAACTGACTACGGGGGAAGGCAAAGATTTGTATCTAAGTTTACAACTGATGGTTAGAAATAAAGTGATTCATTCAAAGGCTGCAATAGCAATACTGAGATAGAAATTTTCGGTTCTAACCCAAAGTCAGGTATTTTTTGGTGGGTAGGCCTTGAGCAAACTACTTTCTCTCCTTGGATCTAAATTTCTTCATCATAAGTAGAGAGACTAGATTCATTGTCTTCAATCTTGTTTTTTGTTTTAGCAATAAAACCCTTCCTTTTAACTGAAGTCTTATACCAAAGTGTGTGTGTGTGTGTGTCTTCAATAAATAAAAAGCACAGCTTTGGTTAAAGTACAGTTTGGGGGCCTAGAGATATACTTGTTCCTTCTTCCTTCAACTTCTAGAAGTGGGTCCCCACAGAGTACAGTTGGAAACCACAATATTAGAAGATAGCTAGCCTGGTGGGTGTGGCTCAGTGGTTGAGTGTTGACCTATGAATCAGGAGGTCACAGTTCGATTCCTGGTTGGGGCACATGCTGGGGTTGCAGGCTCAATCCCCAGTGTGGGGCGTGCAGGAGGCAGCCTATCAATGATTCTCTGTCATCATTGATGTTTCTTTCTCTTTCCATCTCCCTTCCTCTCTGAAATCAATAAAAATATATTTAAAAAAAGAAGATAGCTAATGCTCTCTTGAGGAGCCCTAGCCAGCTTGGCTCAGTGGATAGAGCATCAGCCTGTGGACTCAAGGGCCCCAGGTTTGATTCTGGTCAAGGGCATATGCTAGAGGTTGCAGGCTTGATCCCCAGTAGGGGGCATACAAGAGGCAGCCAATCAATGATTCTCTCTCTAGCATTTTATAAGGCTGACACTGTGAAGAAAACCATTTAGGCTGACCATATAGGTAAGGAGGATAAGAGTAACTTTTATTCCATTTCACTTAGGAGTTGATACAATAGTTCCTAAAGACACTGTAAGGGTCTTTCTGAAATGTGTAGAGATGCCTATGACGGTCATAATGACCAGGAAGTATTATATCATTAGGGTCTAGAGGCCCTGGAGGCTAAATATTCCACCATGCAAATGATACTGCTATAAAATGCAGGCTTATCTGACCCAAAATGTCAACAGCAACCCTTGAGAAAGACTAGGATGACAGAAGGGGAAGAGCAGGGAGAATGGGTAAATGGATAGGGAAATGACAGTAGAGGAAAGGGAGGGAAGTCCTTATCAACACAGTGGATTGGTGCTGGTTCCTGGCATGCAGCTGTAATCAGGATAATAGGGGTTTCCTGAAAGTGGACTTTCAGGGAGAAGGCTGAGATCACCTTTGCTGATGGTGCCGATATCCTCACAGGTCAGGGATGACACTGAGTGTCCTGGTCTGCACTCAGTGACAGAGTGATTAAACTTCTCTTCTGGGAACCCTGGTACAGACTTTGATCCTATAGCTTTGCCAGTTCCCTTCAAACTAAGGGTGGAATCTGAAGTGGTTTCTTTCTTTATCTTGAATTCCTGGGAACACTTCTTTTATGTGTCCCGCATTGCTCTGGGAACAACCTGAGGGCGAGAGCTATGTTCCCTCACTTCCACTCTGGACTCCCAAAGAAGGAACAATGTGTCTCCTATTAGATTGTGTGTTTCCTGAAAGTGGAGCCAAGTCCTCTATTTCCCCCCCTCCCCCAACTCTGTTCAGTCACCAATAAAAAAAAAAAAGCCTGCTAATTAATATACCTGAGAGGAAAATGATACCACGTGGCTAATCTTCACAGGAGCCATGGCAGGCCCAGAAGCTGTCCCCAGTACAAGGTAAAAATGCTTTCTCCTGAGATTTCTTCTGTCACCACCTTGGCACTGCCTACATTTTGGTCCCGTCAGCTTCTAGAAGAGAAAGAATACTACTCCTGAAGAGAGAACAAATGAAAAATAAACTAGCCACAGCTGTTCCTCTGGTAACAGTAGTTATTTGCAGCAATCAGACTGTTACGGATTACCATGACTACCATGATGGGGGACAGGGACCAGATCTGCACCAACTGATGAGATTCCAACAAATGGAAACAACTGGAATGCAACCACAGGGCAAGGGAGCAGCAAGTACAAAAGATATATTGATATGTTAGTGTTGAATTTTTATGTAGGTGAGCTCCCAAGGGCATGGATTGTGCCTTAAATCATTCCTCTTTATATCCCTAGAGTCTGGCACATAGTAAAGATGTGCAACAACTGATCAACTAAATATATGGTGCAATTGTCTTTTAGTTGTTGTTTTCCTCCCATAAAACGCATCTTCCTAATTTAGTTTTGCATTAAGTCACTCAGAAATCTTCAATGGCTTGCTGATGGTAGGTACTTAATAAATATTAGTTCAGTTTGGCCCCTCAAACATCCACAATGTAGATCTCTACATTCCCTGCTTCATCTCCTGTTCCTTTCATCTGAGGATTTTCTTTATTTAATCTTAAAAGTTCATATGGGTATTTGTACTTTTGTCTTTTGCTAGACTTTTTATGGAAAATTTTTAATATATGCAAAAACATACATATTAGTATGATGTTCCCGCATGCATCCATCACCTAGCTGCAACAATTCCTTAGCCAGAGGTGTTTTAAAGTTGTCTGAGTGTCTATAGATGGATCTCTCTCCAAATATTTATCCCCTGCCCTTTTAACTCATGTGTGTTGCCCAGCTGGCCCCTGAATATAGGTCCACGAGCCGCTATACTCCTGGCCTCTGTGGTCTTCTTGCCTCCTTCCCACCAAATATTTTTCTCACCTCCAAGATTTTGCTCATGCTATAACCTCTGCTTGGAATGCTCTTTTCCTTTCCCACCTGTCAAATGGAATATACCTCTGATTGTTCAATGTCACCTCCATGCTGCCAACCAGCTCTAGGTGACAACTCCATCCTCTCAATTCTGAATTACAATTATCTGAACATCTTATGTCCCTTGACCAATTGTAAGCTCTTGGAGGACAGGCTTCACGTCTGATCCACTTCTATATCCTCAATGTAAGAGGAAGAAACTTACAGTTCCAGACTAGCAAATATCTGTTAAATTAATGAGCATAAAAATTGAGCTCCAAAGGGCCAGTAGTCATGGAATGCTCAGAGTGGGGTAGTAACAAACTCTTAGTGAAGGGCATCTGAAGGTCAAGCATTCCTCACAGGTCACATTCAATATGGTGCCAAGGCTTCAAAAAGAGAAGCATGCAGGATGAGTCCTGAGTTAGCTTTTTAGGCCTCCAGATTAATTAGAGCTGATTATTCCCATAATAGGGGCTCACTGTACATTTAACAAATTTTCCTATTCTATGCTAGATATTGGAAATATAAAAATAAGTAAGATATGATCTCTGTTTTGGAAAAAATTCCAAGTATACATTTATGATGTGATGTGAAAATGCAATCATTTCTCATCACCAACATACTGGTGTCTGACCTAGCCAGCCCCAAAACTAACTACACTGTAGGCTTAGAGACCCTGAAGCTGTCAATGTTGGATATTTCATTTAGTTAGTATTTTAGGGGCTGTCTGGTAGATACCAGATTATGTACTAGGTGCTGCATATACAGAGGTGAATAAGACATATACACCATTTTTCATGAAGATCACTGTCTATCAAATTGCCTGTCATTATCCAAGGATTAAGTACTTTCTTGCCTCCTTGCCCCAGCATATGCGCTGTTGCTCTTGTTTTGTTTTGGTCAATGGCTTGTTTACTCTGTCTCCCCACTAATTAGTGAGCTCTTTGAGGATATGGCTTTTGGCATGTTCATCATCTCCCACACCTCAGAGAGGTGCTGAAACACAAATAACCATTGAAAAGAGTAATTAATAAGTCAATATAATTCAAATCAGAATTTCAGCAGAAGTTTCTGGCAAACATGACAAACTCATTAACCAATAAAGGGCCACAAGTTGCTAAGACAATTCTAGAAAGAAAGATTAAAGGAGCTGAACCCCACTTCTTTAATTAAAACATATTATCTATAGAAACAAGCATGTAGATACCAGAAACAGACTCATATACTTACACTGTAAGAGAGCAGAATCATGATTCTGTCAGATAAAAGATGGACTAATAAATGGTCTTCAGAAAACTGGTTCACAATGTGAAGAAAAATAAAAGAAGATTCCTATCTTGTAACATATTTGAAAAATTATACTCAAATGGACCAAAGATAGAAACATTAAAAATACTTTAAGGTAACACAAACAAGGCTGAAATACAAATGACTGACTAAAAGAAGATATTTGCAACACATAAACTTGGATAGTGTTCAGAGTATATATTTTTTAAGTACTATAAATTAGTAAAAAAAGGGCAAGCCGTTAAAAAAACAACAACCTGGAGAAAAGATATAAACATACAACTCACTTAAGATGAAATGTGAATGACCAAAAACCCATATTAACAAATCTTGGCTCCCCTAGTAATAAGGAAATTGCAAATAGCTGGAAAAAAAATTAAATGTTTACAATATAAAGGATTGGCAATAATGTGGGGAAATGGGCCCTCTTATAAACACTTCCAACACATCTTAATTCTGACAAGCTACATTTCCAGTATTTAACTTATTTGAACAGTGCAGCTCTAGAGGGACTCACATGTGCATAAAAAGACACAATGTTTCTAATAGCAAAAATCATAAAACTTTAGTGAATAAGTGAAATGTTATATATCATGCAGTTGAATACTATTTAACAGTTAAAAGGAATACTTAGATGTAAATATACAGAAACATGAACAGGCCTCAAAAAATTAGAGTGAAAGAATTACAAATGATACACAGAAAATAGCATTTATGTTCATTAAAAAAGTTAAACAATACAATACTTATAGTTTGTACATACACTTTTTTTTTAACGGACTGAGAGAATACCAGCTAATTATACTAGTTGCTTCTGGGGAGGATGAAAGAGTAATGGGTCTGAGAGTAGAAGAAAGGTAAGTTAAACTTTTATCTGTATTATTTTATCTTTTTAAAAAATATATTTTTATTGATTTCAGGGAGGAAGGGAGATGGAAAGAGAAAGAGAAACATCAATGATGAGAGAATCATTGATAAGCTGCCTCCTGCATGCCCAACTGGGGATCGAGCCCACCACCTGGGCATATGCCCTGAACAGAATACAACCATGACCTCCTGAGTCATAGATCGATGCTAACTCACTGAACTACACCGGCTGGGCTTATTTTTTATTTTTGAACATGAGGAAGCAAGTAGATCATAATGTCAATAGACAATGTGGGGTAAAGGTATAGATATAAATAATATTCTGTCTTAAGTTTCACATAGTAAAAATAATTCCTATTTTCAGGGGAAAAAAAAAATCCCATTTTAAGTAAATAAGATGGCTGCAGATGGTCAAAATATTATCTTGTAACTTCCTGACAGCCCCCAAAGAGTTGACTGGCATTCTAGTCTTGTGAGCCCACAAGTCATCCTAGCTCTATTCATGGGATAGCTGCAGCAGGGATGCCCAGGGGGCGTGAGCAGGAGCTGCAGGGCTGTGAAGTGTTGGGTCCGGATGGACAAATAACAGGTTTTTGGAAATGAATTGCAATACTAAGCTGTAAGTTGGAGTGCAGCACAGTAAACATGATGTATAAGAAGCGGGGAAAGGTAGGTGCTGGAGACGCAGGATGTGGCGTAGGAAAGAGTACCTAGAAGTGTGACTTGGATCCGAAGACTTGAGACCCGAAGAAGCAGTTTGGGGGCCGTGGAGGTACTGCAAGGCTCTTCAACTTCTAGAGCCTAAGCCGCTCGGCTACTTCCACTGCTCCTCGGAAAGCGCTGTTCTGGCGGCGACTCCTCCCTTTCGGCCACTACCCTGCCATCAACAACCCCCAACAACCTTCACCCGGGGCAATGAACCTTAAAGAGCCACCGCAGCCTGAGATCGTGGGCCACAAACACATTCTCCCGCCAATTCGGCCCTTTGACCTCCGCCTTCTGACCCAGAGAGCTACTCTTCCGCCTCTCGAAGCCCGGGAATTCGCTCTGGGGCCTCAAAAGCCGCTCTTTCTGAAAAAATGACTCCCTCGGAGGCAAGAAGTCATGTGCCGTGAGCAGTAAAAATATGTTACAATATATTCTCATTCACTACAAATCTCTGATCCAGAGTGGAATGGAAACTTCCGGGTCAGATTCAATGCATTCTGGGAGATGTAGTTCTTAGCCTCCACGCCTCACTCTTTGGAGCCTAGAGTGAGGGAGCGTCGCGAAAGTTGACGGATTATGGACCCTTCTCTTTCGTTCTCCAAAGGGGAGAATTGTTGAAATATTTGCCCTGAAAATAATACAAGCTCAGCTTCTAATTTTCCAAGAACGCTCCCCGCCGAAGCTTGGAAATGCGAGGGAACCGTTCCTCCTTGACCTTTAAGTGAGTATCAGGCAGATGGTCTCTTAGTCCCTGTCAAGGCTCGGCCGGTCTCGATGCCCCGCCCCCTCTGCCGGAGCCTACGCTGCTGATTGGCTAGGAGCACTTGAGCAGCGGAAGCAGCTGGCTAGCGGGCGGACGGGGGAGGGGGAGTCCTGTGAAGATGGCGGCAGTGGTAGAGCTAGAGGTTGGACGAGGTGCTGCCGGGGAACGGGAGCTGGATGAGGTAAGAGTTGAGAGTCGAGGAGAGACTCAGCCTAAAACTGAAAGGAGGAGAGTGGTGGTATCGGGAATAATTCATTTCCTAGGATAGACGGGACCCAGAGAGGGAAGGTGCTAACTGGGAGGCGGATGCGCGGAGAGGGAAATCGGAGGTACCCTGAACGTGGGGACGATAAGGCTGTCTTGTGGGGAGAAGACTTACTGTAACTTCATGGGTAGAGATGGAGGACAGAGAGAGAAGCCAGATGGATAGGAGTGTAAAATTTGATATTATTAGCTGGGGGCCGGCCCTAGGTTAGAACTAAAGGGTGGAGGAGGTAGCTTGAGTTGGAGGGGCGTGGATTTCTGCTAGGGAAGGTTGGCTTTACCTGTGGAAAAGACTGACTAGGTTTCAGGTGAGGGCTGAGGATGCGGTCCGGGGAAGGGTGCTAATCTACTAATATTACAGCTTTGAGTTATTAAATGTAAGAGCTATTTTATTTATCCTTACAGTCAAGCAGTTTGTATATAATGTGTGCTAAGTAAAGTTTGGGTCAACTAATGAACAAATGGATGAATGAATAATTGCATACCAGAATTTATCCATTCACTCATTTAACAAACATTCAGTATCACCTTTGTGCCTATTCCTGGGCTAAGTGACAGGGCCACAAGGGGTCCTCCCATTGCAGAGGCCACAGTCTAGTGGTGGGAGACACACAAGAAGATTAGTTATTGCATCAGATATACTATAATTGTGGCACTGAGAAGAGGGGACTGATTCACTTTGGGCTGAGGAAGGCTTCCAGGAGGAGCTGAGTCTTAAAGGATAAATGATCTCTATCTCCATCTCCTAGAGTCTACTCATGAGTTCTTTGAGGGTGAGCTTTGTGAGGGTCTCTTTTAGGTATCTAATATACACTTAACAACAGCTGTATTCAATTACCAGTGGTCCTTGAAGGAATCGAGAGGAGGAAGGAGATACTGAGTTTGAAGGGAATGAAGGGACAGTGCTAAGAAGCAGAGAGAGAAGGTGAGAAAGGAAAGGGAAGAGATTCTGAGGCCAGAGATACATTCATAGCTAGGAGTGCTTGTAGTCTTGCACATGACAGCATATGAATAGCACTGAGGTATAAGAGGAAGGGAACTGTCAGGAATGGAACCAGTGGAATGTCTGGGGGATCAGGATCTTTGAGGCCCGGGCCATGTTTTGGGTGGTGGGGTTGGTGGGGAGGATTGAGATTGAGGCCCAGAGAAAGGGAGTAGAAGTGGACTTGAGAAGCAGACTGTTGTTTGGTGGTGGGATGACTTAAAGGTTTTGGTTTATGATTGGGATCATTAAGGTTGGGAGTGGAGACTGAAAAATGGACAGGTGGTCAGAACAGGAGTTGGTTTTTAAAGCAGGTTTTAGTTCCATACTTCCCAATTACTAGAGACTAAGGATGGTTGGTGAGGTGGTTGTTCAAATGACCTCCAAGACCTGTTCCAGCCTTACGTTTTTGTGCTTACAGTTGGCTGCACTTCACAGATATATTTGAAAGTGCTTTGAAAAAGGTGAATACTGTATTGAAGTTATATATGGTTAGTCGTGGGCTCTCCTTTGAGTTAGCCTGATTTCAGTTACACATATCAGGGTTTTTGATGTGAGACATTTTTTATCCTTGCTTCTTAACGTTTCTTCCCTATTTGTTTTTAGAACTTAAGAGCTTCTAGTGGCATAATATACTTCTAGAGTGTCATGTCCAGAGGTCAGTTTTATTTGTAACCACAGGCATTCATCTCACAAACTTCTATTACCTGTTACTAGGAAAGAATGTAATTTGTTTTCTGGAAATTCTGTAGGGACTGATTCTTTCCTTTTCTTTGTGTTTTTAAGAAAGTAACTCTGAGAAGCAGGAACAGTCTTCCCTTCAAGCTCCAAACAAACAAAGTCCCTCCAAAACAGGGGTCTCGTCTGGGGGACCTTAGTTTGTGTGCAAATTTCTACTAATGTCTCCCCAGTTATTTTTTAACAGCCTTAACTAGTGAAAGAAGGTGAAACCCATCCTTCAATTAGTAATTATGGGGATCTGTTGTGCACTGGGAAATCACAGATGAGTAAGCCAGGATCTTTATCAACCTACAGTGTAGTGAAGAGACATGAAAATAGCCCCTTACAATACAAGATAATTGCTATAATGGAAGTGTGTAACAAATTTACCAGGTAATGGGGCACAAGAGACAAGTATTTGAGTGAGCTACAGGGAATCTTTATGATAGAGATATGTTTACAGAAAAGCAATGATTTGCATGTGGCATCAGAGTTGCCTTCCTTTAGCACTTTTTCCTAGTTAGGAACTATAAAAGAGTAATGGATAGCCTAGCAAAAAATTCTGTTGGTACTCTTTGTCACTCCTTTGGAAAAACTGCTCATGCTTTGGTTTGTTCTTTAGAATGTAGTAACTATGGTTTTCAGTATCAGATGCCTTAGTATGATAAATAGTCTGGAAAAGCAGTCATCAGTTCATTCACAATCCTTTCCTCTTCTTTTTTCTTTTAAATATATATTTTATTGATATTTTTATTTTTTTAAATATATTTTATTGATTTTTTACAGAGAGGAAGGGAGAGGGATAGAGAGTTAGAAACATCGATGGGAGAGAAACATCAATCAGCTGCCTCCTTCACACCCCCTACTGGGGATGTGCCCGCAACCAAGATACATGCCCTTGATCGGAATCAAACCTGGGACCCTTCAGTCTGCAGGCCGATGCTCTATCCACTGAGCCAAACTGGTTAGGGCCTTTTTTTTCATTATTATTTTCTCTAATAGTTGAGGTAATCTGGGCTTTGCTAACTGCTTCTCCTGTTTTAGAGAGGTGGATGGAAAAGAAGGCTTAAGAAAAGAGCTACTGATAAAAAAAAGGCTACTACTTGTTGAGTCCTTACCATAAACCAGCTCCTGTTGAAAGCCCTTTACCCTCATTATCTCATTTATTACTAACAGTAGCCCTGTGAGTTAGATGGTGTTAACCATCCTCCTATCTAATAAAGAGGGAATATGCTAATTGACCCTCACACCATTGCAAATATGGTGGTGCCCACAGCCAATAAGGAGGGATTATGCTAATTGACTTCCCGCCCTCAAAGATGATGGCACCCATAGCCACAAGATGGCAGCGCCCAGTCCCCTCAGCCCCGCCGGGGCAGCAGGCGCGCAGCAAGGCTCCATGCACCTGCCTCTGGAGTCCCCTAGTCCCCTCAGCCCCCCAGCTGCCCAGGGCTGGCCCGAGGCACAGGTAACCAGGGCCGGCCGAGGCTTGCGCTGCTGGCAGTGGCAGCAGCAGAGGTGTGATGGGGCGTCGCCTTTCTCTGATCGTCAGGTTGCCTCCCGCCCCTGAGGGCTCCCGGACTGTGAGAGGGGGCAGGCGAGGCTGAGGGACCCCCCCCCCCTCCATGCATGAAAATCGAATGCACCAGGCCTCTAGTATTTTATAAGTGAGAAGATTGAGGCTAGAGAGCGTGAGTAACTTTCCTAGAATTCCAATTTGTGAGTGGGGAAGTGCAGATGCCAACTCAGTGCTATACTGAACTTAGCCCATGAGACACTGAGCACCTTGATTCCATTTCTTTCTCAATTATTGTGCTCTGGGGGTAGGTAATTTAAAACTGTATGGTCTCAATTATATGTGAAAATTGATATAATACATTTGATAAGTGACTTATTTAAAAGAGCATTTTGAGTCTCATTTTTGTGAGTTAAGTTTTATTAGTATTCCCTGTTTGTGATCAAAGAAGCTGAGATTCAGAATATTTGAGATACACCAGTGGTCTTGCAGCTACTAAGTGGTATCACTAAGCTTTTAACCCATTTTTATAGATTCCAAAGTGTTTGTTTTCCCTCAGTTTAAACTGCAGACTCATCATATTAAAGTAAAATTACTTCTGTTTTTATATACAAAAGTCCTAGCATTAAAACATGAAGCAGCATTTCATTCCCGAGAGGCTCAAAATGGAGGCTAACAAAAGTAATATTGGTTTTCTATACAGGTCCTTTAATTTACAGATAATCTGATTCTGTTGAACCCCTGGTCATGAGGAGTGTATGGCCCAATGGTGGTTAGGGAGATGAGAAATGGGTCTAGCCAGCTCAGGCTGGGTATTAAACAGGCTGTGATGAGTGGCAAAGCTCAATTCTTTCTCTCAACTTGAGCATGTTAATAGGATAAAGCCTGGATAATAGCTGGGAGGCCCAGAAGCAGACCTACTCTTGGAGCCAGTGAGTTCCTCCTGGAAGGGGTAGCTGGCCAACTCCTGAGAGGAATTGGAGGCATCAACTTGGCACAGAGAGAACTGGCTTGGAAGCTAAGGTAGAAAAGCACTTCAACATCCAATTTAGGCCAGCCCATACAACTGACCAATGCCTGCGAATTCTGGATATGTCCACTCCCAGTGCTTGTTCATTTGCCAAAAGGATGTGATATGCAGATCAGTGAGTAGTTTCCAGCTCAAGTTCAAAGCAAGTAGCCCAGCCTACAACTAACTTAAGGTATTAATTACCTCAAGTGTGTAATTTACCTCTCCTGGGCCCTGTTTTATTCTTTTTTTAAAATATATTTTATTGATTTTTCACAGAGAGGAAGGGAGAGGGATAGAGAGCTAGAAACATTGATGAGAGAGAAACATCAATCAACTGCCTCCTGCACATCCCCTGTTGGGGATGTGCCCGCAACCAAGGTATATGCCCTTGACCGGAATCGAACCTGGGACCCTTCAGTCCACAGGCCGACGCTCTATCCACTGAGCCAAACCGGTTAGGGCTCCTGTTTTATTCTTGCTAAAAGACGAGATTGGACTAGATTGGTGGTTTTTAAATCTTTAGTCATGAAACCCTTTATTCAAACACAATCTTTGCAACCTTATGATCCTTTATGGGACTCAGAATGCCAAGGCTGTCTCAAGAAGCTTTCTCTTACTGACTGCTGATTAGGTGACCCTACTTTATGCTCCTTCAGATCCCCTCTCCTTCCCCTAGCCCAGCCCTACCAAGCATTATTTTAATTGTCTGTCTCACCCACTAGACTTAGCTACATGAGAGAAAGCAGAGTCCAAGTCTATCTTGCTCATTGTGGTAGTCTCTTCACTCACCATGGTGCCTGGCATACATCAGGCACCTAATAAGTGTTTGATAATTATTAATTTTGAGTAGTAATAGTAATAGGTACCATTTAGCAAATGTTTGTGATACACCAGTTCCTCTGCTCAATAATACATGCTTTTTGATTGAATGCTTACAGCATTCCTATTTGAAATGAATTGTTGGACTAAATCATGTCTACATCTCTTTCTGATTACTGCCAGGTCTTTGTTAGTGCTGTCCTGTCTGCTGGAAAACCTTTTCTTTCCCTCTATGCCCTTCCAAATCCCACCTGTACTTTAAGGTTCTAGCCCAAGGTTGTCTCAGCTTTTAGAACTATTCAGATCTATACTGACATCTTTCCCTGCTTTTTATAATTTTTTTTGTGTTTATTTATTAATTTGTCACACTTTTCTGAAGTACCTGCTGTATGCCAGGCACTGTGCTATGCTTAATAATACCAAGATGGATGAGGAGTTCACAGGCTAGCAAAAATAGATAAATAAGTACAAAATTGTGCTGTGACAGTGGGTATATCCAGGAGAAAATGGCAATCCATGTCATATCTCTTTCCAGCTAGATTGGTAAACCCCCAGCAGGCAGGCTGTGGAAATTCCCATCCTTGCTTCTTTAAGTAGTAATCACGATTTTGGTTGTGTTTTTTTTTTTGTTGTTGTTTCTCTTGTGGGTCTCTCCCTCTAGACATTTGATACATGTTCTTTGTTTCCAGCTCTAAGGATTATCTGTGAAAGCCAAAATTTTATTGAGGGATTAAGGCATGTGTGACTGAAATTTAATCTTGGATATCTTACCATTTATTTTTGAATTTTTTAAAGGCATGTAAAATGAGTAGTAGCATGGTGTAGTGGGGGGAAAACCTAGAGTAGTAAACAGTAGACCTAGGCTCTAGACTAGGAGTAGCAGGTCCTGTGCATAAGTGTTTTATATGTATATTAATACCACAACCTTACAAGGCAGTTACTATTATAGTTATCCCCATTCTACAGATGTGGAAACAGGCATAGAGTATTTAACTGGTTTAATAGCATACAACCACATGACAGAGCTGGGGTTTAAATCCAAGAGGACTCTAGCACCTGTGCTCTTAAACACTCTGGGCAATATGAGTGGCTTTATCCTTTCCATATTGTTCACTAGACATTTTGTGTAAGTGTGGGACTTCATTTACAGAGGTGATTTGACTGGGGTCATGCTGTCTGTTTCTCCCATAAGACTGGATTCTCTTGGAAAGTCCTATCCATACCTATATTCCTTGTACTTGGCATAGAGTATGAGTCAATAAATGTGTGAAGATACAAACTCATGAAGGATTCCAATCTCCCTGTACCTCAGTTCTTCATCTGTAAAATAATAGGTTTGGATTAGATGACTTTCTGGAGGACAGCTTTGAAAGTCCTGGATCCTAGTATCTAACTCTGCCTTGTGTTTCCTACAGTTCCTCTCAGGTACTCAGTAAATACTAGTGAATGACTGGACAAATGAAGGTATAATTATTGTTAACAATCTGTGCTAATAATATTGGATGAGAGAAGAAAAATGGTGATAGGAAACTGTAGACAGAAAGGCCTATATATGACCTGGAATTCCATTACCTTTGACTTTTTAAAAGAAATCCTCACCCAAGGTTATGTTTTTATTGATTTTAGAGAGAGAGGAATGGGGGGAGAGAGAGAAACATTGATCGGTTGCCTCCCATACGTGCCCCAAACAGGGATCAAACCTGCAACCTTTTGGTGTATGGGATGAAGCTTGAACGAACTGAACCCACCTGGCCAGGACCATAACCTTTGACTTCTTACATGATCAGAGTCTCATACTCTGGCACACACCTGTGTACAGACAGTCTTTCCTGTTTGGTTTCCCATTACACTTCCCATCCCCAGATCACTCTTGCTTTTTAAGTCAATGTTTTTTTTATTAACCTTACTAGAGGCCCAGTGCACAAAATTTGTGCACGGGGGTGGGGGGGTGTCCCTCAGCCCAGCACCCTCTCCAATCTGGGACATCCCTCTCACAATCCAGGACTGCTGGCTCCCAACTGCTCGCCTGCCTGCCTTCTTGATTGCCCCCTAACCACTCCCCTGACAGCCTGATTGATGCCTAACTGCTCCCCTGCCAGCCTGTTTGCCCCTAACTGCCCTCTCCTGTAGGCCTGGTCACCCCTAACTGCCCTCTCCTGTAGGCCTGGTCACCCCTAACTGCCTCCCCTGAAGGCCTGGTCCCCCCCCCCCAACTGCTCTCCCCTGCAGGTCTAGGCCCCCTCCCCCAACTGCCCTTCCCTGCAGGCCTGGTCGCCTCCAACTTCCCTCCTCTGCTGGCCTGGGCCCTCCCAACTGCCCTCCCCTGCTGGCCATCTTGTGGCGGCCATCTTTGACCACATGGAGGCAGCCAGCTTGTGTGTTGGAGTGACGGTCAATTTGCATATTACTCTTTTATAAGATAGGATGACTTAATAACTGATCTGCTTCCAGAAGGAAGTAAGGTGCCATCTGATCAATAAAGTGGGGTTGGAGAGAAATGAAGAAAAGATGAAGACAAATGTTTTAACTCCTTGATTGCAGGGACTGTCTTTATCTTGTCTGTACATTCTTCAGTTCTTGGCACATAGTAGACACCAATATATTTATTGAATAAATGAGAATGTAGGTATGGATTCTGCTAAAGATTAAGGAAGTGTTGAGTAAACCACAAAGGCTAACTGACATACCCACTATCTATTCTGATATAATACAATAGTGCCTGACAAATATTTGCTTACAAACTGCTTATGAAGTGTTTTCATTTTTAGTTAATGCCATATTGCTTCTTACCAGTGAGTTATAGGCACTGAATCTTGAGACCCTGCTTTCTGCCACCATAGCTCCCTATATAGATTTCTGTCAGCACTTACCATGTTGCATTGTTTGTCTCCCCCATTAGTCAGTCAGTGAACTCCTTGAGGGGACATAACGGTATCAGTCTTCATCTCTGTGTTCCCAGTACCTAACCTCTCACAGTAGCTAACAGAGTAGATATTCAAATGTTTATTGAGTTTGAATCTTAAATCTAGTCCATCCAATCCACCCATGTTGAACATCCCCAACAAGTGATCACTCAGTCTATGTTTAAACACCTCTAATGATAGCTTATCATTCTACAATAAGTCTAAATCCTCTTTAAATACCTCTGTTGCAAAATTCTTCAAATTGGGCTAGAATTATTATTTCTGTAGCTTCAGTGTTTTAGTCCTCTTTGTTCCTTTTCCCAGATCCTGCTTCTTTACATCTTTGACCCAGGGAGAGGCACAAGTGCTGGCAGAGAATGCCTCTGGGGAGTGTAGGTTTAGTCCACCTTGGGTTATTTGGCCTGAGAGCTTACAAGTTTATTCCATGAAAGCCAACCGAAGATATTCCATTTGGTGTCATTCTTCATCTCCATTTTATTTGTGTTTTCCCTTTTTGTTTTGTTAATCTTCAACTGAGGACATTTTCTATTGATTTTTTTTTTTTTTTTTTTTTTTAGAGAGAGTGGGAGAAAGAGGATGGAGGAGAGAGAAACGTCAGTGTGAGAGAGATGCATCGATTGGTTGCTTCCCGCAGGGGGAATTGAACCTGTAACCCAGGTGTGTGCCCTTGACTGGGAATTGAACCCATGACCCTTAGGTTTGCGGGCCAACGCTCTAACGACTTACCAACACTGGCCAAGGCTGTGTTTTCCTTTCTTTTTCTTTTTTTAGACATGTGTGGATTCCTTTATTTCTTGAGGGTTGGGAAAGGTATTTCTTAATAATAGTTTTTTAAAAATATATTTTCATTGATTTCAGAGAGGAAGGGAGAGAGAGAGAAACATCAGTGATGAGAGGGAATCATTGATCAGCTCAAGTACTCAGCCATGGGCCTGGCTGTTTTCCCTTCTTGACATCCTTTATGTCTTTGCTCCTCAGAGGTAAACATAAATTCATTAGTTCCTTCTAAAGTGCAACTTTCCCAAGGGGATGCAGAGTTATGGCCATGGGGCTTTTAGCCCTGGGCAACTAGAGAGAAACAGTGCAGAAAGGGAAGCAGAGAGCTGGAGGCAGAGTGCATAAGCTCTGCTAAGGTTTGTGTTCCCTCTGCCCTTCCTCCTTCCAATAGGGTGTTCTCAATAACTGAATGCCTTTGTTGCTTAAGAGGCCTCCAGTGACGTTTGACTCTCCATTGCCCATATGATTGAGCCTAACCTCTTCTTGTGTCTGTTACTTAGGGCCTTGCAGAAACAATCTTTTCTCCTTTTATTCTAAGGGTAACAATAATAGCTAACTTTTCTTTTTGATTAATCCTCACCCGAGGATATTTTTTCCATTGGTGTTTTTTTTGCGTGTGTTTTTTTTAAGAGAGAGTGGAAGGTAGGGGGAGAAACAGAGAAACATCGATGTGAGAGGTGTGAGAGAGACACATCAATTGGTTGCCTCCTACACGTGCCCCGGGGCCTGGGGCCAGGACTAGATCCAGACTGCAACTGAAGTACTGTTCTTGACTAGAACTGACTGAGATCCTTCAGTCAATAAGGGCTGATACTCCAACCACTGAGCAAACCCGGCTAGGGCATAGCTAACTTTTTTAGTGCTTGCCATGGTCTAGGGCCGTGGTCGGCAAACTGCGGCTCGCGAGCCACATGCGGCTCTTTGGCCCCTTGAGTGTGGCTCTTCCACAAAATACCGTGGCTTGGGTGAGTCTGTTTTGAAGAAGTGGCGTTAGAAGAAGTTTAAGTTTAAAAAATTTGGCTCTCAAAAGAAATTTCAATCGTTGTACTGTTGATATTTGGCTCTGTTCATTAATGAGTTTGCCAACCACTGGTCTAGGGTATGCTAAGCATTTTACATGCATTAGCTCTTTTATTCTATTTTAATACTATTATTATCTTTACTTTCCAGATGAGGAAAACTGAGGCACAGCTAAGTAATTTATTAAGGGTTGCATAGCTTGTAAGTGGAGTTGGGATTTGACCCTGGCGATGTGACTCTGATCTCTATTGCTGGTGTAGTCTATAATATGGATTCACTATTTTCAAATTTAATTATGTATTTATTGAGCATTTAATTATGCCAGGCATTTTATTTGGTCTTGGGGATTCATATATGGATAAAGAGACAATCTATGCTTCAAGGTCCTTGCTCTTGTGAAGTTACTTCCTTTTTCTTTTTTTTTTTAATCCTCACCCGAGGAGATTTTTCCATTGATTTCTTAGAGAAGGAAAGACAGAAAGGAATATCGATGTGAGAGAAACACATTGATTGGTTGCCTCCTACACATGTCCTGACGAGGGCCTGGGCCTGGAAGGATCCTGCAACTGAGGTACGTGCCCTTGACTGGAATCGAACCTGGGACTCTTCGGTCCGCAGTCTGTCGCTCCCCCCTGAGCCAAACCGGCTCGGACTGAAGTTATTTTCTAATGGAGCATCAGAGTAGATAACAAATAAGTAACAAACAAGATAACTCCAAATGGTTATAAGTTCTCTGAGGGTGATGTGATAGAGAAAGAGGCTGCTACTTTAAATAGGGTTGTTACGGAATGCCTCCTAGGAGGTGATATTTAGACCAAGACCTGAATAATGAAGACCTGACACTTTAGATGGTATGAAGATTTGGAAGCAAACATGTGTCAGGTAGAGGGAGAAGTTGATGCTAATGAGATAAGCATGTGTTGGGACCAAAAAGAAGGCCAATGTGACTAAATTATAGTAAGCAGGTGAAAAGTAGTACCATTTGAAGTCAGGAAGTTAGGCAGAGTCAGATCTGTAAGGACTTATAGATGCTGCTAAACATGTTGAATTTTATTGATTGTACAATGAAAAGATTTTGGATGGCTTTAAAAATAGAAGTTAAGTGAGCGGATTTGCATTTTAAAAATGATGTTTCTGGCTGTTTTCAGGAATTGGATTAGGGGGCATTCAAGGAGAGCAATTAGACTGTTGCAGCAGTGCACATGAGAAATGATAGCGTTGTAGTTGGGAGTGGGGGTAGGTGGCAGCTGAGACCATGGAGAAAAGTGGATGAATTTAGAATGTGTTTTAAAGTAGAGTCTATAGGACTTGCTGGTGGATTGGACATGGGATGTAAGAGAAAAGAAAATAATTAAGCTCAACTTTCAGGTTTTTTGGATTTGTTTTGCTCTGATTTGATCATTGGTTGATGGTGTCACTTGCTGAAACAGTAATGACCAGGGAAGAAATTTGGAGGGGAGGGGAAGGAAATATAAAAAATTCTATTTGGCCACATTAAGTTTGAGATGCTGCTATTTAAACATCTAAGTGGCGGTGTTAATTAGATAAGTAAGTAGAAATATGAATTTAGAACTCGGGGGAGATGTCTGAACATTGGTCTGGGACTCTAAAGCTCTGACATTTTATCCTATTCTATCACACAGTTGTTAGGCACTGTTAGGCAAGTCAGTAAGGCACTTCGAGCTGCAATATTATCAGCTTAAAATATTAATAAAGTTATTTGTTATGCCAGTTTCATTGTCTATGGGGGAGGAGAATCCTGTTCACTCATTTATTCATTGATCAAACATACTCTGAGCCTTTACCAGGGCACTATTTTAGCTGTGAAGGATAATGAAGACATAGGCCCTGTCCTCAGGCTGCTCATAGTCTAGGGCAGTTGTCAGTAAACTGTGGCTCGCAAGCCACATGTGGCTCTTTGGCCCCTTGAGTGTGCCTCTTCTACAAAATACCACGGCCTGGGTGTTAGAAGAAGTTTAAGTTTAAAAAATTAGGCTCTCAAAAGAAATTTCAATCGTTATACTGTTGATATTTGGCTCTGTTGACTAAAGAGTTTGCCAGCCTCTGGTCTAGTGGAATGGTTAGTCATATAAACAGATGATACAACAACTGCTGTAATACAGAGAAGCAACAGAGATCTCTGGGAGCACAGAAAATGGTGGGCAAGGGATCAGGAAAGGCTTCCCAAAAGTGGCACTTTAGCTGGAATGAAAGATGACTAGAAAGTAATCAACTAAAGAAGGAATGGAAGGGTCCTTCCTCTTGGCTGGAGGAACAACATGTGCAAGATGGGAGGTGAGAGGGAGAGAATGGCACTGCCAGGGAACTGTGTGTAGTTTAGTATTATTGGAGCATCAGAGTAGAAGGTGGGGAGTAATCAGAAAGTAGGGAGACTGGAAAGGGAGACTTGTGTGAGATTATTGAGGCCTTATATGCTGTGCTAAGGAGTCTGGATTTTTATCTGTAACTAGTGGCTCGATGCAGGAAATTCGTGCACATTAAAAGGGGATTAATTAGAGGAAATAATTTAATATTGCTATTTGCCCTTTCTCTATAATAGAAGTGTCAGAGATGAAAGAAAATTAGTAAAATGTATATGAAAAACTTCCTTCTGTCAGAGTCTGGAGCGCACCACGGGACCCAGAGTCAAGTCCCTGCCCACCCACATGTGCCTCAAAATCACGTGAGACCCAGACCCAGCCGCCCTCCCCAATCCCCAAATGGGCTAGATCCAGACCCAGCCAGTCCCACCCTTGTCAAGCCCCGCTGAGCAGGGAGCATAGCCTCAGGTCCCCCGGCCCAGCGCCAGGACGGGGGGCATGGCCTGAGGTCCCCCAGCCCAGACCAGGGTGGGGGGTGTGCCTTGAGGTCCCCCGTCAAGCCCCGCTGGGTGGGGGGCATGGCCTGAGGTCTTCCATCAAGCCCTGCCAGTGGGGGAGCGCAGCCTCAGATCCCCCGGCCCAATACTGAAAGGGGGGCACAGCCTCAGGTCCCCCATCAAGCCCCACCAGCAGGGGGGCACAGTCTGAGTTTTCCCAACCCAGCACTGGGGGTGCACCTTAAGGTCCCCTGTCAAGCCCCACTGGGAGGGGGCCATGGCCTGAGGTCCCCTGTCAAGCCCAGCCAGGCAGGGGGGCACAGCCTCAGGTCCCCTGGCCTGGTGCTGGGGTGGGGGGGCGCGGCCTGAAGTCTTCTGTCAGGCCCCACCTGGTGGGGGGCGCGGTCTGAGGTCCCCGGCCTGGCGCTGGGATGGGAGGAGCAGCCTGAGGTCCCCTAACCCAGCACCAGGACAGGAAGCGCACCTTTAGGTTCCCTGCTGGGTGGGGGGCATGGCCTCAGGTCCCCTGTCAAGCCCCACAAGGGCAGGGGAGGGCGTAGCCTCAGGTCCCTGCTGATTGCTCGTTAAGGCTCCTTATGGGAACTTGGCCTCAGTTGTTGGTGCAGCCATCTTTGTGACAGAGTGATGACAATTAGCATATTCCCTCTTTATTAGATAGGATGGATAATTAGCTACAGAAGAGCTTTAGGTGAGTGACATGGATCAGGTTTGCTTTAGAAAGATCACTCTGGGGACAGAAATGGAGAAGAAATTAAAGAGGCAGAGATTAATCCAGGTAAGGGGCTTCCAGACTTATCTATTTCCAGAGTGTATGTACTTGCTGGTATATTGTACATAGTACAGGGGAGCATATGTTGGGTGCCAGAGGAATTGCAGGACAGAGGGAGGTAAAACTGGAAAGATAGTCTGAGATCAGATTGTGGCCAGGTGTGGTCGCAAGAGCTCACTTTCAGTGTTCTTGTTGAGAGCATTGTGCAGCCTGCTGAGGAGTTCTGACTTTCTTTTATAGGCAGCATTGGGACACCAAAAAATTTTGAACTTGGGTGACACAGTGACTGGCAAAGAAGGGTATGAGGTTCAAGGTCCTCATTTGTAACTTGAGTAATAAAAAGGAAGGAAAAGATGGTAGAGACATTTCCTTCCACACTGACCTAGGCCTTCTGGTACAACCACCTGTGTTCTTCATTCTCCCCAAAGCATCCTTTGGTCCTAGTTGTATGCTGTGTTAAGTTTGGAAAGTATTTATTGTTGTTATTAATGATCATGTAGGGTTTCATGTTAGTATTTGTCTTATGAGGAAGACTCACTTTCTAACTTAGTAGCCACAAAAGATGGGGCTTTTGTTAGCTCTACATCTCTGATGTGGTCCAGATGCCAGCCTGTCTCTTTTCTTTGTATCAAGTTCTGAGTTCCTTAAGAAGAAGGTCACTTCAAGCCAAAGTATCATTCCTAGTGCTAGGAATGAGCATAGTTTGTGATTCTGTCATGTCCTTGATATCTCCCACTGGCTAAGGGATTGGAGGGAGGGGCCAGTATTCTAAGTGATGAAGAATTTTGATATCTACTTCTGAGTGTGGGCCACTGAAGGAATGGGTTATACAAAAGTTCCTTCTTTATTCTCAGAGTAGCTGTTTCGGGGGTGACTGATAGCAGTGAATATATACAGATTAAGTTCTATTGGTTTCAGATGGTTTTCCCAGTTCCTCTGATTACTTCAGCAGCATCCCCATTGTTTGTTCAGGAGGGAATTATTCAGTCTCTGTGTATTTCCAAAGCATGTGGTTTGTGTCTAGTGCTAGGTGTGAAGTATGAGAGGGATACTGAATGAGTAAGGCATTATGTAACATTCATCTAACATTAATTGGACACATCCAATGTGCCAGATTATGTGCCAGTTCTTTGAAACACAAAGTTGAATAATGTTCCAGTGATTCTTGGACCACTTGACACCCAGTAGGATTGCTAAATGGGAGAAAATATCTGATGAAGGACACATGTTCAGAATATATAAAGACTCTTAGAACTCAACAAGAAAAAGATAAATAACCCACTTAAAAATGGACAATCTGAATAGACTTTTTTCCAAAGAAAATATACATGAAAAGATGTTCAACATCATTTACCCATCAGCGATCCCACTTCATACCCACTATGATGCCATAATAAAAAACACATAACAACAAGTGTTGAGACTGTGGAGAAAATGGAACCCTCATATGTTGCTAGTGGAAATGTAAAATAGTATAGTGGCTGTGGAAAACAGTTTGGCAGTTCTTAAGCATAAAGTTACCGTATGATCCAGTAATTCCACCCCTAGTTATGTACTTGAGAAATTAAAACTTATGTCAATACAAAAAGCTTATACACAAATGTTTATAGCAATATCATTCATATTAGCCCCAAAGTAGAAGCAACCCAAATGTCTAAAAACTGATGGATAAATAAGATGTATATCCATACAGTGGAATGTTACTTGGCAAGAAAAAGAAAATAACTGATACATGCTATAACATGGATGATCCTTGAAAAATATTATGCTATGTGAAAGAATCCCATCCAAAAAGACCATATAGTATAAAACTTCATTTATATGAAAAGTCCAGAAAAGGCAAATCTGTAGAGAAGTAGATTTGTGCTTGTCTAGGTTGGATGTGGGAATAGGAAGTTGGCAAATGAGCATGAGGTGTTTTTTTTAGAGTGATGGAAATGATTTAAAATAAGATGATTGAGCAACTCTGTAAATATTGAATTATCCATCTTAAGTGGATGCTATACCTCAGTAAAGCTTTAAAAACAATCCTTGGCTTCAAGATGATTAGAGCCCAGTGATGGAAACAGACTCAGAAATTATTATAAAAGTAATAAATGTGACCTTGGAGGTATGTGCAAATTGCAAAATTTTGCAGGAGAACAGAGGAGGAAAGGAATTACTTCACCTGGGGAGATCTACCAGATTTTAAGCTCCTTGAGTGTGAAGCTGTTAGTTATTATTGTATTCCTGTCTAGAGCTTAACATCTGATAAGTTAACAGTTGTCAAATGGATGTGTGAATGAATACAGTTGGAGAATGTCTCACAATGGAATTGATATTTGAGCTGCATTTTAAAGAGTGAATAGAAATGAACTAGACGGTGAAGATGAGGCAAGAATTCTAGTGGGAGAAGACAGTAGCAGCTTTTAGTAGAAACAGTGAGGGATATAAGGGAAGAATGGTAGGCAGTTCAGTGTGGCTAGAGTGTAAGCCATTTGGTGGCGAGTGGTGAGATAAGTAGCTTGTTGGACCAAATTATGAAGTACCTTCCATGTCATGCAAAGAAGTTTGGACTTTAAGCCGAAGATAATAGAAGGTTATCAGAATTAGTCAAGGATACAGTCATATGTGTCTGATAAAGATCACTGTGGCTGCTTCTGTGTTATGAATCTGTTCTGGCAAGATCAGACTTAGAGAGATCACCTTGAAAGTCACTGCATTAGTCTAGGAGAGAGCAAGGATAAAGTCTATACTAAGGTGGTGTGGCAATGAAAAATTCAAGAGAGATTTCCTAGGTGAGTTAATGTGATCAGTACCTGAATAGTCCAGATTACGACTTCATAGAAAGGATAATTCTGTTCTGAAAGGGTTTCTGGAAGAGGTGACATCTGGATTGGTTCTTATGGATGACAGAAAAGTGTAGAATGTGTGGGAAGCTGGTGTGCATATATGAAAGAGTGAGAGAGGAGGACCAGGTGGAGAGGAAGCCAATCTGAGAAATAACAAATTTGATAGGATAGGCATTGAAGAACCAAAAAAGCAAATGTTAGGCCCCCAAATTTGATAATTGTTGAATGGGAGAGAGGTCATTAAATCTTTCTTCTACTTTCGTATATATTTGAAAAGTTTCATTTAAAAAAGCTTTACAACTCAGCTGCTTGGAGAATGTGCTGTCTATTGATGGTAGGAGGGGTAGGGCTGGAGGGCAGACAGCAGCCACAGCAGTTATTACAGCTAGCATCTACTTTCATTTCACTGCCCAGAGTGTACTGTCCATGTTAGGCCTTTCTGTTTGGCTAAGCATGATCCCCAGATGATTTATGAGTTCTGAAAAGTGAGTTGGTAGTTCTACTTTGATTTGTTGGCCTTGAATTCTTGGCAAGTCTAAAAGCTGGAGAAAAAGTGTGAATGAGAGGAGAACGGGGAGCCACAAATATGGGTAGCCTGTGAACCTTTGGACTTCACTTGTTATTCCAGTTACACAGCAGACCACTGTATCTGTGTCCACAAGATAGAGGCAGTCAGCCTGGTTGTTGTACTGTATTCATACCAGGTTTAGAAGCTAGCTAATCTCTCCTTTCTCTGTGCTTACACAGCATTTTGTTTATATGTCAGTGTTATCCTTATCATATTATATTATGTTTAATAGCCTGTCCCTCTTCCTCTGACTGTGATGTGAATACCTCAAGAGCAAAGGTTGGACTTAGTCATCTCTAACGTTTTGTCAAAGAATGAGGTCTCTAGCTGCAAAGTTAATCAGTCTTTAACTTTTGGAAGGATCAACTGAAACCTCTGAAATGCTAGGTTGCCCTGGTGGATGGAGTTCCAGAGTTTAGGTCCCTTTGCAGTTAGCAGGTACTTGAAGCCAGAGCAAGGGGCCATCCCCTGAGTGATGGATGCATATAGTAGTCACTTGGTACGCTTTCACTGATTTAATTTGGTCACAACCTGTTATATCACACCTCACCACACTGAAGGCATTTTAATTTAACTTCTGTGAAACTAAGTAAACTGGGAGTTTGGAAAGCCAGAGTGTTATAGCTAACTTCAAAGCTTTGGAGTTAGATTTGGTGTGAATTACTACTGTGAAAATCACCTAAGCCAGTGGTCAGCAAACTCATTAGTCAACAGAGCTGCGGTTTGCCGACCACTGACTTAAGCCAATCCCCTCCCTCATTTTATATGTGGGGAAACTGAGACATGGAGAGAAGTGCTCTGTTCTTCGGAATAAATCAAATAAATAGCCATGCCAGATTAGGACCTACTACTGTTTCTCTTCACTGAGAAAGGTAGTTGTTGCCCTGAAACGATTTCTTGGGGTAAAATGTGGGAATGAGTTAAACCCCAAGGAATGAAGACATACCACATGGGCTGAGTTTCACTGTTCATCCCACCCAGCATGTTCTGTTGTTGGAAACCTTTTGGGGAAACTAGAGCAGCGGTCGCCAACCTTTTGGACCTCATGGACCACCAGTGGCCCGTGGACCACTGGTTGGCGACCGCTGAACTAGAGTATCTACATGTAGCAACAAAATAGCCTTTTTTTTTTTTTTAACTCTTTCATCTCTTTAGAACACTGCTACCAGAAATTACTTAATGTATATAAATATATGCTTATTTACATTTTTATTATGTCTTTTGCATTAGAATGCAAGTTTAAGTTTCATAAGGAAAGAGACTTTGTTTTATGTCTGTCTTGTGATTTAATGAATGAATAAATGAAGGAACAAACAAATATTTATTGGCTATCATCAAGATGCCAGGCACACGCTTCCCATGACTTTGGCATTTGTAGGTCAATGACATGTCTATTTTTTTGTTTGGATTTGATAATTTATGAGTGTAAATAAACCCTTCTTGAACACAGACTACACATTATCGTCAAATGATTGCCCAAAGACTTTATAGTGTTTATATGAGTAGACTGAGGTTGTCTTTTTGTGTGTGTGTGGATTTAGGCAGTGAGAGATTTAGTGTGAACTTAATGCTCATGCTGTTTGATCAGATAGGCCCATTAGAAAAGAGAATTTCACAATGGGAGAAAAAAGAGACATATGTAATACTTTTAACAATAAAGATTTTTAAAAAGAGAGAAGAAGAAAAGAGAATCTCAGAGCAAAGTGACTTGGCAGCTTGGTGAGACAACAGGACCCAGGGCTAACTTATCCATTAGGTACAGTAGGCACAGTACTCAGGGATCTACAAAAAAATGTCTTAATTAAAAAAAAATATTTTTATTGATTTCAGAGAGGAAAGGAGAGGGAGAGACAAGGAGAGAGATATAGAAACATCAATGATAGAGAATTATTGACTGGCTACCTCCTGCATGCCCCCCTACTGGGGATCAAGCCCACATTTCTGGATATGTGCCCTGACTGGGCATCAAACCCTGGTTCATAGGTGGACGTTCAACCACTGAGCCACACCAGCTGGGCAAGAGTTCATTCTTTTTGATGGCTCAGTAATATTCCATTGTATACAGGTACCACAATTTCTTTATTCATTCACCTATTGATGGACACTTAGGTTGCTTCCATTACTTTGGCTAGCCTATCTTTTTTTTTTTTTTTAATAAATCTTTATTGTTCAGATTATTACAGGTGTTCCTTTTTTTTTCCCCCCATAGCTCCCCGCCACCTGATTCCCCACCCCACCCCATGCCCTTACCCCCCGCCACTGTCTTCATCCATAGGAGTAAGATTTTTGTCCAATCTCTTCCCGCACCCCTCACACCTGCTTCCCCTGAGAGTCGTCAGTCCACTCCCTTTCTATGTCCCTGATTCTATTATATTCACCAGTCCATTCTGTTCTTCAGATTTTTTTATTCACTTGATTTTTAGATTCACTTGTTGGTAGGTATGTATTTGATGTCATTTTGTTGTTCATAATTTTTATCTTTACCTTTTTCTTCTTCTTCCTCTTCTTAAAGAATACTCTTCAGCATTTCATGTAATCCTGGTTTGGTGGCGATGAACTCCTTTAGCTTTTTCTTGTCTGTGAAGCTCTTTATCTGACCTTCAACTCTGAATGATAGCTTTGCTGGGTAGAGTAATCTTGGTTGTAGGTTCTTGCTGTTCATCACTTTGAATATTTCTTGCCACTCGCTTCTGGCCTGCATAGTTTCTGTTGAGAAATCAGCTGACAGTCGTATAGGTACTCCCTTGTAGGTAATTAACTGTTTTTCTCTTACTGCTTTTAATATTCTCTCTTTGTCTTTTGCCCTTGGCATTTTCATTATGATGTGTCTTGGTGTGGTCCTCTTTGGATTCCTCTTGTATGGGGTTCTGTGCGCTTTCTGAACTCGTACGTCTATTTCTTTCACCAGGTAGGGAAAGTTTTCTGTCATTATTTCTTCTAATAGGTTTTCAATATTTTGCTCTCTCCCTTCTTCTGGCACCCCAAAAATTCGGATGTTGGTTCGCTTAAAGTTGTCCCAGAGGCTCCTTACACTATCTTCATATTTTTGGATTCTTTTTTCTTTTTGTTTTTCTGGTTGGGTGTTTTTTGTTTCCACATATTTCAGATCTTTGGTTTGATTCTTGGGGTACGTTGATCTACAGTTGAGTTTCTGTATATTCTTTATTTCAGACAGTGTATGCTTCATTTCTGACCCTTTTCCATTTTTTTGGCATTCTCATTAATATCCTTAAAGGTCTCATCAAGTTTCTCAGCGGTTTTAAGAAGATTCTTGAGTAGCCTTATAAATGTGGTTCTGAACTCTATGTCATCCAGTAGTTTGCTTTCCTCTGTTTCTTTCATTTGTGACATGTTTCTTTGTCTCCACATTTTGGCTGCTTCCCTGTGTTGATGGAGTAGCTTTGTGTGGTAGGTGATCTATAGGGGGCAGTAGCTCAGCCTCCTCAATTACATGAGGTGGATGCTCTTGGTACACCCCTTTGTGGGCTGAGTGCAAAGTCTTGGTGTAGTTAAGCCTTAATTGCCGTTGGTACACTGGGAGGAATTGACCTCCAGGCCAATTAGCTGTGAGCACTCGCTGTGTCTATAATGGAAGAACTGCTGCGCTGAAGACACGCTTATGGGGCAGGACTTGTTTCAGTGGGGCTTTGGTGCTCACTGAGTCTGCCTCTTGAATGTGTCACTTATGGATGTGAGGAGTTCAAATCTGGTGTCTCACACTGAACACTAGGGTCACTGGCTTCTGGATCTCCAATGGGGTGCAGGTCAGCTACTGTCTGAGGCCACCCAGCAGGAGCTACAGCGAGAGCTACAGTTTTCTCCTCTTTGCTTGGGGTTTGGAGGTTTTGGAGCTGTCTGACCCAGGCTGCAAGTTTGCTAGGTTAAGCTGCAATAGGGCAGGTCTTTCTTATGCTAAAGCCGCTGCTTGGAGCTTGGGTGGGTTTGTAGGTTGTGCAGGGCGGGGTCTCAGGGTGTCACTAGGCTAGGGCGTGGCAAACAGCACTGGCTGCTAGTTAGCCAGCTCTGCGTCCCCGGCGGCATCCCCGAGTCCCGTGCTCCAGTGCCATAAACAATTATTCCTGCGCGCAGCTCTTCAAGCAAGCCACCCTCACTGGCAGACAGTCCAGCTTCTCCCCGTAGGAGTTTGGGTCCCCTGCGTCTCCCCAGAAACTGTATTTCAGAGTAATCGGGGGCTTGTCTCCCTTCGGGTTGAAAAAAGCAACTCCCGCCGCCAGCCCAGATCATGCGCCTCTGTACCTCAGCTTTTCAGCGCTCGTGCACGTCTCAATGCTCTTTTCTCTTTCCTTCTAGTTGTAGAACTTCCACTCAGCCAGCTTTCCAGTGGTTCTGGGTGATAGACGTTTTGTCTTTTAGTTGTGGTTTTGAAATTGTTGCACAAGGCAGCAGTTTAGGTGTTTACCTATGCCGCCATCTTGGGTTCTCCTGGCTAGCCTATCTAAGAAAAGAGTACTATGCAAATTGGCCATCACTCCAACACACAAGATGGCTGCCCTATGTGGACACAAGATGGCCACCACAAGATGGCCAGCAGGGGAGGGCAGTTGTGGGCAATTAGGCCTGCAAGGGAGGGCAGTTGGGGGGGGACCAGGCCTGCAGGGGAGGACAGTTTGGGGGGACCAGGCCTGCAGGTGGGGGCGACCAGGCCAGTAGGGGAGGGAAGGTGGGGCAACCAGGCCGGCAGGGGCAGGCAGTTAGGGGCAACCCGGCTGGCAGGGGAGGGCAGTTAGGGGCAATCGGGCTGGCAGGGAAGGGCAGTTAGGGGCAACCAGGCTGGCAAGGGAGGGCAGTTAGGTGTGACCAGGCCTGCAGGGGAGGGCAGTTAGGGGCAATTGGGCTGACAGGGGAGCAGTTAGGCATCAATCAGGCTGGCAGGGGAGTGGTTAGGGGGTGATCAGGCTGGCAGGCAGAAGCGGTTAGGGGTAATCAGGAAGGCAGGCAGGCGAGCATTTGGGAGCCAGCAGTCCTGGATTGTGAGAAGGATGTCTGACTGGTGGGATCGGGCCTAAACGGGCAGTCGGACATCCCTTGAGGGGTCCCAGATTGGAGAGGGTATAGGCTGGGCTGAGGGACACCCCCCCCCCCATGCACAAATTTTGTGCACCGGGCCTCTAGTTCTATATAATAAAAGCCTAATATGCAAATTGTCCCCTCTACTGGAGTTTGGCTGAGAGTTCAACTGCTCAACCAGTCGCTATGTTGTGCACTGACCACCAGGGAGCAAGTGCTCCAACCAGTAGGTTAGCTTGCTGAGGTTGCTGGTGGGCTGGACTGGAAAGTGAGGTGTGAGGTAAAAGCCCTCAGGAGGCTCTCAGGGTTTGGTCGAGCCCCAGTGGGGACGGGGGTGGGAGCCAGGAGGGACCGGGTGGTGGGGGAGGCTGCTATGTGTGATCCGAGAGCCATGGACTACCAGCCCCTCTGCAGCCTGTGGCGTTCTCAGTGCACAATTTATAATCTTCAGAGCCGCTTCTTTTTATTTAAGTTTCACTAGCTACTCCAGGAGCGTGGTTAGCACCATTATGGGGTGGGGGATGGGCCAGGCGAGCTCAGGCTCCTGGGGATGCAGCAGAGAAGGGGGTGGGGTTGAGTCAGAGAAACTGAGTCCAAACCTTTAAAGGAAGCGGGAGGCAGTGAGTGGGGGAGGGTGACAGCTGCTCAGGGGCCTTGAAAAGCTGCTGGGTAAGGGCAGCTGAGGAGCCCCATGCCTCTCCCACGGGACAAGCTCCACATCCCTCTCTCCTCCTCCCTGTGACCTGTCACCCCAGCTATCCTCCAAGGCCCCACCTGGGCTTGCCCTGCACAGCTGCACAGCTCTGCACTGCCTCACCCACACCGCCTAGCCCACTCCGCACAGCCCTGCCTTTGGGGATCTCCGCCCCCGTAGGAGAAAGGGGGAGGCTGCAGACAGGAGGTCATAGGAGGAGGGGGCAGAGCAGGACCCACCAAGTTAGATGGAGGGGAGGGAGGGAGAGACCCCACAGGACTGGGGAGAGAGATGAGTGGGGAAGGAGGGCCATGCGGAAACATCGCCCTTACTTGAAGTAGAAATCCTGACCCCATATTACAGACCCCAGCAGAGTGTATGTATGTGTATGTGGGGGTGAAGACAGAAGAGGGTGTGAAGGGACTGGATGGATGGAGAGCAGCGATATTTGATTCATGGCCTAAGCCAAAATATAAATATTTTTATTTATATATTTTTATTGATTTCAGAGAGGAAGGCAGAGTGAGAGATAGAAACATCAATGATGAGAGAGAATCGATCTGCTGCCTCCCACATGCCCCCTGGATTGAGCCCACAACCCAGGAATGTGCCCTTGACCAGAATCGAACCCAGGACCCTTCAGTCCTCAGGCCATGGCTCTATCCACTGAGCCAAACCATCTAGAGTGACCCATAGCCTATTTAAAACTGCCGCAATAGGCTGAGCATGTGTCTTACCACGATAGTGTTACCTGATAATGAGGTGTCTCTCCTTATGTTGGGGTAATCAGAACTGCAGTGAAGTAAAGACACACCCATGGAGCCTGCAAAGGGTTTCCACACACACAATGCAATTTACTTGGTGTGGCAGCTGAAGAGGGTGAGCAGAGCCTTAGAAGGACATGAGGTCTCTAAGACCAGGGGCTGGAGGGAAAGTGTGTGCTGAGCATTCTGCGCTGTGAGTTACAATCTCTATACACTGAGTGGCCAGATTATTATGATCTCTGAACGCATAATAATCTGGCCACTCAGTGTATATCCTATATAATAAAAGGCTAATATGCAAATTGTCCCCTCGACCAGGTGTTCGACCAGCAGGCAGGCTGGCCAACTATCCATGTCCCTTCCCCCTGGCCAGGCTGGCCAGACCCCACCCATGCATGAATTCATGCACCAGCCCTCTAATATATATATATATTATTTTATAATTATATATATAATTATATATATATATTCACACACACACACACACACACACACACACACACACACACACTGATACACTGAGTGGCCAGATTATTATGCGTTCAGAGATCATAATAATCTGGCCACTCAGTGTATATAAAAGTCTAATATGCTAAGTGTCCTATCAGTCGACTGACTGGTAGTTATGACGTGCACTGACCACCAGGGAACAGAATCTCCGACTGGTAGGTTAGCTTGCTGCTGGGGTCCAGCCAATCAGGACTGGGCAAGATGGGTCAGACATGCCCTGGAGCCCTCCTGAGGTCCCTCCCCAGCCACCGGCCCAATCAGGACTGGGCGAGATGGCCCTGATCAGATGGCCCTGATCAGCCCCGATCACCTGCCAGGTGGAGGGACCCCACCCCCATACTCAATTGTTTATATGCTTTAATAACTCCATGGTTATGTTAGTCCTTTTCCTGGAACATATTTCTCTAATTTCCTCATCTTGGTAGTATTTCGCATCTCACCTCCAGGAAGTTTTCACTAATCTATCACACCACAGGTTGGATGAGAAGTTACCCTTTTTTCCCCTTCCATAGCTAGTCTTCAATATCTAATAAAGAAATACTATGTTTTTATCTCATAGCTGTGAGAATTTTGGGAATTAGGTTCATTCTTTTGTCCTTATTGCTTAGCACAGACATGCAAAACAATGTCAGTCATAGACATGAGCCAGAGTTACTCGTTAGTTCTAGAAGGGAGAGATCAGTGGGGAATAGAGTGCAAGGGAAGGCTTCATAGAAATTGTGACACTTAAAGCTACCTGTAATTCCTTGGCGGATATTGATGAATGTGTAAGCACCTTATTTTGGGCAGGGACAGCCTAAGACAGTAATGGATTTTTTTTGGTGGTGTCTTTCTACAGGTTGATATGTCACACCTCTCGCCAGAGGAGCAATGGAGGTAAGTGTGACAGTGTGGGCCCCTCAGGCTGGGGACTATAGGGTAATTCAACTAGTAGAGTTGTATATCTATTCTTTTTGCTTCCTTGTCTGTGGGAGACAGTGACGCATGACCAGTAGGCTAGGTCTTTTAGGATTTTTTTCCAGTACATGGGTCACTTCTGGGTAGCTCCCTCGGTCCTGGGAAGCAAATGCATAAATGTACCAAACTATCCACCTGGGTTTTAACACTAGTTGTACCATTTCCTAGCTAGGTGATCTTGGGCAGGTTACTTAAACTTGCCTTAGTTTTTTTCATTTGTCAGGTGTGGATCAAAATAGCACCTGTACCTCATAGAGTTGTGAGGATTAATATATGTGAAGTTCTTAGAACAGTGCCTGGCATGTGGTAAGCTCCAGTGTTACCTACTTTGAAGATGATTATCATCATTATACATTAAACAGGGCAGAGGGATCTGATTGAGAAAATGGGAGATCTCAACTTGCTGGTTACTTGCTGTGTACCCAAAGTGGGCCAACAAATATCTTACTGTCATGATTTCTAATTAGTAAAGGAGTTTCAGAGTGATTACACCACAAACTTCACAAGATGGCTGACCAGTGAGCTGAAGTCAACCAAATAAAACCTAATAATGAGAAAAAAACCTTTTAGATTAAAACTATTGATTGTAAATATATAGAATGGCAAAAATATTAACTCATGACAAACCCAACAAGATTTTAGATGACTTTCAGCTTAATATGCACCAGTTGTGTACCTCAGCTACTGAAATAATTCAAATCATTTGGAAGATGTTCATAGAAATATGTTATCAGCCTTAACGTAGGGACAGTGCCATTGTGCTCTGCTACACTGATGCCACACTGGATGTTGTAGACACTACAGTATAAGAAGATCTTTGGCTAGATAATGTCTCGAAGAAGGCAACCAGGATTAATGATCTTCACATTATGTTTTATTAATAGTATTTACAAGATCTAGAACTAAAAATAAATAAAATAAATATCTAGAACTAAAAAGGCTAGGAAAGTGGTGATAGGAACAGGATAGTTTTTTGTTTTGTTTTTAAAAAATAAGATCATGAGAAATCTTTGAAGGGGCAGCATTGGAAAAGAGGAATGGATATGTCCTTTATTGTTCCAGAATATAGGTTTAGGTCCAATGCATTGGAGCTATAGAAAGATAGATTTTGTATTATTATCAGAAACATTTTTAATAATCATGGTATATTGAGAGGTAGAGAACCTTCTGCCTCTTTTTATTGATTTCAGAGAGGAAGGGAGAGGGAGAGAGAGAGAAACATCAATGATGAGCGAGAATCACTGATTGGCTGCTTCCTGTACGCCCCCTACTGGGGATTGAGCCCGCAACCCGGGCATGTGCCCTTGACTGGAATTGATCCCAGGACCTTTCAGTCCGCAGGCCGTAGGCCGCAGGCCGATGCTTTATCCACTGAGTCAAACTAGTTAGGGCCCTCCTACCTCTTAAAAAGCATTGAAGTGTTAGTCCTTCATAAGCACATATGAGTACCTACAATGTGTCAGACACTGCTGGTTCTAGAATAGATTACTTTAAGAGTCATATGTTCTCAAGCCAATGGAAGTATTCCATGCAAAGGATATAAAAAATAATTTTTCCATTGAGTGGGAACTTGAAATAGATGTCTTTGGTCTTTTCTAGATTCTTTCATTGTGCACATCCATTAAGTTACATATTGTCTGAGAACAAGAAGTGTATTTCTTATCTTTATAATTCCCCACAGCCCTTAGGTTTTTAAAGTGTTACTTGTCCTTTTAGTTTAGCTTATTCTCACAATAAGCCTATGAGGGACGTGGAAAAGATATGGACTCCTTTTGACAGATGAAGAAATTGTGATGTAGAGTTGTTAATTTTCTTGGTCAAGGCCACAACCTTAACCATTTGTACGGCATAAATGTCCATAGACGCAAGCGGCAGACCTTTTTAAATTAAATTCAAAATATTGTGACAGTTAACTGGTTAAAGTTTCTTACTCCTAACCTTATCATCTTTTTGTCAGCTTCTCTCACCCAGGATAATGTTTTATGTAAAGTGCACCCTTAGATGCTATGGCTGGCTGGCTGGCTGGCTGACTGACTGACATTTGGCTGACCATTGAGTTTCAGCCCCTAACATTATATTATGAAAAATGTTAGACATACAGAAAGTATGAAAGAAATGCACACTGAACACCCTTACACTCACCACCTAGATTCTACAATTAACTTTTTGCTATATTTGCTTTATCATTTACCCATAATTTATCCCACTGGGTTCTTCTTGCCCTCCATGGGAACTCCATGAAGATAGCATTTATGTTGTCCTTTCCTTCCCTCCCTGTCCCCCTCCCTATACATGGAAAACTTGTACAAAAGCTCCTGACTACAGGCTATATTTGTATTTGGTTTTCTGACTAAATTCTTCCTCATTCGTTTCCCTTGGCTGACTCTGACCCAGAGTAATAGGAGTAACTATTCTTCTCTGTTCTTAGATAAAGCTTTTTGCCTGTATTGACCAAGGAAATAGTTTGCTGCCAATCCTCAGGACGAGAATGCCAACCTTAGATTAAATAAGAGTTTCTTAAGTCCTTGAGGCTATTTCCTGTGGATGCTGATGGCGAAGTCACTCTTGAATTAATATAAAGTCAAAGCAGTCTAGATTTTTCAGGCTGTAAATAGTCTTCAGGATCCCTGGTCCTGACAAAGAGAGTAGGACAAATAAAGCAAAACTTTAACCCTAGAATTAACACACATTTGCAGTGCTACTCCTTTATTGGTATCATAGATACTAAGATTATGAGGCTTGTGGCTACAATCTTCTCTTTGGGTTTTGTTTTCTTTTCAATGACAGAATTAAATAGGTCTGAAATGGGCAGTGACACAGGCTTCTGGGATCTTTTTCCTGCAACAGGAAAGGTGTCAGCTGTATCTGCCATTGGAGGCAGGCATCACACCACCCGCATTTAATCCAATAGCTGAGCTTGGTTATTGGGGCCCATAGAACCCCTATTCTATGCCAGAATGCCTGTTCTCTAGGGCAGCGGTCACCAACTGGTGGTCCGTGGACCACTGGTGATCCATGAGGTCCAAAAGGTTGGTGATTGCTGGCTTAAGGAAACCTTTGGAGCAGCGGTTGCTCCTAGATCGCTGCTCTAGGGCATATGCATAGGACCCTACAGCTGCAAAATACAGGAGTGTGTTCTGAACTTTGGGCGGGTAGAATATCCCTGGGAAGCACTACCTCTTTACCACCACACCAGCCCTAACCTGGCTGGGAAGCACTACCTCTTTACCACCACACCAGCCCTAACCCCATCTGTTTGACTTTCAGGATCGAGCATGCACGCATGCATGCCAAGCACCGTGGTCACGAAGCCATGCATGCCGAAATGGTCCTCATCCTCATCGCTACCTTGGTAGTGGCCCAGCTGCTCCTGGTGCAGTGGAAGCAGAGGCATCCTCGCTCCTACAATGTAAGTCATTTTGACTCTCTCTTCTTTGTCTGCCAGTAATCAAGAGACCCTTCCTAAGTATTCTAGGATCCAGCCTAAGCCAAGCCACATGTAGGCAGAGAATGGACAATAATAATGAACTTTATGTATGAATGGTGAATTGTGTATGGTGGGTGTGTGTTTAAGGTGCAAGTGATTCAGAAGGTGAAAACAGGGATAGAACCTGAGACTACTTTTATGGCCAGAAAAGGTAGGCCCTTCCTTTTAAATATTTTGGGACATATTCATGAAGGAGATAATTCATTAGGAACTATTGAAATAGAGGGAGAAGTGATCACTTGACTGGGAAGGTGAAGCCTCCAATAAATTTTATAGGTAGGATTTAGATTAATTTTTTTTAAAAAGCAGTATGGAAGAAATGAATAAAAACATACAGAGAAATACTCATAAATGACAGAAGTAAATCCTTATCAGCAATTACTTTAAATGTAAATGATTAAATTCTATTAAAAGACAGAGATTAGTAGATTGTATTAAAAAACCACCATGAAAAAAAACCCCAGTATGATTCATTTATATATTGTCTATAAGAGACACACTTTATTTTATTATTTATCATTTATTTTTGTTAATCATTACCTGAGGATATTTTTTTCCATTGCTTTTTAGAGAGAGTAGAGGGGACGAAAGGAGTCGAGAGGGAGGGAGGGTGTGGAGGGGAGAGAAACATTGACGTAAGAGAGACACATTGACTGGTTGCCTCCCACAAGTACCCTGACCAGGGCCAAGAATCAAACCTGTAACCCAGGTATGTTCTTGACTGGCAATCGAATCTGGGACCCCTTGGTGTGTGGGCTGATGCTCTATCCACTGATCAATACCAGTCAGGGCTATAAGAAATTCACTTTAGATACAAAGACAGAGATTGAAAGTAAGAGGATGGGAAAAGATATTCCATGTATGCCAAGAAATTAGACAACCTAGAAGAAAATGGATGTATTCCTAGAAACATATAATCTTCCAAGACTGAATCATGAAGAAAAAGAAAATCTGAATATGCTGATTGCTAGTAAGGAGATTGAATCAGTAATAAAAAATCTCCCAAAAAACAACAGTCCAGGACCAGACGGTTTCACTGGTAAATTCTATCAAACATTCAAAGAAGATTTTAGTAGCTATCCTTCTCACTTCTTCTAAGAAATTGAAGAGGAGGAAATGCTTCCAAACTCATTTTATGAGGCCAGCATTACCCTGGTACGAAAACCATACAAATATACTACAAAAAAATAAAATTACAGGCCAATATCATTGATGAACATAGATGCAGAAATTCTCAGCAAAATATTAGCAAATCTAATTCAATAATACAGTAAAAAGATCATGCATCGTGATCAAGTGGGATTTATTCCAGGGGTGCAAGGATGGTCCAGCATCCACAAGTTAATCATTGTGATATACCACATTAACAAAATGAAGGATAAAAATTATATCATCTCAATAGATGAAGAAAAAGCTTCTGACAAAATTCAACATCTATTTAAGATTTAAACTCTCAACAAAGTGGGCATAGAAAAAAACTACATAGACAAAATAAAAGCCATGTATGTCAAACCCACAGCAAACATCATATCAATGGTAAAAAGATGAAAACTTTTTTCTATGATCAGGAACAAGACAAGAATGCCCATTCACACCACTTTTATTCAACATAGTATCGGAAGTCCTAGTCACCACAGTTAGGCAAGAAAAAGACAAGCCCCAGCTGGTTTGGCTCAGTGGATAGAGTGTCGGCTTGTGCACTGAAGAAAGGGTTGCAGGTTCGATTCCAGTCAAGGGCACGTACTTCAGTTGCAGGCTTGGTCCGTGTGCGGGAGGCAATCAATGTGTCTCTCTCACATTGATGTTTCTCTGTCTCTCTTCCTCCCTTCCATTCTCTCTAACAATCAATGGAAAAATAATGGGAGAGGATTAACCAAAATAAAATAAAATAAAATAAATAAAAGGCATATAAATTGGAAAGAAAGAAATCTGTCATTTTATATAAATAAATTATATATAGAACACCCGGAAGACTTTGCCAAAGAAGTACTAGAACTACTAAATGAATTCAGTAATGTTAATAGGACACAAAATTGATATACAGAAATCTGTGGTGTTTCTGTATATCTATACAAGTTCTCAGAAAGAGAAATTAATAATCCCATTTATAATTACATCAAAGAGTAAAATACCTAGGAGTAAATTTAACCAAGATGGTTGAAAGACCTATACACTGAAAAGTATAAGGCTGATTAAATAAATTGAGGAAGACACAAATAAATGGAAAGATACTCTGCTCATGGCTTGGAAGAATTAATATTGTTAAAATGTCCATATTACACAAAGCAGCCTACAGATTCAGTGTAACCCCTAACAAAATTCCAGTGACATTTTTCACAGAACTAGAACAAAGAATTCTGAAATTTGTATGGAATTACAAAAGATCCTGAATAGCCAAAGCAATCTTGAGAAAGAACAATATTGAGAAAGAACAAAACAAAGAAGAACAAATCACACTTATTGATTTCAAATTATACTACAAATCTGTAGTAATCAAAATAGTATTGTATGGACATAAAAACACTCAGATCAGTGGAACAGAATTGAGAGCCAAAATTAAACCCACACATATATGGAAAATTAATTTACAACAAAGGAGCCAAGAACATAACAGTCAAGAAAGGACACACACTTTAATAAATGTTGTTCGGAAAACTAGACTGCCACATGAAAAGAACGAAACTAGACCACTATCTTATACCATGCAAAAAAATTAATTTGAAATGGATTAAAGACTTGAATATAAGACCTGAAATTATAAAATTCCTAGAAAATAGCATAGTCAGTGAGCTCCTTGTTACTGGTCTTAGCAGTGGTTTTGTGGATGTGATTTAAAAGGCAAGGTAAACAAAAACAAAAATAAATGGGATTACTTCAAACTATAAAGTTTCTGCATAGCAAAGGAAACCATCCGTCAAATGGAAAGGCACCCTAGTGAATGGGATAAGATACTTGAAAATCTTACATCTGATATTCAAAATATATAAAAACCTCATACAACTCAAAAACATAGAATTAAAGAACCAATTAAGAAATGGGCAGAGGATCTGATTAGACAGTTTTCCAAAGAAGAAATACAGATGGCCAACGGGTACATGAAAAGATACTCAACATCACTAATTATGAGGCAAATGCAAATCTAATGAGCTATCATTTCATATGTGTTACATTGACCATATAAAAAAGATAAGAAATAACAAGTGTGGGAGAGGATATGGACAGAAGGCAACCTGCCTGGCTGGTGTGGCTCAGTAGTTGAGTATTGATCCAGGAACCAAGAGGTCACCGATTTGATTCCCGGTCAGGGCACCTGTCTGGGTTGCGGGGCTCGATTCCTAGTTGAGGGGTGTGCAGGAGGCAGCTGATTGATGATATTCCTCTCTCATTGATGTTTCTCTTTATCCCTCTCCCTTCCTCTCTTTCTAAAAAAAATCAGTAAAAACATATTAAAGAGAGAGAGAGAGAGAGGGAAGGGAACTCTATTAGACTATTAACTAGAGGCCTGGTGCATGAAATTTGTGTGCTTGTGTGGGGGGGGCGGCCCCTCAGCCCAGCCTGCACCCTCTCACAGTCTGGGAGCCCTCAGGGGATGTCTGACTGACAGCCATCTGTCAGACATCCTTAGCACTGCCACAGAGGCAGGAGAGGCTCCTGCCACCGCTGCTGTGCAGGGCTTCTGGCTGAGCGATGCCCCCCTGTGAGAGCGCACTGACCACCAGGGGCAGCTCCTGCGTTGAGCGTCTTCCCTCTGGTGGTCGGTGAATGTCATAGCGACTAGTCGTTCTGCTGTTTGGTCAATTTGCATATTAGCCTTTTATTATATAAGATAGGAATGTAAACTAGGTGCAGCCACTATAGAAAACAGTAAGCAGATTCCTGAAAAAAAGAATAGAATTACGGTATGACCCAGCAATTCCATTTCTGGGTTTTATCTGAAGAATACAAAAACACTGATTTGAAATGATATATACACCCCTATTTCATTGCAGCATTATTTACAATAGCTAAGATATAGAAACAATGTAAGTGTCCATCCATGGATGAATAAAGAAGAAGTGGTACATAATATACAATGGGATATTATCTATATACTAGAGGCCTGGTGCACAAAACTCATGCACAGGTAGGGTCCCTAGGCCTGGCCAGTGATCAGGTCCAATCAGGTTCCCTGCCTCCCCGTGCACCGCCACCATGCGATCCCCCGTCCCCTCCTACCCCCCGGCCTCCCCCTTCCTTGCTCCCTCAGCACCCTGCCTCCGCCACTGGCTGCCCACCATGTTCCACACCACCCCCTGGTGGTCAGCGCACGTCATAGCGAGTAATCAAACTCCCATTCTCGCCCTGACCAGTTTGGCTCAGTGGATAGAGCATCGGCCTGCGGACTCAGGGGTCCCAGGTTTGATTCCGGTCAAGGGCATGTACCTTGGTTGTGGTTACATGCCCACTGGGGAGTATGCAAGAGGCAGCTGATTGATGTTTCTTTCTCATCAATGTTTCTGGCTCTCTATCCCTCTCCCTTCCTCTCTGTGAAAAACCAATAAAATATTACAAACAAAACAAAAAAAACCTCCCATTCTCCCGGTTGAACTCCCAAGGAGACATTTTACATGTTAGCCTAGACTAGGGGCCTGATGCATGAAGATTCATGCAAGAATGGGCCTTCCTTCCCCTGGCTGCTGGCACTGCCTTCGCTCTGGCCAGAGCCGCCTTTCTGCTCTGGCCTGGAGCCGCCTTTCCCATCCAGCCTGGAGCTGCCTTTCCACTCCTGCCTGGAGCCACCTTTCCACCTTCCCATGCTGCTCAGAGGCCTGGAGTGGCTGGGGGCGGTACAGAATGCCTGTGTCGTCACCATGGTGACGGGTTAATTTGCATACTCACTCCTGATTGGCTGGTGGGTGTCGCAAAGGTATGGTGAATTAGCATGTTACTCTTTTATAAGGTAAATATAAAAGCCAAGTGACCAGAATGACCAGTTGCTATGACGCGCACTGTGGTAGCCAACTGGCCTGATTGGGGCCCCAGTTCCGTGCCCGCCCCCCCCCAACTTCCCATGGTCCCCTTTGGCCAGCCCGACCCCCAGTCAGCTCCAATTGGCCCCAAATTCGTGCACGAATTCATGCACCGGGCCTCTAGTTTAGTCATAAAAAGGTGAAATCTTCCCATTTGAGACAGTGTGGGTAGACCTTGAGGATATATATATTTTTAAATATATTTTATTGATTTTTTAGAGAGGAAGGGAGAGGGATAGAGAGCCAGAAACATTGATGAGAGAGAAACATCAATCAGCTGCCTCCTGTACACCCCCCCACCAGGGATGTGCCTGCAACCAAGTTACATGCCCTTGACCAGAATCGAACCCGGGACCCATGAGTCCGCAGGCCAGTGCTCTATCCACTGAGCTAAACCTGGCTAGGGCAACCTTGAGGATATTGTGCTAAGTGATATAAGTCTGATGAAAGACTAATACTATATGATTTTATGTGGAATCTAAAAACGAATAAATAAAATACAACAAAAACAAACTCTTAGATACAGAGAACAGATTGGTGGTTACCAAAGGGGAGGAGGGTTAGAAGTGGATGAAATGGTGAAGGAGGTCACCTCTAGGGTGATGGATGGTAACTAGATTTTTAGTAGTGATCACATTGTAGTGTATACAGATGTTGAAGCATAAAGTTGTACACCTGAAACTTATATAATGTTATATACTGATATCCTATCTAATAAAAGAGTGATATGCAAATTGATCATCACTCCAACACACAAGATGGCTGCCCCCATGTGGACACAAGATGGCCAGCAGGGGAGGGCAGTTGTGGGCAATCAGGCCAGCAGAGAAGGGCAGTTAGGGGTGACCAGGCTGGCAGAGGAGAGAAGTTGTGGGTGACTGGGCCTATAGGGAAGGGCAGTTGCAGGGGACCCAGGCCTGCAAGGGAGGGCAGTTTTGGGGGACTAGGCCTACAGGGGAGGGTAGTTGGGGAAGACCAGGCCTGCAGGGGAGGGCAGTTAGGGGCAATCAGGCTGGCAGGGGAGCAGTTAGGCATCAATCAGGCTGGCAGAGGAGTGGTTAGGGGGTGATCAGGCTGGCAGGCAGAAGCGGTTAGGGGCAATCAGGAAGGCAGGCAGGCGAGCAGTTGGGAGCCAGCAGTCCTGGATTGTGAGAGGGATGTCAGATTGGAGAGGGGGCAGGCTGGGCTGAGGGACACCCCACCCCTGTGCATGAATTTCGTGCACTGGGCCTCTAGTTATATCAATAAAAAAGTATCTTCATCCTAAATAAATATATTTCATGCAAATGATAACCAAAAGAGAGCTGTGTTGGCTCTTAAGTATCAGACAAAATAGACTTTAAATTTTAAAAAGGTTACAAATGACATTTTTTTGTTTTTTGGTTTTTTTAATTCTCGCCTGAGGATATTTTTCCATTGATTTTTAGAGAGTGGAAGAGAGAGGGAAAGACAGAAATATTGATGTGAGAGAATCACTGATTGGCTGCCTCCTTCCTGCCCCCACTGGAGATTGAGCCCATAACCCAGGCATGTGCCCTGACTGGGAATTGAACTGTGATCTCATGGTCCATAGGTCAACGTTCCACCACTGAGCCATGCTGGCTGGGCTGTAAGAGTTTTTAATATAATCTTGATACCAGACCATTATAAGATATATGATTTACAAATATTTCTTTCATTCTATGGGTTGGTTTCTCACTTTCTTGATAGTGTCCTTTAATGTATAACATCTGTCAGTTTGATGAACTCTAGTTTTTTTTATTTTTATTTAATATATTTGAGATAATAACATTGTGTAAATTTAGATGTCAACGCTTAATTTTATACAGTTGTATATTGTAATACTAGAGGCCCAGTGCATGAAATTCATGCACTTGCAGGGGGGTCCCCTCAGCCCAGCCTGCGCCCTCTCACAGTGTGGGAGCCCACTTGCCTAAGCCATCAGTCGGACATCCTCAGTGCTGCCGTGGAGGCTCCTGCCATCACCGCTTGCTCCAGGCCAGAGCAGAAAGGCAGCTCCGGCCAGAGTGAAGGCGGTGCCAGCAGCCAGGGGAAGGAAGGCCCTTTCTTGCATGAATCTTCATGCATTGGGCCTCTAGTCTATATATATAAAAGGCTAACATGCAAAACGTCTCCTCGGGAGTTCAACCGGGAGAATGAGAGTTTGATCGCTCGCCATGATGTGCGCTGACCACCAGGGGGTAGCTCCTGCATTGAGCGTCTGCCCCTGGTGGTCAGTGCACATCATAGCTAGGTGACCCTGCTAGCGGTTCTCAACCTGTGGGTCGCGACAACATGAGGAACTGTGTTAAAGGGTCGCGGCATTAGAAAGGTTGAGAACCACTGTCCTAGCACCATTTGTTGAAGAGATTTTTTTTCTCCATTGAATGGTCTTGGCATTCTTGTCAAAAATTATTGACCATACCCCTAGTCAGTTTGGCTCAGCAGATAAAGTGCCTGGGTTCAATTCCAATGTGGGAAGGAGGGAATGTGTGTCTTGGTTGCAGGTTCAATCCTTGACCAATCGATGTGTCTCTCTCGCATCGATGTTTCTCTCTGTCTCCCTCCCTCCCTTCCACCCTTTCTGAAAATTAAAGGAAAAATATCCTCAGGTGAGGATTAAAACATTTTTAATTGACCATAGAAGCATGCATTTACCCGTACACTCAATTATGTTCCATTGAACTACACTGAGTGGCCAGATTATTATGATCTCTGAACGCGTAATAATCTAGCCACTCAGTGTGTATGTGTGTGTGTGTGTGTGTATATATACACACATATACATACACACACACACTAGGGGTTGGGTGCACGAAATTCGTGCACTGGGGAGGGGTCCCTCAGCCCAGCCTGTCCCCTCTCACAGACTGGGAGCCCTCGGGGGATGTCCTACTGAAGGCTTAGGCCGCAGTCTGACCTCCCTCTGTGGGAGGCAACTGGGCTGATTAGGGGAAGGTGCCAGCCCCATCACCCCGCTGCTGCAGCCACTGCCAGTCACCGCAGCCACCAAGGTATTTTTCATCAACACGGACTCGTCCCTTCACCATGAAAAAATGACAGCTTTCTTTAGGCATTTTCAAGATGTGTGTTTCATAGAATATGACATTTCTTTCTTTTTTTTTTTTTTTTATCCTCACCTGAGGATATGTTTCCATTGATTTTTTTCCCCCGCCCCTCCAATTGCTAGCTTGGGCCCTGCCCAAGCCAAAAGCCTCGGGCTGACAAACAGTCTTAGAGTTTGTAACTAGAAACACGTCTAGGCAAAAATCCCAGAAGTGTACTGCAGAAAAAAGGAAAATGAAGAGTTCTTGTAGCAGAACTTAAAGTCACATCCTTAAGAATAATCAGGCCTAGGCTTTAGGTTTGGGCAGGTGGCCCCCTGCCCCTCCGATGGCCGGCTCCGAGTGACCTGGGTGCCAAGGATGTTCCTGGGACCCAGGTACCTATGCAAATTAACTTCCATCTTTGTTGGGTTAATTTGCATACTCACTCTGATTGGCTGTGGGTGTAATGGAGGTATGATCAATTGACATTTTTGTCTATTATTAGATAAGACATACATATTAGAATATATATTAGAGGCCCGGTGCGTGAACTTGTGCATGGGTGGGGTCTGGCCAGCCTGGCCAGGGGGAGGCAACATGGGTGGTTGGCTGTCCTGCCTGCTGGTTGAACTCCTGGTTGAGGGGACACTTTGCATATTAGTCTTTTATTATATAGGATACACACTGAGTTGCCAGATTATTATGCATTCAGAGATCATCATAATCTGGATACTCCGTGTATATGCCAGTGCTTATGCTAATACCACACTTGATTGCTATAGCAGTATAATAAGTGCTGAAATTGGGAAGTGTGAGTGCTCTAACTTTGTTCCTTTTTAGGATTGTTTTGATTATTCTGGGTCCTGTGCAATTCCATATTAATTTTAAGACCACCTTTTCAATTTCTGCGGGGGAAAAGGCAACTGCGATTTTGATAAGAATTGCACCGACTCTATAGATTGCTTTGGAAGTATTGCTATCTTTTTTTCTTTTTTTTTAAATGACTATTTTATTTACACACCCTAGTCATAAATAATTGAATCCTCTTTTTGACCGCACAATGATTCCTTGAAGATCTAATGATTACACCGAGTGATAAAGTGGAGTAGTGGGCTTACTCACATCTGTGTGTGACGCGCGCGCGCACACACACACGCACACGTACACCAGAGGGAGGCAGGACTCCAGGCCTTCCAACTCTCCCAGCACCAGCACTTGGCTCCCCACACTAGTGGGGCCCTGGTGGGAAAACTGTGCTCCTCCGCACAGGTGTGAATTCCTGACAGCTAGAGAACAAAGCCAGGAAGTTCCCGCCGGCCCTCCCCTCGCAGCTGCTTGCCTTTGTTCATCCTGCAAGGCATCTCTTTGGATTCGCAAATATTTTAATTCACAGAAACTCAAGGAGGCGGGGGTGGGGGTGGGTGGGGGGGTGGGGGGTGGGGTGGCTTGTTGGCTTGGCCGTCCCTCTTGTCTTTATCCAGGCCTTTCCCAGCCCCCTTAGTGGCAACAGCATTCTAGAGACATGCAGTGGTGTGCTAGTACCATACACATGACACGAACTGGACACGCTGGTCGGCGGGGGCTCCGGCTCCTCCAGGTCTGGGCCCTGTCAGTGCAGGGCAAGGCTGGTCCTCTCACAGGGTCTGCACAGCCACAGGGTAGAGGAGGGACAAGTGCTCAGTGCCTTTGATGGGCAGCTTTCTGGTGGTGTAGTAATGGATAACTTTTGGGACACTGTCGAACGGGGGGCTGTTCTGACCCAGAATGTACTTCTCTTTGGTTTTGGCCAGTTTCATGTGCATAAAGCCCTGGTTGCTCTTCAGGGTCAGGGAGTAGTCGTGCTTGCTGGTCTGGCTGTTCCGGACGAGGTAGCTGCACTCCTTGCAGAGTCGCAGCAGGTTCTTGGCCTCTCCTCTGCTGATGGCTCCGTGATACCATATTTGCTTCTCCAGCGGGACAGCAGGATCCACTCTTTATCCCAGAATCCCACAGAACTCGGGGCTCCCATGTTTGATGGGCTTGAAGCCCCCTCCGGAAGCTCGAAGCTGGCGCCGCCGGTCCCGGGAAGGCGAGGGGGATGATTGTCGTTTCTCGTTGCAGTTAAACTGGGCTGCCAGGGCTGGGATAGTGACCCGGTTCCACTCCCACGGCTGGTCGTACTCATCAGCGGGCCTGTCGTCATCCTGGGGCAGCTTGATCTCCCACAGTCGGGGGCTGACTGCGCTCTCTGAGTCCGAGTCGATGCTTTGGCCCTCGGGTTCGTAAGGGGTGTCATACAACTGGATGCCTTTGTGCTGGGACCGGACACTTTCCTGCCTCTGAAATTCTGTCATGATCCTCTGGGCCTCGTAGGGCTCCATGTAGCCAGCACTCTCCCCCTTTCCCGCTTTACTCTTGAGATCATTCTTGGCATCAAAGGGATCTGAGTAGTCATCAGCGATAATCACCTTCTCCTTCTTGCCGGACCCGCTCTCCTCCGCGGCCCAGGCAGCACACTTGTTGAGTAGTTTCTTGCCTCCGCAGGCTGTGGGGCTCTAAGTGCGGCCACCCGAGCAGGCACCCCCCGGGGGATCCCCGGCACTGCCCACAGCGCTCTCCACCTTGATGAGGCGATGCTTGGGGGAAATGTAGCGCACCTCGGCCGGCGTGGCTGGGCGCCGCTCGCTGCTGCTGCGGTAGAGGTGCGGGGAGCCAGAGGACGAGGACGAGGACGCGGACGCTGCGGCGCCCGCACCAGAGGAGGCACAGCAGCAGCCCCCGGCGCCCGACGCGGACGAGGCGGAGAAAGCGCGCTGGCCCCCGCCCGGCTTCCCGCTGCCGCCGCAGTAGTCCAGGCGGCACATAGCGCGCAGTTTGCGCAGCGACAAGCCGGGGCCGTTGTAGGGGTCCTCGAAGTCGCGCTCCTTCTGTGCGCGGCAGGCGCGGATGAGGTCGCTTGTGCTTCCGCTGTCGTCTGGCAGCGATCCCGACAAGGCCGAGAAACAAGAGCCGGCGGCCGGACCGCAGGACGCCGAGGAGGACGCGGAGTCCTGCGGCACGGCTTGGGGGGGCTGCGAGGGCCGCTCACCCCGTCGCCGCTGCTCGGGGTAGTAGGGCCGTGGCGGCTGTGGGGGGATCTTGGTCTTGCTGTTGCCCAAGCTGAAGTACTTGTTCAGCCACTTGGCCATGGCGAGAGGCCGCCTAGGGCCGCGGCACGGGAGCCAGGTCCACGGCCGCGGCCATTCGGGGGGCAGCGCAGCCGCCCAGATCCCTCGGCGCCCCGGCCCCGGCCCCGGCGGGGAGCGTCCGGGGCGCCTGCTCCCGACGCCAAGTTCAAGTTCTCTCAAGTATTGCCATCTTAACAATGTTAATCTTTGCATTCATGAACACGGTTTGTCTTTCGTTTATTTAGATCTTCTTTAATTTCTTTTATTAATATTTTGTAGTTTCCAATGTTCATATTGTGCCTCCTTGGTTAAATTTATTCCTAAGTATTCTTTTTGATGCTTTTGTGAATGGAATTCTTAATTTAATTTAATTTTATTTTTTTTATTGCAAAGGTGGAAATTTATTGAAGCACAAGTACAGACTCCCACATGGGAAGAGGGAAAGAGTCCCACAGAATGGACTCCCACATGGGGAGGGGGGAAAAGGTCCCCTTAATTTTCTTTTTGGATTGTTCATTATTAATATGTAGAAATACAGCTGACTTTGTGTGTTGATTTTGTATCTTGTAACTTCGCTGAATTTGTGTATTAATTCTAATAGTGTTTTGTATGAATTTTAAAAATACTTTTTTAAAATAAATCTTTATTGTTCAGATTATTACAGGTGTTCCTCTTCTTTTTCCCCCCATAGCTCCCCTCCACCTGATTCCCCACCCCACCCCATGCCCTTACCCCTCGCCACTGTCTTCATCCATAGGAGTAAGATTTTTGTCCAATCTCTTCCCGCACCCCTCACACCTGCTTCCCCTGAGAGTTGTCAGTCCACTCCCTTTCTATGTCCCTGATTCTATTATATTCACCAGTCCATTCTGTTCTTCAGATTTTTTATTCACTTGATTTTTAGATTCACTTGTTGGTAGGTATGTATTCGATGTCATTTTGTTGTTCATAATTTTTATCTTTACCTTTTTCTTCTTCTTCTTCTTCTTAAAGAATACCCTTCAGCATTTCATGTAATCCTGGTTTGGTGGCGATGAACTCCTTTAGCTTTTTCTTGTCTGTGAAGCTCTTTATCTGACCTTCAACTCTGAATGATAGCTTTGCTGGGTAGAGTAATCTTGGTTGTAGGTTCTTGCTGTTCATCACTTTGAATATTTCTTGCCACTCCCTTCTGGCCTGCATAGTTTCTGTTGAGAAATTAGCTGACAGTCGTATGGGTACTCCCTTGTAGGTAATTAACTGTTTTTCTCTTGCTGCTTTCAAGATTCTCTCTTTGTCTTTTGCCCTTGGCATTTTAATTATGATGTGTCTTGGTGTGGTCCTCTTTGGATTCCTCTTGTATGGGGTTCTGTGCGCTTCCTGAACTTGTAAGTCTATTTCTTTCACCAGGTAGGGAAAGTTTTCTGTCATTATTTCTTCTAATAGGTTTTCAATATTTTGCTCTCTCCCTTCTTCTGGCACCCCAAAAATTCGGATGTTGGTTCGCTTGAAGTTGTCCCAGAGGCTCCTTACACTATCTTCATATTTTTGGATTCTTTTTTCTTTTTGTTTTTCTGGTTGGATGTTTTTTGTTTCCATATATTTCAGATCTTTGGTTTGATTCTTGGGGTACGTTGATCTACAGTTGAGTTTCGGTATATTCTTTATTTCAGACAGTGTATGCTTCATTTCTGACTGATCCTTTTCCATTTTTTTGGCATTCTCATTAAGCTCCTTGAAGGTCTCATCAAGTTTCTCAGCGGTTTTAAGAAGATTCTTGAGTAACCTTATACATGTGGTTCTGAACTCTGTCATACAGTAGTTTGCTTTCCTCTGTTTCTTTCATTCGTGACATGTTTCTTTGTCTCCACATTTTGGCTGCTTCCCCGTGTTGATGGAGTAGCTTTGTGTGGTAGGTGATCTATAGGGGGCAGTAGCTCAGCCTCCTCAATTATATGCGGTGGATGCTCTCGGTACACCCCTTTGTGGGCTGAGTGCAAAGTCTTGGTGTAGTTAAGCCTTAATTGCCGTTGGTACACTGGGAGGAATTGACCTCCAGGCCAATTAGCTGTGAGCACTCGCTGTGTCTATAATGGAAGAACTGCTGCGCTGAAGACACGCTTATGGGGCAGGACTTGTTTCAGTGGGGCTTTGGTGCTCACTGAGTCTGCCTCTTGAATGTGTCACGTATGGATGTGAGGAATTGAAATCTGGTGTCTCACACTGACCACTAGGTACACTGGCTTCTGGATCTCCAATGGGGTGCAGGTCAGCTACTGTCTGAGGCCACCCAGCAGGAGCTACAGCGAGAGCTACAGTTTTCTCCTCTTTGCTTGGGGTTTGGAGGTTTTGGAGCTGTCTGACCCGGGCTGCAAGTTTGCTACGTTAAGCTGCGATAGGGCAGGGCTTTCTTATGCAAAAGCCGCTGCTTAGAGCTTGGGTGGGTTTGTAGGTTGTGCAGGGCGGGATCTCAGGGTGTCACTAGGCTAGGGCGTTGCAAACAGCAATGGCTGCTAGTTAGCCAGCTCTGCGTCTCTGTCGGCAGTCCCGTGCCCCAGTGCCGTAAACAGTTATTCCTGCGCGCAGCTCTGCAAGCAAGCCACCGTCACTGGCAGAGAGTCCAGCTTCTCCCCGTAGGAGTTTGGGTCCCCTGCGTCTCCCCAGAAACTGTATTTCAGAGTAATCAGGGGCTTGTCTCCCTTCGGGTTGAAAAAGCAACTCCCACCGCCAGCCCGGATCACGCGCCTCTGTACCTCAGCTTTTCAGCGCTCGTGCACGTCTCAATGCTCTTTTCTCTTTCCTTCTATTTGTAGAATTTCCACTCAGCCAGTGTTCCCATGGTTCTGGGTGATAGACGTTTTTTCTTTTAGTTGTATTTTTGAAATTGTTGCGGAAGGCAGCAGTTTAGGTGTTTACCTACGCCGCCATCTTGGATTCTCCTAAAAATATTTTTTATAGATAAGATCATGTCTTCTGCTTTACTTTTTTCCCAATTAGATGCCTTTTTATTTCTTTTTCTTTCCTAATAGCTCTGGCTAAAACTTTCAGTACAATGCTGAATAGTGTGGAATGAAAAAAGAGTCTGGAAGCTTTGCCAGAAATAAATGACAAAGGGTCTTAAAAGTTTGTAACTAGAAACACATCTAGGTAAAATCCCAGAATTGTATTGCAGAAAAAAGGAAAATTAAGAGTTCTTGTAGCAGAACCTAAAGTCACATCCTTAAGAATAATCAGTTTTGCATTCGCGGTCTTAGTGATTGGTCTAGGATGGTTATAAGTCAGGTGTCGGGCTCTCTGGATGATGGATGCCAGGTGGTCTGTTGGATGGTTGCCAGGAGGTCTAGTCACATCCTGAGCTCTTTAGGGGGTAGTCAGAGGTTTATCTTCAGGTAAAAGGATGTTCAGGCATTGACACAGGACTGGAAGTTTGAAAAGCTTAAATTTTCAGTTTAGTTAAGACAAGAAAAAGAATTGATTCCTCATGCCTCAACCTTCATAATGTTAATAGTTTAGCAGCTTGGTTAAAGTTACTCCATTTTGTATTTCCCCTGTCTTCACCCTTTCCTCATTTGTGAAGTGGGCATCAGTGTCTTTTTCCTGATCTTGGGGAAGCTTTCAGTTTTTAACACTGTGTTAGCTGTGGGTATTTCATAAATGCCCTTTATCATGTTGAGGAAGTTGCCTTCTATTCCTAGTTTGTCAAATGTTGTTTTTTTGTGTGTGTTTTTGTTGTTGTTTTTATCACAAATGGGTGTTGGATTTCTCAAATGCGTTTTCTACATCATTGAGATGATCATGTGCATTCCTGCAATAAATCCCACTACATTGTGATGTACATAATCCTTTCAATATGCTGCTGGATTGATTCGATTTGCTAGTATTTTGTTGTGGATTTTTGCCTCTATATTCATAAGGAATTTTGGTTTGTAGTTTTCTTGTCATGTATTTGTCTTGCTTTGGTAATAGGGTAATGCTGGCCTCATAGAATGTCTTAAGAAGTGTTACCTTCTTTCCTATTTTCTGAAGAACAGAATATTGGTGTACTATAAAAAGTTTTTAAGTGGGGAATCAGGTGATCTAAGATCTATTTCTAGCACCTCTGCTAATAATTGGCAATAGACCTTGGACAGATTACGTCCTCCCTTTTAGCCTTTCTTTCCTCATCCTGATTTCATCTTTAAAGTTAGGGTTTAAGTCTGGCCGGTGTGGCTCAGTGGTTGAGCATCAACCTATGAACCATGAGGTCACAGTTCGATTCCCATTAGGGCACATGCCTGGGTTGTGGGTTTGATCCCCAGTGGGGGTCGTGCAGGGGGTAGCCAATCAATTATTCTCTCTCATAATTGTTGTTTCTATCTCTCCCTCTCCCTTCCTCTCTGAAATCAATAAAAATATACTTAAAGTGAGGGTTTAAGACTAGATGATTGCTAAAGTCTCCTTAAGCTCTAAAGCAGCAGTGGCCGCGAGGTCCGAAAGGTTGGCGACCACTGCTCTAAAGTATGTTTTCATGATTGTTATTCTGTGTAACTCCACAGGCCCAAATTAAAGCTAAGGAATGAGTTTCAAGAATGCAGATTTCAGCTAAGTATTATAAAGAAATTTTCAGCAGTGAGAGTTGTTCCACTTGGAATGAACTGTGAAGAAAATGATCTTCCCATCACAAGCTATTGTTTATTAGGGACTAGAAAACCTCTTAGGGATGTATGGAGGGGATTTTTTGTGTGATTTTTATGGAATGTTTGGCTGGACTTACTCTCAGCTTTAAAATCTGTATCTTACTGAGTGACCAACAGAGGTGAAGGCCTGTCTTTTTCTAAAAGGACAAAGCTGACCTAAGGTTTTGTTGTGTATTATTTTGTTTTTGTTCTGATAACAAATGTGATATGCTGGGGTCTTACTCACCAGCTGCTAGGGTTCAAGGAATCTGGAAAAGGGTCTGCGCATAAATGAATAATTCATACATGAAATATAAACTTGGAAGGATTGGGGAGCCAGGGGAGGCTTCACTCTAGTGGTGAGCTCTCCCACCCAGGGCTTTTAATTCATACATTTTGCCTTTTAGCAAAGCAGATATACATATCAAAGGTAAGGTCCAATAAACAATAAAGGACCATCAGGTTGGGGGAATTGCCTTCAGCTGTTCCAGCAGCAGGTAATAACATGCAGATTTTCAGCCCTGCTGAAAGAGTCCATTCAACCTTTTTTTTTTACTTTTCAGATTTTTTTTTTTTTATTAATAAATCTTTATTGTTCAGATTATTACAGGTGTTCCTCTATTTTTTCCCCCATAGCTCCCCTCCACCTGATTCCCCACCCCACCCCATGCCCTTACCCCCACCACTGTCTTCATCCATAGGAGTAAGATTTTTGTCCAAGCTCTTCCCGCACCCCTCACACCTGCTTCCCCTGAGAATCGTCAGTTCACTCCCTTTCTATGTCCCTGATTCTATTATATTCACCAGTCCATTCTGTTCTTCAGATTTTTTATTCACTTGATTTTTAGATTCACTTGTTGGTAGGTATGTATTTGATGTCATTTTGTTGTTCATAATTTTTATCTTTACCTTTTTCTTCTTCTTCCTCTCCTTAAAGAATACCCTTCAGCATTTCGTGTAATCCTGGTTTGGTGGTGATGAACTCCTTTAGCTTTTTCTTGTCTGTGAAGCTCTTTATCTGACCTTCAACTCTGAATGATAGCTTTGCTGGGTAGAGTAATCTTGGCTGTAGGTTCTTGCTGTTCATCACTTTGAATATTTCTTGCCACTCCCTTCTGGCCTGCATAGTTTCTGTTGAGAAATCTGCTGACAGTCGTATGGGTACTCCCTTGTAGGTAATTAACTGTTTTTGTCTTGCTGCTTTTAATATTCTCTCTTTGTCTTTTGCCCTTGGCATTTTAATTATGATGTGTCTTGGTGTGGTCCTCTTTGGATTCCTCTTGTATGGGGTTCTGTGCGCTTCCTGGACTTGTACATCTATTTCTTTCACCAGGCAGGGAAAGTTTTCTGTCATTATTTCTTCTAATAGGTTTTCAATATTTTGCTCTCTCCCTTCTTCTGGCACCCCAAAAATTCGGATGTTGGTTCGCTTAAAGTTGTCCCAGAGGCTCCTTACACTATCTTCATATTTTTGGATTCTTTTTTCTTTTTTTGTTTTTCTGGTTGGATGTTTTTTCTTTCCACATATTTCAGATCTTTGGTTTGATTCTTGGGGTACGTTGATCTACAGTTGAGTTTCTGTATATTCTTTATTTCAGACAGTGTATGCTTCATTTCTGACTGATCCTTTTCCATTTTTTTGGCATTCTCATTAAGCTCCTTGAAGGTCTCATCAAGTTTCTCAGCGGTTTTAAGAAGATTCTTGAGTAACCTTATACATGTGGTTCTGAACTCTATGTCATCCAGTAGTTTGCTTTCCTCCGTTTCTTTCATTCGTGACATGTTTCTTTGTCTCCTCATTTTGGCTGCTTCCCTGTGTTGATGGAGTAGCTTTGTGTGGTAGGTGACCTATAGGGGGCAGTAGCTCAGCCTCCCCAGTCACCTGATGTGGACACTCTTGGTACACCCCTTTGTGGGCTGAGTGCAAAGACTTGGTGCAGTTAAAGCCTTAATTGCTGTTGGTATACTGGGAGGAATTGACCTCCAGGCCAATTAGCTGTGAGCACTCCCTGTGTCTATAATGGAAGAACTGCTGCGCTGAAGACACACTTATGGGGCAGGACTTGTTTCAGTGGGGCTTTGGTGCTCACTGAGTCTGCCTTTCAATGTGTCACTTATGGATGTGAGGAGTTGAAATCTGGTGTCTCACACTGACCACTAGGTACACTGGCTTCTGGATCTCCAATGGGGTGCAGGTCAGCTACTGTCTGAGGCCATCCAGCAGGAGCTACAGTGAGAGCTACAGTTTTCTCCTCTTTGCTTGGGGTTTGGAGGTTTTGGAGCTGTCTGACCCAGGCTGCAAGTTTGCTAGGTTAAGCTGCGATAGGGCAGGGCTTTCTTCTGCTAATGCTGCTGCTTGGAGCTTGGGTGGGTTTGTAGGTTGTGCAGGGCGGGGCCTCAGGGTGTCACTAGGCTAGGGCGTGGCAAACAGCAATGGCTGCTAGTTAGCCGGCTCTGTGTCCCAGACGGCGTCCGCGAGTCCCGTGCCCCAGTGCAGTAAACAATTATTCCTGCGCGCAGCTCTGCAAGTAAGCCCCCTCACTGGCAGACAGTCCAGCTTCTCCCCGTAGGAGTTTGGGTCCCCCGCGTCTCCCCAGAAACTGGATTTCAGAGTAATCAGGGGCTTGTCTCCCTTTGGGTTGAAAAAAGCAACACCCGCCGCCAGCCCGGATCACGCGCCTCTGTACCTCAGCTTTTCAGCGCTCGTGCACGTCTCGATGCTCTTTTCTCTTTCCTTCTAGTTGTAGAACTTCCACTCAGCCAGCTTTCCCGTGGTTCTGGGTGATAGACGTTTTGTCTTTTAGTTGAATTTTTGAAATTGTTGCGCAAGGCAGCAGTTTAGGTGTTTACCTACGCCGCCATCTTGGATTCTCCCATTCAACCTTTTGAGGACTTCTCGCCTCCAGCAGGTATACATATTTGTTATAAAAATTTTAAACAATATATATGTGACCTGGAAATAAAAAGTGCCCAGAGAGAACCACTATTAACAGTTTGTTACATTTGTATATTTTTCTATTCATATTTTTTAATAAATATATTTTTATTTATTAAACATATTTTATTTATTAATATATTTTTTTAAATATAAAAAATATATTTTAAAAAATATATTTTTATTGATTTTAGAGAAGGGAGAAGGACAGAAAGTTAGAAACATCAATGATGAGAGACAATCATTGATCAGTTGTCTCCTGCATGCTCCACACTGGAGATTGAGCTCGAAACCCGGGCATGTGCCCTGACCAGGTATTGAACTGTGACCTCCTCGTTCACAGGTTGAGGCTCAACCACTGCCATGCCAGCTGGCAGGGCTATTCGTATGTTAATATTTATATATTTTTGGATGTTACTGACATCGGTTAGGTTCTGCAACATTTCCTGCCTAAGACTAAGTCTCAAATATCTATCCATATTAGTATCTATGCCATCTCTTTTTTAAAAAATATATTTTTATTAATTTCAGAGAGGAAAGAAGAGGGAGAGATAGAAATATCAGTGATGAGAGAGAATCATTGATTGGCTGCCTCCTGCATGCTCCCCACTGGGGATTGAGCCCTCAACCCAGGCATGTGCCCTTGACAGGAATCAAACCTGGGACCCTTCAGTCTGCAGGTCAATGTTCTATCCATTGAGCCAAACCAGCTAGGACTCTATGCCATCTCTTAACCTAATAATGTAAATATTCTTTTAAATAGATTTTTAAAAAATAATAACTTCTGTTGATAGACATGTTAACAGTTTATCGCTGTTACAACCATGATTTAGTAAACTTCTTGCATATATAGTCTGCATAGCTTGGCAAGCATTTCCATAGGATGAATTTCTAGAAATGGAATTGCTGGGTCAAGAAATAATGCACATTTTAATTATCCGTGGATCTTGATAATTGCCCTCTAAAAAAGTTATAGCAGTTAACAATTGCACCAACAGAGATGAACAGTGCTCTTAATCCAGTGTTAAAGAGAGGATAAGGAATCATCAGTATTTTTAGTCTTCGTCAGTCTAACAGGATAAAACTATCTACTTTGTTAACTGTTTCTTTAATTATTAGTGAGTTTGAGCATGTTTTTATACTGATCATTTGGCTTTTTCTGTCAGTTGTCTGTTGTTCATATTGTTTATATGTTTGATTTTTCAGTTTTTTATCAGCATTGTAGTTTAAAAGTCAAATAATTCTGCAAACATTAAAAAACAAAAACCGTCTGTCCTCTGCCTTAACTGTATCAGTTCCTGATTCTTAACTTCAGTAGCAATCACTTTTAACTTTTTTAGTTGTTTTCTGATTCTTACCTCTCTTTTTTTAAATAAAATGAGTATACTGAATCTATATCCTATCTAATAAAAAGGTAATATGCAAATTGACCATCACTCCAACAAACAAGATGGCCGCCCCCATCACTCCAACACACAAGATGGCCACCACAAGATGGCCAGCAGGGGAGGGCAGTTGTGGGCGATAAGGCCAGCAGGGGAATGCAGTTAGGGGTGACTGTGCCTGCAGGGGAGGGCAGTTGGGGAGGACTAGGCCTGCAGGGGAGGGCAGTTAAGGGGGACCAGGCCTGCAGGGAGGGCAGTTGGGGGGGACCAGGATGGCAGGGGAGGGCAGTTAGGGGTGACCAGGCTGGCAGGGGAGGGCAGTTAGGGACAATTAGGCTGGCAAGGAAGGAAAGTTAGGGGTGACTGGGCCGGCAGGAGAGGGCAGTTAGGGGCAATCGGGCTGGCAGGGGAGCAGTTAGACATCAATCAGGCTGGCAGGGGAGTGGTTAGGGGGTGATCAGGCTGGCAGGCAGAAGTGGTTAGGGGAAATCAGGCAGGCAGGCAAGCAAGCGGTTGGGAGCCAGCAGTCCTGGTTTGTGAGAGGGATGTCTGACTGCTCATTTAGGCCCGATCCCACCTCAAGGCGTCCCAATGTGGAGAGCATGCAGGCTGGGCTGAGGGCCACCCCCCCTCGTGCACGAATTTCCTGCACTGGGCCTCTAGTACTATATAAAAGCCTAAGTGACCATTTGACTGTTCAACTGGTAGCTATGATGCACACTGACCACCAAGGGGCAGACGGTCAACGCACAGGCATGGAAACATGGAACAGACTGATGAATCTCAGAGGAAAGGGGGGGGGGGGATGCGGGAGGACGGGAAGAGATTAACCGAAGATCTTATGTGCATACTAGAGGCCCAGCGCACAGATTCTTACACTGGTGGGGTCCCTTGGCCTGGCCTGTAGGGATTGGGCCATACCTGTGCACCAGGCCTTCGATATCCCCCAAGGGGTCCCAGATTGCGAGAGGATGCAGGCTAGGCCAAGGGACCCCACCAGTGCACGAATCTGTGCACCAGGCCTCTAGTATATCTATAATAAAAGCATAATATGCAAATTGACCGAACAACAGAACAACCATCTGGATGACCATGCTATGACATGTACTGGTGCCAGCCAGCCAAGGTGGGTGCGATGCGATTGGTCAGGGGGCCCACCACCACTCCATGATCGCCCTGCAGAGGGAGGCCCAGGTCACTGGCCAGTGGGGTGATCAATCGAAGGGCTCCGCTATCTCCCCAAAGAGGAAGGCCCAAGTCACCACCCTCCTTGGGTTCAATCAATGGAGGGGGGGGCTCCACAATTGCCCCAAAGAGGGAGGCCCAGGCCACCCTCTGTGGGGCGATCGATTGGGGGGAACTGGGGGTATGTGGCGGTGGATGTGGTCAGTGCCAGGCCAAGGGGAGTGCGGGTGGGGGGTGGGGCCGCGAGGGCCTATACTTGCATGAATTTTGTGCATCGGGCCTCTAGTATATATTCGTATATGTATATATACAGTATATATACAATTTTACTTTTCAGTATTATGTATTGACTTCCTATTATGGAAGGTGATAATTATCTCATACTGTTATACCTATATCCTTCACACACACTTTTCCTCCTCCAAATTTTTTTTTTTTTAATTTAAATTTTATATTTTTAGAGGGAGTGGAAGGGAGAGGGCAAGAGAGAGAAACTTGGTGCATGGGACAATGTTCAACCAACTGAGCCACATTGGCCAAGGCCGCCTCTTTCTTCCAATTTTTAGTTGAATAAATATTCCTTATGTACATTATTATGACATGTAAATATTATTCACAGTTAACCCATGTGATGTGTTTGGTCACATATCCCTTTCTTGTTTAGGATTCCTTTGGAATGTTTCTTATTGATTTATAAGAACTCTTTATATGTTAGAAATAAGCCCTTTTACGTACATGCTGCAGGTATCTTTCCCTAGTTTGCCATCTGATTTTATTCATATAATTGGCACAGACATTTTTACAGACTAGATCAAACTCACAATCTTTTGTCCAAGTCCTTTCCTTATATTTCAACCATCCTATGGGCTGAGGATTCTATTATTTGCTGTTCTGTTTGGATGACCCATCTTGTTATTCCTGCTTTTCCATCCTTGTGCATCTAAATTTGTTCTTCCTGCCTAGAAAGATTTTAGATACTTGCTGTAGCCACCAGTTTTACAATTCTTGGGGACCTCTTACCCTTCAGGCTGCTAGGTGGGTTTTGAGGAGGAGAAGTGAGCAGAAACATAGTTGGGACATTGCTATGTCTTCACTATTATGGAAACACTAGAGGCCTGGTGCATGAATGCATAGGCGGGATCCCTAGGCCTGGCTGGCCTGATCGGGGCAGGCCAGCTGGGGGAAGGGACTGCGGGTGGTTGCCTGGCTGGGGGGAGGTACCACGGGAGGTTGGCCGGCCATGGGAGGTTGCTGTGGGAGTGCACTGACCACCAGGGGCACCTCCTGCGTTTAGCGTCTGCCCTCTGGTGATCAGTGCATCGTCATAGTGACTGGTCGACTGGTCATAACAGTCACTTAAGCTTTTATATATACACCAGAGGCCCGGTGCATGAAATTCGTGCATGGGGCTGGGGGGTGTCCCTCAGCCCAGCCTGCACCCTCTCCAATCTGGGACATCCCAGGACCGCTGGCTCCCAACTGCTTGCCTGCCTGCCTTTATTAGATAGGGTTTTTTCTTTAACATATTGGACAGTGTACCTGCCGTGGTCTTGACAAACCAGTAAAAGTATAAACCCAAACTAAAAGTGTCATAAAACAAACTTAAATAGGAATTTCATGAGACCTTGGAAAGGTGATATCATGTGGTTGTTTCTTCCTTTTTTCCTTCTCTTTCTTTTTCTTGATGTTTCATCTTTTGTCCTTACTTTTTTCCTTTTATTCCTTTTCTGTCCTCTCTTTATCTTAACTTTTCCGTTGGTAGAATTGTCATTACTTCAATCTGTCTCGCTTCGAGAAGACGAAGAGGGAAACACCCTCATCTGAAGAAAAAGATGATCTATGTTGGGATTGGTGGTGTTTCTGGTTTTGCCCTTTTCCCGGTTTGTCATTTCTGCTGGCCCCGACATCTTCAGGACTTGTGCGTGGGCACTTCTTATTCATGTCTACAAAACCTCCCTGCCTTGGTAAAAACTGTAGGGGAAAAGGCTTTCCTGGGTGGGCTCAAGCCCTGCCCAAGCTGCTGAGGAACCAGGGTGGGGAGCACCCACCACCGCCCTTGCAGAGCCAACCTCTGGACCTCGGGGTACTCTCCAGTAATGTAACTGCAATGTCCCCGTTTGCCTTCAGAAATTAGTTTTAAGTTACTTCTGATGTGAAACCCTACCTCAGACATTTCCATTGCGGTTTCCAAAGATTTTAAACAAAACCCATTTACCTCCCTAACCTGGTCAGAAGTTTCTACCCAATGGGAGAGGTTTGCTGGGCAGCATGGCCCAGATATCACCCCCCATCTCCAATCACTTCGGCTGGGGGCAAGGGAAGTTCCAAGGCTATAGGTGTGTGTGTGTGTGTGGGATCACTCCATGGGGGCGCAGGCCCTTTAGAGACTGACACCCCAGGCTGCTGCTGGGAGGGAATAGCTCTGGGGGGGTGCTGCTGCCTCCCAGGCCTACACCCCCGGCTGCGGATGGGAGCTGATCGCTGGGCGGAGGGGGCGGGGGGCGCGAGGGGAGATAGGCAGCATGGGCGTCTCTCAGGCCACGGCTAGGAGCGGATCGTGTGGGAGGGGTGAGGGGGGGCGTGGGCGGGGCTGCGGCTGACAGATCACGCTGGGGGTGTGCAGGCACCTCCCAGGCCATGGCCTGGGCTAGGGCTGGGAGAGGATCGTGACGGGGGGCATGGCCACCTCCTAGGCCAACAGCCCAGGCCGCACGCTGCCTGCTCTCAGAGGCAGCCCTCCCTGGGACTGGGAGACTCCAGCGGGCCTGAGAGGACTGGGCGCCACCATCTTGTGTCTGTGGGTGCTTCCATTTTGTCATGGAGTCACGGTTAATTTGCATGTTACTCTTTTATTAGGTAGGATGTATAGATTAGAGATCCAGTGCATGAAATTTGTGCAGGGGGGGTGGTCCCCTCAGCCCAGCCTGCACCTTCTCCAAACGGGCACCCCTCGGGGGATGTCCAGCTGCTGGTTTAGGCCCGATCCTGGGGATTTGGACTAAACCAGCCGTCAGACATCCTTCTCACAATCCGGGACCACTGGCTCCTAACTGCTCACCTGCCTGCCTGCCGGCCTGGTCGCCCCACGCAGCCTGCTGCTCAGTCGTTTGGTCACCTCTCACTGACCCTCCTGTGGGCCTAGTTGCCTCACGCAGCCTGTTTGGTTACGATGGTCATTTAGGCTTTCATATAGTATATAGATAATTAATAGCACTAACTCCCATTTATTGAGTGCTTTATAATGTGCCAAGTATTTTGCTGTGAGGTAGGCAGTATTATTTTTGCTATTGTATGGATCAAGAAACTGAAGCTCAGAGATTCTTTCAACCAATGATTATCAGAGTCAGGATTCATACCCAGTCCATCCAACTCCCCTGCTCTCCCCACTTTTCCATGATGCTTATGTATTTGTTCAATTAGCAGATATTCCTTGATCCTTTATAGCACTGTCACGTGGTTCATCCCTTTGTCCAGCATATGCTACCTACACTCCGATTAATCACTTTGTAGCCATCTTGGTTATCAGATATAAAAGATCTGATTAGAAAAAGTAAAATTATAAAGATAATAAAAATATGTAGGTAAATAGGATAAAAACTTGATAAATTTGATTATATTAAGGGTTTTTATTCAGTAAAGGATTACCATGGGCAAAGTTAAATGATAAAAGAATGGGAGATTAGTAATGATTAAAACTGACAATAGAACCCAGCCAGAGTTGCTCAGTGGTTGAGCATCAACCCATGAATTAAGAGGTCACCGGTTCAATTCCCAGTCAGGGCACATGCCTGGATTGTGGGCTCGATCCCCAGTAGGGGGCATGCAGGAGGCAACTGATCAATGTTCCTCTTCTCATCGATGTTTCTATCTCTCTATCCCTCTCCCTTCCTCTCTCTCTAAAATAATAAAAACATTTTAAAAGTTTAGAAAAAATTGACAATAGATTAATATACAGAGTAACTTCTACAATTATACTACTTAGAACAGCACACAATTTAAATTTTATGAATAGGCTATTTCTAGAATTTTCCACTTAATATTTTTGGATCAGTATTGACCATAGGTATCTTTAACTGCAGGTCAGTGAAAAAGTAACAAACAGGAAGATATACAACACAGTGCCAATAATAAATTTAAAACACATGCACACAAAAAATATAATTTGTAAGAAAACGCAGGTGAACTTAAGGATGGCGGGCACGGGTTTGGTGGCTGGAGAGGCTGTGGGGGATGCGCTGCCGTATTTTGACCAAGGTTATGAAGTGCCTGGAGTGCGGGAAGCGGCTGTGGCACTGGTGGAGGAGGAAACTCGCAGATACCAACCTACTAAGAACCACCTGAGCTACCTGACAGCCTCGGATTATTCTGCTTTTGAGACAGACATAATGAGAAATGAATTTGAAAGACTGGCTGCTTGACAACCAATTGAATTGCTCAGTATGAAATGATATGAACTTCCAGCCCCTTCCTCAGGTCAGAAAAATGACATTACTGCATGGCAAGAATGTGTAAACAATTCTATGGCCCAGTTGGAACATCAAGCGGTTCAAATTGAGAATCTAGAACTAATGTCACAGCATGGATGCAATGCCTGGAAAGTATATAATGAAAATTTAGTGCATATGATTGAACATTCACAGAAAGAGCTCCAGAAATTAAGGAAACATATTCAAGATTTAAACTGGCAGCGAAAGAACATGCAACTCACAGCTGGATCTAAATTAAGAAAAATGGAGTCAAATTGGGTATCCCTGGTCAGTAAGAATTATGAGATTGAAAGGCCTATTGTACAATTAGAAAATGAAGTCTTTCAAATGAAGCAGCAACTTGGAGAGGCCAATAAAGAAAACATCCGACAAGACTTCTGAAAAGACATTAAGTTGGTGGATCGGAAGGAAGGCAGGTTGGACTTTCACAGAAGATCAGGCACTGCTCTGTGAAGGTCAGCAGCATCTTACGGGAATCTTCAGTTGTGTTTAGAAACCATAAAAAGTGGACTGTGATCTTTATTTGTACAATAGCAAATTAAAAAGTTTCAGCTTGGTATTTTTTTACCATAAAAAATCTTCAGACTTTCAAAATAAGTATGACTAGAATATGTCATAGAATTAATTTTGAGCCACTTGGACCATATTTTATATCCAGGAGATCTTTAATGGAAGTTTTCAACATATACAAGAAGTTGGAGAGTTTTAATTTATATATTTTTCAAATAAAGAGATAGTTCTATACAAGTTCTTGATTCAAACAAGACTTAAGAAATACAGTGGTGCCCTGGTTGGTGTGGCTCAGGTGGTTGAGTGTCATCTTATGCACCAAAGGTTCGCTAGTTCCATTCCCAAGGTTGCAGCTTCGGTCCCAGGTTGGGATACATATGGGAGGCAGCCGATTGATGTTTCTGTCTCTCTCCCTCTCCTTCCCTCTCTCAAATCAATAAGAACATTTTAAAGAAAAAAATAATAAAAGGAAAAAACAACAACAATTTGTCAGAACATACAAAAAATATATAAATCTTGCCATAGCTGGTTTGGCTCAGTGGATAAGAGTATCGGTGTGCAGACTTAAGGCTCCCAGGTTCGACTCCGGTCAAGGGCATGTACCTTAGTTGCAAGCTCTGGCATGAGGCAACCAATCAATTTGTCTCTTTCACATTAATGTCTCTCTCTCTCTCTCTCTCTCTCTCTCCCTCCCCCCCCCCCTCTCTCTCTCTCCCCTTTTCTCTCTCCCCCACTTCCTTCCACTCTCTCTAAAAATCAATGGGAAAATATCCTCAGGTGAGGATTAATAGCCACCATCAAAAAATTAATAAATTTAAAGTATATATACACATCTTAAACACATTGGAATGTCTATGGGGTGAAGAATGGGAATAAAAAGAAAACAAAACAGCTCTCTAGAGAATGTTGTGTAAAGAAGTGGCACTGAGATTGTTGAACAGTAGAAACTATTCAAAATATAGCTATTCAGAGCTTTTTAAAAAAGAAAAAGTTCTTAATGACATGCCAAGAAATGATGGAATTAATTGATAAGGCTCTGTTTCTTTCAAACTGAAGGAAATTTTTTGTTCTTCACTAATGCTGGTTGGCAACTCACCTTTTCATTGTGCCCCTATGACCATTGAGTGGAAAATAAACTAGCTCTGTTCTTTTAGACCAAGTTTCTCAATAAGGAGACTATTAACATTTGGGCCAGATGATTCTTTTTGTTGGGGCGGGGGTGAGGGGGGCATAATACTATCCTGTTCATTGTAGGATGTTTAACAGCATCCCTGGCCTCTACCTAGTAGATGCTAGTGGCATCCCTCCCAAAATTGTGACAGCCAAAAGTGTCTCCAAACATTGCTAAATGTCCTGTGTGGAAGAAATTCACCCCTGATGAGAAACACTGTCCTCGACTCAAGGACCTAGGACAGCATAGATATTGCCAGCCATGAGACTGATTATGAGTTAGTATGTCAACCTACTTGTTTCACTCTGAAAAGTATTAAACTTCTCTAACTTAGGAGATCAAGTGTAATCTTCAGGTTAGAAGAAGAAAAACTTAGTCTAACTACTTTTGGGAGCAAGAGATCTTACTGTTTTCTGTATTTAAATTTCAGGTACTGTTCTTTTGAATAAAAGAAACAAGAGTAATTTAAATTGCTTATAGTTTCAGTTTGTTGATATTTTTTTATCTCTGAAAGAGAGAAACATTGATTTGGGAGAGAAACATTGATTGGTTACCTCCTGTACACGCCCCAACCAGGGATTGGACCCACACCCTGGGTATATGCCCTGACCAGGAATCGAGCCCACACTCCTTTGGCATATGGGAGGACACTCCAACCAACTGAGCCACACCGGCCAGAGGCAATTTGTTGATTTTTTAAAAAAAACTTTTCTCATCTGTTATCTCATTGGAACCTCACAACAGCTTTATAACATGGTCAAGATAGGACTTTATTTCCATTTTTCAGATTAGTAGACCAAAGTGCAGAATTCTGAAGTGATTTGCCAAGGACACATGACTATTAAATTGGAGAGCTGGACCAAAATCTGATTCTTGTTTAAGTGCTCTTTTTATAGAGCCATTCAATCATTTTTTTGAGGTTTCTTAAGAGTTTCAGAAAATTATCAGTTTCTGTCATGGTCATTTCAGTTTTTAACCCCCAAAAAATTTTCCTTCTTTGATGACTTTTGCCCAAGTCCTTTCCTTATATTTCAGGCATTCTCACAACAACCTCCCTTTACACCATCTTGCCTCCTCAGGCTTCCAGGGTTTCCCCAGACTCAGTGAATATGCTAGGGAGGCAGGACTTGGGAGACAGATGATCTGAATTGCGAGACCTAGCCAGGCCAAACTTGCTCTTTAATTAGCTGTACATCAGTTTTTATCATCTATAATAATAAAAGCATAATATGCTAATTAGACCGGATGTCCTTCCAGACAAAGCTGCAGTGGGCAGGGGCTGAGGCAGAGACGGGAGAGGCCCCCAGCCGCAGTGGCAGGGGCTGGGGCCAAGCCCTTGCACGAATTTCGTGCATCGGGCCTCTAGTCTATTCAGAAAGTCTAATATTACTCCTTAACTCCCTCAGGGATATTAGGGAAAGAATAAGTTTATGCCTGGAAAAGTATCCTATTTTTTAAGATCTCCAAGTAGAAGCTTTCATCATTTCTGTCTGTTACCAAATACTATATAGCATCCTTTCAAACTCCTTTCTACTGATCTGCTATTTCCTCCTGGAATGGATGAGGGGCAGAATCTCCTAGCTGGATATCTTTAAAGTACTATAGATTTTTCTCATGCTAAGACCTTAAGGGGGTTACTAGGATGTGGTTAGAGAATTCTGACTAAGATGGTAAAGGGTTATAATCCATTTTCTATGAGAAAGAAAAAATTTGCTCCTTATAGTATAATAAAAACTTCTGTGAGGCAAACATCAGCCTTCTCCTCTACAGAGCCTTGCCTACCCTTGTAGTCTCATTTCTCATACTTCCATCAAATATTAGTTTGTACTTTCTCAAGCATACCATGTTCCTTCATCCTGAAACACTCATCATGATTCTTTCTGCACCTGTACCTACTAGGCTGTTAGGACAGAGATCAAAGGTTGCTTTTTTCCAGAAGCCTTCCTTGGTTCTACATTGAGTGAAGTACTTACCCACTACTTTGTTTCTCCTCAGTAGACCTAAGTTCTTGAGGTTTTGTTTTTTATCTCTGAATTCCACAGTCCTTAGCATGCTGTACAGTAAGTGCTCAGTGTTTGTTAAATGACTGGTTGACTGACTCTGCCTGAAGAGAAGACTTGGGGAGAGGAGGATGTGTAATTTTAGGTATTGTGGAGTAATCAAAAGAAACGGAGTAAATTTACTCTCTGTGTCTCTGGATAAGAATTAGACCCCGAAGCAGAAGGGACACAAAGGCAGGTTTATCAGAGTCAGGAACTCTATAATACATTTATTAGCAATGGAAGGACCTGCCTCACTCTTGTGGTAAGGTTGACCATTTACCAAGAGTGTGTTAGGAAGGAATTGTCAAAAAAAGTTTCTACCCTGTAGGGTATTCCAGCAATGTGTGGGTCTTATCAGGGCATGGAATATATCTGTTTACCGGGTGGTCTTCAGATAACTGAAGGTTACAGCCATACCATCCTGTCGTTTTCTCCAGGCCTAATATCCTGCTGCCTTCAGCTGTTCCTTACCTAATTTGGTTTACAGATCCTTTGTAATCCTGGCTGCTCACTGCCCATGCTTATATGTCAGTGTCCTTTATGCAATGTGGTCTGAAGACCTGATCCTAGGAATGCTTTGACAGCAGAGAATAGTAGAGCTGCTGCCTCCTTGTTTCTGGGTCTGTTCCTAGCTAAGCAGCATGAGGTTGCTTTGGTGTTTTTGGCAGTGGCCCTGTTGGCATATATTTCTTGGTGATTTGTGCTCAACTGAAACCCCTAGATCTGTTTCACATGAGCTGCTATTAAACCATTCCTTTCCCATCCTATACTTGGGTACTTGGTTAGGTTTCATTGCATGGTTTTGGTTCTTCATCTCAGCTTATTAACTCAGGATGTCAGAGCTAGAAGAACTCTAGAAAAAAGCTTTATTCATTTTGGATTTTGTTGCTTCTGTTTTCCATGTTCACTGCCGTGATCTTCCCCACCTCCCCAGTTTTGTGCTATCCACAGTTTAGTAAGCAGATCCTTGTATTTGTATCCAAATCACTCATGAAAATATTGACCAGAGCTGTACAGCATTTCCCTGATACCTTCCTCTAGTTGACCTCTGTCCATTATCCGCACTTCTTTCAAGCTGATTGTTAGCTAACTGTGAGTCTTACTTTGCTACTAGTGGCCTGGTGCATGAAATTTGTGCACAGGAAGGGGGCGTGTCCCTCAGCCCGGCCTGCACCCTCTCCAATCTGGGACCCCTCGGGGGGATGTCCGACTGCCAGTTTAGGCTCGATCCTAAACCGGCAGTTGGACATCCCTCTTGCAATCCAGGACCACTGGCTCCTAACCGCTCACCTGCCTGCCTGCCTGATTGCCCCTAACCACTCTGCCTGCCAACCTGCTCGCCACCTACTGCCCCCCACCTTGCCAGCCTGCTTGCCCTCAACTGACCCCACCTGCCAGCCTGCTTGCCCCAAGCTGTCCCCCCCCCCCACTGGCCTGATCACCCCCAACTGCCCTCCCCTCCTGGCCTGATCACCCCTAATCGCCTCTGCCTTGGCCCCGCCACCATGGCTTTGTCCTGAAGGATGTCCAGAAGGTCTCCTGGTCTAATTAGCATATTACCCTTTTATTAGGATAGATACTACCTGGACATTTGGTGTTAATCATCTTCAGTATTTCTTTTCAGCCAAGCATGGTGGGTGATCCCTGTCGCCATAACATAGGAAGGTACAGAAGTGATGAGATCCTGCAAGTCATAAGTGCCAAGCATCAGCAGACTGACAAGGCAGCTGGTGCCAAGGAAGGAAGTCATTTGGAGCTCTTTCTGACTTTTCATGAATTATAGTTCCTGAGATGAAATAAATCTAAAACAAAGACAGTCCATTTAAATGTGGGCTAGCTGCTATTGTTAGCATCTAACTTACAGCATTTTGGAGATAAGTGGGATATTGCTTTTCTTACCTTCCAGATTGGAGAAGTTTGGTTTGTACCTCAATAAATGTTTGTTGAATGAATCATTGAGTTAGTTTCATGATAGTCTTCACTTCAACTTGGTCTTTCCAGATCATGGAAAGAAGGATGAATGGCTTTTGCTTCCCCCCTTCCCCTTACCAAACCCAAGCTTCTTTCAGAACCAGCTAGACCTCTGCCTCTTCTAGGCAGTCTTCCCTGACAGCTTCTGCTACCTCTCTCCTCTGAACTCTCATGTCAGTATGATGCTTTGCATGGCTTCCCAATTTATGTGTTTATATCTCATCACTCCACACCCTGAAAGAGAAGTTATGGCCAAGGCTTTCCATCATTTTGTGCCTTCCATGCATCAGGCACAAGTACTTAAGGAAACTATTGAACCAAATGTCTCTGCATGAAGTGTTGCCACCAGATGGCACCAGAGTCTCTGCCATTATTTTGAGAATCTTGCCTAGTAACTTTCAGCCACTATTGCCAAGCTAGCTATTAAAGATGCCTTCTTTAATGAAGAGGCTTCAACTTATTAAGCAAAATGCCAATAAATACTACAGTAGAAACAAATAAATTAACCAGGCAAAGTAGTAACTTTCCATTTTCACATGGTAGACTTGTGTTCACTCAGCCCCTCTCTCTGCCCTGCCTCTTTTTTCAGGCACTGAGCTCTCACCCAGCAGCTGCTTTCTAGACCCTTAACAGAATCTAGTGTTCAAGTCTTCCCAATGGAGAGTGCCTTAATACCTGGAAGTGGCCTCAGATCCTTGGTTTGCGTTTTTAGGTCATTTATTTTTTTCCTGGAAAAGACAAATTAAACATTATAATGAAATTCTATCACCCTACCAATTTTTAAATTGATTTGAGAGAGGGAAAGAGAAAGACCGATTTGTTGTTCCACTTATTTATGCATTTATTGATTAACTCTTATATGTGCTCTGACTAGAGATTGAACCCGCAACTTTGGCATATTGGGACAACACTCTAACCAACTGAGCTACCCAACCAGGGCCTAACCCCACCATATTAAAAAAATTTTTTTTTATTGGTTTTTAGAGAGAGAGGAAAGAAGAGGGATGAAGAGATAGAAACATTGATGAAAGAGGAACATAATTGACCAGCTGCCTCCTGCACGACCACTACTGGGGATTGAGCCCGCAACCTGGGCAGGTACCGTGACTGAGAATTGAACTGGTAACCTCTTGGTTCCTGGGTCTATGCTCAACAGCTGAGCCATATTGGCTGGGCACCCCACCATTTTTTAAAAATACATTTTTATTGATTTCAGAGAGGGAGAGGGAGATAGAAACATCAGTGATGAGAGAGAACCATTGATCGGCTGCCTCCTGCATGCCCCCTACTGAGGATCAAGCCTGCAACCTGGGCATGTGCCCTTGACCGGACTCAAACGTGGGACCCTTCAGTCCATAGGCCAATGCTCTATCCACAAAGCCAAACCAGCTAGGGCCCCCACCATTTTTAATATGTTGATTATTTTTGTTACCTCATTGCAGTCTTTGTGCCCTTATATATGTGACTTTATGCAGTTTTGATCATGTGAAACCATAATAAGAGTTCTCATTTACTGACCGCTTATTATGAATTATGTACTGTGCTTGTTTTATATACACTGAGTGGCCAGATTATTATGATCTCTGAATGCATAATAATCTGGCCACTCAGTGTATATCCTATATAATAAAAGGCTAATATGCAAATTGTCCCCTCGACCAGGAGTTCGACCAGCAAGCAGGCTGGCCAACCGCCCATGTCCCCTCCCCTTGACCAGGCTGGCTGGACCCCACCCATGCATGAATTCATGCACTGGGCCTCATACACACACACACACACACACACACACACACACACTGGGCCTCATATATACACACACACACACACACACACACACATACACACACACACACACACACACACACACACACACACACACACATATACATACACCGAGTGGCCAGATTATTATGAGTTCAGAGATCATAATAATCTGGCCACTCAGTGTGTATATTACTCCTATTTAAATGTAAAAGCTGATATGTTGAATACTTACATCATATTTATTACATTACTTATATTGAATGCTTACCTTGTTAGGAACTGTTCAAAGAGCTTTTCATACATTAACTTCCTTAACTTATATACAGCCTTATGAGATTAGATATGTTAACCCCATTTTATAGTTCAGAAAACTGAGGCTTATCAGGGTTAGTGACTTGCCTAAGATAACACAGTAAACAGCTGTGTTAGGATTCATAGTTAGATTTCTTTAAATTCATATCTAAAATCTCTGGTCATTTCAATGTATTGTATCATTTGACCTTGTTCATGTGTTCTTTAATGATTTCTACTTGGACTTCTTCTAGAAAGGGTCTAAGGATTAATAGAATCTTTAAAATTTGGTTTGATTTGTTTTTCTCCTGCTGCTCGTCTGTTAGCTCCTTGAGGACAGGGACTAGAGGTCATGTTTATTTCTGCATTCCTCTTCCCAGTAAATGCAAAGTAAATATTTGATGGATGAATCAATGAAGCATTTTTTACTACAGAACAGTTTGTCCACTGGAGCCAAACACTAACTACCTAGAACTGCAGTGGAGAAATATTGGGTATTTTATTATGAACTAGAGGCCCGGTGCATGAAATTCATGCACGGGATTGGGGGGAGGGGGGTGTCCCTCAGCCCAACCTGCACCCTCTCCAGTCTGGGACCCCTTGAGGGATGTCCGACTGCCCGTTTAGGCCCGATCCCGATAGGATTGGGCCTAAACGGACAGTCGGACATCCCTCTCACAATCCAGGACTGCTGGCTCCCAACTGCTCTCCTGCCTGCCTTCCTGATTGTCCCTAACCACTTCTGCCTGCCAGCCTGATTACCCCCTAACCACTCCCCTGCCAGCCTGATTGATGCCTAACTGCTCTCCTGCCAGCATGATTGCCCCTAACTGCCCTCTCCTGTCAGCCTGGTCACCCCTAACTGCCCTCTCCTGCAGGCCTGGTCCCTCCCAACTGCCCTCCCCTGCTGGCCTGATCGCCCACAACTGCCCTCCCTTGCAGGCCTGGTGCCTCCCAACTGCTCTCCCCTGCTGGCCATCTTGTGGCGGCCATCTTGTGTCCACAGGGGAGCAGCCATCTTGTGTGTTGGAGTGTACAGTCAATTTGCATATTACTCTTTTATTAGATTATTAGATAGGCTAGAGGCCTGGTGCACGGGTGGGGGCCAGCTGGTCTGCCCTGAAGGGTGTCCTGGATCAGGGTGGGGATTCCGTTGGGGTGTGGGGCGGCCTGAGCAAGAGGCCTGTGGTGGTTTGCAGTCCAACCACACATCTCCAGCGACCCAAGTGGGGGCCTTGGTATCTGGGATTTATTTATGTTCTATAATTTAAACTTTGTAGCCTTGAGTGGAGGCCAGGGCAGGCCAGGGTGAGTGGAAAGCTTGGCTTCCTCCATCGCCGGTGGCAACCCAAGCCTCCTGCTCTCTCCAGCTCTGTGGTGGCTGCCATATTTGTTGGGTTAATTTGCATACTCGGTCCTGATTGGCTGGTGGGCATAGCAGAGGTACGGTCAATTTGCATGTTTCTCTTTTATTAGATAGGATAGCACCACCCAAGAGAATGGAAAGCTAATGCTCAAAAGCCTGAACTCTTCAATGGCATTTAAGTTACAGATTATATAAGGGCAAAATCACAAGACACCAGGGCTAAGGGTTGTGCCGAGAGCTGACTGGTTAGAGGTGAGGTAAGGGTAATAAATCATCTCTAGATTTTGAGGACAGTGAAAAGGTCTTTTCCTGCTTCCCTCTGTTTGGTCTCCTGGGAAAGTAGCCAGGAGTCATTCCATCTTATGGCTCAGGAACTGAAACACCTTAGATTAAGATGTTATCTTTAACTGGCCAGAGGTCCCTGTGAGCATTGGTCAGGTTCTGGCTACTATCTTCAGCCTCAAGAGTTGCTGATTGTCTGGGGAAAGGCTAGGTCTCTGAGGCATATATAGAGAGAGAGGATTATGATTTCTGGAGCTAGCACTTAAAACTAAAACTAAGTTTAGTCAAAGTCATAAGGACACTTGGTTTTACTATCCCAGGAAGTCTAGGATACAAGGCTCTTAATAGAGCCTTTTCATGTTAGAACTTGAAATGGTTTGGAAAATCAAGTCAAACTTCCTTCAAGGAGGAAGGCCTTCCATAGGATGACCTAATGAGTTGGAGGAGTAACAGAACTTAGAATCCAGGTCTACTGGGCCATCTTATTTCAAAGAGCTTATTCCTGTCCCTAAATTAATTCTTCCCTTTCCTCTTTCCCCTTCCGTTCTTCTCCCTTTCCCTTCCCCCTTTCCCTCCCTTTCTCCCTCCATCCCTCCCTCCCTCCCTTCCATGATATGAGTTGAATAGCTTTGCACCCTTAAAGTCTGAAGCCTAAAAGTTACAAACCACAGCAAGATTTTTCACTGAACTGATGTCCAGACTTACTCCTGATTATGACTTTGTTCAAGTCAGAATAGAATACAGGAAGAAAGCCTACATTAAGTGCTAATTATCCTTTTTTTAAAAAAAATAAATCTTTATTCAGATTATTACAATTGTTTCTCCTTCTTCCCCCCATAGCTCCCCTCCACCTGGTTCACACCCCACCTTCTGCCCTTACCTTCCCCCCACTGTCCTCATCAAAAATAGGTGTATGATTTTTGTCCAGTCTCTTCCTGCACCCCCCATACCCCTTTCCCCCTGAGAATTATCAGTCTACTCCCTTTCTGTGCCCCTGATTCTATTATATTCACCAGTTTATTCTGTTCCTCAGGTTTTTAATTCACTTGATTTTTAGGTTCACTTGTTGATATCTATTTGTTGTTCATAATTTTTATCTTTACTTTTTTCTTCTTCCTCTTCTTAAAGAATACCTTTCAGCATTTCATATAATACTGGTTTGGTGGTGATGAACTCCTTTAGCTTTTTCTTATCTGTGAAGCTCTTTATCTGCCCTTCAATTCTGAATGATAGCTTTGCTGGGTAGAGTAATCTTGGTTGTAGGTTCTTGCTATTCATCACTTTGAAAATTTCTTGCCACTCCTGTCTGGCCTGCATAGTTTCTGTTGAGAAATCAGCTGACAATCACATGGGTGCTCCCTTGTAGGTAATTAACTGTTTTTGTCTTGCTGCTTTGAATATTCTCTCTTTGTCTTTTGCCCTTGGCATTTTAATTATGATGTATCTTGGTATGGTCCTCTTTGGATTCCTTTTGTTTGGGGTTCTGTGCGCTTCCTGGACTTGTAAGTCTATTTCTTTCACCAGGTGGGGGAAGTTTTCAGTCATTATTTCTTCAAATAGGTTTTCAGTATCTTGCTCTCTCTCTTCTTCTGGCACCCCCATAATTCTGACGTTGGTACGCTTGAAGTTGTCCCAGAGGCTTCTTACACTACCTTCAACTTTTTGGATTCTTTTTTCTTTTTCGGTTGAGTGTTTTTTGCTTCTTTGTATTGCAGTTCTTTGACTTAATTCTTGCGTTTCTCTAGTCTGTTGTTGGGTCTCTGTATAATATTTTTTATTTCAGTCAGTGTATGTTTAATTTCTACTTGGTCTTTTCATATCTTCGAGGGTCTCATTATATTTATCGGCCTTTTCTAGGATATTCTTGAAAAGCCTTGTAACTGTGGTTTTGAATTCTATATCCAGTCGTTTGTTTTCCTCCATTTCTTTCGTTTGTGATCTGTTTCTTTGTCGCCGCATTTTCACTGCTTCCCTGAGTTGGTAGGGTAGCTTTGTGTGCTAGGTTTCCTATATGGCCCAGTGGGTCAGCCTCCCAGTTACCTGAGGTGGACACTCTTGGTGCACCCCTTTGTGGACTGTGTGTACAGCCTTGTTGTAGTTAAGTCTTGACTGTTGTTGGTATCACTGGGAGGAATTGACCTCCAGGCCAGTTGGCTGTGAGGATCATCTGTGTCTACACTGGGAGAAGTTTGGTGCTGGAGACAGCCTTATAGGATTAGACTTGCCAAATTGCAAAAGCCTCTGTGTTCAGCTTGGATGGGGTGGAGTCTCAGGGCGGAGCAGACAGTCTTGGCTTCCCGTCAGTCCTGCCCTTGTGCGCGCGCGTGTGCCTCCAGACCTCTGCCTTCCCCGGCTCCCGAGCCTCCGCCTGGGAGTCCAGATTCCCCCCGCAAGAGTGTGGGTCCCCAGGGGCTTGCCTGGAACTGGGGTTCAGTGTAGTCAGAACTGGGGTTCAGTGCAGTCAGGAGCTTCCAACTCCCTTCTGCTAGGGAAAGCCTGTGGCAACCGCCGCAGTCTTTATGCACACTGGCACTTGCGCCTCCAGATCCCCTTCCCCGGGTCTCTGAGTCTCCGAGTGCCTTTCTCTCTACCTAACAGTCCAGACTCCCCCTGTGTGAGCCTGGGTCCATGGGGTTTCGCCTGGAACTGGGGTTCAGTGCAGTCGGGGGCTTTCTTCCCACTCCCGCCAGAGAAAGTCAGCCAGGCTCTCAGCCACCCTTCCTCTCTGCGCACCCTTTGCCATACCTCAACCCTTTGCTGTTCCTCCAATTTTCCGTGAGCTTTTCTCTTTCCTTCTAGTTGTAGAATTTCCACTCAGCCAGCTTTCCTGTGGTTCTGGATGGTGTCCGTTCTTTTAGTTGTAGTTTTGAAATTGTTGTGCGAGGCAGCGGTTTAGGTGTTTACCTATGCCGCCATCTTGGTTTCCTTTTTTTTTTTTAACACCTGCTACTCACCTGAGACAAGTGACATATAGTGAAAGCTGGGTGATTGGGAGAGAGTTAGGAGGCATTGGGGAGCAAAACAAATGGTGATTAGTCCAAACTTATGACTTAGAGTTGTATTATACATTTGGAACTCTTCATCTAAGTCTGAAGTAGATATATGAAGGAGTGAAAGGGAAACAGATACTCTTTGAAACAGAAATGAGCCTCCCTCTTTGGGTTCTAGTCTTGCTTTCCTCTTTTGAAAAAAAAATATTTTTATTTATTTCAGAGAACAAGGGAGAGATAGAAACATCAATGATGAGAGAGAATCGTTGATTGGCTGCCTCCTGCATGTCCCCTACTGGAGATCAAGCCTGCAACCTTGGCATGTCCCCTGACTGGATCGAGCTGTGACCTCCTGGTTCATAGGTTGACGCTCAGCCAGTGAGCCACACCAGCGGGCTGCTTTCCTCTTACTTATCTAAGTTTTTTGAGGATCTCTCACGTGCGAGACAGTTTTCTAGCACAGGAAGCAGATGAATACGGCCTAATGATTTTTCTTAAGGAGCTTGCATTCAGGTAGAGAATGAATTTGAATGCAGTCTTGTAATCTAGGTAAGCATTGTAATGATAGTAGAAAAGAAAATGCTTTGGAGCATTAAAAACTCAAGATACATTCTTCCTAGAAAAGAGACTAAAGGCTTCATGTGTCTCAGAAGTGATGTTATCAGGCAGAAAGGATGTTTTACCTGAGGAGGGCAGTCTGACTAAAAAGCATGGGGAGTGGTAGGAGGTGATCCTTGGAATAGTAGTTTGGGGCCATATTTGGGTGATTTGATTACCTGTCTAAGGAGTTGGGTCTTATCCTATATGGGGGGACCAGTAGAGGGTTTTTAAGCAGGGGAATGATATGTTCAGGTCTGTATGTTAGAGATTCCTTTCCAGAGCTCCTGGGAGGGTAGATGGGAAGGGGAGACACTGAACGAGGGAGGCTTAACAAGGAAGTCGTCATAGTCAGCCAGCCAGGAGACAGCAAAGATTCAAATGGAAAGGAGAGAATATATACAATAAACGGTTGGGTGAGGGATGAAAGGGAAATGTCCAGCATGGTCCCAGGTTTCCAACTTAGGTCCCTAGGAGGTGCCTTTGTCCACAATTGGAAATGCAGGCAAGGATCAGGCTGAAATGGAACACCTGAGATGCACTCTGGACTTGTGGGTAGAGTTCCAGAGGGAGCTGGCTGGAGCTGAAGTGCTTGTGTTTGTGTTTCAGATGGTGACCCTCTTTCAGATGTGGGTTGTTCCCCTCTATTTCACAGTGAAGCTGCACTGGTGGAGGTTCCTAGTGATCTGGATCTTCTTCTCTGCTGTCACAGCCTTTGTCACCTTCCGAGCCACCCGAAAGCCACTAGTGCAGACAACCCCAAGGTGAGAATTTAGGTAGTGGAAAGAACTAGGTTTCTTGAAGCTAACAGTTTGGGATGCATGGGATGGGGGTGTGTTTAGATGGAAAACTTTGCAATTTTTATCTGCCATGTTTACTTGGCACTGAGCTCCACCAAAACAAGCTGATTGGGAGACCTACCATTCACAGATTTAAAACCCCCAAATATTTCCCTATAGCTTACCTTATAGTTTATTTCAAGGTCTGTTTACATTAAAAGCAAACAATAGAGTAAGCAAATCCTGGTGATGATTGTAGTATCATTTAAAATGTTATTTTCTTTGTGAACCCTTCTCTGATCTCTAAGTTAGATTTTCTGTTATATTTTTTCATAGTGCCTTGCAGTTTCCCTTCATAGAGCTTATCACAATTTGTAACTAAATATTATTTTGAGAGTCTGTCTCCCCACTAAACTATATCTATGAGATCAGAACCACATCCATTCTGTCTGGCCCTACCACGGGGCGTGGCACATAGTAGCCTACTCTATGAATTTTTGTTGAATGAATGAATCTCAGCAAGTTTGCAATCTTCCAACAAATACTTCCTTTGAGGTCACAGAGCAACTCCTGCCTGTATATTTCTTTGTATTTTATCCAAATGTATTTCTTATTTGATCCTCCAACCAGCTTGTGAGGTCATTTAATATCTGTACTTAACAGAAAAAGAAAAAAAAGATTCATTCATTCAACAAGCACCTGCTATGTGTCAGACCCTGTGTTAAGTGCTGGGGATACAGAACTGGATAAGCCATGGTCCCTTCCCTCAAGAAGTGCTTGGTTTAAGTGAGGAGAAGAATGAGAAAGCAGCTGTGTCAGTGTAGTTGGTAAGTGCCATGAGAGATGTGTGTATGGGTCCAAGAGAGCCTAACAGGGGAACTGGTCAGCCTCAAAGGTGTGACCACCTGATCCAAAGTCTTCCAAGTTGCAAGTTGCTCTTTTTCCCATGCCTCATATGTTCCACTGTCCTGCAAGCCTTTCTTTGGCCATCTGAGTCTTGTCATACAAAGTAAAACTTATCTACTTGGTGAAGTTGGTGATCCAGAGCCCTCTCTGGCTGTGGTAGTTCACTTTATGTTAAGGACCATTTCATAGAAGATACAGGCTCAGTAGCCAGATTGATGTAGATTGGAAACCCCAGCCTTGCCACTTGATAATTATATGACCTGTTTGACTTCACCTTTCTGAGCACTGAATTCTTTATTCCTAAAAGTGTGGTAATAATTGCTACCTCAAGTAGGGCAATATAAAGAAAAAGTGTAATAAAGCATATTAAGTCACCAAGTAACAAATAGTATAAACTTCTATTTTAAATTACTGAAAACAGTTCATAACATGGGAGGTTTTTTATATTTGATAGTGCTTTATAATTTCAAAGCACTTTCATAAAAATCCACATATATTCACACAGCATTTATTGAGTCATGTACTGGTACTACATATACCAGAAAACAGGCTCCTTATAAACCAGTGAAAATTACTTGGCCATTAAAAAGAATGAATTTTACCATTTGTGATAGTAGTGAAATTGTCTCAGAGATGTTATTTGACTTACCTCAGGTTACCCAGCTAATAAACCTCATTTAATCCAGATTCCACCTAAAATTCTACATCCTTCCATTGTGACTCATGATCAGTGCAATCCCTGGATAATGGACCTGCGTGTGGTCTTTGAGGAGGGCATTGTAAGGTGTTTGTTGGGGGCCTTTCCTTTGCCGGAGAAGCTATCACCCTTGAGCTCTCTGGGCCCCAGCATGGTTCGCAGTAACCTAGTTGGCTCTCTGGAGCTAAACAGGCTTGTGCTAGTTATTCAAGAAAATTACTGAATTGCTCATAAGCTCTCATTACAGATAGAATAGTGGCTCCTAATATTAATGTTTAAAAGGCTCTGGTACATTCTGGTACCATCTTTCCTATCTGACCTTAGCTGGAGTCAACCAACCAGAATCCACACTGCTTTTCATTGGTTCCTAGGAAGCCCTGCTTCTCCCTCAGGAGCATTGCACAACCCTGCTTCATAACATCTAATTCAGAGTTATTCTTTGAGTGCCTCCCTAAGGATCCCTTTTACTCCAGAAAGAAATATTTTCAGAAGCAGTCATTAGACATCATTCATTTCATTATTGGTCTGTGGATAGAAAGAAACAAAGCAGTATTCAGATTAACCATGCCAAGGTATAAAAGTTTTCTAGCTAATTCTACCTCTTAATCATCTTCCCTTGAATTCTCTTTCTTGACAAGAATAACTAGCCTTCCCCCGTTCCTTTATGAGCATAGTTGTAGTTACTAGTTTTCACTTCTGATCCAACTAATCTGAATTTGAGATGTCTGAGGTCCACTGTGCTCTTTATTTGAGGCTGAAACCTTTTAAGGCTCTCCTTTATTCTCTTGTCTGAGACCAGGAAGACACAAAGTACGGCTCCCTGCTATGTGGAGGTGTTATTGCAATTAAGGTGTTAACAGCTTTGTAAAAGTAACTAAAGTTTCTCAGTAAGTCCTAAGCAAATAGCATAGTGTCCCCATTGATGTGAGAATAAGGGATCTGGTGGTCCAGAGGTCTCTAGACCAGAGTTTCTATCTCAGCTGTATTAATTTCTTCTCCTTTCTCATCCCTGCTTCATTTACCTCTTCTTCTGGAGAATTCTCTTGTTCTTTCATTTGGGGGTTGTTTCTTTGTCTCTTTATTTTGGTTGCCTATTTGGGTTTGTGACTATTAGGTAGATCTGCTATGCCTATCAGTCTTCTAGTGAAGGACAGTGTCAAACATTTCTGACTAATTAGATCAGGCAAAGACTCAAAGCTTCCAGAGACTGCCTCTGCCTACAGACTGATAGGATCTGGCTTCAATTGCCCCCAGGCAATTGTCCTCTGGTGTGGGAGAGTTTTTTTTCAAAAGGGTAGGGCAATTGCTTTTGCCCAGAGGCTAATTGTTATTTTTAACTAGAGGCTCAGTGCACAAAATTTGTGCACTGGGGAGGGGTGTCCCTCAGCCCAGCCTGCACACACTCCAATCTGGGACCCCTCGGGGGATGTCCAACTGCTGGTTTAGGCCCGGTCATCAGGTCTAAACTGGTAGTCGGACATCCCTCTCACAATCCGGGACTGCTGGCTCCCAACCACTCGCCTGCCTGCCAGCCTGATCACCCCCTAACAACTCCCCTGCCAGCCCAATTGACACCTAACTGCTCCCCTGCCAACCCAGTCGCCCCCAACTGTCCTCCCTTGCCGGCCCGGTCGCCCCCAGGTCCCCTCCCCTGCAGGCCTGGTCGCCCTCAACTGCCCTTCCCTGCAGGCCTGGTTGCCCCCAACTGCTCTCCCCTGCTGGCCTGATCGCCCACAACTATCCTTCCCTGCTGGCCATCTTGTGGCGGCCATCTTTGACCACATGGGGACAGCCATCTTTGATAACATGGGGGTGGCCATCTTGTGCAAGGGTGTGAGGGTCAATTTGCATATTACCTCATTATTATATAGGATATCTTAAGTGGCCTCAGGGGAAGGTGTTTTCCAATAGGATGGGTCAGCTGCCTTCCCCCCAGACAAAGCCGCTTGTATATAGCAAATGTCTGTGTGGGAAAAATGTCCTCTGCTGCATGAGGGAATGACTCAGCACAGGAAACCGGGGGTGTCTGCCTTCTAGCTCTAACCCCTGAGTCTCCAGTCCTGGCTTCTGCTCACACAGCTCTAGTCCACACAGCCCTCCCTCTGCCAGAGCACAAGGTGGGTGGCTCCACAGGGAATTTTGTGCAGTGGCCCTTCAAGAGAGGGCCTGAATTTTCAGCCATCACTCTGGCAGACAGCAGCCCTACTGCTTTTCCCAGCCAGGTGTTACAGGGGTACTCTTCTCAGTTCTGGTGCTCTCTGCAGGGGGGCCCAGCTTGGGGATTAGACCCCAGAGTTTTCAGTGGCAACCCCCCACAGCTGAGATATCTCTCTGCAACATCATTTGCTGTCTGTGGGCACCTGGCCAGCCCTTTTGCATCTCTGCCCCTCCTACCAATCTCTATGCAGTCTCCACTTTCGGTCCTCGGGTATCAGGGTTCTCTCCAGTGAGTCTTCCATTGATTATTCAGGAAGTTTTTCTGTATTTTAGTTGTAATTCCAGTTTGCTCCTGGGAGCGTGTCCATGCAGCATCCACTTACTCTACTGCCATATTTAATCTCTTTCTCTCTCCTTTCTCCAGGTTGGTTTATAAGTGGTTCCTGCTGATCTATAAAATTAGCTATGCCACTGGCATCGTTGGCTACATGGCTGTTATGTTTACCCTTTTTGGTCTTAACTTATTATTCAAGTGAGTACCCTTTTTTTTTTTTTCTGGTGTTGGGGGAGGAGATGCTGGTGGGATATATCTTTCTTCCTGGGGCAAGTCCTGGTTATTAACAGGGGAAACATGGTAACCCAGGATAGGAGACTTGAGCCATGGGGAATACGAGCGTGGGCCCTCCACTATTGTGCTGACAAAGAGAAAGGAATGTTGGATAATACAGAGTTAGAGTTTTAAATAATTGGTTATATTTTCTAAGAATTTATATTTTAGTGGAAGAGTATGACAGAAGTAATAATAATAATAATTATAGCCAGTTACTTTATCTCCCTAATAAAACTATTTTCCTTGTTCATATATTTCTTGCAGCATCCACTCTCCCTGAGTGATCTTATGTTCAAGAAGAGTAGGAGTTGGCAAACTATGTCCTGTGGGCCAAATTGGTCTACTTCCTGTTTTTATAAAATAAGAAAAATATCTTACTGGAACACAGTCACACACATTTGTTTACACATTGTCTATAGCTGCTCTTGCAGTAAAACAGCAGATTTTAATAATTGTGGCAGAGACTATATGGGCCACAAAACTAAAATATTTACTATCTGACCCTTTACAGAAAAAATTTGCTGACCCTGGACTAGACATTTGAACTCGTGGCATACAGTTGACCACACCTGCCAACAGATCCACCTAGAAGGATACAAGACAGGAAATTGCAGGGCAGTGTCTTCGGAAGTTCTCATAGTAGTCACAGGGCTGAGATGTAAGAGAGTGAGACACCTGTCCCAGAAGTCTCCCCTCGCCCAAGGAACACATTCAGTTTCAGGAATCTCCCAGTCCAGATGCAGTGTACCGATCACAGGCCATGTTTAACATATAAGCATTGTTGCTTTGTAACTCAGCTGACAATCCACTTTTATCAGATTTCTAAGGAAACAGTTCTAGAAAGTTAACCTGTGGACATTTAACTCCTCCATTTTTGGGCACTTAGGTTGTTTTTCTATTTAGTGTTGTCACAGATAACATTGCTGTAGTGCTTCCTAAGGTTACATTACTAGGAATAGGAGTCTGGCTATTGCTTTCTATTATCATAAGCTTTCCAAAATATGTTTCAGCATACATGTCTACCTACCCCAACTGAGGTAGAAGCCAAGAAATTCTGGGCTTTGGGGCTGGTGGGTACAGTGAGTAGGGCAGAAGAGGGTGGAAATGTGGTTTCCTGGCTGAAGGGATGAGATTTGTGGATCACGAGGAATCCTAAGCCTATGATAATGTACTGAAGCTAAACAGATTTAGGATTAAAATTTAAATTCATGACCACTGGCCTCTTCCCCAAACCTAGTACACTAATTTAAGTAGTGAGAGGGCAGCCATGGAATTCTTACTTGGGGTAGAACAGGCTGGAAGAATAAACTGGCTCCACAAAGGAACTAATCAGTATAGAGTCTAACACATCAAAGAAAAGCAAGATATTTCCAGATATGTTCTTACCTGTGTGGTTTTAAAAAATTAAAATCAAGATTCTGCCTTATATTTTAAAGCCACTTATTCTATAATTACAGTTTCTTTTTACTCTCATAAACTCTACAAGGAAGAAAACAGAATTGGGAATCTTGACCATTTTTATGCTACTGATCAGGTTAATCGGTGAAAGATCATGATGTCTATTTAATAGGTTAAATATTACAAGATTTATGAGCAAATTCAGCTTTCTAAGATAAATATCATTTACAGCTTTAAGTGAACACATACAGTTCCTGGTACAATTTTTTTTTTTTTTTTTTTAGTTTAAAGAGAGAGGAAGCGGGAGCGGGAGAGAGACCAATGTGAGAGGGAAACATTGATTGGGTGCCTCCTGCCTGGGGATCAAACACACAATCTGGGTATATGCCCTGACCAGGAATTGAACCTGCGACCTTTTGGTGCACAGAATGACGCTCCAATCAACTGAGCCACACCAGGCAGGGTACAAATATTTTAACAAAGGTACTTTCTATGCTAAACATTTATAGACTCAAGGTTGCAAATTATTGGTCCTCGGACTTATTAAAACAAATCTCTTGATGTTACAGGCAGAACTTTGTCTTTCTACCCAAAACCTATATAATTTTATTAACCAGTGTCACCCCAATATATCCAATAAAAATACTTTGTTCTTCTTGGTAAATAGATGTGGGTCAAAGTTTAACTTGATGACATACAGAATATGTATAGATGCAGCTTAACATTTTATGGTAGCTCGTCTGTAACTTTTTTTCTAAAAACTGTGGTTGCCAAACTTTTCTGTAAAGGGTTAAATAATATTTTAGACTTTGTGAGATAAGAGTCGAAATCTAGGATATGATATAGATACTTCTATAATGAGAGAAAACTTCTCTGCCCCATGGGCTATATCAGATGGTGGGCATATTTGTGCCTGCTTGCCATCAGACAAGACATTCTCAGAAGTAGTAGCCTGAAAAAGGTGGTGTGGGGGGGAGGTTTATGAAGTGGAGTCCTCAATATGTAGGTGCCAACCAGAGCAGGCCCTTGGCAGCTGCAGTGCATGGTTGCCAGTTGGAGGAGGCAGGCACTAGCAACAGAGAGGGGAAGTGGGGCAGAAGGGGATACCATGACTTCGTCTTTGAAGCTCACAATGCTAGCCTGTCAATTGGTGCCCAGGGACAATACACTGCGTGGCCAGATTATTATGATCTCTGAACGCATAATAATCTGGCCACTCAGTGTATATCCTATATAATAAAAGGCTAATATGCAAATTGTCCCCTCGACCAGGAGTTCGACCAGCAGGCAGGCCAACCAACCGCCCATGTCCCCTCCCCCTGGCTAGGCTGGCTGGACCCCACCCATGCATGAATTCATGCACCGGGCCTCTAAAATACACACACACACACACACACACACACACACGCACGAGTGGCCAGATTATTATGCATTCAGAGATCATCATAATCTGCCCACTCAGTATATACTGTAAATACAGCATGCTAGATTTGGTCTTAGTTTGCTCTAGCAAACTTGCTCTAGCCCTTGAACCTTCCACTTTTTGGCACCTCCCTCTGTGTCTCAGAGTAGAATACAAAGCAGTGTGTCTCAGGGCAGGCCATGCTACTTCCTTTACAGGATCAAACCAGAAGATGCCATGGACTTTGGCATTTCTCTCCTCTTCTATGGCCTCTACTACGGTGTTCTTGAGCGGGACTTTGCAGAAATGTGTGCAGACTACATGGCGTCTACCATAGGGGTGAGTTCACCTGGCTCTTAATACTGCCTCCTGCCACCTCCAGAGAGTTCAGGATAACATCACTTGTTTGAAGGAAGAGAGGAGCCAGATAAAATCCTTCAAGATGTGGGTGGTATGTATGGAGATTTCTTACTTAAAATTTGGAAAGTCAGATCTCAGATGTACCCTGGAATTTTTAACTTTAGGACCATTATAGGAAAAGACCACTTTACCCTGAAGGAAGTTAGCATTCATTCAAAAAGTATTTATGTAATACCTATGTGCTTCAACACTGCTGGGATTGCAAAGGTGTACACACAGAAGCAGATATGTTCCTTGCCTAATTGGAATTTACTCTCTAGTGACAGAGAGAGGTATTAAGGGTAATAAACAAAAATAAATATAAAATTATAATTTTAATAAATATTATGAAGGAAAGGTTCATGATGCAATGAATAAATGTAGTAGTAGCATTTGACCTAGTCTTGGGTCTCAAAGTGCTTCTCTGAAGAAGTGAATACTGCGTTGACTCAAACAATGTGTAGGGGTTAACTAGATGAAGTGAAGTGAAAAGAGGTAGAGAAAATTTCGAGTATAGAGTCCTGTGGTGGGAGGAAAGGTGGGCATTTTGAGGAACTAAGGCTAATATGATTGTAGGGCTGAGAATGTAGTGAAATAACTGGAGACATAGTCAGAGGCTAGACTAGAAAAAGCCTTATAGGACGAAGGAAAGGTTGTGTTTTTTTATATTAAAAAGACTGGAAGGCTACAATAGAAAATGACATTATCAGATTTGCATTTTGAAAAGATCGTATTGGCCCTAACTGGTTTGGCTCAGTGGATAGAGCGTTGGCCTGTGGACTGAAAGGTCCCAGGTTCGATTCCGGTCAAGGGCATGTACCTTGGTTGCAGGTACATCTCCAGTAGGAGGTATGCAGGAGGCAGCTGATCGATGTTTCCCTCTCATCGATGTTTCTAACTCTCTATCCCTCTCTTTTCCTCTCTGTAAAAAACATCAATAAAATATATATTTTTTTAAAAAAGATCATATTAGCTGCTGGGTAGAGAACAGATTGGAGAGGGGTCCACAGGTTAGAGTGGACCACTTAAGACTATTTGAGAGACGAATGCACTAGTCTGGGAAAGATGAAGGTAGCTTGGATTAGAGTAGAGATGGTAGAAAGGGAGAGAAGAGCACTATTTTAAAGTATTTTGTAGGTAAGTTTGATGGGACTTGGATATAGATTGGCTCTGGAGCCTGAAGGAAAAAAATAGGAAGGAAAGGTAGGTGTCAAAGCTGAGATTTCTAACTCAAGCAACTCCTTGAATGGTGTACACTTTAGTGAGATAGGAAATGCTTTATGAAGATGAGATGGAGACCATGGAGAAATTCTTCAAACTTAAAATATGGGTAAAATAGTCAATCTGAGAAACCCACATCAGTATCCCTTTTTTCCCTTTATAATGGAAATATGTATTTTTTTGCTATTTACATTCTCTTAATTATGTAAACAATACAAAAGTGTTCCCCATCTCAGTGTCATCCCATTAAACCCTACCCCAAGGAAGAATATTTCAAAATTTAATGGACATCTCTCCATTTCTGTGCTGAAATACATGAGCTCTGTCTGATGAAGGGGAACCGAAGGGCATTTAGAAGTTCTTGACAGCTTGGAGTGAAACCCTGGGAGAACATCAGGGAAATAGGTTCTCTGGGAGCATCCAGATACCAGTCCTAGCTTTTAGGCAGCAGATAGCTATGGAGACCAAGTGACAAGAACAGGAAAGGATCGGCACTGACTACATGTGAGGCGCTTCGGGAACTCCGGAAGGATTTGAGGCATTTTGCAGGTGGGAGGCTATTTGCTGTGTAAACTTGTATGTCCATGCTTCTGTGTCACAGGCCAATTTAGGTTAAATAATACTCAACTATCACCATGGATACCTTTCATCAAATATAATAGTTTCAGATTTAGGACTTTTGTTTCTCAGTATCATGGGCTATTTATTTTTCTAGCAATGGATCAAACTGAAAACCAAGTATATTGGGTCACTTTGTGGACAGCTTATTAGATACTTTTTTGAACAACTATCTTATGTTTTAGCTGCATTTCTCGGTCTCGTACACATTTGTGTAGGCTTCAGCTCTTCCTTTACCCATTCCACTTCCCAGAAGAAATTTCTGGACCCTAGATTATCTAATTACTACATGTTGAACAACATCTGTTCTCTTAGACTGCTTTTAGAGCATAGCAAGCTTTTCACAGTCACTCTTGCCAGTATCCTATCCTTTACTCTCTAGTGATTTCTTTTTTTCTCATTCTGTTTTTACAGGACCAATTCTCTGATTTTCCCAGGTTATTGCCAACTTTATTTAAAGGTTATTATCAGCTGCCAATTTAAGCATAGCCTTAATTCCCTCAGGTGGTCGCTGATAACCAATCTACAAATGGGACTGAGCTCAGAATTGCTCCACAAGATAGCTTCTCCTCTAGGGGAGATGGGATCATTACATTGGCCTCTCCAAAACAGGGTTTGACCTGGGCCTTCCATGTTCTTGGGAAGAATTATTGGGTGCTCCAATGATTACAGCTGATAATCCTTAAAAGATAATAAATTCCAGCTTTACCAAAAGACCTGGCAGGAGAATCTCTTGTTAGGGCAGAGGGTGCCTCAAATACCAGCTCTTGGCCCCTCATATTTTCCTTCCGTTTATGGGATCTTACTACCCCATATGCTCACTTAATAGCCTGGCCCAAGTATAAACCCACATACTTCCCTGTATCTCAGCATAAGAACAGAAGGATCAAGCAGTCACATTGGGCTTTATTAAAAGGTTGAGGATGAGAGCAGGAAAATAAGCCAAGGGTATTTGGCTGAGGTTAATCTGACTTAACAGGCTGCCTGCTTTCCAGGGTTTCCAGACCCTGCCTTTGCCAACTCTGAGCCTACTGCTCTGTAGCTAGTGGCATTTTGACACCCACCACATCTAGACAACTATTTTCCAAATGTCTGGACCTAGAGCCTTTGTTCCTGACAAAAATATGCCACCCCTTCCTCTATTCCTCAGGCCAGCCTTCTGAATCCTGGTATCTTATGTGAAGACTTACCTCTTTCCTAGGTAATTGACATTGAGAATGGCTATCCCTTTCAGAGGAGCTACTTTATCCAACACCTGTCCAACAGAATGTGACCTTGCTGACTCTAACTATGGACAGTTTGCTGTTTCCCCAAGTTCCCATCTTGCAGCAGAGTGGGTCATAGGGAGACTAGAATGGCTTGTGGTAGTACTGGTGAGTCACCAGGAGTTCATTCATTATTTCCCATAGCAAACATTGCTGAGACTTAGTGACAGGCCTTCTTCTAGGGCTTGGGATGCCAGCAGATCAGACCAGGCAAGGGTGTGGGAGAGGGATTTCAGCATAGATTAAAGGGATACATTGCACTGCCTTTACAGTTCTTTCCAACCCTGAGAATTCCAGGATTCTCTTGTTTCTGCCCGTCTTTGGTCAAGTGGGCCTTGTGCTCTGGGTCTCTGAGCCATGGAAACCTCAATTTCAAGAATAACCCTGACCTTAAGTCTGATCACTGCTTTGGTGCAGGCAATTTGAAGAAGCCAGGAAATTTCTGCCTTCCATGCATTCATTAGGCAACTCATTCATTCATTTATTCAAGCAATAGTTATTTGTCAACCGTCTATAGAATGTACCAAGTATGACCCAAGTACAGTCTTCACTAACACCACTACCACCCATTTCAGTAGCAGTCCTTGTTTTAATTGTGGTAAAATACACATTGCCTTGGCCGGTGGCTCAGTTGGTTGGAGTATCATCCCATATACCAAAGGGTTGCAGGTTCAATTCCCGGTCAGGGCATGTATGGGAGGAAACTGAGCCGATGTTTCTCTTTCTCTCCCTCTTCCTCTCTCTTTAAAATCAATAAAAACATTCTCTAATGAGGACTGAAAAACCACATATAACAAAATTTACTATCTTAATCATTTTTAAGTGTATAGTGCAGTTACATTAAGTACATTTACATTGTTCTGCAACCATCACTACTATACATCCATAAAACTCTTCACTTGTAAAACTGAAGTTCTATACCCATTAAATAGTAACTCCACAATTTCCCCTCCTCGAGCCTCAGGCAACCACCATTCTATTTTCTGTCTCTGAATTTGACCACGGCAGGTACCTCATATAAGTGGACTTGTGCAATATTTGACTTTTGTGATTGACTTATTTCACTTAGCATAATGTCTTCAGGGTTCACCCATGTTGTAGCATGTATCAGAATTTTCTTTTTAAGTCTGAATAATATTCCACTGTATGTATAGACCATATTTTCAGTCCTGATCATTTTTCATAGTCTTTTGTATATTTTGTGGTCATGGCTCCTATCCCTGAAAGTCATAGCTGATGTTGGAGCTGTTCTGCTTGTTTTAGTCCTCGCATGGTTCCCCTTTGAGGGTGGTTTGACCTAAAGAGATCTGTGATTTTTTTGTTTTAGGGTTCTTAGAAATGAAACCAGGAGGCTTTGTAAGTATGTTAGCAAGCATTCGCAATTCCTTTTCACTGTTCTGTTTAGTGTAGAGTAGCTCTTTGGTTTGTCTTCACGTGGAGAAACTTGTAATATGAACTTCAGTCATTATCTTCTTATGATGAGTCTAGGGAACCTTGGAAGTTTGGTTTTTCCCCATCTGGTCACTATGAGATCATAAGCGTGTGACAGCCAGTCAGTATGGTTTCCTCGATTGTGAAATAAGGTTATTTTCTGGAGCTTCTTCCAGTCAGGGCAGTAACCCGCACTATTCATGCTACATTGGGTATACCTCACACTTTCTTCTTTGTTTTTGTGGGTTTCTTTTAATCCTCAGCTGAAGATATGTGTATTGACTTTTAGAGAGGGAAGGAGAGGGATAGAAAAGGGAGAGTAGAGAAGGGCCAGGGAGGGGAGGGGAGAGGAGAGGAGGAAAGGAGTGGAGAGGAGGGGAGGAGAGAAGAGAGGAGAATCATCGATTGGTTGCCTCCTGTTTGTGCCCAGACTGGGGCTGGAACCTGCAACCTAGATATGTCCTTGACTGGGAATTGAACTTGCAACCTTTTGGTGTACAGGAGAGAGGAGAATCATCGATTGGTTGCCTCCTGTTTGTGCCCAGACTGGGGCTGGAACCTGCAACCTAGATATGTCCTTGACTGGGAATTGAACTTGCAACCTTTTGGTGTACAGGAGAGAGGAGAATCATCGATTGGTTGCCTCCTGTTTGTGCCCAGACTGGGGCTGGAACCTGCAACCTAGATATGTCCTTGACTGGGAATTGAACTTGCAACCTTTTGGTGTACAGGAGAGAGGAGAATCATCGATTGGTTGCCTCCTGTTTGTGCCCAGACTGGGGCTGGAACCTGCAACCTAGATATGTCCTTGACTGGGAATTGAACTTGCAACCTTTTGGTGTATAGGACGATGCTCCAACCAACTGAGCCACACTGGCCAGGGCTCTACCTCACACTGTATTTTTTTGTGTTTTTTTTTTACCTCACACTTCTGAGCAAGTTTCTGTGCCCCAGAGTTACCTCTTGGATCATCAGTGGCCCCGATAGCATCAGGACAGGACTAGCTAGCCATTCATCTGGTTTAAAGTAGTGGAAAGAGCTAGGGGTTTAGAGTCAGATCTAGTTTCAACTTCTAATCCACTTTTAATTAGCTATGTACTCTTTCTTTTTAAAATTCTTTTAATCTTTATTGTTGAAAGTATTACATATGTTCCTATGTTGTTACTATCTTTAGACAGAGTAAGGGAGGGACGGAGAGAGAAAGAGAAACGTTGGTCGGTTGCCTCCTGTATGCACCCTGACCAGGTTTCAAACCCACAACCTTTTAGTTTATAGGATGATGCTCTAATCAACTGAGCCACCCAGCCAGGGCTAGCTGTGTGCTCTTGAGCAAGTTACTTTACCTCCCTGGTCTTGTTTTCTTAGCTGTAGTAATACTACCAGTCTTACAGAATTGTAAGGAATAGGTTAATGTAAAGCATTTTGCAGAGTTCACGACATTACCCAGTCCTGGTTTTCTTTTTATCGCTGATATTTCCTGTTTCCTCTGCTAACTTTTCTCTCCTAAATGCTGTTGTTCCTCTAAGTTCAAATCTAAGTCATCTTTTCTACTCTTCACCTAGATAGTTCACTTTTCTTTTTCCAGGGATTCCAGATTTCTAATCCCAAACTGTTTTCTGAGCTCCAGAACGTTACTATTCAGTGGTCTATTAGACATCATCAGTCTACTTCTCAGTTTTTACTGCCATCAAATTAGCCTAAACCATCATCCATTGCTTTTAAAGAATTGTAATAGTCTCTTAGCTGGTCTTTCTAAAGCCTCGTTGCCTCATCTCCAATTCATTTTTCACATAGAAGACAGAGTGATCTTTTTTTATATTTTTATCTACTCTAGATATTTTATATATGGAGTCATATAATATTTGTCCTTTTGTGTCGGCTTATTTCACCTTGCATAATGTTTTCAAGGTTTGTGTGTGTTGTAGCATGTGTCAGAACTTCATTATTTTAATGACTGAACAATATTTTATTGGGTGGCTATATCACATTTGTTTATACATCCGTTTATTGAGGGATTGTTTCCACCTGTGACTATTGTGAATAGTAGTGCTCTGATGAGTATTAGCATACAAGCATGTGTTTAGTCTGTTTTCATTTTTGGGAGGTATGTACCTAGGAATGGAATTGCTTGTCATGTGGTGATTCTTGTTTAACTTTTAAAGGAATTTTGAAACTCTTTGCTTCTTTAATTATAAATAATGCCTAAATGAATACCTATATGCATGAAGCTTTTTTTTTTTTTTAATGTTTTTATTCACTTTTAAAGATGAAGGAAGGGAGAGGGAGAGAGAAACGTCGACTGTCAAGCCTGCAACCCGGGCATGTGCTCTGATGGGAATTGAACCACTCAGTGCATTAGATAATGCTCAGCCAACTGAGTCACACTGGCGAGGGCTGCATGAAGCTTTTTGACATTTGTTTTTATTTCCTTAAATTCCTTGAAGTGAAATTAATGTTGGAAGTGTGTGACAGTATGAGATATTATGCCACAATGCTGTCCAAAAGGATTGTACCTCCTTTGCTGCAGCCACAAGTGTCTGAGAACACCCTTATCACCATACAGCATTGCTCTGGATATTGCCGTTGAATCTTAGAGATGTTGTCCATGTCTGCTGGCATCATAGTCTGGCCACAGCATGGCCTACCTGACATAGCTCCTGGTCACCACCCTGAGCCCTGCTCCCTCACATTCTCCTTTGTCCCTGATGTTAACCCAGCCTAGTATTCAGGTCCTGTTAGATTAGACTTCCTGACCCATCTCTGGTCTGTCTCTTTCTCCTCATTCACCCAACAAGGATGAGGTTTATTTACTCTGTATAGAAATGTTTTCTAGCTCTGTGACCTCCCCTGCCACTTTGCCTTCTCTCTAGAAGACCTAAGGCCTCTGTGGTAGCTTCCCACTTTGGTTGACTCTCACATCTTTCCTGTCTTTTTCTTGTGCTCTTCTCTCCTAGTTCTACAGCGAGTCAGGCATGCCTACCAAACACCTCTCGGACAGCATGTGTGCCGTGTGTGGGCAGCAGATCTTTGTGGATGTCAGTGAAGAGGGCATCATCGAGAACACGTACAGGCTGTCTTGCAATCATGTGTATCCGCCTGGAGCTCCTGGGTCACATGCATACTGTGGTCAGGGAGGGAAGGGGGAATGCTGCCCGGCCTTTGAGTGTAGGAGAGTCACAAGAGGGTAGACATTTGGGTGATGTTGAGTGTTAGAGGCGCCGATACCCAGGAGTAGAAAATGCATCCTTGCTTGCTCTTTCCCACAGATGGGAGCCACTCTTATGTAAATACTGTTCATAGCCTGGCGGATCAGGAAGGAGCCTGAAGCTGCACTAGCTGCCCCAAGGTTGGATGGGTCACAGGAGGAACATCTTCTAATTGGATCCCTCAGTTTCAGAATCAGATCCCCCTGAATAACTTCTAAGATTTGTCATGTCCTTCTAAGATTTGCTCAGCTCCCATTCTGTGCCATGTATTATATTATCCCCATTTTGCTCCCTGACAATCCTGTAAGGTAGAGATTATTATTCTTGCTTCACATATGAGCAGAGTCAGAGAGAAGGGACTTGCCTAATATTATACAGCAGATAAGAGGGGAAGCCAGGCTTGGAACCTTTCTCCAGAGCTAGTGCATGAGTACCTTGAAGATCAGCACACAGCTGGGTGCCACGCAGGCTGCCCACAGTATTTCCCTTGACCAGTGGTGCTTAGTTTCCACGAGTTCTGCATTCGCGGCTGGTGCATTGTGGGAAAGAAGCAGACGTGTCCCTACTGCAAAGAGAAGGTAGACCTCAAGAGGATGTTCAGCAATCCGTATCCTTATTTTGCATTCTTTTGGGCAGTGGGAAGAAAGCACTGGCCAGTGTGACCCTGCATTTGGGTCCTCCTGGGGCGCTTCCTCCTTCCCCCGACCTGGTACATGTCCATCATTCTATTTGGCCTCAGATCTAGGAAATTGGGGATGGGACATGGCATAGGACTAATGCCTCAGCTTCTCATCGTAGTTCTAGAACCCTTAAGGCTAAGTTGGTAGTTGTAGCAGCTACCGCTTCCTGCTTGCTTACTGTGTACCTGGCACTGTGCTAAGTGTTCTCATATGAATCTCGTTGTCTTCTCTAGAAACTTTATGACCTGGTGATATTCTCATTTTACAGATGAAACAGTTAAGATGTTGGATACTTGTTTAGGTTGATATAACTAATGCATGATGATGCCTTATCTATGACATGCAGGCCTGGAGATCAGCTCTGTGCCTGTGCAGGGCCTGTAGGTGCAGGGATAGCTGAGGGACTCCCTGTCCCCATCAGCTATCAACACAGGACTTATGCTCCTCTGAGCTACCACTTCCTCCCCTGCCAGCCTTCCCTCCTCATCCTGTACCTTCACCCTCCTCATTCTCCTCACAGCCTGACCATTGGGAAGTGTCCAGCCACTACTCTGCCTGCCCCTGCACTTCCCCTGGGATCCAGAGACCCAGCTTTCTCCCCTCTCCTCTCAGCTGCCCCTTTTCTCTGTCCCCAGGACACTAGCTGGGCTGTGTGAGAGCCACTGCATTCCTGGTACACTCCCTGAATAGGAGACAGGCCCTTTTAGGTTCCTTGCTTCGTTCTTGCAGAGACTAGTTTAGGAACAAGTAATAACTCCATGGTCAAGCTGATGGTTGGGGCTTCCCTTAGTTCTCAGAGACTAGGCCAAGCTGCCTTTTCTGATGCCTTTCGAGAGGTTCCCTCTCCCCAGGGCTTTCCCCAGACCTGGAATCCCAGGCTCCTTTTCCAGGCGTCTTGCCCACTGTTTAGCTGTAAAGTGGAAGGAGGGGAACTATCTCCAGAGCTGTTTGGCCTCAGTAGGGCCAGGTGCTTAGTGCCCCTGGATGGGGATTCCTTGGGATCTCTGCCAGGGGTTATCCCCTGTGACCAGACTCTTGCTCCCTTCTGCCTCTGTCTCTAGACTCAACCTCTTCCTTGACCTAGAAAGCCTTCCAGTTGGACATTACAAGAACCTTCAGGATTGCCTTATTTAACTTCCAGCTTCCCTGCAGCCAATGTCGCAGGCCTCAGGCTGTGTTCTCTCACTGCCAGTCCATCTTAGAGAAGTTGTTTCATGGACGACCCTCTCTGCATGTCGGTCATAGAGAGCTTAGTTCCACCACTCCACCCCCATCCTCTGCACTGGTCCCTCCGCCATTCTCCCCCACTTTCTGCTTTAGCTCTTTGCTCCAACATGGAAAGGCTGGTGGGGCTTTCTAGAAAGCTGCTGGAAAGTGTGGGCAGTCCCAGGAGGATGTGGACAAACCCTCTGTGACCATCCCCTAGACAAGCCTTAGCAGCTCTATGCACAGCCTCTTTCCTTTAACACACTGGCAGCTGGGAGAGGCCCCACGTCATGTATGGGCAACTGCTGGATTGGCTTCGCTATTTGGTAGCCTGGCAGCCTGTCATCATTGGCCTGGTACAAGGCATCAACTACATCCTGGGCCTCGAATAATCAGGCAGAAGAGCATCCACCCACCATGGACCTCAGGGCACACTCCTCCCTGCCCTTCAAGACCTCCTGGGTGGGAAAGACTCAAAGGGGCACTTGGGCCACTCAGGACCCTCCTGGCTGTGTCCGGGCAGGGGCGGGATATGATGGTGAGCTAGCCAGTGGGCTGTCAGCAGTGGGGGCTTTTTAAAAAAAAACTATTTTGATGAATATATTTAAAAACCTTTTTTACTGTGGAGCATAGGAACTGCCCCAACTCCTGCAGGCCTTATCCTCCCTGCTTGAGCAGGGCAGGAGCAGAGCCACAACCTTTCTGGTTTAAAGGAGCCTCCTCACCTCTGGCTGAGAGCCTCAGCCCACCCCTTCCTCTTTCCCTCGAAGGGGCTCAAGCCTGACACGCTCAGTGTGGAAGAGCTGAAGCCCTCCCAGTGGTGCCACAGAGCAGCACTGTGTGGTGAGGGTATCTTCTATCTTCCCCTGTCCAGGAGCCATAGGCTGGTTGAGGCAAGTGGAACCTTGTGACTTTTCCAGTGAGGGAAGCCTTGGGACCTCAGAACATTGAGGATTTGTTTGGGGGCAGGAGCAGTTTGGGTGACCTGCCCGGAGCAGCCCTGTACTCAGCCAGAACGGAGGCCATGGGGGCTGCAATGATTGAGGGCCCCTTGTGCCCGGAAGTGGCAGTATATACCACAGGCCATTCAGCCACATCACTTCCTTCTGGGAAAGCCTATGTGAAGTGGGTGCGTGCCTCTGAGTGGGTGCGGCAGAGGAACTGACTGACATGAGACTTGGTTCCCTTGAAGCTGGCAGGGGATTCCCAGCCAGAGACTATCTCTTCGTCAGCTTTGTTGTTCATGGGTCCTGTCTGGGCCTGGAAGTGGAAGTTGGCAGGGTGGGTGGGAGGAGGGGGAGGCCCAGGTGAGTATGGCATCTGAAAAGGGATTCCAGGGAGACCCAGCCCTGGCCCTAGGAGTTGTGAGGATGTGGGAGGGTAAACATGTGCCTTCCACATTGGGCTCCTAGGAAATATGGCCCATCTGGGCCTACCCCTTCAAGGGCAGCAAGAACCAAGAAGGATCTTGTCACTCCATTCTGAATAAAGCTCCATGAGCTGGGTTGGAAAGCTGAACATCTTGCTTTTCTTCTTCCCACCTCCTTCCCTGGGGTCCCTGGGGATGCCTTGCCTTGGCTGCCTTTTGCTGCTCCTGTTTGAGAGCTAGGACCTTTAGGCTTGGCCTTGCTCAGCATCCCTGGGAGTGGTGGAATGCTGGGCTCCTGTCCTGTGGTAGAAGGGGCTCTGGGGCATCACTGGGTGGTTGTGTCCTTACCACCTGAGGTCAGTTCCCTGCCATCACCCCTTCTCAGGGCCATTCTCAACTTTGGCTGTCTTACCCAGCTGTGGCTTCCCACAGTCCCCCACCTTTCATGCCATCCTCAGAGTGGCCTGGGGGCTAGTTGAAGGGTCTAGGGATCATCCAATCCCAAATCTGGCTCATGGGAGAAGCTGAAGCCAACTGTCCAAGACTTTTTATATTTCACCAGTCCAGAGTCCTAGGACCGCCTAGTGACCCAACTCTAGTCTTGGTGACTCTGAAGTAGAATCCCACCTCCTTTCCCCTCCTCCCCTCACTCCTAAGCCCCAAAGGACTGTGTCTTGGAGCCCCAGGTAGCCTTGCCTCCTGACTTAACTGCTGGGGGTGCTGGAAGGAGTTTCCCTGTGTCCTGTAGCCTAGCAGCTCCTGGGGAGGGACCAAGGTTAAAAAATGCCAAGTAGAGCTCTGGAGAACAGAATGCATGGCTTTGTCTCCTGCCTCTAAATTAGGAATATGAGTCTGGTTTCCACACCAGTAACGCCCCCTTGGGATTGCAGCAGACGATGTTCCTGACATCCTCTAAAGCCAGTCCTGTGACCTGGCCTCCCTGACTCTGTCCCCAGCTCTCCTATCTTCCTGACCACAGAAGTCACAAACCCCAGTCACTCAGGTTTTGTCCTTCACACTTGATACATGCATACACTGGATCGCCAGTCCTCCTCGTTCTGCCTCCGTGACCCTGACAGTGAGGGCCTCACTCATTCCCACTAGTCCTGCACCTGCCACAGTCCCAGCTTATTTGTCCCATCAGCAACTAGACTAGAGTGTTGCTCCAGCCAGTGTGGGGCCATCCCCCTCTTCCCTAGGGAGTGCCCTCCTTTTAGGAGCAGGGCTCCAGCTCATGTTTCAAGTTCTCAGCATGGCTCTGTGAGGTCCTGTGGACAAGTCTGGGAAGTACTCTCAGCGCAGTTCCCATGGCGGGGCTCACATGGGACCAGCAGAGTGGAACTGCGCTGTGACCCTCTGGAATGGTGATTCTGAAAAGCAGGGCTCTTCAAACTTCTTGGGAACCAGGTAGGGAGAATCTAACTTCCTGGGGAACCTAGACCTGTAGCTCTGGGATGAGAGAAGTGAGAAGAGTTCATCGTGGCTCTGGGTGGGTGTTGGTTTAGGGGAGTGGGGAGCCTGAGAAAGGTCTGGATGTGGATAGACTTGGGTGACACTGAACATGAAACAGTCAAATTGGTCTAACACATTGGAGTCCCCAGTGCCTACAAGAGTTGTTCCCTTGAATATCAACGTGACACAAGGAGGAAGCAGGAGGCCTGCTCATAGAAGCAAAGATCTGCCTCTGACGATCAAAGATGGATACTAAAGTCCTGACCCTTCGCTGGGATGGAAGAATTGACCTGTGAGAGACTCATTAGTCCATACCCTTTGTGACCCTGGAGGGTACGGATATGGGTGGATTAAAAACCGTGTGGACCCAGTCTGATACTGGCTGGTGAGTAAGGGCGCTAGGAAATAGCAGGAAGCTTCCCGTATCTGTTAGGTTCCCTGTCAGAATCAAAGTGAAAGTGAAATAGGGGCCAGTGCTTTCTCAGAATGATTTCACTGGATCCTGCCCTTCCCAGAACAGCTCCCGCTGTGAGGAGAGCTTTACCTCCCTTCTGACTGGGTAAGTCCCCGGCCCCCCTTTGTGTCTCAGTTTCTGTGTCTATATTGAAGGGGTTAGCTTGCACTGGAAACTAGCATGTTAATAGTGATAAGAGCCAGGCGAGGAAAGGCAGTCCCAGCGAAAGCTGTCGAACAGGTAGCCGGCTTTTGAGCTGCTCCAGGATAAGCGCAATGAGCTGCGGGTCCCCAGGAGGCAGCGAGGGTTGATGGGGCCTCCGGAGCCTCCGCTCCGCAGCAGCCGCCCACCATGCCTGTGCCCCGCGAAGGAGACCCAATGCGGCTGCCTCTCAGGGGCAGAGGTGGCGGAGAAGCGGGAGGAGGCGGCGGCGGGGAGGGGGGCGGGAGTAGAGGGGGAGGGGTGGAGAAGAAGTAGGCGGCAGCGGAGGCAGGTTCTGAGGCCTAGGCCAGCTTCTGAATTGTGGAATATTTCCCCCTGCCCCCTGTCACATACATATACAGAGCCAAGAACACCAGCTCCTGGCACATCATGGCCACCAGACAGAACTGTACACCAGGTAGGACCTGGGGCTGTGCATGGGCAGCTGCGGGGAGGAGGAGGGTAGAGGATGGTCGGGATAAAACATGGGGTGGGAGTGGTCTGAGAACAGAATGGAGCCGTGGGGTTGCCCCAAGCCTTAACTCCCAGGTGACTCCTCTCCACTGCACTCTTTCAGCCTCTGTCCAGATGCTGTGGCTCTGGCTCCATTCCCGAGTCTCCCTGTGTTCCTTTCAAAAATGGCCAGGAGGGTCCTTCTGCCCCTTCAATTTCCTGAGCAGAGCCCAGGAATCTCCAAGCCAGAGCTATATCCAGGCAGCAACTCCCTCAGCTAAGATCTGAGCCCGAGTGCTGAGCATTCCCAGGCGGCCTGACAGCTTGACAGCTGCTGATCTCCGTGACTGTCCTTTCCTCAGACTCCAGCCCTTTGTGGTTCCTGTTCCTGTGTACCCACATCGTCTCCCATTTGGCGAGAGCCACACCTGTACCCCAGGTCGTCACAGCTGCTACAGTCTCAGCTGGGATCACAAAAGACCCCGACCCCTCCCGCCCCTCAACATTTCCAGCAACTAAGCGGTGCCCAGCATTGGAGGTGACCTGGCCAGAATATGGAATCTCACTAAGTAAGGAACAGTTCTGAAGAAAGCCCAGGAGGGCACAGTGGTTAGAGGGGAGGCTATTAGCACAGAGGGTCCAAGGGTGGGGTTGACTCCTCAATATACCCCCTGCCCTTCTGTCTTGTAGCCCTCTACCAACCTGGCTAGCTTGGCTGAGCACCAGCATTCTCTGTCTCCCACCCAGCATTATTAGTATGGGCATGGGGCCTAGCTCCCTAGATGCTCCTTATCAAATGGGACAGAGAGAATTCAGACAAGGGAAGGTGAGAGGCTGCAGAGCTGACTGTCGTGGGCTCCAAGGCCCTGCCCCTCCTCTCAGAGCCCACTTGCTTCTGGCCACCTCATAGGAGGAGTGGCCCAGTAGGGCTGCTTCCTTGGCTGGGGTTTCTAGTCAGTGAAGCTGGGCATTAGAAGGTCTCCTGAATAAACAAGCTCAAGAGTTAACACCTGAACCAAGGACCTATCCCCCGGACTCTTGCTGAGCCCTGGGCCTCCATGGTAGACAAGTGCACTTCTGCTTTAATGGACTTTCGCACCTGGGTGGTGTGCCGAGCAGCACTCAAGGTTCCTGGATCGTGGTGCTGTGGAGCTGGGGAGGATGAGCAGGCCACAGTAGAGAGGGTGGGGGGCTGCTCGACGGAAGGGCTAAGGGCTGACAGCCACTTGTGCCCCTAGATGGAACACTGACTCTGTCCTGTACCGCATGTAGCCGCTTCCACCACTTCAGCATTCTCTACTGGTTGGGCAATGGTTCTTTCATCGAGCACCTCCCAGACCGGCTGTGGGAGGGCAGCACCAGGTGAGGGGCATGTTGGTGAGGCCCACAGGAGGGAGGCCTCCTCCTGTAGGCCTCTCATGGCCTGTCTTCTCTGCTGCAGCTGGGAGCGCAGGGGTGACAGCACTCGGCTGAAGAAGGCCTTGGTGCTGGAGGAGTTGAGCCCCGTCTTGCGCAACACCAACTTCTCCTGTGTTTTCACGGATCCTGAGTACACTGTCCAGCGCCACGTTGTCCTGGCCCATCTCTTGGTGAGGAACCTGAGGGAAGGTTTCCAGGGATGGGCAGAGCTCTGCTTCAGTGTGGGGAGGAAAGGGTGGGCTGTGCCCAGAGCAGTCTCCAGCTAGGGACCACCACTCCCCCAAAACCCCAGGCCCCAGGTGGAACTAAACAGAATTTCAGACTCAAGCAGAGGAGGCATGGCCCAGAGCAGTGGTCGGCAAACCGCAGCTCACGAGCCACATGCGGCTCTTTGGCCCCTTGAGTGTGGGTCTTCCACAAAATACATGCGGGCGCGCATGGACAGTGCGATTGAAACTTCGTGGCCCATGCGCAGAAGTCGGTTTTTGGCCTGGGTGAGTCTATTTTGAAGAAGTGGCGTTAGAACACTCAAGGGGCCAAAGAGCCACATGTGGCTCGCGAACCGCCGTTTGCCGACCACTGGCCTAGAGGAAAGTGACGAGATATCCCTTCCCCTTGGCCCTGATCCTTGTCTGCCTTCACTTCCCCAGGCTGGGCTGAGGACAGTCATGACCCCCGACTCAAGAAGCCTCCAGAGGGTTCCCTCTGCCTCACCATCCTGACAGGTGAACTCAAGCCTGGTTGAAACGCCACCTCTTCATTTAGGTCTAGGCTGTCAGCTCAGGCCACAATCTGTCAACTTAATGCTATATATTTGTATAGACATACCTCGTTTTATTGTGCTTCACAGATAATGCATTTTTTACAAATTGCAGGTTTGTGGCAACCCTATGTTGAGTAAGTCTATCGGCACTCTTTTTCCAATAGCGTTTGTTCACTTCATGTCATATTGTAGTAATTCTTGCAATATTTCAAACTTCTTCATCATTATTGTATTTGTTATGATCTGTGATCAGTGGTCTTTGATGTTAAAATTGTTTTTTGGGTGCCATGAATCATGCCCATATAAGATGGTAAACTTAATTGACAAATGTGTGTGTTCTGACTGTTCTGATTGCCTATTCTCCATCTCTCCCCCTTTCCTTGAGCCTCCCTATTCCCCAAGACATAACAGTATTGAAATTAGGCCAAGTAATAACCCTACAGTGTCCTCTAAATGTCTAGTGAAAGGAAGAGTCACCTGTTTCTCACTTCAAATCGAAAGCTAGAAATGATTCAGCTTAGTGAGGAAGGCATGTCAAAAGTCCAGATAGGCAATAAGCTAGGCCTCCCTCTTACACCAAATAGCCAAGTGGTGATTGCAAAGGAAAAGTTCTTGAAGGAAATTAAAAGTGCTACTCCAGTGAACACATTGATAAGAAAATGGAAGTCTTACTGTTGATATGGAGAAAGTTTTGGTGGTCTAGATAGTTGAAACCAACCACATTCCTTTAAACCATAGCCTAACCCAGTGGTCGGCAAACTCATTAGTCAACAGAGCCAAATATCAACAATACAACGATTGAAATTTCTTTTGAGAGCCAAAAACCGACTTGTGCGCATGGGCCACGAAGTTTCAATCGTACTGTACGTGCGCGCCCTCGTGTGGTATTTTGTGGAAGAGCCACACTCAAGGGGCCAAAGAGCTGCATGTGGCTTGCAAGCCGCAGTTTGCCGACCACTGGCCTAACCCAAGCAAGGCCCCAACTCTTCGATTCTATGAAGGCTGCGAGAAGTGAGGCTGCAAAAGAAAAATGGGAAGGTAGCAGAGGTTGGTTCATGAAGTTTAAGGAAAGAAGCCATCTCCATAACATAAAAGTGCAAGGTGAAGCAGCCAGTGCTGATGTGGAAGCTACAGCAAGTTATCCAGATCTAGCTGAGATAATGAAGGTTGCTACTCTTTCTTTTTTTAATATATATATTTTATTGATTTTTTTTTTACAGAGAGGAAGGGAGAGGGATAGAGAGTTAGAAACATTGATCAGCTGCCTCCAGCACTCTCTCCACTGGGGATGTGCCCACAACCAAGGTACATGCCCTTGACCGGAATTGAACCTGGGATCCTGCAGTCCGCAGGCCGACGCTCTATCCACTGAGCCACACCGGTTAGGGCAAGATTGCTACTCTTAATAACAGATTTTAATGTAGATGAAACAGTCTTCTAATGGAAGGAGATACCATCTAGGAATTTCACAGCTAGAGAGGTGAAGCCAATGCCTGGCTTCACAGTCTCAAAGGGCAGGCTGAGCCTTGGCCGTTCATTGTGGCTTAGTTGGTTGAGCATAATCATGTCCAGGTTGGGGGCTTGGTCCTCAGTAGGGGTGTGCAGAAGGCAGCTGACCCATGTTTCTCTTTCTAAAATCAATACCAAAGTTTTTTTTAAAGGGCAGGCTGACTTTCTTGTTAGGAGCTAATGCAGCTGCTGACTTTAAGTTGAAGTCAGTGCTCATTTACCCTCCTAAAAATCTAGGGCTCTTAAGAATTATGCGAAATCTATTCTGCCTGTGCTCTAGAAATGGAACAATAAAGCCTATATATGATAGCACATGTTTACAACATGATTTGTTGAATATTTTTGGGATCTGCTCAGAATAAAACATTCCTTTGAAAATAATGCTGCTCATTGACAAGCACCTGGTTACCCAAGAGCTCTAATGGAAATGAACGAGATTAATATTTTCATGCTGCTAACATCCATTTTGCAATCTGTGGATCAAGGAGTAATTTCAATTTTCAAGTCTTATTATTTAAGAAATACATTTCATAATGCGGTAGTTGCCATAGTAATTCCTCTGATGGATCTAGGCAAAGTAAATTAAGAACCTTCTGGAAAAGATTCACTATCCTTTATTAAGAACATTAGTGATTCATGGGAAAAGGTGAAATATCATCATTAGCAGGAGATTGGAAAAAGTTGATTCCAACCCTCATGGATGACTTGGAGGGGTTCAGGACTCCAGTGGAAGAAGCAACTGTAGATGTGGAAATAGCAAGAGAATTAGAAGTGGAGCCTAAAGATGTGACTGAATTGCTACAATCTCATGATAAAACTGTAATAGATGAGGAGTTGCTTCTTGTGGATGAGCAAAGTGGTTTCTTGAGGCGGTATCTATTAGTGGGGAAGATGCTATGAAGATCGTTGAAATGACAACAAAAGCTTTAGAATATTACTTAGATGATAAAGCAGCAGCAGGGTTTGGAGGACTGACTCCAGCTCTGGCTGGCATGGCTCAGTTGGTGTCATCCCATGCACCAAAGGGTAATGGGTTTGATCCCTGGTCAAGCCATGTGCAGGAGGCAACCAATTAATGTATCTCACATTGATGTTTCTCCCTCCTCTCTCTCTCTCAAAATCAATTTTAAAAAAAAGGCTTGACTCCTTTTTTTACATTTTTTAATTTTTATTTTTGGCTGTTTTGTTTTTGGAGAGAGACATTGATGAGAGAACAGGACATCAATCGGCTGCCTCCTGCACACTCCCTACCGGGGGATGAAGCCCGCAACCAGGGCATGTGCCCTGACCATAAATCAGCAACCTTTAGGTGCATGAGACAATGTCCCATTGAGCAACACCGGCCAGGGCTTGACTCCAATTTTAAAAGAAGTTCTGTGAATAAAATACTATTAAACAGCACTGCATGCTATAGAGAAATTATTCGTGAAAGTCAATCAGTGCAGCAAACTTCATTTTCTTATTTTAAGAAATTCCCACAGCCATTCCAACCCTCAGCCATTCTACTCTTACCAGCAGCACCAACATCAAGGCAAGACTTGATGCAAAAAGATTACAACTCACTGAAAGCTCAAATGGTGAAGAGCAATGTTCAGCTGTGATGTGTTTTCAGTTAATGTCCATTGTTTAGACACGCTGCTGCACACTTAATAGACTACAGTGGAAACCAAAACATTTTGTAACTGACTTTATTGCAATATTCACTTTGTTGTAGTGGTCTGGAACCGAACCTGCAATATCTAAGCTATGCCTGTATTGTCTCCCTTCCCCTAATAGATTGGGCAGAGGCTGCTTCTGATACACAGTTGTATCTTTGTCATACCTAGCAAGGCCCACAATGGGCATTCATAGGTGATTTTTCAGTGGAGGCATGCTGACATCTTCTCATTTAGGCCATTCTCCCATTTACAGAACTTGGCCCATTCTAAGAGTGACTATGGGAAGAGTAGCACTCAGAAGTTAAAGACAAAACCAGATTCAGGGGACACAGGCCCTCAGGAAAAGACAGCCCATACTGCTTCATGAGCAGAGGCCAGAAGGGACTTGAAAGGAGGTAGGTGGTCTGAAGACTGAGCAGGAACAAAGGTATGCTCTAACAAGCCCAGATTTCCCTTCTTTTCCCACACAGATCAGGCAGCTTAGCAGCCGAGGGAGAAAAATAGACTTTATTTACAAGTAATAACATTTAGAAAAGATCCATCCCTGGCCCTTAAAAACCTTCCCATCAATCCAAATCCCACCCCAAGTACAAGTCTAGAGAAGGTGGGGCATGATCTGTCCCCACCCTCCCCCGCCTGGCTGTCATGGAAAAGAGCATCCTCTGGGTAATTGTGCCCTTGGATGGATGGGAGCACCTTATCCCCAGGTGCTCCCACTAGGTCAACACCCAGCCATAGACTTTAACAACAAGGGCCCTTGGTAAGCCTAGCCACTAGGAACAGCAGGGACCAAGGCCTGCTCCTCCAATGGTCCCTTTTAAATACAGAGGCTGAGGAGGACTGGCTGGGCCCAAGGACCCAGTCCTCAAAGCCAGCCTCACATCTTGTCATGGAGAAGTGACTGCTTTGTGAAAACAGGAGGCAAGGTAGGGAGAGGACCCAGACTGTTCAGGCTCCAGGCCAATTGACGACACATGTGTTCACCTAGTGAAGGCTCTGGTAAAGGTCCAGGTACCATGCCAAGGTGTGTCAAGCATCACTGTCTCTAGGGGATTGGCCACAGTTGGCCTGGAAGCTGAGAGAAGGCACTGAGGGGGACAGCATCAGGCAGGGCAGCATCAGGGACACAGGTGGGGCCACTCATTGGTACTGGTCCTTTAGTGCTTTGCCTGAAAGAGAGAAACACAGTCACGTGGCTGTGATATCAGCCTGCACCAGCTGGTTTAGGAAGACCTCTTTCTGCTCCCATAGTCCCGACTAGGATCTCTTCCATGGTGTGGCTCTGGACAGATCTACCTTCAGGTTACCAGTTGCTAGATGTGTCTAAGCAACTCTGGATTTTCTGTTAGGAGTAGAATTGTCTGCCTCCTCTCCTCAATATTAAGCCACTGACCAAGACAAGGAGCACCTGCTCAGCTCCCAGCAGGCCTGCCCTGGAAACTGCCCCATATTTCCACTGGGGTTCCTAAGAGTTAAACCCCCCCTCTTCCCTGCCAGTGCCTCCACCTTGCCCTTGGCCCGAGAAGTGGCGGCGACGATGGCGGCAGCAGCAGTGGCAGCGCTGGCTGTGGTGGTGGCAATGCGAGGAGAGCGACGGGTTCCACTGCTGGTGTTGGGAGAGGCCTTGGGCAGGGCTTTCTTTGAGGCCCCCCTCCGCAGAAGGCTATTCCCAAGCTTCTTGGGCGTGTTGAGGATGCTGAAGGTCATTGACTGGCGGCGATCAGCCTGTGGGGAGGGGCTGTCAAATGAGACTCACTGCTGCTTTCCCAGGCCAACCTGCTGCTCTAGGGTCTCCCTGCAGCCCCCAACTAACCTGTTTAACAACAGCGGGAGCTGCTTTCCTCTGGGCCTCCATAGTGCTCTGTTTGCGCCCTTCATGTCGGTCCCGGGGAGTCATGGGACGTGGGAAACAGCTGGTGGGCTTCTTAGACTATGGGGAAGAGGTCGATTAGGCAGACATCATCAGCAAGAGGACTTCACATTCAAAGCCAGGTATCTCAGCTGAGTAGACCTATAAATCAACTTGTCCCATCAGCAGCACCTCTCACCCTACCCCCAAGGGCCAGAAGCCTCCCCTTTAATCTACTTTTCAAATGTGGACCTGGCAGGGTATTAGCTAGAATAAAACCCAGGAGCCAACATCTCCTACCTCAGGAGTGCCAGGACCCTGGTGGGGCTCCAAGGAGACCCGTTTGCGCTGCCGGGTGGTGATGCCAGTGCCCTCAGCTATCTGGGTTGGCTGCATGCTGGCTCGGCGTAGGGTCTCCTGGGGGTCACCAGTTTTCATCTCTTCATCTGTGATGGTTGCCAGGCTCAAGGAAGGCTGTGTGGGGTGGAAGTGGGCAATGGACCCAGGCTGTTGAAGATGCAATAGGATGGCCCAGATTCTCTTCACTGGCCTGGCACGTGGGACAGCTGAAGGCTTCATATCGCAAAAAGCCTGTTGTCTTCCCTGGCACAATGGCCACAGAAGAGGAGTCCCAAGCAGGCCTTTCTATCTCCTACCCACCCACAGGACCTTCACCCCTGACTCCCTCCCTTACAGCTATTCTACTAGAAGTATTTAGTCACCCTCCTCAGGAGGCCAGAGACCAAGGGCATTATTACTTGAGCTGGGTCAGCAAGTGGCACTGGGATGGAATGCCGAGAGAGGAAGGGGTGGGCCAGTGCAGGCAAGTCCCATGCAGGTGACCCCAGAGCTCACCCTGGACTCAAGGGGATAGCAGGTCTTCAGGTGCGGGGGGCAAACTCGATTGCGCTGCTGAAGCTCTGCAATGCGGTTCCAGTCATCCAGCTGCTCGGGCTCATCCTGGCAAGTGCCCATGTAGAAGCTGTTCCTTCCTGGGGAGGGCAGGGATATTTGAGCAAGTGAGGCTGGAAGGCCAGGAAGAGTGAAGGTGGAGGCAGCAGGTTGCCCACTGGCCCTGGCATCTCACCAGCCTTTGCTGCCACCATCCTGTCCACCTCCCCCATGGACTTCAAGCCCAGTAGCCCAGAGTCCTGCTCTGCTCAGAGCTGCAGGAGCTGCCTCACTGCATTCTCCCTGGAGAGGTCATGCAGAGGCCATGACACCAAGAGAAATGACTCGAGGGCCAGGAATTGATACCCAGGGAATCTCCAAAAGACAAGAGCCTCCCAGGAGAATATGAGGGTAAAACACTTGCCAGCTTGGCCCTTTGGCAGACTCTCACCACCTGAAAAGGACTCCCAATAGCTTCTGACCTTCACTATCATGCTGGGAATCCCAGGCCCATTATGTGAGCATTGCTGATTCCCCCTCGATGGACAGGCAAGGCTGCAAGGAAGGCAGCCAGGAAGCTAGCCTTGGGTTTTTAAGTGCTTGTTATTTCCCTGTGCCAGCATCTGCTTCCAGACTAATATTTGGGTTGGGTTAGGGAACAGTCCGTACCTGGAGGGGCCCCACTGGACACCCCAGCCTGGGAGCGGCGAGCAGAGCTGCGAGTGGTGGGCCGGTATCCAGGCAGGCTGAGCAGAGCAGAGTTGCCATCATCAGGAGAGCTCAGGCGGGCTAGAGACTGGGTGGAGGAGGTGGCTCTTGGGCCGGCCTGGGAAACAGGGGCAGACTGCGTGCTATAGAAGGATGAGTTGGCGCTGTCTGGCTCTTCCACATCTGACTTCTGGAAGAAAGGACCATCTGTTTTAGTGGGTTGAGTGGGCACCTGGCATTCTATAAAGGAGCCTCCACTGTTCCCCCTCCTGAAGCCCCTCAGATCCTGCTACATGGCTGTGTGTGTTCCCATACTGCTTTGCAAGAAATGGGCCTTGCTGCCAGAATCCCACACAAGGTGCTGAGGGTATCGACTCTTTTCTACCCATTTTCCCCACTAAGTCTATTCAATGCTTTGAGGGAGGGAAGGCAGAGTACATTAGACTACTTCAGAAGTGAACTACAAAGAAATGAAGTAACTGGCCCAAAGGTCAAACAGGAAGTGGGAGAACCAGGGCTCTCATGTCTCCTGAGCTGGTCAGGTTCATCCCATGGCCTCTGCGTCTCTGGCTCACGCTTGCCAGGCTCTGACCATCTTTTAGAGCTTTTCCAGCATCTTGGTAGCAGAGGCCACCCTGTACACAGAGGTGTCCCTGCTGCCCCAAAGGCACCCCCTCTCCTCCCTAACCTCAGGATGTGGAAACAAGGGCCAGAGCCCTCAGGCTGGCAGGCAGCCCCGTGGCGGCTACAACACATCTCGGCTCCCCTGGGGATGTGCTGGGAAGCACAGGTTTGGCTGCAACTTCTCCATATTCTCTCCCTTCAGCCTGTACAGGGTCAGTGCTACACAGGGAGAGGACACCAGCCTTACAGTGAGCAGACAGGCATCTAATTACAGTCCTGCCCTTTTCTACAAAAGAGGTCTAAGGTCCTTCTCAGAATTTCAGCTTTTCCTTCTGTAAGATACGGGCTGGTCAGCCCTGTGGCTATTTTGAGGACCCACTGGAAAGATGCCCTTAAGAAGGCATGAGCATTACTGTCCTCCAGCCCCACACCCCAGAGCCTGACCTTGGTCATGGTGATGTTGATGATTTGCGTAGTCCGTCGACGAGCAGAGCGGGTCTTCCGGCCTGAGTCTGGGAAGATGTCCCCCAGGGAGTCGAGGCTTCCCTCCAGGGGCGGCTGACCCCGAGCCGGGATGGGGGTAAAGTAGAGACTTTCCAGGGATTCTATCTTGGGGGGCAGGCGCTGGGAGATGGGTGAAGCTGGCTCCCCTGGGATGCTGGTGCCATCTGGCTGGGTACGAGGCAGCTTGCTATAGGAAAGAAACCTGATGAGATGCCATTCTTGGGGCCAGGAAGCATTTTGTCCATCTCTTTGCTCCAAAGTGGCAAATTCTTGCATTTATTATCAGCAGACCAGGTCAAGCAACCCATTTGCTGAATTTTCAGAGGTCCCAAGGAGCGTCCTTGACCTGGGCCTTTCCTTCAGTCCACTCCCATGGCCCTCTGACTTAATACTGGCAACTCCCAGACCCTGCTCTCCAGACCCATATACCCACTGTCCCGGACATCTCTGGACAACCACCACTACTCCCCAATGTACATGTCCCAACTAAGCTCATCTGTGTGTTCCTCCTCCTGTATCTTTGATTTCAGCGAATGGGAGCAACCTTCACCCAGGCTGCCCAGCCATGAACATGGACACAATCCTACTGCTTCTCTCTCCTAATAAACCAAATCAGCAAGTCTCCTAACTGCATCCTGCTCTGCTCTCACATCCTTCCCTGATCTGTCATCAACTCTCACCTAGACTGACAATGGCATCAGAGAGGTACCAGGGCAGTGACAAGGACTCGAGCCAGGCTGCCCAGGTCCAAGCCCAGCTCTATCACTGTGGGACCTTGAGCAAGTGACTGCCCATCTATGCTCCAGTTTCATCTATTAAATGAATTACTATTTTTCAAGTGTCTATAACAGTGTCTGACACAAGTCTTATTAAATAACAACGAATGCTTTCAGTCTCAGCTTCTACATTGGCTATAAGGATAATCTAAGATGAAAATCTGATCATGTACTCAATTTCAAACCCTTCCCAGGTCCCTCAAAGCGCCAGCCTCCATCAATGGGGAGTCCAGCCACAGGCACATATACCTATGGCTTCTTTGAAGACTCAGAACAGGAGTGACAACCTCCTTCTTATTCTCAGAAGCCTTTTTAGTCTTCTGAGAATAAGCTTCCAAAGGGCAAAGGGACAACATTTATCTCACAGCCCCAGTGCCCAGGATACAGGCAATAGTCTCTCAATGGACAACAGACTGAGAGATGAAGTGTGCCTTCTGACCTGGTGGTAGTGAGTGGGGTTCCCTCGCAGCTCAGATCCAGGCTGTCAATACTCAAGTCCAGCTGAGCCTTAGCCTGGGGCTCCCGGCTCTTTAAGGCGTCAGTGGCCACCTGAAACTTGCCCAGGTCTCGAAGCTGCTGGTCAGCATGGGCAACCTGGGAAGCAGAGGGCCAGGGAGAGTGAAGAGAAGCCTAAGGCAAGGGTGGCTTAGGAGAGGAAGGCACAGGGATCCATTATGATGAGTAAGGGAGTCTGTCCAGCCAGATACTTACCTGTGCCTCCAGGCTGCGCACCTGGGCAGTAAGGTGGCGGCAGGTCTGTTCAGTCTCCTTAGTCTTCAACCCAGCTTGCTGTAGCTCCTGACCCAGCCGCTCAGCTTCGGCTCTCAGTTCCTTGTTTTCCTTCTGCAGCTGCTCCAGGCCCCGCAGCTGCTCCTGCAATTCTTGGTTCTGCTGCTTCTTGGCATCATAATGGGTCTTGGCTTTCTCCATCTGTGTGGGCAGACGGGTGGGTAGGGGCTAGGGGTGGAGAGTGGGGATGGCGGGAGGGAGGGCACAGTGGGCCAGGACTGGACTCCTCACCTGCAGCTTGTAGTGTTCAGCTGCCTGCTCCTTCTGGCTCAACTGGGCCTGTAGCTCATTCAGCTGGGCCTTGAGGCGTTGGGCTTCTTGCTGGCTTTCCCCTCCCTGGGCCTGCAAAGCATGTGGAAGGCTGATCAGGGTGGTGGTCTGGCTACTCCATCTAAATCTGCTGACTTGCTCTAGCCTCTTGGGCTCTTGGGTGTTTTCAGACTCCTACTGAAAGCATATTCTCTCAGGAAGTGGAAAAATCCTTCTACCCAACCAACTCCAGCAGACTGAAATACCACACACCTTTGCAAGGTCCACAGTCTGCAGGATCTTTCCCATTCAGCTGATGCCATTTCTGGCAGAGCTCTGACAGCCCTATCTTCATTGAGATCAAGCACAAACTGTCTCATTCCCTCTCCTTGAGTACACAGTCTCCCCAAGGAGGAAGGGAACTGATCCTTTCACCTGGGTGCAGAGCATGGGGCTAGGCACTTGAGATGGGAGCCCTCAGGACATGTGAGCTCATTTCTCCTCAGAGCGACTCTGGGAAGTAACTATATCTCCATTTCAGAGTTGAAGAAATGGAGCACAGAGTTTTAAGGCAATTGGCCAGGATCATAGTGACTCAGTAGCAGTGTATGATCTGACCCTTGGTGCACCTGACTCCAAAGCCTGTATGGATGTTTATGAGGCTTGCACTGCCTCCTCTCCAGGCCAGACTCCTTGGGGACAGGGACTGTGTCTGAGTCTCTGTCCACCTGCAAGGCCAGCAAGTGCTTAGTTTGTAATAGACACTGGACAGGATCATCTGGCTTTACCTCTTTTACATCTAGCACCAGGAAAGCCCCCAAAAGAAGTATAACAAGTATCTGTTTATCATCATCATGACATGGTGTGGAGCATGTGAATGAGCTGGGAAAATGAAGCTCTCAGCTCCCACCAATTCCTGTAACCCACCAGGGCTTTAGCAAGTCCCAGGGCCATGGGACCCAATTCCTTTGCTCCTATAGCTAAAAGCTGTGACACCTAGATTGCAAGAAAAAGCATATATTAAACCAACGGTGACATTGTTGAAAATATTAAGAATATTAAATTGCATTATAATATTACATGTGATTAACTCTAGGCCAGCACTATTCAATAGGTCTTTCTGGCCATGTTCTGCCCTGTCCAACATGGTAGACACGAGCCACGCGCAGTTAATTTGCTGGCTAGTGTGACTAAGGAACTAAAATTTTAATTATAACCACTTTAAGTAACCGCATATGGTTATTGCTACAGTAACACAAAGATCTTCCCCTCAGAGATCCCAGAAGGCACATGCAGGGGGTTCTTGAACCACAGGCAGATCTCCTAAGGCTGCCAGGTCCCCATGGTGCCCCTCCTTCTTGTCTCCACAACCAACACAGCCCGAGGGCTTAGAGCACCTTCCCGTTCCCATCTGTCCCACCTTCAGCTTCTGCTGCTGCTCCCTGCTGGCTTGGTCGTGGTCAGCTAGCTTCTTACTCAGTTCTTCCACCTGGGATAGGGGAGGAAAGAGGAGACGGGAAGACTCAGGAGGCCTTACCCTGGATGTCCAGGCAACTTATGGGGTTTTCCCAGACCAGTCCCCAATATTTTTAGAAAAAAAAAACTGGTACTTTCTCTAGCCTGCGGCCCAGGCTGGCTGGGCAGGACCTGAGTGAGGTAACCCAACACTCAGGTGCTGCCAGAGCCACCTGCCCACACTCACCTCCACCCCCAGTCTGCAGGGACAGAGCTACTCTGGGGAGCTAACACTTCACCACCACCCTACTGCTGCCATTCCCAGCCCCAACTGTCCTGGGTTGGAGACAGGAATAGAGGACCTAGCCTGTAACTAGCAGACATACTCATTCAATACCTTCCCAGAAACTACCAAAGCAAAAGCCCACAGATGATCAATACTCTTCCCAATACCGACAAGCTGTTAGGGCTGGTGCCAGCAGTGTGGTTAGTGTGGGGGATCAGACTGCTGAGAGAAAGAGCAGTGCAGCACCCGTCCACGCCCACCCAATTCCCATAGAGAGGAAGAGCAAGGGTAGAGAGGGATGAGGGGGAGCATCACAGCCACAAGCACTCCGGGTCCTCCAGGCATTCCAGAAGCTCAAGCATGATTAGCAAAAGCGAGAGGCGAGGGCTCCATTGCTAACTGTTTGTATTCAGTTTGATTGTTGTCTTGGGCTCCTTGAAGAAGGTGATGGGAAGAAAGGAAAGCCTGATTCCTCAGCAGGCCTGAGGTGACTGGGTAGAAGGGCTGGTAGAGAAAGGGTGCTCCCACTAAAAACCAGCTCAATAGCCTTGAAATCTGGGCTGCACAGAGAAATCCTTGAGAGAGCGAGTGAGGCAGCTAGACTATACCACTCTGGCAGAGGCCCCTCCTGCACCTCTCAACCTTGGCCTTCCTGCTCCCAGACATCTCTATTTCACGCCTGGGGTTAAGGCCCAAAGGGTCATCACCCATCGGCAGACATCCCGAGCTCACAACCCTCCCTGCTCTGTGAAGGATGCTTTGCTTATCACCTTTATGGCTTCTGTGGGAAAGAAGGGAACTGAGTTAAACAAGGCCTTGGTCATTCTGCTAGTCCTCCTCATTGAGGACCCAAACTTGGAACAGGACTTGAAGGTTTAGGAATCCCAAGAATTGTCTGTGATTGGTTTAGATATGGTAAAGACGAAGCCTACCCTACCCCTCGTCCCTGACAGGCAAATTGCAGAAAGTGCAGAAGGTGGGGAGTCCGACCTGGGATGGGTGGGATGAGGCCTGAGAGAGGGCCCAGCACTCCTGGGCAGCCTGGGCCTGGATTCCATGGCTTGACCCTGCCCCCTTCACAAACAGTTCACAACGGGAGCTGGCGGAGGCAAGCTGCAGCCGGGGTCATGCACCGAGACTGGTCACCGCTTAAGCAGCCAGCATTTAGCAAGGACCCCAGGCGTTACCTGCTTAGTTTGCTCTCTCTGAAATACCTCTAGCTGTTCCACCTGTGCATGGGGGAGGAGCAATGGAGACAGTGAGATGGGGGATGGGGGTCAAAGAGGCACTGTTCCTGTTCTCAGGCTGACCTCACTGAAACTCTTAGAATCCCCCTCCCCCAAGGGACCAGACTTTTAGTAATGTGTTAAGTGTCAGTTGGCTCATTCTAGTCCCCAGTGGCTCTGGGGCCCCCACTGCAGGTACACCTCATAATCTGCCTCCAGAATGAGCGATGGCCTTCACTGTTTGACTCTCCAGGGACAGTCTTCAGGGAAGGGGAGGCTACTGATATTTTCTTTAGGACAATAGGGGACAACAGACTTGAACTCTGCCAGCTACATCTCCTCTGACACCCAGTGAGGGAGGGAGACAAGACACTCTGAAATAATGTGGAAGCTTGAGGCCCTGGAATACAGAGGGAACAATGTTGTCTATCTCTCAGGCCCAATCTTTGGAGGAGGTGTTGAGCTTGGTGCCTTACCTGGGCAGTGAGTTTCTGTCTCTCTTCCTGGAACCGCTGTCTCTCCTCTAGGACCTTGACCTTGGCACCCTCGTACTTGGAAGTCATCACCTCCAGCTCCCGGGCAGTGCTCTGTACTTCCCGCTGCATCTCAGCCAGATGGGCCTCAGCATCAGCACGCACAGCTGCCAACTCTTGGTCATATTTCTCCCGGGCCTGGTCCAGCTCCACTTCCAGAAACTGCCGGCCGAGATTGGCCTTCTCTCCCAGCCCCCGATTCTCCTCTGCCAGCAGGCCATGAGCCTCCTTCAGCATGCTCAGCTGCTCTGCGTAGTTGGCCTTCTCTGCCCGCAGCTGCTGGGCTGCTCGCTCTTGCTCTGCCACCTTCTGTCGTAGGGGCATCAGTTCCCCGAGCTCCCGCTGGGCTCGCATCAGCTCTGCCCGCAGCCCACCAGCTGCCTGCTTGCTTTGCTCCAGCTCTTCACGATGGCGTTTCTCAGCAGCTGCCTGCTCAGCCTGCAGCTGCTGGCACAGGTGCTTGGCGGGCAGCAGCTCACTCACCAGGGCCTGTGTGCTGGTGTGCTCTAGCTGCAGGGCAGAGAGGGCTTGCTCCTTCTGGAAGAATTTCTCCTGCCATGCCTTTAGTTCTTGGCCCAGCTCCTCTGCTCGCTCTGCTTGTGAGGCCAGCTCCTGTCGAAGGTTCTCTGAGGCCACCCGTTGTTTCTCTGCCTCCTCCCGGAGAGTCTGGACCTCATCCCGCAGAGCAGAGCTGCGTTCCGCGGCTCTGGCACTGTTGCTGGCTGTCTCTACCTGAAGCAGGCGCAGCCTCTCTTCCAGCTTCTGGCTCTTCTCTGACTCAGCTACAACAAGCCGCTTCAACTCCTTGCTCTCACCCTCCTTCTCCAGGACCTGGCGGTTCAAGATAGACACCTCCTCCTCCAAGCTGCTGATGAGACTGTTTTTTCTCTCAGCCTCCTGCTGGCCCCGGGCCATCTGGGCCTTCCACTCATCCTCAGCCTTGCTGTGGTCTTGGGCCTTGGTGCGAAGGGTGGCCAGCTCCCTTTGTGCTGAGGCTAAGGTGTCCTGAGTGTGCCCCAACTCCTGGGCCTTCTCCTCTAACTGGCCCCGCAAAGTCTCCAGAGTGGTGGCCCGTTCCATCTGGGAGGCACGCTCAGACTCTAGGCTACGCTCCAGGCTAGAGGCCTTCTCCTGATGCTCACGGCACTGCTGCTCCAGCTTGCTCACCTCTGCCTGCAGAGCTTCCAGGTCAGGGCCTCTTCGCTTGGTCTTTCCAGTAGCCTCAGACTGGGCTGACCCACAAGTGTCTTCTCCACTGGCTGTCCCTAGAGACTGCTGGTGTTCCCCCTCCATCTTGGCCAGCTGTTTCTTCAGTTGTTCCACGGTTTGCTGAAGCTCCCCCAGTTCTGTTCTCTGGGCTGCCTCCTGCCCACGAAGCTTGGCCAGCTCCTGGTCCTTCCCTTCCTTTTCCTTCAGGGCATGGGCCAGTGCCTCCTGCAAGGTAGCAAACTCCACACGCTGCTCATTGAGGGCATTCTGCAACCGCATCTCAAGCTCTGCCTTGGCAGCCTTCTCCAGGACAAGATCGGCTTGGGCTCGGCCCCGCTCCTGGGCTAGCCGGGCCAACTCCCGCTCCTGCTCCCCACGCTCCTCCTCCTGTTGTCCCTGGCTCTCCATTAGCGCAGCTCGCAGCTTCTCCAGCTCACTGCCCATTTGCTCTGCCTCACGCTCCATAGCCTGCAGTGCAGCCTGGGTACTGCAGAACCGATGCCCCTGCTGGTCTCCCAGCCACTCTGATTCTCTGTCTCCTGCCCTTGGGGGCTCCTTGAGTAGCTCAGAGGAAGTTGTTTCCTTGTGCTCACCTGCCTTGCGCACTAAGGCCTCCAGGCGGGCCACCTCCTTGCTGGTGGCAGCCATCTTCTCCTGCAGAGCGGAGAGGTCATCTGCAAGTTTCTGGGCCCGAATCTCCTTCTCCTGGACCTGCTGGTGGGCTCTGGCCAGGCTGGCATGGAGCTGGGCTAGCTCACTCTGCTGCCGGCCTATCTGGAGCTCGCTGTGAGCCTCTATCCCTGCCATCTTTTCCTTTGCCTCTTGCAGCTCCTGGCGGGACTTTTCACATTCCTCCTTCAGGGTCATCAGCTGTTCCTGGAACATGGCACCATATTGGGCCTCCTCTTGCTGGCTATCCTCATACCGCTCACGCCATGTGGCCACCTCCTTGGCAAGCTGCTCACATTCACTCTCAGCCTCACGCTGGGAGGCTATGGCTTCTGCCAGCTCCCGCCGCAGGGCTTCCGTCACAGCCTGATGGGCCTCCCCAAGCTGCTGTAATCGAGCCTCCAGCTCCTTGCGTCCAGCCTTCTCTTCTTCTAGCTCCTTCCGTTCCTGCTTATGTTGCTCCACCAGGCTCTGGGTCTCTGCCTCTAGCTTGGCGATACAACACTGCTGCTCTTCCAGGGCACTTGCAGCCCTGTGCTTCTCCTCTTCAAGGCCGCTCTTGGTGATCATCAAGGACTCCTCAAGGGCCCGGATCTGCTCCTGGAGCTGGTTCTTCTCCTGGGCTACCCTTTCTTTTTCAGTTGCTTTTTGCTGCTCAGACCTCAGCTGGGCCTTTAGTTCTGCCACCTGGGCCTGGGTCTCACGCTGCTCCTGGTGAGCTGCCTCAATACAGGCATGGAGTTCCTCCACCTTTTGGCTCAGCTCTGCTTTCTCCCGCTGGGCCTGTGTCACTGAGGTCTGGGCACTGTCCCGGGCCTCATTAGCAGCCTGAAGTTGCTGTTGCAGCACCTCTAGTTTGGCAGCCTTCTCCTTCTCCAGTGCCTCTACTTGCTTGAGGGCTGAATCCTTCTCCCTTAGGGAGGCCTCCCGCTCCTCAGCAGCGGTGGCCAGCTGCTGGGAGTGGTCTTGCCTGGTGGCCTCCAGCTCCTTGGTGGCCTCCTCCAACTGCTGCTCCTTCTGTTTCAGGCTGGTGCTCAGCTGCTCTACCTGGTGGCGGAGGCCCTGGGAGACCTGTTCTTGCTGCTGGAGGGTCTGGGTTAGCTGGGCCTGATCCTTTTTGGCCTGCTGCTTCAAGCCAGCCAGTTCTTGATTCTGCTGCTGGAGAGTAGCATTGAGGGTTGTGAGCTCGGAGGTCAGTGTGGCCACCTGGGCAGACAACTGGGCCCCCTGAGCCTGGGAGGCCTTCTCCAGTTCTTCCTTGGCCTGTCTGGTGTTGGACAGAGAGCTCTGCAGCTCAGCAATCAGGCCAGCCAGCTGCTGCTTTTCTTCTTCAAAGTGGACCCGCTCAGCAAGCAGCTTGGCTTCCTGCTGGCCCCGCTCGGTCTCCAGTGCCTCCACCCTGGTTTGGAGCTGGGTGTTGTCTGCAGCAAGAGTGGCTGCCTCTTGCTTCAGGGTTTCCAGCTGGTGAGATAGAGACAAATTGGGATCAGCATGACTCCTGTCACCAGGGCCCCTGAATGTGCTAAACATGGCCCACACCAACCCCAGCACACAGCATTCAGGTCTTACAGATGCTCTTATGCATTCCTACCTGCAAGACGTCACCCAGCACCTCACCCTTCTCCTGGGGTGGGTTCTCCTGTAGCCGGGCCAAATGTTCTTCCAGCTGTGAAAGTTTTCCCTGAAGGATTTCATTCTTCTCTTCAAGGCATTTCTGGGAGTAAAAGAGCTCCACATGAACAGAAGTGAAAGAGGCACTGGATGTCCCCACAAGCCCTTGTGAACATCAACAAAACGTAAGACCCTATCACCTTGTTACCAAGATCTCCTTTTGCCCTCATCTAGGAAAAAACCCTCAGAAATCATGGATCTGGGACCATGAGAGACCTGCCTTTTAGCCCTAGCTAGAGGGCTAAAGTAAGTCAGGTGACCTGATAATTTCTTCTCCAAGGCCACAGAGTGTACTTCAAATTTCCTCACTGTATACCCTTCCTCAAGAAGTCTTAGCTTCCAGATTACCCAAATACCCACCCAGCTTAAAAACATACCCTGCCCCTCTGGGCATCAATAGCAGCAGCAGCCACAGCACCACACCCTCCTGTACCCCCACTTCCCCTCACTGCTCACTAAGCACCTACAACAGGCCAGGCACTGGGTGCCTTTCTGAATTTCTAAACCACATAATAGATCCGAGAGAGAGCTATTGCTCCCCCTCTTTTCAGAGCAAGAATCTGAAGCTCATTTGTTAAGTGGCTTGGCCCAAGGCTACATGGTTAATAAATGGCAGAGTTGAGTTCCTAATTAACAGCAATAATAATAGCAACTAATTCACTGAGAGCTTAATTTGCACCACACAATGTGTTAAGTGCTTTCTATGTATTATTATCTTACAATGATTGATGAGGCAGCTACTCGTTCTTTTTCCCATTTTCAGGAAAGGATGCTTAGAGAGAAGGAGATCAAGTAACTTGTCCAAGATCCACACCTTGTAAATAGCAGAGACAAGATTCAAAGGTGTATTGGACTTCTAAGCCCACAATTCTTCCATTATAGCACACTATTAAACCTTGAACAGAAGTCAGCTTAATTCCCAAAGGCCCAAAAGAAGAGTGTCAAACAGAATTCAACTTTGAACATGTGCTCAAGACGGTGGCCCTAATACCCCAAAACAGAGTTTTACCTTGTCCTGCAGGGCCGTGATGAATTCCTTCTCAAGATGGGCCTGCTTCTTCCCCCACTCCTGAGTGGCCTTGCTGTGCTCCTCTGTCAAGTCATTGAGGGCGCCCTGCAGCTGCTGTAGGTGACTGGCAAATTCGCGCAGCTGAGATAGACAAATCGGAAGCCCCATTACCCAGAGTCAGAACTGGTACCACCACTGCTGCTTGCTCCAGAACTCCAGGACTGGATCCTCTGGTGATTCTGTCCACCATCGTCAGGCCAATCATAATGAATCACATCCCTAACTCTGGACTACAGATAAAAATTTAGGGCTACAACCAATTATGGGACAAGGAAAGGGGCAAAGTATGCAGGTCTCTGGAGAGACAAAGGCACCAAACAGGTGCCAGGAAATTCTTCTTAACCCCCTCTTGGTTAATTGTCCAGAAAAACTCAACTCCAAGGGGCCTCCAGGTGGGGGCATAACACACCTTAAAGGAAAGGTCCCCATTCTCCTCAGAGAGCTGGTTAATTTTGCGGTCCATCTGGCTCTTCTCTGTCTTCAGGTCCTGGCACTGCTTCAGAGTTTCATGGAGCCGCATGGTAAGGCTGTAAGGGAGGAGCAGTGAGAAAAGAGTGTGTTCCTCATGGGTACAGGGTGGGGCAGGGAGCTCGGAAGGAGGCAGAGAGAACTCTACCTCTCATTCTTGCCACGGAGCTCCTCAAGCTCCTTGGGCTCCAGTGGACTGGCTGCCTGCTTCTCGTTCAGCAGAGCCAGGCGGTCAATGCGCTGCTGCATCATGGCTATCTGTGCATCTGGGGAGACAAGGGAAGAGGAGAGGTCAGCGCAGAACTAAGGGAAGAAGGGAGAGCAAGGAGGAAGCATCCAATCCAAGGGAAAGGGAAGATGGAGGCAAGAACAGAACCAGTTTCCAGGAGGTTAGCCTGAAAGGCCCAGGGCCAGCAGAGGGCCCATACCTCAGACAAGCCCATTGCTCCCTGGAAGGAAATCCCAGATGCTGCCCACTCATACACATCTGCTGTGTGTCAGCACCCACCCCTCTCGGTGAGGAGCTTGCGGTTCTCAGCCAGCTCCAGCTCCAGCTCATCTCTATTATTTCTCTCATCCGCAAGCTGCTTCTTCAGCCGTCTCATCTGGAATTGTGGGGTTTGCAGGATGTCACCCATGGGGGAGGCTGGAGAAGCTGAGAGGAAGCTAAGGAAAGAGATAGCCCAGATGCCATGGTCATCTTCAGGTATAAGACCTGAAATGACCAGCAATAGGCAGGGATGGGGAAGCAGGGCACTATGGATGTGAGCACTGACTGGGAGACCCATACACCCAGGTTCTGTCTACAGTGCCATCTCATGTCTTGTGACATGACCTTAAGGAAACCCTTCTTTCTCCAAGTCCAAAAATAAAGGGGAGGGAGGTATTCTCCTTGCCTCTGCAGAGCTGCACTGGGAGAAGGGACTTTAGTGTAATCAACAAAGAAAGGAATTCCATAAACAGGGAACAGTCTGAGAGAGGCATTCTGCCCAAGACAGATCCCAACCAATTCCCCCAAATAGTACTGCAGCAGGTGAGGACATCCCAGCCTGACAGGATGCTTGCAAGCACCTCTGATGATGTAAGGGGCTGCTTAGCAGCTTAGTGTCTAGGAGGGAGGGAGGGAGTTCAGGACTGAATGCTGAGGCCCTGTCCCAGGAAAGAGGCTCAGCACATACTTGTTCCCACTGGAAGAGGCAACCTTCTGTAGCTCTAGAAAGCGAACCTCCTTCCTGGCCTGGTGGCTGGGTGGAGAGAGTTCTTCAGAGACGGAACTTGAAGGGACAGGAGCTGGGGGAAGGAACAGACAAACCACAGAAGTCAGTAAGAGGGTGAACAGATTTGTATCTTTACACAATTTAAGAACTCCTCTTGGGAGCGCACACACATGTAAGCTACAGAAGGCGGCCACTGGGCAGAACCTAAGCAGGATCTTCTCTCAGCCCCAACAACCTCTTGGGTCAGCTACTAGCCTCCTTTCTGAATTCCTCTAATCTAAAATCTTGCACTGCCAGCACGCTTTCTCAAAACATTCTCTTTCCTTGGCTCCCATGATTACTTTTACATTGTTCTCCTATTTCTAAACACTCACTCTTATTAGTCTTTCTCATTTGCTCCTTCCTCCTCCACCCATCTTCTAAGCCCTCAGTGTTCAGATGGAGCCTCCTTGCTCTGCTCACAACTTCAATGGCCAGCCATACTCTGACCTGCAAACCCATAACTTGGCCCAGAGCCTCTCCTCTCACATTTCCAACATCACCTGAAGGGCCCATGAGGAACCTAAATATGAGGAACATCAAATTCAGCAGCTGGAAGAGAACTGGCTGAGACCCAAGTCTTATGTCCTATCATCACCAATGACCTCTTCACCAGAAGGTAGGTAGAGCTATCACTCTTTCTGTTGTGCTTCCAGCTAGACATTTGGTAAAACTGGCTCCTCTCTGTCCTAGCACTTATCCCTTATCATACCTACTGAGTTTATGTATCTGCTTTCTCATCTAGAACAAGAGCTGAATGTGGAGGAAAAACATCTTTTAAGTCTGTACTCCTAGATTCTTAACCAGGAGTAATGATTGTTTAAAAAATAAATAAAAAACAGCCTTGGCAGTGTGGCTTAGTGGTAAAGCGTCGGTCATGGATTCCATTCCTGGTCAAGGACACGTACCTGGGTTGCAGATTCCATCCCAGGCCCCAATTGGGGCGCATGTGGGAAGCAGCCCATACATGTGTCTCTCTAACATCAATGTTTCTCTCTCTTTCTCTCTCTCTCTCTCCCTCATCTCCCTTCAACTCTCTCTAAAAATCAATGGAAAAAAATCCTCAGGCAGGCCAGGCCACAGTGGCTCAGTTGGTTGAGCGTCGACCTATGAACCAGGAGGTCATGGTTCGATTCCCAATCAGTGCACATGCCCAGGTTGTGGGCTTAATCCCCAGTGGAGTGTGTGCAGGAGGCAGGTGACTAATTATTCTCATCATTGATGTTTCTCTCTCTCTCCTTTCCTCTCTGAAATCAATAAAAATATATTTTAACAAAATATCCTCATGCCCTACCTGGTTTGGCTCAGTGGATAGAGCGTTGGCCTGCGGACTGAAGGGCCCCAGGTTCGATTCTGGCCAAGGGCACATGCCCAGGTTGCGGGCTTGATCCCCAGTATGGGACATGGAGGATGCAGCCGATCAATGATTCTCTCTCATCATTGATGTTTTTATCTCTCTCTCTCCCTCTCCCTTTCTCTCTGAAATCAATAAAAAAATATATTTTTTAAAATCCTTAGGTGAGGATTAAAAAATAAATGTGTGTGTGTGTGTGTGTGTGTGGTGGTGGTGGTGATGTGATCAAGGAGAACGTAACAGTAGACAAGATCACTTATAAAAAAGTTCAGCTTGGCTGCTGCCAGGCAGCTAGAAGTAGTTCTATATGAACTGGGATGATGGCAACAGGGCCTAGAAATCAACCTACACCATTATACAGTTTTCCTGAGGACCAACTCTGTGTCTTGTTTTAGACACAGAAACAACCCCCTTCCTCAACAACTCCGGATCCCAGCTGAAAGGAGGTGACCCTCAGAAGTGGTCCCTATTTACCTTTTTGCAAGAAGTTCTCTAGGTCCTCATTCAGGTTTAGTCCATCTTCATGGTCTAGCACAAATTTCAGGATGGCGGCTAACTCAGCCTAGGCCACAGAGAGAAAGAGCAACACTTAAGTATTAGGGACACCTAAGGATGGAGGTCACCACCCTGACAGTGCCAGCCCCAGAAGTCTATAGGAGCCCATTCTTTCTCTAAGAGTTGGAAGCCCCATGGTCCAGCCGAGAACATTCCACTAGAGGCGTGTTCACTCCACTTGCCCCCAACATCTTCTCCTCCCTAAATATCCACTCAGGGTTAGAGTTTCCAACTGACTTCACTCCTAACCACAAGAGATGAGAACAGGCAAGGAAAGTAATGTGCTCAGAAAGCTTTAGCATAACTATTTTGGCCTCTTTCTGCTGACCCTCACTGTTCTTGTTTATCTAGGTGAGAACACCTCAGGGCTTATCCATCAGCTCAGCTCTAAAATCTTCCCTTCTTTGTCTGAATTCCAAAGCTACAGAGTTAATTTAATTTTCCTGGCCAACTCTGCTGTATCCCTTTTTCTTCTAGAATCTCTTCCTACCAGCTCTATGACCAGCTTGGAGCAGAGAAAAGGTTGAAGGGAGGAAGAAACCACCTATTCCATGCCACACAACAACCCTAACCCCATCCCCAATATGAGCCATGAGCCATTTCACTGAGTACGAAATGGAATGATTCAACATTTCTACCATAATGTGAAAGGCTACCGCTCTCTGGACACTGCCCCACCAGTCACCTACGGCATATCCACTCTGGATTCTAGCTGCTTCTGCTCTGGGAAATAAAGAACAGCTGCTCATGTAGGAAGCAAGGTCACCATAACCTATATGGCAAGTAGCTCCTGGAAACCAGGTCAATTCGCTCTATAATGAAGCAGATGCACCAACTCCTCTTCACTTAGGGGCCATGTAGAGGAGGGGAAAGGAGGTAACCACTGAGCTAGAATGTCAGGGTGGACAAAGACATTCTAACTAATCCTTTCTACTAGAGGAAAGGAGGAATAAATGGAGTGACAGTTTGAGAAAAAAATATATATACACATACACACACAGGAATACATACTAGTACATGAAGAAAGAATTTTTATGTAGCACCTGAACACAATATAGTTTCAGGTACAGTTAAGTAGGAAAAAGCTTGGAAGTATAGCCTTTAAAAGTTAGCAGTTATGCCCTAGCTGGTTTGGCTCAGTGGATAGAGCATCGGCCTGTGGACTGAAAGGTCCCAGGTTCGACTCCAGTCAAGAGCACAAGCTTGGGTTGCAAGCTCGATCCCCAGTAGGGGGCGTGCAGGAGACAGCCAATCAATGATTCTCTCTCATCACCAGTGTTTCTATCTCTCCCTTCCTTTCTGAAATCAATAAAAATATATATTTTAAAAAAGGTAGCAGTTATCTCTGGGAATGGGATTATTGGCAACCGTTATTTCCTTCTTTGTGCTTTTCAATATTTTTCAGACTTTCTAAATGAATGGCTGTAACTACTCTATGTGCTGTTTAAAGAAAACAGATGGGTGAGGTGAAATGCAGGCTAGGCCTGCTAGGTAGAGTGGAGGCACAAGGCTTACCTGAATCTTATATTCAAATTGTTCCCAGTCCCTGGGACTTTTGGAGCTCATGGTGGACTGGTATAGGAGCAACATGGTTATCTAGGAACCAAACAGGAGGCAGTCACTAAGTGGAGCCTGTCTTTCTTCTCACTGCCTGCCCCCCTCCCACCTGCCCCCAGGCTATTCTGGAGACTCTTCCAAAGCTCCTAGAATTCAGCAGCCAAGGCCATTGCCCTTAAACTGCACCAGGAAACACTTAAGGACTCAATGCCTACGTGCAAAAAGCCATGTGCCAGGATTCCTGCACAGCTAAATACCTGGACTCATGGAACCCTCTAGGCCAGCACCCGGACAGGAGTAGGAATGAAGTAGACTGAGCTAAAAAGAAAAATATGACAATAGCTGGGTGAGGCCTGATTCCTGCCAAGTCTCCAATGAGGTCCACAGTAATGGTCTAGTAAACTCTGTCATATGGCATGGTCTCCTAGAATCTTTGGGCTAAATTAGCCCCTGCCTCATCCAGGTGGCTATCAAAACCTACCTCAAACCTCCACAAGCCCCAGAAATAAAGCCCCCACCATTTCCTTTGGGTTAAGAGAAGGCTCTGCAGGCCCTTCTGATGCCACCCTTCCACCCCCAGTCTGGTGTTCAATAGCTACCTTGGCCAGTTCCAGCTCTGACCCCTCCATCACCTTCTGCACTGACACCAGGCATTCCGGGGAAGACGGATGTTTTCGGTTTTCTGTAATGACAATGTAGGTAAGAGGTGAACTTCCTATAGGTCATTCCTGAGATCATCAGAACATCTCAGACTCAGAGCAGATGTTCTGGTCTCAGTCTCTGGTGGGGCTAGAAGATGGAGGGCTCCTTACTCCTATGTCCTCTCTCCCCAACATACATGTTTCCACCTGAAGTGAGTTCTATCCTGGGTCAGTCCAAGGATTACAGGGATAGTTCCTGAAGAAAGCAGGCTGGATTCACAGCAGCTCTGGGGCATAGCACTGCACTCACCCATCCATGCACAAACTCCTGCTCAGCCCTACAGAGGAGCCCAAAGATTCCAGGTCACTCTAGACTCTCCTTCCAGCCCTGGCTGGTGTTGCTCAGTAGTTAGAGAGTCAGCCCAAACACTGAAAGGCTGCAGATTCAATTCCTAGTGGAGCTCATGTACCTGGGTTGCAGGTTTGATCCCCTGCCCCAACTGGGGTGTGTGGGAGGTGGCCAATCGATGTTACTCCCTTGCATCAACGTTTTTCTCTCTCTCTCCCCCTACTTCCTTCCCTTCCACTCCCTCTAAAACCAACGGAAAAGGTATCCTTAAGTGAGGGTTAACAAAACAACAACAAAAGACTCTCCTTCCAACTGAGGTCACAGAGGAAGCCTGCAGCTGAGTCACATGGGGAAGACTGGGGATATTTGGTTCTTAGGCTGCCAGAGGGTCTGGGCTCAATTACTAACACCTTGCTTTATCTAAATCCATTCTCACCTTTCCTTTAATTCTCTGGAGGTGGAGAAAGCAGATAATGAGCACTGTGCAGAAGCTTTGCATGTGATCTTATTTCATCTACCCCAAACCTAGAGCAATTATTATTATTTCCATTTTATAGACAGGAAATCTATATCCAGAAAGGTCACACAGCAGTGCGTAGAAGGGCCAAAATATCAACTTAAATCTGCCTCTGCCCCTATACCTATTGCCTAAGCAATTAATTTAAAGTTACCCAAGAAAAATGTTTTTCTTGCAAAGAGGGCAACAGAGATGCATCCCTCCCTCTCCTCCATCTCCTTGCAGATGAGGAGTCCTAAAAACTGACCCTCTGGCTGTACCTGGAGCTCCGAGAAGAGCTCTGGGACTGAAGAGACACTCTTCTTGCCCCAGCTAGTGTGAGCATCACCAGACCCCAGGAAGCTGACCCCGCGGTATTCATCTCTGTGGTACAGAGTTGACAGCCCTGGGCCTTTGCTCCTCCAGATACCTATCAACTGGTTCTTCTGGACTCTCAAGAGCTGAGGAAGCAGCTCCTTCCCAGATAGATAAGAAAGTACTTACTCTGCAGAAAACTGCACACAAAGTCCAGTCTCTCTGGCACTGGCTGTTGCACGATTTGCTGCCCCTCCTCCGTGCTGTGGCTAGAAAAAGAGCAAGTATTAGGACCAGATCACTTAGCAGTCCTTCCCTCCTTGTTACTACATCACATACTACCTTCCCATTTCGTCAGGCTTGGTCTGCACTGGATTTGGGAAAGAACCTGACCAGATGCTAGAGACAGAGGAGAAGATACCAAGGCACCATTTATTCCAAAGAACTGTGTGGTGGGTGGCAAGTGGGGACTTGAGGCATGAGGTCCCTCTGGAAAGAGCACTCTGACATCCCATTTGTGAATACAGTAATGCACCACTTAATGATGAGGATACGTTCTGAGAAATGCATTATTAGGCAATTTCATCGTGTGCGAACATCATAGAGTGCACTTACACAAATGTAGATGGTACCGCCTACTACACACCTAGGCTCAATGATTAACCTATTGCTCCTAGGCTACAAGTCAGTACAGCATGTTCACAGTGCTAACACTGTAACAAGGCATGGTGTTTTATAAAAAACTTTTTAATAATTAGAATAAGTATACTCTAAAATAACGATAAATAGTAAATACATAAACCAGTTTAGTATCAAGTATTGTGTACTGTACATAACTGTGTGTGCTACACTTTCACACCACAGGCAGCATGAGTTTGTTTACACCAGCATGACCACAAACACATGAATAATGCACTGTGCTATATGGCATTACAATGACTGTGATGTCACTAGGCCAGCATCTTATGGCACATATAAAATAATTAGTAAATTCTGCAACACACCAAAAAACGTATTTTTTGCCAACCTGACAGAAAGACTAGGTATAATTTTGATTCATTCACACCAGATGGCTATTGTTGTGTGGGCTGTTGTCATTTTTTTATTTGCTAATCTAAGGGAAAAGAAGTCAGAAGTGCCCCTGACTAAATAGTCAAGTATTGCACATTTTCAAAATTCTTGTGGCACACAGCTGAAAATCACTGCACTAGGCAATAGGAATTTTTCAGCTCCATTATAATTTTATGGTGCCACCATCATAGATGTGGTCTGTTTTTGACCGAAACACTATTTATACAGCATAGCTGTATTTAAAAAAAAGCACATTTTGAAAATACTATTAAGTAATTATTTCAGTAACCATTTCATAATTTAGTCCTAAGTATTATATTCAATAACTGTCATGGAGAAAGCTTTGGAAGGCAATGGATTAAAGTGTCAGGATATTAAGTAGAGATTTTAAAGAATGACAATTGTGATTATTTTGGACTCTTCAATGTGTGGAAGAAGCTAGTGATAGAAATGTCTAAAAGAACACCACAGATTAAGTAAATATTGGTTTAGATATAAATCCCTGTATGAATAAAATGTAAATAAATTTGTAAGCATTAAAAAAAAAGCACTGTGGGAAGAGGGACAAAAATTGATGGAGGCAACAGAGATAAATGGGAAGCTAAGTTCAATAATTAGGAATGGCTCAAGTAAAGGTCAAAGGTCAGGACACCTGGGAAACCTGGCTAGAATAAGAGTGACAGAGGATGATGGAGAGGAGAAAAAAAACAGGTCTAAGAACTGAAAGAACCAGAGGAACAAGGCCCTGAAGTGACAGAGCAAAGTTCAACGCACTAGGCTGAAGGCTGACGTAGCAAAAACCTCCCAGAGGCCAGAACAAGGAACAATCACTTTTGATTTGTGGCTGTCACGGTGCCAAGGGTAAGCCAAGTACAAAGAGAGCAATGAGGACTGGAGGCAGCAGGGGGAGCTCTCACACAGCCCAGGCCCCTAGCTCCTGGGGGCTCAGTCTAACTGCAGTTTCATTTTCAAAGAACAGTCTTCTATGATTAAAAGGTCTCGTGCTCTTCAGAACATCAATCTCCAGGTTTCAACCAACTTTCTGGAAGGCAGGGAAGGCCTTAGAACCTTCCAGTGCCAGATATCCTGAAAAGCACAAGAAGTAACCAAGCCAAGACTATGAAAGTAGCTCCTTCTGTCTCCCACGTGATTACAAAGGCTTCTTCCAAGTGAACCTCCCCACAAGAAGCATTCTGGGTAGCTAGTCTATGATTAAGGACACCTGCAAAGTCTTCAGGAGATGCTACTCTCCTCACAGACTCCTTCAAGGCTCTTCCCTACCCACCTACAATCTGGAATGCCGTTACTCCTTGCCTCAGCGTAGAGCAGTAATTTACCTAGTATATTCCATTAGGTAAAAAATAAAGAGGGTTCTCGGGTTAAATGTTTGAGAAATACTAGGTTAAACCAAACTAAACATTTTCTACATAAGACGATATAACATGCATTATTTCCTAATCATATTTAATCACAAAAGCATTTATTTTCCCCACTGGGCCTCTGGGATAAATAAAGTTGCATGAAACATGCTTTGGAAAAGCCAAGACTATATTCAAGTCTCTTCTCTGGCAGGAAGCCATTCAGAACCACTGCTAGACACACCTCCTCCTCCTTCTCCTTCTCCAGAGTTCCTATAGCACTCACGGATACAACTGCATCATTTATAATTGCACTCTAACTGTGCAAGTTGAAAGCCAGGAATATATAGCAGGTGCTGACTGACAGATGAGGGATGCTTTATACTGGGAAGAGTAAAAGTCAATGTCGGTAAGACAAATGTCAGGGCTTTAGTTTTCTGACAAAATGCCTCCACTAAACTTTGCTATTCAAGCCTCAAGATGGGACCACCTTTTTGCTTCTATTCACATAAAGAACAGAAAGAGAAACTTGTCAGAGTGGTTGACTCTAATTATTTTCCCAGAGAGAAGGCCAAGTGGCCAAGGAATAAGCCCTGCTCAATTCTCATAGGTTCTATCCACCACCAACCCTGCCATCCTCCACCTTCCTTCCCCTGAGGACTAGGCATCTGATTTAGGTTAGCAACAGTAGCAGCATCAAAAATGTAACAGGCAGAACACATCCATCAAGAATTCCCAAAGGAAGTTCGTCTGCATTATGCTGGATCTGAGATGGAGATTAGGGCTAGCCTGGGATTTCAATAGCCCCTCCCTCTAAAGCGCTCTCTCTCTCTCCGCCCCCCTCCTCTTTTCCTCCCCCTCTCCTAGTCTAAAGCTCAGGCAGCATGTTACAGAACAATTTGAAAGGTGGGCATCTTGAATTTTTGAACTCCCTATGAAAATTTCCCAAGTTCTAAGCCTAAACAAAGGCACACATCGCTACCCCTGGATACATCTACTGTTCCTGTCATCAGGCCAAGGAAAATTTATCTTCTCAAAAGCAAAAGCTCCTTGATCTATTCTTAAGTCAGAAAAAAGCAGGCTGTACCCTATTGTATGTCATAACATGAGGCATATTTATACCTGGCTGCTTCTCTTTTAGTGAAGTTAAACAGTGAGGTAGGTACTACTAGCCTAATGCTTTTATTGGCCATTGATGTTGGTTGCCTAGATCTATCATTTCATTAAGGTTTGCAAAATAATTATTTTCATTAAGAATAGCTGCAAAATGCTGATTTATAGGTGGTACCTAATTCCACCTATAAAGTAGTCTTGCAAAAATACCTTATACTGCCCTAAATGGTTTGACTCAGTGTATAAAGCATCAGCCTGCGGACTGAAAGGTCCCTGGTTCGATTCCGGTCAAGGGCATGTACCTTGGTTGTGGGCACATCCCCAGAGGGAGGTGTGCAGGGGGCAGCTGATCCATGTTTCTCTCCCATCGATGTTTTCTAACTCTCTATCCCTCTCCCTTCATCTCCGTAAAAAATCAATAAAATATATTTCTAAAAAAACAAAAACCTTATACTTGCAACCATAAAGATTTAATTTAAAAATAAATCAACCCTGCCCTAGCCGGTTTGGCTCAGTGTATACAGCGTCAGTCTGCAGACTCAAGGGTCCGGGTTCAGTTCTGGTCAAGGGCACATGCCCAGGTTGTGGGCTCAGTCCCCAGTGGGGGGCGTGCAGGGGGCAGCCAATCAATGATTCCCTCTCATCACTGATTGATGTTTCTATCTCTCTCTTCCTCTCTGAAATCAACAAAAAATATTTTTTTTAAAACTGAAAAAAGCAAAACAAAAAATCTTAACCCAATCAAACAGATCTAATTACTGTTTATAGGCAACAGTGGGAAGAGAATAAGTAAAGCAGAAACAGTGGGATGAGAATAAGTAAGAGAATACAATTAACAAAATCCAAATTTTAGGAAATTCTATAGGGTCAAAAAAGGGGAGGATTGGGGTCTAGAGTAGAAAACAAGACTTGTGGGAAGAGGTAGGCCCTGATAAAAGCTCTTCAATACCAAAGCTAAAGATTTAGAATTCAAACTCCTGGCAATGACCAGTAAGTCACTGAGACGCATCAGCTGTGGAGCATCACAACGAAAGGATGGGAGGAAGGATCCTGAGATCACATGTACAGGAATGCCCTGGAATGAGGGAAAGTTAGAGAAGAATTGCATCACAAGGGCCTGGTATCCAGAAATAAGCAGAAGAAAGGATGTGAGAAGTCTTCTAAAGCAGCGGTCGCCAACCACTGGTGGTCCATGAGATCCGAAAGGTTGGTGACCGCTGCTCTAAAGGACAGACTGAGAGGATGGTGACTGATTAGAAATCAGTGCCACGGAGAGGAAAGAATTCAAAATGGGCCCCCTACTTCGCCTGCCGATATCGGGTCTGCGGCCTGCACTGTAGCTGTAGCCGCAGTTCCTTTGAAGTAGCGACTCCCCTCCCCCACCCTGGTCCCGGCCCCCGTCCAGACGCTGACGTGAAGATGAGCAGCTCAGAGGAGGTGTCCTGGATCTCCTGGTTCTGTGGGCTCCGTGGCAATGAATTCTTCTGTGAAGTGGATGAAGACTACATCCAGGACAAATTCAATCTCACTGGACTCAACGAGCAGGTGCCTCACTATCGACAAGCTCTAGACATGATCTTGGACCTGGAGCCTGATGAAGAGTTGGAAGACAACCCCAACCAGAGTGACTTGATTGAGCAGGCAGCTGAGATGCTTTATGGATTGATTCACGCCCGCTACATCCTCACCAACCGTGGCATCGCCCAGATGTTGGAAAAATACCAGCAGGGAGACTTTGGCTACTGTCCACATGTGTACTGTGAGAACCAGCCAATGCTTCCCATCGGCCTTTCGGACATCCCAGGGGAGGCCATGGTGAAGCTCTACTGCCCCAAGTGCATGGACGTGTACACACCCAAGTCTTCGAGGCACCACCACACAGACGGCGCGTACTTCGGCACTGGTTTCCCTCACATGCTCTTCATGGTGCATCCCGAGTACCGGCCCAAGCGACCTGCCAACCAGTTTGTGCCCAGGCTCTACGGTTTCAAGACCCATCCGATGGCCTACCAGCTGCAGCTCCAAGCCGCTAGCAACTTCAAGAGCCCAGTCAAGACGATTCGCTGATTCCTCACCCCCATCCCCATTCCTTTGCTGCCACCCTCTATGGTTTTTAGTTTAAATTAAAGGAGTCATTATTGTGGTGGGAATATGAAATAAAGTGGAAGAAAGGCCAAAAAAAAAAAAAAGAGAGAGAATTCAAAATGAATTTGAAAGAATTCAAAATGATGTTGATGTGCCCTGATAACCAGGAGAGAAAATGGTAGTGTCTGTACCAAAATAACAGTGGCTTCTTTCAGAAGTACTAAGGCAGGTGTTGGCAGAACCACAGAGATATTTTTTAAAATCCTAAAAGACATCCTATTACCAATAAACATTTCAAAAGATACATTCAAAAGATTTTGAAAAAAACCACTAGCAAACCTATCTGTCCTGAGTTACTCAGCCCTGCTAGTCTTTACTGATGGAGAATATCAACTACATTTTCATTCGCTATTTACTCATTCAACAAACATTAGTTAAAATCAATGTACTGTCCTGCCCTGGCTGGTTTGGCCAGTGGATAGAGCATCAGCCCTTGGACTAAAGGGTCCCAGGTTCGATTCCAATCAAGGGCATGTACCTAGGTTGCAGGTTCGATCCCCAGCCCTGGTTGGGGTGCATGCAGGAGGCAACCAATCAATGTGTCTCTCACATTGGTGTTTCTCTCTGTCTCTTCCCTTCCTTTCCACTTCCACTCTCTCTTAACAACCAATGAAAAAATATCCTTGGGTGAGGATTAAACAAAAAAATAAAATAAAATCAATGTACTGTCCTAAACGAGGTATGAAGGACACAAGATAAATCAAACCTAGTCCCTAGCTCAGTTCCATCTTCTTTCCCTGTAACGAGCTGTTGTCTATGAATGGGTGACCAAATTACTTCACAGAGTTGCTGAATCCCTGACCCTACCTGCCACATAAACACCCTCAACTCTTCTATCCTTGGCCTAGCAGGGGTCCTCAAACTACACATGCGGCCCGCCGAGGACATTTATCCGGCCCGCCGGGTGCCGCTGCCTGTCCTGCTTAGCAGCCGACTCGTCCCAGGCCCGCAGTGCGCATAAGAATTTGTTCATAGTTTTTTTTTTAACTATAGTCCGGCCCTCCAATGGTCTGAGGGACAATGAACTGGCCCCCTGTTTAAAAAGTTTGAGGACCCCTGGCTAGAGGTTCAGCCTACTGTGCTATCCTCTCCATCACTGTACCTCCAAATCCTTCTATTGTGGATGTCCTCTACTTTTGTTTGTAGCACAAAGAAGTGAGAGGTCAGTTTTGTCTTCCATAATCCCTAAAAATTGATGATACAGGAAAAGGGATGAATTATTTGAGTTTAATAACTAGGTTATAGCTTGACCCATCTTTGCTTGGTTCCAGAGGAGGCTCCACTCCATTATTTCTCCATAACTGTGAGCTTCAATGAAAATATGTGCTAAAGACATAGTTATAAAAAGGCCCAAACTAGAAACCTGGCTACAGGACAACAAACAGCTTATCAAATGCCAATTAACTTCCCAAAGCAAGGTAAAGGAGGCAGGTGAATACCAATAGAAATGCTTTACTGGCTGCATATCTGTGCTTTGCTAACAAGTTAGAGATGAGATTTTAAGTGCTTCTTATTTCCCATAAGTACAAGAGCTTTCCCTTTCTTCTTAGTCCTATAGGATGCAAAGAAGGCTTGTGAGATAAGGATGAGTCACAAAAAGAGAGCTGTAGAAGACTCCTATTGAGGTAAAACAGGGAGCCCCAGAGCAGGCTCTTGGAATACTTGGAGGTTCTTCTGCGCAAGAGGGAGGAAGCCTTAGGGGGAACAAGAGTGAAACTTCTCCCATAGAGAACCATGGTGACGGGAGGGTGAGGTCAATGTGTTCTTGCCTCTGGGTCCCACACTGGCTTATGCCATCCCAATACTGTCCACACTTTCTGGTCACAGAAGTCACCAAGGCAAGGAAGCAAATGGCAGTCCCCACTCCAGCACACAGCTTTGCTTGAGAGGCCTGAGAGAGATGTGGTACACACTCACATGCTGCCAATGATCTTGATGAAGACGCTGCAGTCCTGCAGCTGCAGTAAGGCCTCCACAGGGTCAGCCACATGCAGACCATTCACCTGTGAGACAAAGGAAAGAGCCCAGAGAAGCTGTCATAAGTACCAGAGGACCGTGGTTCACGCCTTCCCCAGATGCTGACAATTCTCTGCTCATTGCAAGTGCCCGTAGTTGTGTGACTACAGGAATAAAGGAACAAATGATTCTAGGATTTTTAATTTCAGCATAAGAATGCTGCTGCACCCACTCACCCAGTGACAGCCGCCTGGAGCTGCCATCAAAATCCTTCCTTTGGTTTCAACTAAATAAGAGCTTAAATTCTCCTAGGATGTTCTAGCTCTAGGGGTATACCTTAAATGCAATTAGGAGTAAAATGGTTCTGGAAGGACACACAAATTGGTACCACCATTGCCTCTAGAGAGAAGAATGTGATGGCTGGCAGACGGGGGAAAAAGAAAGGTTTCTTATATTATAGCCCTTTGTATCTCTTAAATGGCATAACCCTTTGTAGTTCAAATCTTTACATTTATAGCCCTTCGTGTCTCCTGAATTTTGAAATATTTGAAACTTATATTGAACTAGAGGCCCGATGCATGAAGATTTCTGCAAGAATGGGCCTTCCTTCCCCTACCTGCCAGCCCCTTCCTTCCCCTGGCTTCCTTCTGCTGGCTTCGCTCCGCCCGGAGCCACCTGTCTGCCTTCCCATGCTGCCCAGAGGCCTGGAGGGGCTGGGGTGGTGTGGAACACCTGAGTCCCGCTCTGCCCCCAGCCGCTCAGCGCCTGTGTATGCAAATTAACCTGCCATCTTTGTTGGGTTAATTTGCATACTCACTCCTGATTGGCTGGTGGGCATCACAAAGGTACTGTCAATTAGCATGTTACTCTTTATTAGGTAGATATTTATATACTCCCACACAGATATAAAATTTTGTTATTAATGTATGCTTAAAATTCCTTCCAGACATAAAACTTTGGCTGAGGAAAGTGAGAGAAATGATGGGGGAAAAAGGTAATAGAGAAAAAAGGAGGGCCAGGGCTGGTTTGTCTCAATGAATAGAGCATTGGCCTGCAGACTGAAGAATCACGGGTTCCATTCTGGTCAAGGGCACATGCCCAGGTTGCAGCTTCGATTCCAAGTGTAGGGCATGGAGGAGGCAGCCGATCAATGATTCTCTCTCATCATTGATGTTTCTATTTCTCTTTCCCTCTCCCTTACTCTCTGAAATCAATATATATATATATGATCTCCTTTAAAAAATAAGAAAGGAGGAAGAAAGAGAATTTGAAACTACAAAGAACAATTCACTAATTATGATTCAATCCCCTGTCCCCTTTCTTTGGCTTTAGGCAGGCATCCACCTAAATCAGTCTTTACAATTAGAAACTTTGCCAGCAGTCACATGCAAATGAATCAGTTACACAGGTTATTCAACTAGCATGTATGGTCAACTGGGAAAATCCTCATGAATTTCACAGGTACCAAGTTCACCAGGCTGAAGTTTAGCTTTGTATTGTATTGCCTTAGGAAGGAAGGGTTTACTAAGTCAATCACCTTGTATAAGACTGAGGAAAGAGGGAGACTTAGCCTGCTTAACAAGATATTTTGAAGTTTAAATAACTTTAGGATAATGGTTATATGCAAATGATAGATTGTATTATTTATAAACTAGAGGCCCGGTGCATGAAATTCGTGCATGATGGGGGGTCCCTCAGCCCAGCCTGCACCCTCTCCAATCTGGGACCCCTCGGGGGATGTCTGACTGCTGGTCTCCGCAGTCAGACATCCCTCTCACAATCCTGGACTGCTGGCTCCTAATAGCTCACCCACTTGCCTGCCTGATTGCCCCTAACTGCCCCCTTGCCAGCCTGATCGCCCCTAACTGCCCCCCGCCCCCCCACTGGCCTGGTCACCCCTAACTGCCCCCTGCTGCCGGCCAAGTCGCCCCCAATTGCTCCAGCCTAACTGCCTCCCCCGCCACCAGTCTGGTCGCCCCTCACGGGGCCTGCTGTTCAGTCATTTGGTCGTCCCTCACTAACCCCCCTGCCGGCCTGGTCGCCCACGCAGCCTGCTTGTCCAGTTGTTTGGTCGTCCCTCACTAACCCCCTGCCAGCCTGGTTGCCCCACGTAGCCTGCTTGTCCAGTTGTTTGGTCGTCCCTCGGGCCAGCCCTGGGCAGCTGGGCAGCCACCATCGGAGGCTTGCCTGCACCTCGGCCTGGCCCGGCCATACCGTGCGCCTGCCACCCAGGCAGGGCTGAGGGGACTGGGTGCCACCATCCTGTGGCTGTGGGCACCGCCATCTTTGAGGGCTTGGCGGTCAATTAGCATATTCCCTCCTTATTGGCTGTGGGCGCTGCCATCTTTGAGGGTGGGCCAGTCATTTAACATATTCCTTCCTTACTGGCTGTAGGCGATGCCATCTTTGCGATGGCGTGAGGGTCAATTAGCCTCAGATGGTGGCTGCCCAGCCAACACCCAAGGCACTGGCAAGCCTCCGATGTCAGCTGCCCAGATGCCCAGGGCCAGCCTGAGGCGCAGGCAAGCCTCAGATGGTGGCTGCCCAGACATCCAGGGCCACCTGAGGCTCAGGTAACCAGGGCTGGCCGAGGCTTGTGCTGCCAGCAGTGGGAGCAGCAGAGGTGTGATGGAGGCATCGCCTTCCCCTGATCACCGGGTCGCCTCCCACCCCTGAGGGCTCCCAGACTATGAGAGGGGGCAGCCCGAGCTGAGAGACCCCCCTCCAGTGCATGAATTTTCACACACACACACACACACACATATATATATTTTAAAAAGTACAGAATATAAAATATGACCTCTCACTGAAGTCTTAAAGACAATATATTAAAACCATCTTTTGAAAAAAAGCTTAATCTAGTTAGGAATGGCCATTGTGTATAAATTTTCTGAGAAAAGTCTGAATACTCCAGGCCAAGATCCCTTTGTACCTACTAAAAACGAAGAGACTGCCAACACTTAAGCACCAAAAACCATCTCCCTTTAATACCTGCAATGTAAGTAAAATATTCAAGGGCTAGGAAAGTTTGTTCACTAACAAGAATGAAAGATCACATCAGTTAGTTGATTTAAAGTCACTTAAGAAATCTGGATTCATCTAATACCAATCTTATATAATAAAAGGCTAATATGCAAATTGACTGGACAGCTGAATGACCGGTTGCTATGATGTGCATTGACCACCAGGAGGCAGACGCTCACCACAGAAGCTGCCCCCTGGTGGTCAGTGCACTCCCACAGGGGGAGCGCTTCTAAGGCAGAAGCTGGGCTCATGGCTGGCAAGTGCAGTGGCAGTGGCAGGAGCCTCTCCCGCCTCCACGACAGTGCCAAGAGGATGTCTGACTGCCAGCTTAGGCTCGCTCACGGGCCTAAGCTGTTAGTCGGACATCCCCCAAGGGCTCCCGGACTGCAAGAGGGTGCAGGCCAGGCTGAGGGATCTGCCCCCCCGCCCCAAGTATACGAATTTCGTGCACCGGGTCTCTAGTTAAGTAATAATCCATCCATTGTTTCTTTCATAGATATAAAAATGTATTTTCTCTTGGTGCATTATTTTGCTCTCAAATGAGAAATCATTGAAAGGCTGAGGAAATGGAGAAGCTCTTTCATCTCTAATCAGGGTAAAAAAACATGCAAGTAAGGGCCTAGCTCATGGCAGAATGTAAGAACTGTCTATCAGGCTTTTGGGGTTGCTTAGCTTGTTGAATCTTAAAGTTCCCTATTCCCACCTGATTCAGCCTGGCTCAGTGGTTGAGCATTGACTTATCAAGCAGGAGGTCATGGTTCTATTCCTGGTCAGGGCACATGCCCGAGTTATGGGCTTGGGAGCATGCAGGAGGCAACTGATCAATAATTCGCTCCCATCATTGATGTTTCTATCTCTCTCCCTCTCCCTTCCTCTCTGAAATCAATAAAAAAATATATTTAACAAAATTTTTATTTAAAGATCCCTATTCCCTATAACAACTTACTCATTGTAATTGTTGGCACAGATTAATTTCAAGCTACATGTTAAGTAAAATAAGTTTACTTTTACATTACAAAATAAATTACTGAAAATTTGGAAACCCAAAAAACTCCACTCATTCAAGTATTTTAATACACACACTTTCAGTATATATTTCTTTCTAGTCTTTTTTCCCTAAGTCACTTTTTTTAAACCACAACTATAATGATCACGTGTATATATGTGTGTACTAAACCAGCGGTCACCAACCGGTGGTCCACAGACCACTGGTGGTCCATGAGGTCCGAAAGATTGGCGACCGCTGTTCTAAACCACTCTTCTCATTAGCATAAGTATTATTTCATACTGCTAGTGTCATAAAATCCACTGTAGCTGCCTACCTTTTAAATTGTAACTATATTTTAATGCATGTTCATGTGATTTTTGAGAAGAGTATACAAGTATTTGCTGTTAAATAAAACTAGTTTTGTGTCTGTCTCTGTAACAGCAGTAGTCACTATAAAAACAAGCCTAGGACCTAAATAAATAAAAAGATAAACTGATCAACTTAAGACAATGTGGCTAAAGGATCCCAAATATTCACATAAGCCACAGCTCATGGTCCCCCACACCCAGCTTTTTTGGGGGGGATGAAGGGAAGAGAAGGAAGAGACATTGTTTCTAATACATACATAAAACACTGAAATGTAATATAAATACAAAATGTCTTAAATATAAATATTTTAAAAACCATTTTAAACTACACAACTAAAATTTGTATCTATTTCAGAAACTGAAGACTGACAATGCATGTTTTGTACATTAAAAACATATCACTTGACTAGATATCTGATACTGTCTTATAAAATCCACCCCATTTGGAAATTAAAAATTCATTTCCTTTAAAATATTCTATATTTTTTAAAGTTGGCTCTTTAATTGGCTAATTGATCCATCGTCAGGGTGACTACTAAAATACCCTGTACCAAACAGCATGCTCAAGCGATATTTTAAGTTTCAGGAATTATTTATTCAGATACTGGACTACAGGGTTGTGTGTATGTGTGAAATGTTTTTTACACACATTATATCAATATCCTCAGAATAACCCCATGTGGTATTATTATTTCCATTTTTATTTAAAATGTTTTTATTAATTTTTAGAGAGAGAAGAAGGAAGAGGGATAGAGATAGAAACATCAATGATAGAGAAACATCAGCCATCAGCTACCTCCTCCACACCCCTACTGGGGATCGAGTCTAAAACCCGGGATCAAACCAGTGGTCTCTTGATTCCTCAGTCAATACTCAACTACTGAGCCACATTGGCCGAGCTATTTCTTTTTCTTTTTCTTATTTCAGAGAGACATAGAAACATCGATGATGATTAGAGAACCATTGATCAGCTACCTCCCGCACACCCCCTACTGGGGATCAAGCCAGCAACCCAGGTATGTGTCCTCACGGAGAATCAAACTATGACCTCCTGGTTCATAGACTGATACTTAGCCACTTAGCCACACCAGCCAGGCAGGGCTTTTTCCAATTTTAAAATGAGGTGCTGAGAGGCTAAGTAACTTACTCTAAGTCACACAAGCCAAAACAATGATTCTAAGCCAGACTGTCTGGCTCCAAGGCCCATGCTTGTCATCACTGCACTCAATGGCCTTTATAGTTACTCTGTATCTCTAAATTCCCAGTGCTTAGTATTATTTTTTTTTCATTTGTTATTGTCTCAAGCAGAAAGTATATGAAAATACCTAGCAGAAAAATTTTGGTGACGTAATCAAGAAGGCAACAGGAGAATAATCAAAGCAGACAAAACATGGTAAAGAGCAAGGAGAACCTTGCCCTACAATTAAAGGCTTTTGAAGACCAAAGTTCAGTGCCAACACTTTTAGTCAGAAAAATCCACAGGGAGCAAATGAGGATGGGTTTCCATGCCACCGGTAGCAACCCTTCCCATGACTGAAGGGGAATATGTGCCTAGGGCAGCCTCTTCAAACCTACACAGGTAGACTCATGGATCACTGTCAGCATCAAAATCAGAAATAATAAAAGTTAAAAATTAAGGGGAAAACTGTACTTCCATAGCTGTGACTCCTAGAAAATTCTTCCAAGCTTCCTGGAGAAGTTTAGCAAAGGAGAGGAAGACCACTCACCCAAGAAAGGAGTGCAGCCACCCGGGTGGCATGGAGCGTCATCTTGGTGATACCAGACTGTCACCCCAATGCACCTGGGACCAAAGAGAAGAAGAGCAGTTAGTGATCTCAGATATCCATGATGAAGGAGGGAAGAAACAGTTTCATTTACTGGTGGCTCTGAACATTTAAACAAATCACTCTTCACTTGTACTTAATCCACATCACCAAGGCACCAGGGGAATCTTTAGAGAGCTGAGTATACATCAAAATTAATATAAAACTTATTGCATCAGAGTGGCCAATAAAGAATCCTGTGTTTAATTCAACGTCCAAAAGTTTTACACAATCTTTCTGTTCTACAGAAAGTACAACATTCAAAGCTGGCCTTCAACCCTTAAAACATAGAACAATCATGGTTTTCCAGACAGACCTAGGTTTCAAAGGTTGATTTCTGGTTCTTTCTACAGGTACCCAAGTTCTACCTAACTAACAATAATAACTAAGTCCTTGGGGAATCTCGCCAAATTCTGAATTTTTATATCCTACCCCCCTCCCAGAAATGTCAGACATGGTTCAAATGGGAGGTTTGGTGAAGTCAAAGCCAATTCTGACAGAGAGCACAGAGGACATTTAATAAAAGATTAGGTACTTGTCCGGGTATTCTGAACTCCAACTTTCCCTCCCACTGGGAATTGTCCATCTACTTGCCAACCTGCCCAAGAGACCACAGACATGGTGACCAAATATTCCCCAACACCTCCTAGCAGCCTCCACGATTCCCACAAATCTCCATGGGAGCAATCAGCCCCTCCTGCTGGAGGTACTCAGTTTGTCACTACTCTATAAGGAAGAGCAAGAGTGGTTAAGAGCCACATCAACTATAACTCTCCCCACATATTAGCATCTCCAAAGTGTGGGCTCTGTGGAACCAACATTTGCTAACATTTGCTAAGCACCTTCTGTATGCAAAGTGTTGGGATAAGAAAACACCATTCTTGTCCATATGGTGCTTACTGTCTAGTAGAAGGACATATAGAAATCTCTTAGCCCTTTCTATGCAAGTGTACCCTGTTTATCAACCAATCAAAAAGGTTATTTTCTTAATCCTCACATGTTCATCCTGTGCTGGAAGCTAGATGAGAGTATACAACAAAATTACCTGAAATGGGAGACAATGACATGGTCCTTGCCTTTGAGGGTCTTACAGCAGAATAAGGATTAAAATAAAACATACATGAAACATTAAATAATGTAAGAAAATAATTAAATGCTAAATATAACTGAATGCTAATTATAATTGCTTCCTGACCCTGCAAAACCTAACATGATTCCATCTGTCATATCAATGTCAGTCTTGGAAATGAGCCAGTTCACCTGGGCTTTGGCAATAAGCAAAGGCAGTGGTTAAGGGAGCTTTCAGGAGGCAGAGAGGCTAAGGAGCCTATGTGTTCATCAGTCTTGGATGATTTTCACCCAGGATGGCCTATTCGTGAGCAATAACTGCATAGCTCCCTGGGGCCAGGCAAGGATGAAGGCAGATGGCTTCAATTACTACACTGCAAAAAGGCTTTTCTGGTGATTGGCCAGTCTAAAGTTAGAGGGACCATGCTTGGCATTTGTGGTAAAGGTGGCAGTGGCCAAATGCTTGACTGGTGCTTCTTGAAGAGAAAAAAAAAGTCTGAGCTACTCAGGAAGAGGGGAAATGAGTCCCAGATCACCTCCCCCTCATCCCCAATGCTGCCTCTAGACTTGGTATCCTTTTTTTTTCTCATCTGAATTCTTTATTGTTTAAAGTATTACATGAGTTAGACTTCATATCCTTTTAATGAGGACCAAAACTTCAGTCAGAAATTTTATATGCAACCGGGGGTAGATCTTGCCCCCTCTGAGAGATTTCACAGCTGTGGTGCTAAAAATGACCTGAGGTTTAACCAACCTCTTCCCTTCATCTCAGAAACAAAACATACAACCCTTATGTTGTCCCAGGGGAGTCTATCTAAAAACTAGTTCCACTACTCAGGAAAACTGGTGTCAAGGCCAAATGTCTTCTTTTATGCTCCCAGGCACAGAAACAGGAGGAACCCAATACTCAACAACATGAAGAACTCCAGAAGGACCTTGTCAGTTCAAAGTCTGCGAAGGGGCACTTTATCAGAGACAAGACACTGGGGTGAGAAACTTCAGGACAGCCCAGCTAGTCACTCTTCTTAGGCTAAATTGGAGTAAAGAATGATCGAAGCTGGTAGCACAACTAGTCCTCAGCACTGGGACTACAGCTTTAAACAGACCTTGGCTTGGAACCGGAGGGCTCCCAGCCAGAGCACCATCCTCCCCACCCTCCCCCTGAAATCTGAGGCAGGCCCCACCCAGAAGACTGGGTGATGGTGATGGAAAAACAGATCCCCACAATTGTAGCCAGGAACCATTTCACAGAGGGATCTCCTGAAACCCACTCTGACACAATCAGGCATCCCCTGTCACCCCCAAATCAACAAACAAAGAAAACCTCTAATGCAGGTCCTCTGAAGGCACCTTCAGAGTTCTCATCTACCTGGTTCTTTGCAAAAAAGAGTCTCGGAATCCAAAACAGAGAGCTAATAAGATACCTGCTCTTTCCCCTGGGCTCAAGAAGGAACCAAGACATAGAAGCCGTTGCCTTATAAACTAAAGGTCTTGCATCTTCTCTATATTTTCAAAACTAACATAATGTAAACTCCTTCACCACCAAGACCAATTCCCACATTAACAGTAACCCCTCTATGTTTCCAGAGAATATATTAGGACAAGCAGGGACTCAAGAAACACATAGCCACCTGGCATGCACCCTCTCTGGGTCGTAAGGAGTTAAAACTCAGCCACAGTTTTCTATCATGGCTGAAGCTAATGCAAACCACCTGCTCAGATGCAAGGAACAATCAATGATAGGCCAAAGGCCAGAGGGTCTGAGTTGTGGCAGCACTGCTCTCCTTACCCCGCCCCCCAGCCCGGGTGCCAGCTCCTTTGGAGACTGCCTTTTAGCCACCAACTGCCTGGCCTGAACACCAGCCCTGCCTCAAGATAACACCAAAGTGACCTTTGGTCCCAGAAAACTGCAAAACTGCACTGACCTCTCAGCTCATGCCTCCACTGAACCCTCATTCTCTTAGGGGCCAGCTCCCACTCCCAGGATTTTAAGGCCCAAAGCCCACACAAACTCCTATCTCAAAGGGTCCTTAAGTCCCACCCTGGCTCTACCCCAAGGTTCCAAAAGCTCACAGCTCACAAGGGAAATGACGATCCTGTTTGTGTGCCCATGCTCAGTGGCAAAGTTTACCACCATTTACACTGACAGCCTGCCTGCCTGCAGCCATAAGAATTCCATATTCTGTACACCTTTCTAAAAAAGATCCTCCCACCAACTAAAGAGTGAACACCCTGGTCTTGGGACTCCTCCAACTCTGGGAGCGATAAGTCAGGAGGCATAGGCAATCAGGCACCCACACTTCACACCTTGTAGTTTACCACAGAGAGGCCCAGCAAAAGCCAAATTATGTGATCAGAGGCTAACTCGAGAATAGGAATTATCTTCTGGTGTGTATCCTGGCTTGGAGGCGGTAAAAGGCCCAAGGACCAGCAGTCGCAAAAGAAGCCAAGGATGGAAAAAAACAATCCTTTTCAACTCCTGGGGAGTCCTGAGTAGGCTGTCTCATCCACAGCCAAAGGTTCTCTCTGCACGCCTGAGGTTGGGCCAAACCAGCTTGCTGGATGTATGCTCTAGATTCAGGCCTGCTCCTCTTCACACAGACCACCCTTTCTGAGTAGCCTAGAATTTGGCCCAGAGCTCCAAGGCCCTGGCAAAGAACTAGGGAGAGATTGCAAGGGAAACCAAGATTCCCCTGGTTTCTTGAAAAGTGGCTTACTGATATCTGCCCTTCCCCCCATGCTCTGTAGGGTCCAAATCAGAAGGATGTGGGCAAAAGGGATGCAATCAAACCAGGTCTAACGCGCGCACATACACACACACACACACACACACACACACACACACACACACACACACACACACACACACACACACACGCCCGCACACATCCGCACCCACTCCAGCAGTTCATCAGCACCTGCCCCCACAGTTATATTCATACACCCTGGTCCCTACCATCTGAAAAATGAACCTTTTGCATTCCCCACCACTGTATACACACCCAGGCCTCACTTGGGAAGGAGAAGCTCTCCTGAGCTGTCTCTACAGCTCAGCATGCAGGCACACACGCTTTCCCCCACTCTGAACAAAAACGCGCTAACATCTATGCGAAGGGGAAAGAAAGCAACCCTTTGCTCTGAAAGGCGCCAACTCCCGGATGTTGGCAAGCTCTGCTCCCAGTGCCTGTTTCTGAGTGTTTACTTGCTCTCCCTCTCCTACCCCCTCCCCTTTAAGGATGGCGCAGTAAAGAGAGGTGGGGGGGGGGGCAGACTCTACCGCACCACCCCCACGTCCATGTTTGAACAAAAAACCCGAGAAAGAGTGAGGAGAAAAAGTCTCAGTGCAGGAGGGCCTTACCAGATTCCTAAAGCCAAACGTATTTACAGGTTTTAATCCGCCATTAGCATTTAAATCTTGAAAGGAGAGGAGGAGGGGGGGCTAGTGGAAAGTAACCCCCACACACAAAAGAAAAGTTGTTGGTTTTCTTCTCAGTCAGCCTGGCAGGAGCGATCTTCCTGGCTGACAGCCAGAAGTGCGTCACAGCCAGGAGTCTGCTTTCTTTAAAGGCACAGCAAGCTTCCGCGATCTGGGAGTCCTGATCTGGGAGCCTCAGAGAAGCAGGGAACTCTCAACAAGGGGGGGGAAGGGTAGCAGCGGGGGGGGGGGGGAGGGGGAGAGGGGAGAGGAGGGAGGGTTGCACTGGAGAGGAGGGGGGTCACTCCCTCCTAGTCTGGCCCACAAATAGGAGAATAGGATGCATGGGGAGGCATCAGCTAGCAGACAACAACACTGAGTTGCAACAGTGGCAAGAGCCGAGGCAAACTGTGGCATAAACACACAAATCACACTCACAGTGGCCTGCCTGACAAACCTGATATTGCCCAGACACTCCCCCTTCACTCTCTTAAGACTGCAATGACAGCCTGTCCATCTCTCTGGCCAACAACGGAAGGGCCGGGGAGAAGACCCGGGAACAGAGGCTTTGGAGAGCGAGCCAGGCCCTTTTAAATGGGAGCAGCTTCCTGCTGGCTCCTGGGCGGGCCATGTCTTTAAGCACACACATGCCGTGCTCACACACAAAGCGCCTGCCTCCTTCTGTGGGCACCGCCTGACCTGGGACAATGGCCACCCTCCAAGCCCATTCCTGAAGGGACTCTCTCCTGCCCATACCTTCTGCGTGGCAAGGCCAGGATGCCGCACTCCTCCCCCTCCTCCTCGGCCACCCAAACAAGAAGCCCAGGCAAATTGTGGGCCTGGAGCGCAGGCCTGCGCTGTCCTGTCCGGGTGGCTGCGTGCTGTTGTCGACTGTGGAATGGCCGCCAAAATCCCAGCTGTACTGCCAGAACCTAATCCCCTGTTCCGCTGAGCATTTGTGGGGAGGGGCTGAGGGGCCAAAGCACGGGACCTAGTAAAGCAAGCACTGGCTGGAGCCCCTTAACAGATACAGGCACTGGGACTCATCGGCAGAACCTATAGGCTCTGCCTCTCCTACATGGTCAAAAAAGAAAAGATGTCTGACTTTTAAAAAAAAGCACCACAGCATTTCCACCCATTGAACAATGACCCTCACCAAGACTAAGAGAGAAACCCACCAGTTATCAGGGACTCCCTCTTCTTACTTTCACTTGCACCATATATTAAGTACATACTATGTGCAAGGCACTGTAGGAAGTATATAAAGATGAGTTAAGCCCTAGCTGGTTTGGCTCAGTGGATACAGCATCGGCCTGCAGACTGAAGGGTTCGATTCCAGTCAAGGGCACGTACCTTGGTTGTGTGCACATCCCCAGTAGGGGGTGTGCAGGAGGCAGCTGCTCGATGTTTCTAACTCTCTATCCCTCTCCCTTCCTCTCTGTAAAAATTCAATAAAAAATATATTTTTTTAAAAAGATGAATTAAGCCTGGCATCTACACTGAGATAGGTTATAATCCCACAGCAGATAAGAAATATGATTCAAAAATTATATTTAAAGACAGTATTTACTAACTCCCACAAAAAGATTTAAAAAATCTAACCAGTTTAGAGTAGGGAAGGACTAAGAAAACAAAGAGATATTGAAAGGGGGCAGAAATAGGATGTTGGGGAACCAGTTAGCATTGTAAGAAATATCATGCTCTGTTAACCTTGGCTGTTCTGTTCTAATTAAAGAAGGCACATTCTAACCAGGCTGGCAGCTGCACTCAGGACCTGGGAGTTCACCTGAAGACCCTAGGCTTTGCATATCGCTAAACCCTTTGAAGATCCCCAGCCCTTTTTGCATATCTGTAAACTGCCCTTTTGCCTACTTTCCTTTGTACTTATACCTGTATAAACAGCTGGCTTGTGGTGGGCTGCAGAGCAGATTTTTGTGGACGACCTGCTGCTCTCCCATACTGCCAGCAATACTGGAATAAATGATCATAATGACTCAACCCTGTCTCTGCTTAATTGCCTCGAGTAGTGACAGGCAGCACGGACCCATTGTTTGTCTGGTTACAATATTTTAATCTGAATCTTAAAACACATAGGTAGGATTCTCCAGATGGGAATGGAGAGAGGAGTGTGGAAGGAAAGCAGAGAGGTGGTGTGTAATTAGTAAGGAAACAGATCTGAAGGGTGAGTTTGAGAATCTTAAAACTTTAAGCCAAACAATCATATTAAAGATTTGCATGCTTAGTTTGTTGTTTTTAACAGAGATGTGATACAATGAGAACTGTACGTTAAGAAATTATTCTGGTATATATAAATAAATGAGACTAGCAGCAGGTAAGTGGGTCAGAAGGCTACCACATCAGAGAGGAGACAATGAGGACATGGAGGAGAGTAAGATAAGAGAGAATGGAAAGAAGGGAATAAGGGACATTCTGCAGATAGGCTGAAGAGAAGGGAATGACTGGAAGTAGAGGGAGAAACTGTAATGGAGAAAAAGTGTGAGAGATGAAGGTAAGAGCATACAATGGAGTAAAAGATAATCTCTTCAATAAATGGTATTAGGGACCTGGCTGGTTTGGCTCAGTGGATAGAGCATCAGCCTGCGAATTGAAGGGTCCCAAGTTCGATTCTGGTCAAGGGCACATGCCTGGGTTGTAGGCTCGATCCCCAGTGGGGGGCGTGCAGTAGGCAGCCAATCAATGATTCTCTTTCATCATTAATGTTTCTATTTCTTTCTCCCTCTCCCTACCCTCTCTGAAATCAATAATAAATACATAAATAAATAGTGCTGGGAAAATTGGACAGGTACATGCAAAAAATGAAATTAGACCAGCAACTTACACCACACACAAGAATAAATTCAAAATGGATTTTAAAAGCTTAAATATAAGTCACAAAACCATAAAAATCCAAGAAGAAAACATAGGCAGTAAAATCCTAGACATCTCATGTAGCTGCATTTTCACTGATATATTGCCTAGGGCAAGGGAAACAAAGGAAAAAATAACACATGGGAATACATCAAACTAAAAAGCTTCTGCACAGCAAAATAAACCATCAACAAAATAAAAAGGGAACCTACTGCATGGGAAAACATATTCATGGATAATATATTTGATAAGGGTTTAACTTCTAAAATATAAAAAGAACATATACAATTCAACACCAGGAAGAAAAACAATCCAATTAAAAAATGGGCAAAGGACTGAATAGACACTTCTCCAAAGAGGATATGCAGATGGCCAATAGACATATGAAAAATTGCTCAACATCACTAATCATCAGAGAGATGCAAATGAAAACTAAAATGAAGTATCACCTTATACCTGCCAGAATGGCTACCATCAATAAATCAACAAACAACAAGTGCTAATAAGGATGTGAAGAAACGGGAACCCTAGTACACTGCTGGTGGGAATGCAAACTGGTACAGCCACCATGGAAAACAGTATAGAGGTTCCTTAAAAAATTAAAAATGGAACTGCCATTTGACTCCCAGAGGTCCCACTTCTGGGAGTATATTTTAAGAATCCCGAAACACCAATCACAAAGAATATATGCACCCCTATGTTCATAGTAGCGTTATTTACAATAGCTAAGATCTGTAAACAGCCCAAGTGCCCATCAGTAGATGAGTGCATAAAAAAAGCTGTGGTACATTTACACAATGGAATACTATGCAACTACCAAAAAGAAGGGGCTCTTACCCTTTGAGACAGCATGGAAGGACCTGGAAAGTATTATGCTAACCGAAATAAGCCAGTTAGAGAAAGACAAATATCACATGATCTGACTTATATGTGAAATCTAATGAACAAAATAAACTAATGAACAAAATAGGTCCAGAGGGCCCTAGCCAATTTGGCTCAGTGGATAGAGAGTCAGCCCATGAACTGAAGGGCATGTACCTTGGTTGCAGGCTTGATTCCCGGCCCCAGAGGGGCACTTGCAGGAGGCAACCAATCAATGTGTCTCTTTCACAATGATGTTTCTCTGTCTCTCTCCCTTCCATTCTTTCCAAAAATCAATGGGAAAAATGTCCTTGCATGAGGATTAACAAAAAACAAAAAAAATTAGAACCACAGGTATGGATGCATGGAACAAAATAACAGATCTCAGTAGGGAGGGGACAGGAAGAGATTAACTAAAGAACATATTGTATATCTATATATGCATAACCCATGTACACAGACAATAGTATGGGGAAGGCCTGGGGTGGGGTGGCAGTTGGGTGAAGGGAGGCAAAAAGGGAGAAAATGGGAGACATTTGTAATATACTGTCAATAATAAATAAACAAACAAATGAAGAGTGAGGAATGGCTGGGAGGACAGAAAGGCCATATATAGAACTGCCTAGCTGGCATGGCTTAGTGGTTGAGCATCAACCTATGGAACCAGGAGGTCACGGTTCCATTCCCAGTCAGGGCACATGCCGGGGTTGTGGGCTCCATCCCAAATAGGGGTGTGCAGGAGGCAGCCAATCGGTGATTCTCTCTCATCATTGATGTTTCTATCTATCTCTCCCTCTCCCTCTCTGAATTCAATAAAAAATGTGTGTGTGTGTGTGTGTGTGTGTGTGTGTGTGTGTACACACACACACACACACACACACACACACACACACACACACACTAGTAGAATTAAATTAAGTGGGGAGATGATATAGATCATGTTACAATAACAGAGAAAACAGGTATAATAAATAGCAGCTAATGCTTACTGAGTGCATACTATATGACACTGGCAAGTAACCTCTGAGCCTCAGTATCTGTTTGTAAAATATGGATAAAGATACCTATTTTTTAAGGTTGTAATAAGGAAAAATTCATCTATAGCATCTACCTGTGCTTAACACTGGCTAGCACATCAGGCACAAGTAGGTGCTTAACAAAGGTTAATTTCCTATTTTGGCTCCTTGTCACCAAGGTGTCCAAGCAGAATTTGGCTCACCATTTGTGGAGAAACCTAGTGAAGGAGATTGGATCCTCAGGATGCTTACTTTCCTTCCATTAGTCTGTCTCTCTGGATTTTACTTTAGGTCCAGCTCAAATTTCAGTTCCTCAAACATATATATATATATAGTTTTTAATCCTCACCCGAGGATATTTTTCCATTGATATTTAGAGTGAATGGAAGGGAGAGAGGGAGGGGACAGAGAGAGAGAACATCGATTTGAGAAAGATACATTAATTGGCTGCCTCACGCTGGGGATCAAGCCTGCAACTGAGGTATGTGCCCTTGACTGGGAATTGAACACAGGACCCTTTGGTCCACAGGCCATGCTCTAACCACTGAGAAAACCAACTAGGGCCTCAAATATTTAACAGATAACAATGACTATCTTGGGGAAGAGTTAGATTTTGGGGGACTTCCTATACTATGTTTCTTTTATATCTGAATTTATTTTTTTTAAATATGTTTTTATTGCTTTCAGGGAGAGGAAGGGAGAGGAAGAAATAGAAATATCAATTATGGGGAGAATCCAAGATGGTGGCATAGGTAAACACCTAAACTGCTGCCTCCCGCAACAATTTCAAAAATACAACTAAAAGAAAAAACATCTATCACCCAGAACCACAGGAAAGCTGGCTGAGTGGAAGTTCTACAACTAGAAGGAAAGAGAAAAGAGCATTGAGACGTGCACGAGCGCTGAAAAGCTGAGGTACAGAGGCGCGTGATCCGGGCTGGCTGCGGGCGACTAGGTGCGTTGCTTATTTCAACCCGAACGGAGACAAGCCCCGGATTACTCTGAAATCCAGTCTCTGGGGAGACGCGAGGGACCCAAACTCCCATGGGGAAAAGCTGGACTGTCTGCCAGTGAGGGTGGCTTGCTTGCAGAGCTTCGCGCAGGAATAATTGTTTACTGCACTGGGGCACGGGACTCGCAGATGCCGACGGGGACGCAGAGCCGGCTAACTAGCAGCCATTGCTGTTTGCCATGCCCTAACCTAGTGACACCCTGAGGCCTCGCCCTGCACAACCTACAAACCATCCCAAGCTCTAAGCAGCGGCTTTTGCATAAGAAAGCCCTGCCCTATCGCAGCTTAACGTAGCAAACTTGCAGCCCGGGTCAGACAGCTCCAAAACCTCCAAACCTCAAGCAAAGAGGAGAAAACTGTAGCTCTCACTGTAGCTCCTGCTGGGTGGCCTCAGACAGTAGCTGACCTGCACCCCATTGGAGATCCAGAAGCCAGTGTACCTAGTGGTCAGTGTGAGACATCAGATTTCAACTCCTCACATCCATAAGTGACACATTCAAGAGGCAGACTCAGTGAGCACCAAAGCCCCACTGTAACAAGTCCTGCCCCATAAGCGTGTCTTCAGCGCAGCAGTTCTTCCATTATAGACACAGCAGTGCTCACAGCTAATTGGCCTGGAGGTCAATTCCTCCCAGTGTACCAACGGCAATTAAGGCTTAACTACACCAAGACTTTGCACTCAGCCCACAAAGGGGTGTACCAAGAGCATCCACCTCATGTAATTGAGGAGGCTGAGCTACTGCCCCCTATAGATCACCTACCACACAAAGCTACTCCATCAACACAGGGAAGCAGCCAAAATGTGGAGACAAAGAAACATGTCACGAATGAAAGAAACGGAGGAAAGCAAACTACTGGATGACATAGAGTTCAGAACCACATGTATAAGGTTACTCAAGAATCTTCTTAAAACCGCTGAGAAACTTGATGAGACCTTCAAGGAGCTTAATGAGAATGCCAAAAAAATGGAAAAGGATCAGTCAGAAATGAAGCATACACTGTCTGAAATAAAGAATATACAGAAACTCAACTGTAGATCAACGTACCCCAAGAATCAAACCAAAGATCTGAAATATGTGGAAACAAAAAACATCCAACCAGAAAAACAAAAAGAAAAAAGAATCCAAAAATATGAAGATAGTGTAAGGAGCCTCTGGGACAACTTTAAGCGAACCAACATCCGAATTTTTGGGGTGCCAGAAGAAGGGAGAGAGCAAAATATTGAAAACCTATTAGAAGAAATAATGACAGAAAACTTTCCCTACCTGGTGAAAGAAATAGACTTACAAGTTCAGGAAGCGCACAGAACCCCATACAAGAGGAATCCAAAGAGGACCACACCAAGACACATCATAATTAAAATGCCAAGGGCAAAAGACAAAGAGAGAATATTAAAAGCAGCAAGAGAAAAACGGTTAATTACCTGCAAGGGAGTACCCATACGACTGTCAGCTGATTTCTCAACAGAAACTATGCAGGCCAGAAGGGAGTGGCAAGAAATATTCAAAGTGATGAACAGCAAGAACCTACAACCAAGATTACTCTACCCAGCAAAGCTATCATTCAGAGTTGAAGGTCAGATAAAGAGCTTCACAGACAAGAAAAAGCTAAAGGAGTTCATCGCCACCAAACCAGGATTACATGAAATGCTGAAGGGTATTCTTTAAGAAGAAGAAAAAGAAAAAGGTAAAGATCAAATTATGAACAACAAAATGACATCAAATACATACCTACCAACAAGTGAATCTAAAAATCAAGTGAATAAAAAATCTGAAGAACAGAATGGACTGGTGAATATAATAGAATCAGGGACATAGAAAGGGAGTGGACTGACGATTCTCAGGGGAAGCAAGTGTGAGGGGTGCGGAAAGAGATTGGACAAAAATCTTACTCCTATGGATGAAGACAGTGGCGGGGGGTAAGGGCATGGGGTGGGGTGGGGAATCAGGTGGAGGGGAGCTATGGGGGAAAAAAAAGAGGAACACCTGTAATAATCTGAACAATAAAGATTTATTTAAAAAAAGAAAAAGAAATATCAATTATGAGAATCATCAATCTGCTGCTTCTTGCACGCCCCTGGCTGGGGATTGAGCCCAAAACCCAGGCATGTACCCTGACCAGGAATTGAATCATGACCTCCTGGATCACAGGTCAGTGTTCAACCACTGAGCCACACCAACCAGCCTGAATTTATTTTTAATAACCTTGTATTATATTGGTAATCAGAAAAAAATGTGTCCACATTATGCATTTGACACTTGTACTCCCTTGACTGTATATGCACAAAGTCTTGTCTTCACATCTAGAGTGTAAATTCCACAAGGGCATAAGTAGTTCCATCTCTCTCTATGATCCCCCATAGTACCTAGCACACTAGGGCTCCCTGAATCCTCTACTAAACTGCTGGGGAGCACATGAGACTTGGTTGTAAGGAGGACATTCTGATAAAAAGGAAGTGAGTGGAAGGCCACCTGCCCTGTTTATTGGAATTCCGACTTAGGGGAGTGTCGAAGGTGGTGCCCCTAATTATTCCTTGACCTATCCAAACAAGTCTGTTCATATGCAGGCCCCTGGGTGTTTACTGGAATCCTTATGCTTAATCCCTGGATGCCCTTGCCTAGAGGACAGTGTAAACACGTGTCCTCCCAAGGTTACTCACCCTACTGATTGTATCTAAAGATAAAAATTCCAATAAAAGCCTAATAAGGCAGGCAATCAAGGCTGCCTGGCTCCTTCAGCCGGGCTGTCCCTTAGCCCTCTCCCCAACAGTGAAACTGTCAATAATCTGTTCATCCATTGTTCAGGAGCTACTGGCCAGCCCTGGCACTAAACTACATTTGGATGGCAGTTTTCCACCAGAGAATGACTGGTGAATAGTGGGGGTACTATGGAGGGGATCAGAATAAGGCCACTACTGCAGAGACCTCGCATGGCCCTATTTCTTCTCCCAGACCCTGTAGCTCACTTCCACAGTATCACTTGCAGTCACTATTGGTGGAAAGTTCTTATTCAAAGAAGCACCACAAAGGCAAAGCAAAGGCAAAAGCTTTTATAGAAAAGCAAAACCAAAAGTTTTATAGAAAAACGAAGTGGTAAACATAATGTAATGACTGGCACAATCAACATTCCAGAAACTGTATTACGTGAAAACAGGAGGCAGACCTGCTAAACTCTTTCTGGCCTCATCTAGCATTGAATTAGCCCTGCAGCTCCCTAGCATATAAAAGAATTGATACTGTGTCTCAAAAGAATAAAAGAGGTCTTCCCCTCTACTCCTCTTTGGCTCTAAACTCAAGGCAGCAGCTTCTAGATGTGCAGCCTCAGAGGGGCTGACCTCTCCTCTGGAACCTCTCCACCAAAATTGCCATGTTTCTGGTCCTTCTCTTCAGAACAACTCAAGGAGCCTGGCCTAAGGTCACATCGCTAGTAAGGGTTTGAGCCACTAAGAATGTGCCTCTTCCGCCCCTACTGAAGTGCAATCAACCACTCTCCTCCTGTGGCAGAAGCAAAGAACTTCCCTACCCTTCCTCTTCCCAGCCCAGCCAGGCTCCTGCCTGATTCCACAGCCCCTGCTCACTGTCTCCAAAGACTGGAAGACTGGAATAGGCGTGGTAAAACCATATTTTTTTTAAAGTGGAGGTGGGAGGAGGGAAGGAAGGGGGATGAAAAAGAAAAGAGGGAGAGGGAGAGAAAGAGCGAAGAAGTGTAGGGAGGAAGGAAGGAAAGGAAAATGATATAAATGACTAAGAATTCCAAATAGTGTTCAGATAGAGGTTGGAAGGGGTTGGTGATGGGTATGTGGCACACAGGATGTTTCAAAGGGTGTGGGAATATTACATCTCCTGAGCTGGGTCATAGGTGCATGGGTGTTTACTATTCTTGTTTAAAATGTGTTATAGTTTTTAATGAATATTACCATTTTTAAAATTTTAAATAAAAGACTGAGAGCAATTCCCTTGAGATGGCCCAGGAATGAGGTGATTCTAATACAAATAATTTGCCTGGCATTCAAGCCCTCCATGACTTGGCCTCAGTTTTACCTTCTTAGTTTTACCTTCTTATGCCCTCAGCAAAACCCTCCTGCCAAAATGGTCTTCATACTGTCTTTCAAGTCTTTCTGAACCTCCTACCTCAACCTACTAGCCTGGAGGGCTTTTGCTGCAGGAAGCTGTAGGCTAGGGCCCAATGAGAGCTCTCTTTCAGTCCCTTGAGGACCTCTCCTAGAAAGATAGCAGAAAAAACCCTCTTTTGAATTCACTGCCTTATGCAATGCCTTGAAGCCTTTCCTCTGCCACTTGATGTCCTAGCATAATAAATAAAGTCTATCATTATTGTTGTTGCTATTATTGTTGTAATTAATAGCCTACATTTAATGAGCACTTAGTATGCACCAGGCACTATGCTGAACACTTCCATGCTTTATTTTATTTCATCCTCACAATAACCCAATGATACAATAATCCAAACACTATGATTATTGCTATGTAACAGAAAAGAAAACCGAGAATTAAAAAGATTAAATAGGGAGAAACCAAGATGGCGGCATAGGTAAACACCTAAACTGCTGCCTCGCACAACAATATCAAAACTACAACTAAAAGACAAAATGGACACCATCCAGAACCACAGGAAAGCTGGCTGAGTGGAAATTCTACAACTAGAAGAAAAGAGGAAAGCACATTGAGACTCTGAGGAGCTACAAAAGGCTGAGATATGGAGACTCGGACGCGGAGAGGAAGGGCGGCTGTGTGCATGAGCAGCTGAGTGCGCGTCTGGCTTTTCTAAAGCGGCAGGGAGAAGGAAACTCCCGACTGCACTGAACTCCAGTCCCGGGCAAGACGCTGGGAAACCAGACTAAATTGGGGGGAATCTGGACTGTCAGGAAAAAGAAAGCACACTGAGACTCGGGAGCTGCAGAAGGCAGAGGTCTGGAGGCACACACATGCAGCGAGGACTGACTGCTGAATGCACAGGAGGCTGTGTGCACGGCTGGCTTTCTAAAGTGGGAGGGAAACAGAAGCTCCTGACTGCGTTGCACTCCAGTTCCGGGCAAGTTTCTGGGAACCCCGACTCATTTGGGGAGAAACTGGACTATCTGGCAGCGGGCGAAACTCGAGGGTGGCTTTCTCTCAGAGGTGCTTGTAGCGATTACTGAGGGACACTGAGACCCACGGGGCAGGGCTGACGGGAAACCAAGACTGTCTGCTCCACACTGAAACTCCGCCCCATCCAAGCTGAGCACAGAGGCTTTTGCAAGTCTTGTCTCATAAGAGTGTCTCCAGCACAGAACTGTTCCCAGCGTAAACACAGCTGATCCTCACAGCCAATTGGCCTGGAGGTCAATTCCTCCCAGTGATACCAACAACAATCAAGACTTTGACTGAAATAAAAAATATTATACAGATACCTAACAGCAGACTAGAGGACCGCAAGAATCAAGTCAAAGATTTGAAATACAAAGAAGCAAAAAACACTCAACCAGAAAAGCAAAAAGAAAAAAGAATCCAAAAACTTGAAGATAGCGTAAGGAGCCTCTGGGACAACCACAAGCATACCAACATCCGAATTATGGGGGTGCCAGAAGAATAGAGAGAGCAAGATACTGAAAACCTATTTGAAGAAATAATGACTGAAAACTTCCCGCACCTGGTGAAAGAAAGAGACTTACAAGTCCAGGAAGCGCACAGAACCTCAAACAAAAGGAATCCAAAGAGGGCCACACCAAGACACATCATAATTAAAATGCCAAGAGCAAAAGACAAAGAGAAAATATTCAAAGCAGCAAGACAAAAACAGTTAGTTACCTACAAGGGAGTACCCATATGATTGTCAGCTGATTTCTCAACAGAAACTATGCAGGCCAGACGGGAGTGGCAAGAAATTTTCAAAGTGATGAATAGCAAGAACCTACAACCAAGATTACTCTACCCAGCAAAGCTATCATTCAGAATTGAAGGTCAGATAAAGAGCTTCACAGATAAGAAAAAGCTAAAGGAGTTCATCGCCACCAAACCAGTATTATATGAAATGCTGAAAGGTATTCTTTAAGAAGAGGAAGAAGAAGAAAAAGGTAAAGATAAAAATTATGAACAACTAATACATGTCTATCAACAAGTGAATCTAAAATTCAAGTGAATAAAAAAAATCTGATGAACAGAATAAACTGGTGAATATAATAGAATCAGGGGCATAGAAAGGGAGTGGACTGACAACTCGGGGGGAAAGGGGTATGACAGGTGTAGGAAGAGACTGGACAAAAAGCGTACACCTATGGATGAGGACAGTGAGGGTGGAGGGTAAGGACAGTGGGTGGGGTGGGAACCGGGTGGAGGGGAGCTATTGGGGGGGGGGGAACAATTGTAATAATCTGAACAATAAAGATTAAATTTTAAAAAAAGATTAAATAACTTGCCTAAAGTCACACAATAGTAAGTGTTGGATACAAAATTTGAGCCCAATTGGGTCTGTCCCCACAGTCCACCCTCGTACATGGTCATCTCATCTAATCCTCAGGACAATCTAAAAGGTAGGTTTTATTTATATTTGAAAGATTAGGAAATCTGCCCTAATTGGTTTGGCTCAGTGGATGAAGTGTCAACCTGCAGACTGAAGGGTCCCAGGTTCGATTCCAGTCAAGGGCATGTACCTTGGTTGCGGGCACATCCCCAGTGGGGGGTGTGCAGGAGGCAGCTGATCGATGTTTCTAACTTTCTATCCCTCTCCCTTCCTCTCTGTAAAAAATCAATAAAGTATATTTAAAAAAAAACAGATTAGGAAATCTGAGGATCAGGAGTTAAGTGACTTAGTCTCACGTAAGTAGTGAGCTATCTATCTGGTCTATATTACTCTTTACTGCTCTTCATAAAACAACCATTGATTGAATAAAAAAGCAAGCACATTCTCAGTGGCCCAAAGAAGAACTGTACCTCTATCTCCTCATAAAATCAACTTTTTAATCAAAACAACCAAGGAGTTCTAATTTCAAAAGTAACCACTGAGAATTTTTTCCTGAAAATGCAAGAGCTTTACCAACACTGAAGGACCAAAATTCCTCTGAAATAGAATGGACAAAGTCTTCTACTAGAAGGGATGCTGATCAGATCTCAAAGGTGGAAAGCCATGGAGAAAGAAGGCTGGAAGAAAAGCCATTGGCTGGACAGAAGGACTGCTGTTTCAGAACCCTAACCTGAAGCCTCATTCTCCCTCTCCAGAGGGTAGTGACTGAATAACGAGGCAGTGTTTGTAAGCCTGCAGCTTCCTGGGGAGAAAAGCAGAGGACAAATGAAAACTCAGAGAGGAGTCATTATAACACCCAAGAGGCCCTATTCAATTCTCCCTCAAGGTCTTTCTAAAAAACACCTGAGAACCAGTTCACCCTGTTCATTGTCACAGGAGTAAATGACTCTGTGCCTACAAGCAACATATCTACTACAATGTTTGCTCACAAACACAAAACTGATGATGACAAAAGTAAAAGAAACCAAAGGGTGAACAATTTAATGTAAAGATATGTAACTCTTGGAGAGCTTTGCTAGTGGTAGAAAACATACTGCATTTAGCCTGGCCGGGTGTGGCTCAGTGGTTGAGCATCGACCTATGAACCAGGAGGTCACGGTTCGATTCCCAGTCAGAGCATATTCCCGGCTGGCGGGCTCAAACCCCAGTAGGGGGCATGCAGGAGGCAGTTGATCAATGATTCTATCATTGATGTTTCTATCTCTCTCTCCTTCCCTCTCTGAAATCAATAAAAATTATAAATAGCCCTAGCAGATTTGGCTCAGTGGATAGAGCGTTGGCCTGTGGACCAAAGGGTCCCGGGTTCGATTCCGGTCAAGGGCACCTCCCCAGCCTGGGCCTTGGTTGGGTGTATGCAGGAAGCAACCAATCATTGTGTTTCTCTCACATCGATATTTCTCTGTCTTTTCCACTCTCTCGAAAAATAAATGAAAAAGTATCGGGTGAGGATTAAAAAAATAATTAATAAAAATATATTAAGGAGGAGAATCCAAGATGGTGGCATAGATAAACACCTAAATTGCTGCCTCCCACAACAATTTAAACTGCAACTAAAAGACAAAACATCTATCACCCAGAACCACGGGAAAGTTGGCTGAGTGGAAATTCTACAACTAGAAGGAAAGAGAAAAGAGCATTGAGACGTGCACGAGCGCTGAAAAGCTGAGGTACAGAGGCGCATGATCCGGGCTGGCTGCGGGCGACTGGGTGCGTTGCTTTTTTCAACCCAAACGGAGACAAGCCCCGGATTACTCTGAAATCCAGTCTCTGGGGAGACGCGAGGGACCCAAACTCCTATGGGGAGAAGCTGGACTGTCTGCCAGTGAGGGTGGCTTGCTTGCAGGGCTGCGCGCAGGAATAATTGTTTACTGCACTGGGGCACGGGACTCGCAGATGCCGACGGGGATGCAGAGCTGGCTAACTAGCAGCCATTGCTGTTTGCCACGCCCTAACCTAGTGACACCCTGAGGCCCCGCCCTGCACAACCTACAAACCCACCCAAGCTCTAAGCAGCTCAGTTAGCATAAGAAAGGCCTGCCTTATCGCAGCTTAACCTAGCAAACTTGCAGCCTGGGTCAGACAGCTCCAAAACCTCCAAACCCCAAGCAAAGAGGAGAAAATTGCAGCTCTCACTGTAGCTCCTGCTGAGTGGCCTCAGACAGTAGCTGACCTGCACCCCATTGGAGATCCAGAAGCCAGTGTACCTAGTGGTCAGTGTGAGACACCAGATTCCAACTCCTCACATCCATAAGTGACACATTCAAGAGGCAGACTCAGTGAGCACCAAAGCCTCACTGAAACAAGTCCTGCCCCATAAGCGTGTCTTCAGCGCAGCAGTTCTTCCACTATAGACACAGGGAGTGCTCACAGCTAATTGGCCTGGAGGTCAATTCCTCCCAGCGCACCAACAGAAATTAAGGCTTAACTACACCAAGACTTCGCACTCAGCCCACAAAGGGGTGTACCAAGAGCATCCACATCAGGTGATTGGGGAGGCTGAGCTACTGCCCCCTATAGGTCACCTACCACACAAAGCCACTCCATCAACACAAGGAAGCAGCCAAAATGCAGAAACAAAGAAACTTGTCACGAATGAAAGAAACGGAGGAAAGCAAACTACTGGATGACATAGAGTTCAGAACCACATGTATAAGGTTACTCAAGAATCTTCTAAAAACCGCTGAGAAACTTGATGACACTTCTGAGGAGCTTCGTGAGACCTTCAAGGACCTTAATGAGAATGCCAAAAAAAATGGAAAAGGACCAGTCAGAAATGAAGCATACACTGTCTAAAATAAAGAATATACAGAAACTCAACTGTAGATCAACGTACCCCAAGAATCAAAGCAAAGATCTGAAATATGAGGAAACAAAAAACACCCAACCAGAAAAACAAAAACAAAAAAGAATCCAAAAATATGAAGATAGTGTAAGGAGCCTCTGGGACAACTTTAAGCGAACCAACATCCGAATTTTTGGGGTGCCAGAAGAAGGGAGAGAGCAAAATATTGAAAACCTATTAGAAGAAATAATGACAGAAAACTTTCCCTACCTGGTTAAAGAAATAGACTTACAAGTTCAGGAAGCGCACAGAACCCCATACAAGAGGAATCCAAAGAGGACCACACCAAGACACATCATAATTAAAATGCCAAGGGCAAAAGACAAAGAGAGAATCTTGAAAGCAGCAAGAGAAAAACAGTTAATTACCTACAAGGGAGTACCCATACGACTGTCAGCTAATTTCTCAACAGAAACTATGCAGGCCAGAAGGGAGTGGCAAGAAATATTCAAAGTGATGAACAGCAAGAACCTACAACCAAGATTACTCTACCCAGCAAAGCTATCATTCAGAGTTGAAGGTCAGATAAAGAGCTTCACAGACAAGAAAAAGCTAAAGGAGTTCATTACCACCAAACCAGGATTACATGAAATGCTGAAGGGTATCCTTTAAGAAGAGGAAGAAGAAAAAGGTAAAGATAAAAATTATGAACAACAAAATGACATCAAATACATACCTACCAACAAGTGAATCTAAAAATCAAGTGAATGAAAAATCTGAAGAACAGAATGGACTGGTGAATATAATAGAATCAGGGACATAGAAAGGGAGTGGACTGACGATTCTCAGGGGAAGCAAGTGTGAGGGGTGCGGGAAGAGATTGGACAAAAATCTCACTCCTATGGATGAAGACAGTGGCGGGGGGTAAGGGCATGGGGTGGGGTGGGGAATCAGGTGGAGGGGAGCTATGGGGAAAAATAAAAGAGGAACACCTGTAATAATCTGAAAAATAAAGATTTATTTTAAAAAATAATAAAAAATATATTAAGAGAAAACATACTAGATTTAGTGTTGGAAGTTCTTGGTGGTATTTCTGGATTCACCCCCGCCCCCTAAATTTGTGGCTCTAGGCAAGTCACTTGCCTTAGCTTGGGTCCAGTAAGAGAAAGAGGATTGGGTTAGATCAGTGGTTGGTAAACTCATTAGTCAACAGAGCCAAATATCAACAGTACAACGAATGAAATTTCTTTTGAGAGCCAAATTTTTTAAACTTAAACTTCTAACGCCACTTCTTCAAAATACTCGCCCAGCCAAAACCGGTTTGGCTCAGTGGATAGAGCGTCAGCCTGCGGACTGAGGGGTCCCGGGTTCAATTCCGGTCAAGGGCATGTACCTGGGTTGCAGGCACATCCCCAGTAGGGGGCGTGCAGGAGGAAGCTGATCAATGTTTCTCTCTCATTGATGTTTCTAACTCTCTATCTCTCTCCCTTCCTCTCTGTAAAAAATCAATAAAATATATTTTAAAAAAACAACAACAAAATACTCGCCCAGGCCGTGGTATTTTGTGGGAGAGCCACACTCAAGGGGCCAAAGAGGAGCATGTGGCTGCAAGCCGTAGTTTGCCGACCACGGGGTTAGATAATATCTAACCCAATTATATAATATCTAATCCAAAAATTCCCATGATTCTTCCTCTAGGACACCATTCTCAACAACAAAAATCTTCAATAGAGCCCTAGCCAGTTTGGCTCAGCAGATAGAGGGTCGGCCTGCGGACTGAAGGGTCCCAGTTTCGATTCCGGTAAAGGGCACATGCCTGGGTTACTGGCTCGATCCCCAGTGGGGGGCGTGCAGGAGGCAGCCAATCAATGATTTTCTTTCATCGTTTCTCTCTCTCTCTCCCTCTTCCTTCCTCTCTGAAATCAATAAAAATATTTTTTTTTAAATAAAAAAATCTTCAATAGATCTAATTTCCTTAGAATCTGGTCAAACTTCACCAGTATGGCTTCCTTTCCAAAAAAAAAAAAAAAAGCAAGTCCCCTAGAAACAGACACATTGTTACCCTGCTGGGTCTCAAACTCAAAGCAAGGAACAAGTGGGTACTTCATTAATCCTGATGAAAGGAGAAGGTCCCTGGAAACTGGTAGTACCACTTTGCATGGGGTACAATGAAAGTGATTGGCTCTACACTCAGGGCATTTACAAGGTTTCATAAATGAAAGCCACAAAGTGCAATTTAGAATTACATTAGTCTAAAAAGACTGAAGAAAGCAGCTTTCTGTACCTGGTAAACAAATCACAGAACCTCAAGGTTGAAAGAGACCTTCATGGTCACATTCAACACCCATACTGGAATACATGTGACAACTTTGCTAAAGATTTGCTATCTCCTGACTCAGACAAAAATTTTATAACTTATTTGTATGCTTGAGCAAGGAAAGTCTGCCGATTTCAGACAACTTGTGATTTCAGAACATAATCTTGGAGAACAGGGACTCTGCCCCAGTTCTGGTTTGTTTCAAATAGGTTTTAAGTAGGTACAAAACTCAAATGACATCTCTCTTCTTTCTCCCCCCCCCCCCCCCGCCCCTATTTTCCATGCCTCCACCTCCTACATATCACTGAGGTCCCTGTCTTTCTAGTTTCAAATTCACTTCTTCTACCACACCAGGATGCCTTAAATCACCGATAGAAATGAACAAACACAAATTTCTTCTTTATAATTCTTTATTGTTGAAAGTATTACATGTTTCCCTTTCCCCCAAACACAAATATTAATAAGGGTTGCATTTCTAAATAGAATGCTAGATTGACTCTTAACCAAACTTGTCAATATGCTATGAATAAGTAAAATAAAATGGAATGGTGTTTAACATGCCCATGGTAAAATAGACAAACAAACAACACTGAAACAGACTTTAAGAATTTAAGGAAGACTATGTCTCACATCTCAATTAATCCCCCCACCAAGAACCCTAACAGGCAAGCACATCTATTCCAATTTTATAGACTAGGGACCAAAGTCTCAGAAAGAAGAAAATACCTGCCTCAAGGTCAACTGCCAAGGTTGCAGAGTCAGAATGCAAGTCTAAATCCAGTGCTCTCTCCAGCATTCCTCAGCCATATCCTATACTTTCTCATCAATATAGCCCTTTGTGTACAAAGTATTTATGCATCCCTCAAGCAAACAGCTTCTACCACAGCTCATGAATGAGCAGGGCAGATGTCATTTCCTCCATTTTTAAAGATGCTACATACCTTGAACAGCACTAGCTAAACTAACATCCCATGTATCTGGCATCACTGAAAAGTACAAAATTCCTCACAAGCAATTTTCCTAAAAACTGAAATTTCCCCCCTTTAGGACCACACACACACATACACACACACACACACACACACACACACACACACACACATATATGTATATGTATATGTGTATATATATGTATATGTGTATATATATGTATATATGTATATATTTATTAATCTTTATACACACACACACACTAGAGGCCCGGTGCACGAAATTTGTGCACAGGTAGGGTCCCTAGGCCTAGCCGGCGATCGGGGCCAGCCAGGGACTTCCTTCAGGCTGCCAACCAGGGCGCCTCCCTTCCCCGGCTACTGGCTGCCAGCTGGGGCCTTCCTTCATTCCATGCTGCCCCCTGGTGGTCAGTATAGTCATAGTGAGTGATTGGTCTCCCGGTCAAACTCCCGTGGGGATGTTTTGCATATTAGGTTTTTATATTTAGGTGTTTTTTTAAAATCCATTTGAAGCTGACAGTGTGGCTCAGTGCTTGAGTGTCAACCTATGAACCAGGAGGTCAAGGTTTGATTCCTGGTAAGGGCACATGCTCAGATTGCAGGCTCAATCCCTAGTGTGGGGTGTGCAGAAGGCAACCAATCAATGATTTTCATCATTAATGCTTCTATTTCTCTCTTCTTTTCCCTTCCTCTCTGAAATCAATAAAAATATTTTTTAAATAAATAAAGTGACTGATTAAAAAAATCTATTTGAAGTACAAATTCCCCAAAATACATGTATGTATATAAAACCCTAAGTAACCGGTCGACCAGTCACTATGACATGCACTGACCACCAGGGGGCAGATGCTCAACGCAGGAGCTGCCCCCTGGTGGTCAGTGCACTCTCACAGCGGGAGCACCATTCAGCTGACTGAAATGAGCCAGACACCGGGCTCATGGCTGGCAAGCGCAGCTGGGGCGGCACGAGCCTCTTCCGCCTCCACGGCAACGCTACTGAGCGGCAGCAGCAGCAGGCGCAGTGGAGCTGGAATGAGCAGGAGCAACGTGGCACCCAGCCCAGACTTGGGCTCCTCCCTGGCTGCCTGCCGCTTTGCGCTCTACTACATCCCTGGGGGGATGTCAGATTGCCAGTTTTGGCCTGATCCCCGCAGGCATTGCTTCCAAGTTTCCTTGCACACACTTACTCAAGGTGAACTGAACTGTAATTCAGATTTCAAAGATTTTCACATCTTAATTATTTAGCCTGTCTTAATATATTCTTGGTATACACAGCAATGTAGCAAACTGTCTAACCCATTCTTGGGTACTAGATCCTCTCCATCAGTCATGTTTCCTGAGCAGCTGGGTGGCTTGAAGGTGTGAATCACAGAGGCCTGAGGGAGGGATAGTTATCAGACTTCTGGTCTTTTCTCTGTATGTGTCCATCTAGTCAAAGGACCACAGGCCATAGACTTTGTTCTGTATAGTTGCTATTTTAATGTGAATGTTGGGCTGAAACCGGCAGTCCAACATTCCCTGGATTGTGAGAGGGTGCAGGCCAGGCTGAGGGACGGGCCTCTAGTAAGATATGTTACTCTTTATTTGGAATTAATAAAATTTAATCAGGGACATTCAACTATAAACATGAAACAAACATATCTGTAACTCACCTTAATTATGAGCCCAAAGAACACAAACCTGGGTAATGCTGAAAGGAAGGTGAGAGAACATTAAAAAATCTAGTGGAGACCAGTAGTGACTTACTTAAGAGCAGTGGGAGGCACTGAAGTGAGCTAAGCAGGGACTGGCATACTCGTGTGTGCTTTCTGAAAAGATAGGTTTGGGATAACACTGGGTCCAGAGGTAGAACATAGGGATAGGTAGCAATTGTAGTGGCAGAGATAAAAACTGCTGCTTCCAGGGCAGGGGCAGTAGGAACTAAAAAGAAAGGTACATTTGAAAAGCATTGTGGAGATCCCAGCGGTGTGGCTCAGTGGTTGAGCATTGACATATGAACCAGGAAGTCATGGTTCGATTCCTTGTCTGGGCACATGCCCAGGTTATGGGCTTGAAGAAGCAGCTTATCAATAATTCTCTCTCATCATTGTTTCTATCTCTCTCCCTCTCCCCTCCTCTCTGAAATCAATAAAATATATTTTAAAAAGAAAAGTATTGCAGAGGTAGACTCAAAGCTCTTAGAATGAGGTGTATGGGGAAGGTAGAGAGTGGAAAAGACTTCTAAGATTCTTGCTTTGCTGAAAAGACTTCAGAACTGCTGTTGAGGAGCTGTGAGGGACTGATAAACTCAGAAATGTTACCAAGGAAGTAACATTTAAGCTGAGTACTTAAAATTTGAGTAGGATGAGTAGGGTTTCACTAAAAGTAAAAAAAAAAAAAAAGCATTTCTAGGCAGGGAGAACAGCATATGCAAAGACAGAGCTAATTACATTTGAGCAATGGCATGCAGTTTTGGGAGGGTGTCACAGATGATGGGGATAAGTAGTACTAAATTATGAGGGGCTTACATAAGAAATTCAGATTTATATTGTAGGTGATGGGAAACAAGGTTTCTAGAGGGAGGGAGCAAAGAGGAGTAACATAGATCAAATCTATGTTCCAGTCTTCATGAAATTCAGGCTGGAATGGCAAGAAACAAGAGGTGTACTAATAAAGAGCTAATATGCAAATGGTCGTCATGCCCTCACACCTAACAGCTCAGACACTCAACACCGGGGAGAGAGGAATGGGGACCAGCCAGGCACAAATGAGCTTGTGAGAGAGGAATGGGGACCAGTCATGCTGCGGCCCAGAAGAGGGACAAGTTGCCTACCCCATGGTCCCGGGCGCCAGTGGCTGTGCCTGCGGCGCAGGAGAGGGACAAGCTGCCCGCCTTGCAGTCCCAGGTGCCAGCAGCTGCAGCCTGGGCAAAGCCGCCCACCCATGTCCCCTGAGGCTGCGGCTGTGGCTGGCCTGGGCGAAGCTGGCCTGGGTCCTGGGTGCCTGCAACCAGCCGGAGGAGAAAATCCTGGGTCCCAGGTGCGGGGCGAGGCAGAGGTGCTTAGGGGCAATCAGGCAGGCAGGCAGAGGGGTTAGGGGCAATCAGGCAGGCAGGCAGGCAAGCGGTCAGGAGCCAGTGGTCCCAGATTGCGAGAGGCAGTCAGACATCCCCCGAGGGGTCCCGGATTGGAGAGGGTGCAGGCCGGACTGAGGAACGCCCCCTTGCATGAATTTGGTGCACCCGGCCTAGTCTAACTATATAAAAGGCTAATATGCTAAGTGTCCGACCGTTGGGTAATGACATCAAGTAGCAACACCTGGCTTCCTCTCCCTAGTGACAACTAGCCTCAGGTTGAAACACTTTACACTGTAACCAAATGTCTGTGAAACAATTTCCCATGCCTCATCTCATTTGATCCTCACAGACGTCCTGGAGTAGGTACATAGGAGACTCCATGGAATCCTATTTTCTTTTCATAAGCTGCAAAACAGAGACTTAGAAAGCTCAGAAACTTGACCTGACTGAAAAGAAGAAATGGTAGACCTTGAAAATGACTTCAGGTTTTCTCAATGCACAGAATATAGTCAAACACTACTGCAGTAAAATATTTTACCCTCTGTTCTCTCTGCGTGATCTACAATAATCTGCTTTGTGTTGATATTTACTGCTGTGTTGCTAACAATTACCTGAAAGAGAAGTTGGGGTGCTTCACTGGGCTGGAAAAAGTTTAGCTGCATCAGAAAGCAGGTCTAATTTAGCAAGTTTGAGGCTAAGTTGACTCACGCATGTGCAATACATATAAAGCTCTCACTGGCGCCAATCGCACACTGTGTTTCAATGTCATTGCCATGAATTTGGTTGTTTTTGTTGACATTCTGAAGCTGAAAGAAAGCGGCAGTGGCAGCAGCACATGGAAGTAACAATGGCGATTAAATATGATCTTAATAGTGATCCAGGCAGATATAATCATTCTCATGTAACCGAAGTTGCCATCATATTCAGAAAGAAAGATGGAGGACCTCATTTTGAAAGGGACTTACTCATTAATTGTAAACCAGATCCCAGTAATCCGAATGCCACTAAAATGAAACAAATCAGTATCCTGTTTCCTACATTAGATGCAATGACGTATCCTATTCTTTTCCCACATGGTGAAAAAGGCTGGGGAACAGATATTGCATTAAGACTCAGAGATGACAGTATAATTGACAATAATACTAGATTCAACAGATGATGCCGAAAAGGAAAATTTTCCCCTCGAAATTTTTAAAAATATATTTTATTGATTTTTTTACAGAGAGGAAGGGATAGGGATAGAGAATTAGAAACATCAATGAGAGAGAAACATCGATCAGCTGCCTCCTGCACACCCCTCACTGGGGATGTGCCTACAACCAAGGTACATGCCCTTGACCAGAATCGAATCTGGGACCCTTCAGTCTGCAGGCCGACGCTCTATCCACTGAGCCAAACCGGTTAGGGCCCTCTCGAATTTCTTAAAAGTATTACTCCTTCGGGAATGCTGTGTCATAAATAAGAATTGAAAATAGGTGCAATTATCATGCTAGTGAGACATCTTACTAGTAAATGGGGTCTTTGTAATGATACTAAACTTATTATCAAAAGACTAGAGGCCCGATGCATGAAATTTCATACAAGAATGGGCCTTTCTTCCCCTGGCTGCCGGCACCGCGTTCGCTCCAGCAGGAGCTGCCTTTTTGCTCTGGCCCGGAGCCACCTTTCCGCCTTCTCACACTGCCCAGAGGCCCAGAGTGGCTGGGGTGGTGCAGAACACCTGAGTCCCGCCCCGGGCCACTCGGTGCCTGCACATGCAAATTAACACACCATCTTTGGTTAATTTGCATACTCACTCCTGATTGGCTGGTGGGCATCGCGAAGGTATGGTCAATTTGCATCATACTCTTTTATTCATGTAGACTGTGACCTAACATAATCGAAGCTGAAGTATTAACAGGATCTGTGGAGGAGAGGTTCTTCTGATTCCAAGAACTGATTTGTTCCCATCTGACACTGGCCTCAGTGTTATAATAAGTTTAATCAATTTATCATTGTTTTTATCATTGTTGTTTCTATATCATGTTTTTGTTCTTTTTATATCATGTCTTTGTTGTTGTTACATCATGTTGGTATTGCTTATTTATTAATCAATTTATATGTTATTTTCATATACATTTTACTAATTTTCTTTCGTCTCTGACACTTCTATTATAGAGAAAGGACGAATAGCGATATTAAAATATTTCTTCTAATTAATTTCCTTTCAATGTGCACGAATTCGTGCACTGGGCCACTAGTATAGCATAATGGCTAAGAAGATGGGATCTGGAAACTACCTAATTAAAATCCTGGCTCTACAGCTTACTAGCTGTGTAACCTTGGGCAAGTTATTTAACTTGTGTTCCCAGTTTCCCCATCTGTAAAATGGGAATAATAATAGTATTTTCTCAGAAGGATCTTTATAAGTAATTAACAAGATGGTATGAATAAAGTATAAGCACAATACATGGTACAGACATAAATGCTGGCTGCTATTAGAGGTTGAAAGTTCATAAGCAAAAGTTACACCCACATATGGTCTAGTATGGTCCATGCTCTTCCTTTTACCAGAAGCTTTCTTTTGTCCTACCTCTTCACTTAGTTAATTCTAATTTATCATCTCTCAACTCAAATGTTATCTCCTCATGTAAACTCCCACCACCTAGATTAGGTCAAGTTCCTACTATGCAAAGCACCATACTCCTTTCCTTCAGAGCACTCAGTTTCTAATTACATGTTTTTGTATTTCATTAATTTCTTTTTCCTACTACCATATGTTCCATGAAATCATAGACTGTGTGCACACCACTGAATTATTAGGACTTAGAACAATGTTTGACACATAGAAGGTACTTGATAAATATTTTTTTTAATAAATGAAAGGCTCCAAATTATATTTTAAAAGAGAACCCTCTTCAGATATAATCTTTATACAGAATCCAGGATACAGATAAAAGTAGATGGTTTGAAGTAAAGGATGTTTGGAACCCTGTCCTCTCTGCTTCCACTTGGTCCCATCTACCAAGTATGTCACACGATGCTCACAACAGCTCTGCAAGGTAGACACTGTTTTCATTTTATCAAAGAGGAATGAAGTTCTGAAAAGTACCTTGCCTAAGGTCACACAACTGAAAAGCAACAGGAACCAATGCAACTCTGGTCTTCTGGCTTCAAAGCTGGAGCTCTTTCCAGCAGACTCACCCAAGATAACCATGAGCCATCCCACTTATGAACCAACAGAGTCACCATTTAAAAAGAAAACAGCAAGGGGATAATGACTGGAAAGGATCTATTGGGATTCTGTTTCTTAATGCAGTACTATTAGCTACACAGGTGTGTTTACTTTGTGAAAAGTCATGAGCTATACTATATCAATTTATGCACTTTTCTATATGTATGTTATACTTTAATTAAAAAGCAAACATCAGTCCTAGCTGGTTTGGCTCAGTGGATAGAGCATCAGCCTGTGGACTGAAGGGTCCTAGGTTCGATTATGGTCAGGGGCACATGCCTGGGTTGCAGGCTTGATCCCCAATCGGGGGTGTGTAGGAGACATCCAGTCAATGAGTCTCATCATTGATGTTTCTATCTCTCTCTCCCTCTCCCTTCCTGACATCAATAAAAATATATATTTAAAAAAAAAAAAAGCAAACATCAGGCCCTAGCCGGTTTAGATCAGTGGATAGAGTGTCGGCCTGCATATTGAAGGGTCCTAGGTTCAATTCCAGTCAAGGGCACATACCTTGGTTGCAGGCTCCTGGCCCTGTTCAGGGGCATATGGGAGGCAACCAACCGATGTGTCTCTCACATTGGTGTTTCTCTCTGTCTCTCCCTCTCCCTTCCACTCTCTCTAAAATCAATGGAAAAAATATCCTCAGGTGAGGATTAAAAAACAATAATAAAAAAACAAAAAGCAAACACCAGACCACTGTTGGAGCATTGTATTATGCACCAAAAAGGTTGTGGGTTCCATCCTCAATGGGAGTATTTTCAGGAAGCAACCCATCAATGTTTCTCTCTCTAATAAATATATCCTTGAGTGAGAATTAAAAAAAAAAAAAAAAACAGAAGAAGAACAAAAACACCAGGCAAAATCAAGATAGAGACTAATCAAAATTTAGGAGCACTTAAATTGGATGCCTCAAGATCACATCTTTATTTATCTGACTTCTCAAGCAGCAGTTTCATATAAGACACCTACCAGTTAAGTGAGGATTCCCAAAATCCTTGCACACTCAAATAATATCTCCACTCACTTTTGCTATCCAGAATGTCTAGGTGATGTGAGTGAGTCAGGTGGATTTAGGAGCAAGAGGCCCAGGAAGGAGCCAAGATAACTGTTAATGAAAAGGAAAAGAAAAACAAAAAGAAAGGGCCCTGCATTGAAAAGTGGAACTATTCGCCGAAACCGATTTTGCTCAGTGGATAGAGCATCGGCCTGCGGACTGAAGGGTCCGGGGTTTGATTCTGGTCAAGGGCATGTACCTTGGTTGCGGGCACATCCCCAGTAGGAGGTGTGCAGGAGGCAGCTGATCGACGTTTCGCTCTCATCGATGTTTCTAGCTCTCTATCCCTCTTCCTTCCTCTCTGTAAAAAAAATCAATAAAATATATTTTTTAAAAAAAGTGGAACTATTCTATTTCATAAATAAGATATCTAAATTTTGGAGATAATAAAAATGTGAGAAAAATGGCCAATGATAATTAAAAGATGCCACTGATTATAAAATGCACCCTAATTTTAGTGTTAAAAAGTAAAAACAAACAAACAAGTATTTAAAAATAAATGAAATACAATGTTCTAATCACAATCTTCAATTGTGAATCATAGACTCATGGGGTGTTAGGGCTAAAAAGGACCTTAGAGATCAGTGTCTCCTGGTAAAGGTCTTCATTTCAGAGATGAGGAAACTGAGGCCCTTGTTTAACAGTCAGTAAATGATCTTAATTTATTAAATTAAAGCTCACACATCAGAAAGTTGAGAACTACAAAGTTGGTTCTCCTGGTTTTCTTTCCACTAACCCGATTCCTCTCCTAAACCCAAGGGAAAATACACATGTTAACACTATTTTGAATTTTATAATTTCTTACTTCATTAACTCACTGAAAAAAATTAAAAGCAGCTTTTAAAAATCAATTAAGATAAAAATATGTTTAGGAAACTACATTTCTTGCTCATACAAGTTTATTTTCCTTGTTCTCTAAAACCAATGAAGCAAAACAATGGTTAGATATTAAACAAAATTAGTAATCTCTCAGCACTCCTCCATCCCCCTCCAAGTTCTTCCACAAGATAAGAAATATTAACAGATTTTCCTATGTCCCAAAAACATATGCACAAATTTTTTTATATATTTAGAGGGTCTTTATTGTCTTCTATATTTAAAATACTAAATTTACACTAACATTGCTCTGCAGCTTGTTTTTCTCACTTAATAATTTATCATGAACATCTCTCCAAGTTTCAATAATTAAAATTCCAACTCATACGTTTTTTTTTAATCTTTATTGTTGAAAGCATTATATAGGTCCTCCTTTTTCCAGCCCACTCCAGTCCCCCCTCCGCAACCCCAGCCCTCTCCACCCCATTGTCTGTGTCCACGGGTTATGCATATATGCATACAAGTTCACTGCTTGACCTCTTCCCACCCACCTTCCCCTGCCTTCCCTCTGAGGTTCAACAGTCTAGTCTTGTTTCTATGTCTCTAGGCTATTTTTGTTCATCATTTTATTTGGTTCATTAGATTCCACATGTAAGTGAGATCATGTGATGCTTATCTTTCTGAATGGTTTATTTCACTTAGCATAATACTCTCCAGGTCCACCCATGCTGTTGCAAATGTTAAGAGTTCTTTCTTCTTTATTGCCCTTAATATTCTATTGTGTAAATGTACCACAGTTATTTTATTCACTCATCTGCTGATGGGCACTTAGGCTGTTTCCAAGCCTTAGCTATTGTAAACTGCGCTATGAACATAGGGGTGCATATATTCTTTCTGATGAGTGTTTCAGGTTTCCTAGAATATATTCCTAGAAGTGAGATCACTGAGTCAAATGGAAGTTCCATTTTTAATTTTTTGAGGAAACGCCATACTGTTTTCCATAATGGCTGCACCAGTCTGCCTTCCCACAAGCAGTATACAAGAGTTCCCTTTTCTCCACAACCTCACCAATGCTTGTGGTTGTTGATAGCCATTCTGACAGGTGTGAGGTGATATCCCATTGTTGGTTTTGTATTTTTGTGGTTTTTATTTTATTATTATTTTTTTTATATCTCTTGGATGATTAGTGACATTGAGCATTTTTTTATATGTCTCTGACTGTATGTCTACTTTGGAGAAGTGTCTATTTAGGTCCTTTGCCCATTTTTTAATTGGATTGTTTGTCTTCCTTTTGTTAAAGTTGTATGAGTTCCTACCAGATACAATTATGTCCAGAAAAGTTGTTGCCAGCTAAATCTTAACATACTGATGATCCTTGCTATATTTTAATGAATTTTACTTTGCTTCTTAAATAGAATAGTCAGTTTAGCCAATTAACAAATGCTTAAAAATAAGACAATATTTTATAAAATGGGGTAGGATTTATAGCAACGAATTACTTATTTGAAACAAACATTCAAATTATCATAGACCCACAAGATTCACTGAAATTAGACCTGTCCAAGAGAAATCAGGATGGACTAAAAAATATTTATCATTCAAAAACAAACAAAAATCATATTACTAAAGTAATCATGTAATTTATTATACAAACCGGAATACTTGTGAGAATGAGTCAAAATCCAAATGAAATCCTGAGTGAACTGACAAAAGTCATGACAGTCACAAGCACACTGTTTTAATGTTATTATTATTAGCCACTCTGTTGGCCATCAATAATTTTATTTCATGACAAACTGTCTTATAGACATTATCAATGGTGGTCTGAAGGGGTAGTAATGGAAACAGGAGGATTAGAGATTTTCTGATTTACTGATATAATACTATATGCCTGTAGTGCTTTATAGATAATTTTAAAGTAAACTTCCCATGAATTCTTTACATATGAAAAAATAAAATAAAAAGCTGTATAAGTATAACCTATGGACACAGAGAGTAGGGGGTGAGGGCATGTGCTGGGGGGTGGGAATGGCTGGGGAGAGGTCAATGGGGGAAAAAGGAAACATATGTAATACTTTAAACAATGAAGAATTTAAAAACAAAACAAAACCGTATAAGAATATGCACCCCTAGCTGGTTTTTCTCAGTGCTTAGAGCATCGCCCTCAGATTGAAGGGTCACAGGCTCAATTCCATACCTTGGTTGCAGGCTCCTCGATACCAGGCCCCGGTCAGGGCACAACCAATCAGTGTGTCTCTCTCACATCGATTTTCTTTTCTCTGTCTTTCCCCATCCCTTCCACTAGCTTTAAAAATCAAAGGGAAAAAGAAAAAAAGAAGAAAAAAATCAAAGGAAAAAATATTCTTGGGTAAGGATTAACAAAAAACAAACAAAAAAAAGAATATACCATAATGTGTTCACATATTTTCCTATTCATGGACATAACTATTTTCAATGCTACCCTTTCAAACAATGCTGTAATGAATATCTTTGTACATGTTTTTTTTTTTTAATTTTTTAAAATATATTTTATTGATTTTTTACAGAGAGGAAGGGAGAGAGATAGAGAGCTAGAAACATCGATGAGAGAGAAACACCAATCAGTTGCCTCCTGCATGCCCCCCACTGGGGATGTGCCCACAACCCAGGTACATGCCCTTGACAGGAATCAAACCTGGGACCTTTCAGTCCGCAGGCTGACGCTCTATCCACTGAGCCAAACCTGTTTTGGCTGTACATGTTTATTTTTAAATAAAAGGGGGAAAAACTGTTTCTACACACACACTTTCTTTGTTGTCCCATGTCTTGATTGCTTCTTTTCCTATTATCATCCCGGCCTCACTTGCTCACAGAATTCTCAGGACCCAGTGTGATAATGAAGAGCAAAGCAATTTGGAGAATGTTAAGACATGACATGTGATAGCTACTGTTGGCAAATTAGAGTTGGACTGTCTTGGCTGTCTCTCCCAGCCATCTGCACACATTGCCGGCCCACCCACTCCCATACACGTTGTGCTCCTTGTTCTGATCTCAGCAGCTGCTCCAACTCATCTGATGTGGGCAAAGCTGGCTTACGGAATTAATCCTACTTTGTCACACTCCTGACCCTGACAAGTGCAGATAGGCCCACCAGATACCCAAACAAGGAGGAGAAAGAATACATTATTGCTATGAAATAATATAATAGAGAAGTATATAGAATAAAATGCAAAACTCCTTACTCACCAAACCTTAACCAACAGTCCCCAATGGCACCCCCTCCTCAGAGGTAACCACTGTTATAAATTTGTTGTGTAACTTTTTAGACTTTTCCTAATCATGTATACACCCATATATATATATATGCACATGTGTATATAATTAGAGAGACAAAAGAATGCATGTGTTTGATTTACATAACTGCAATTATACTGTAGAATTTGTTCTGCAACTTGCCTTTTTCACTTAAAAATTGCTTTGACATGTTTCATATCCTATATAATAAAAGGTTAATATGCAAATCAACCAATGGCAGAACGACTGGTCACTATGATGTGAACTGACCACCAGGGGGAAGACGCTCAAAGCAGGAGCTTGCCCTCTGGTGGTCAGTGCACTCTCACAGGGGGAGCGGTGCTCAGCCAGAAGCCTGGCTCATGGCTGGCGAGCACAGTGGTGGTGGCAGGAGCCTCTCCTGCCTCCGTGACAGTGCTAAGGATGTCCAACTGCCAGCACGGGGAGCGGGCCTAAGCCATCAGTCGGACATCCCCCGAGGGCTCCCAGACTGGGAGAGGGCGCAGGCCGGGCTGAGGGACGCCCCCACCCCGAGTGCATGAATTTCGTGCACCAGGCCTCTAGTTAGTATATAATGGACTCTTCATATTTGTAAAAGCTCAAGAAAAAATGCCATAGTAAGACTATGCCAAAACCTTATTTTCCCATTTTGCTATGTCTGAACATTTAGTTTGTTCATAGTGTTTTGTCATGACAAAGAATGTTGTATCAGTAATACTGGTACAGCTCTAGCTGGTCTGGCTCAGTAGTTAGAGTGTCAGCCCATGGACTAAAGGATCCTGGGTTGGATTCTGGTCAAGGGCATGTATATCAGTTGCAGGCTTGATCCCCAGTTCCAGTTGAGTGTATGCAAGAGGCAACCAATCAATTTGTCTCTCTCACATCAATGTTTCTCTCTGTCTCCCTCCCTTCCACTCTCTCTAAAAAAAATCAATGGAGAGAATATCCTCAAGTGAGGATTATCAAAAAACAAAAACAAACAAAAAATAATAATGGTACACACCTTCTTTTACATACAAACTTATTTCTCTAGGATATGTACCAATAATTGGAACTAATGAAGTCCATACAGGTTAAATGTCGATAGGGACTCCCAAATTACCAGAGGTGTACCAATTTTAGTCCCGCCAACAGAGTATAAAAATTACTGTTTCTACACCCTTCCAACAACAGATGTTATTTTTATTTTGTCAATATAAAGGATAGAAATAATAAATTAGTTTTAATTTGCATTTTCCTGATTTCCAGAAAAGTTAAATATCTATTCATATGTTTTAAGTGGTCATTCTTATTTTTTATGAGAAGTATTGCCAGTTTAATTTTAAACATGAGGACTCAGAGATGCAAAGGTGACAGCTTGTAAGCAGCATAAATCAAAGCTAAGTTTAATCACTTCCCATGAAAGCTACGCCTTCTGACTAGCCAATGTATTGCCCACTAACCAGGGATCAACAACTATGGCCGATGGGCCAGCTTCCCCCTATTTTGTGAATGAACTCTTATTGGAATACAGCCGCACACATTCATTTACGTATTGTTTATAGCTACTTTTGTTCACCAATGGCAGAGGTGAGTAGTTGTGACTATATGGTCTACAAAGCCTAAAATATTTACTTAGTCTAAATAAAACACTAACTCGAATTTAACACCTAAAGAAAAGTTTAGAGATTGTTGTCCAATTGACCAGAGTGTGGCTATGTCAAACAGTATGGTTGATTTTTAAATCAATTTATATGCAGTATAGGTCTGATACCTAATATTAAAGAAAAAAAGCCCAAAATTCTCAAATAAAATCAAAAGACAACCCCATAATTCGGGGCTGGGACACAACACTAGAGACTTTCCTATGAGCTATTTATCTTCCTTGTGTCTTTAATTTCAACCAATGAGAAACTAAATGTCCTAATGTCCTTCAGTAACTTTGAGGAACGATATAGTTCCCACTCACATACTACAATGATAGTATGAAGTTAAAGCAAGCCCCACTATGCCTGTTGCTAAACACCCATCTCCACATATACACACAACACAGGTGTCTCTCCTTCCTTTTTTTTAAAAAATATATTTTTAATTTCAGAGAGGAGGGAGAGGAAGACATTGATAGAATCATCAATAATGAGAGAGAATCATTAATCGGCTGCATCTTGCATGTCCCACACTGGGGATCCAGCCCACAACCTGGGCGTGTGCCCTGACTGGAAATCAAACTAACCTCCTGGTTCACAGGTCAATGCTCAACCACTGAGCCATGCCTGCTGGGTTCTCCTTCCCTTTTGCTTGTAGAGAGAAGCTTCACTAGGAAGTAGCTGATCATTTCCAGCATATCTAGCCAACTGTTAAGAGCTAAGGCACTGACATTTGTGGGAAAGGAAAACCAATTCTCCCCTCTAGAGTCTACCTTTCTGAAGATCCTGGCCACAAAAAATCAGTAATTTCTAATGAGAATTTTAGGGCCATTAGGTTAGTGTAGGGCAGAGGGGGAAATCGCCATCATTCCCATTTTATAAATGGGGAATTGATAGTAACATGTCTGTTCCCTTTCATTTCCAAAGGTCATTTTAGTAAGTAGGACTTCATACCAGCACTCATACACCACCACTTTCTCCTTCCGTACTTCCCCAACTTTTGATTATATATAATAATGCCAAAGAAGCTACCATACTCTCCAGGAAAGTTAACTTAGTCTAGTATTCTGAATGATAAATAACCAAAGAAAAAAGTGCATTTTCTCATGCAAGTAAACAGACATTCTTTAAGTGGTGCTCTGAAAAGAAATTTGACAATACATACCAAGAATCTAAAAAAAAAATGTTCATATTCAAACACTCTGCTAAGTGAAATAAGCCAGACACGAAAGGACAAAAATTGTATGATTTCACTTGTGAGGTACCTAGAATAGGCAAATCCATAGAGATAGAAAGTAGAATAGAGAGTACCAGGAACTGAGGGATGGAGGAATGGAAATTATTGATTATCAGATACAAAGTTTTTGTTTGGGGTGATGAAAATGTCCTGGAAATGTATAGTGGTGATAATTGCATGACATTGTGAATATACTTAATGCCACTGAACTGTACACTTAATTATGAATTTAAATTAAATTATGAATCCAACACTTAACAATGCTTAAGATGGCAAATTTTGTTATGTATATTTTACCAAAAATTTTACAAGTGGGAACCAGGAGGTTGATTCCTGGTCAGGGCACATGCCTGGGTTACGGGCTGGTCCCCACTGCGAATGTGTAGGAGGCAGCTAATCAATGATTCTCATCATTGATGTTTCTCTCACTCCATCTCCGTTTCTCTATGAAATCAATAAAAATACATTTAAATAATTTTACATGGGGAAATACTCAAGAAATGAATTCAAAAAGCAGGATATAAAGCTTTAGTATGGTATGAACCCAATTTATTTTTTAAAGTACATATATCAATGTGTGTATAATAAATACACGTGCATACTTGTGAGTGTGTATGTAGTTGTAAAGAAATATCCTATATAATAAAGATGTAATATGCAAATGGTCATTACGCCTTGACGCATAACAAGCGACCACGTAACAACCGGATCACGGAGCAGCAAGAGGGTGGGGCAGCGAGCTACAAGCGGGCAGCAGAGAGCTACAGGAGGGGGGCAGGGCAGCAAGCTATGAGGGGGGGCGGAGGGAAGCTACAGGAGGGCGGGCCAGTGGACAGAGAGCTACTGGAGGGCAGCAGCGAGCTACTGGCGCACATATTTGTGCTCAGGGCTACTAGTACCAAATAATGTTTATTTCTGAGTGTGGAATTATGGGGCATTTTTATTTTCTCCCTTAAAACCTTGTTTTCTAAACTGTACCAGGATATACAATCAGGGAAAAAATTAATTCACATTATGTGACCCAGTAATCCACTTGCAGACTTTTATAATAACAAAAATGTATGCATAATGTTCATGCACATTTATGCATAATAATTAATAATTTACTTAAAACTATTAATAAATGATGGTTACCTCTGGAGTAGGGTTAGGATAAATGGTGAATTTACAGAGGACTTATTTGTTATATATAATTTGTATAAAAGTATTACTGTTTAAAATGAAAAACTAAAAGCACTATAAAAATCATATATGACAGACTATTATATAGGCACTAGAGGCCCAGTGCACAAAACTCGTGCACAGGGGTGTGTATCTCTCAGCCCAGCCTGCACCCTCTCCAATCTGGGACCCCTCAAGGAATGTCCGACTGCCCTCTCACAATCCAGGACTGCTGGCTCCCAACTGCTCGCCTGCCTGCCTTCCTGATTGCCCCTAACCGCTTCTGCCTGCCAGCCTGATCACCCCAAACACTCCCCTGCCAGCCTGTTTGCCCTAACTTCCCTCCCCTGCAGGCCTGGTCACCCCTAATTGCCCTCCCCTTCAGACCTGTTCCCCCCACAACTGCTCTCCCCTGCAGGCCTGGGTCCCCCCCAACTGCCCTTCCCTGCAGGCCCAGTCACCTCCAACTTCCCTCCTCTGCCAGCCTGGTCACCACTTACTGCCCTCCCCTGCAGGCTTGATCACCCCCAACTATCCTCCCTTGCAGGCCTGGTCCCTCCCAACTGCCCTCCCCTGCTGGCCATCTTGTGGTGGCATCTTGTGTCCACATGGGGGCAGTCATCTTTGATCACATGGGGACAGCCATCTTTGTGTTGGAGTGATGGTCAATTTGCATATTATCCTTTTATTTGATAGGATTAGATAGGATAGAGGCCTGGTGCATGGGTGGGGGCTGGCTGATTTGCCCTGAAGGGTGTCCCAGATCAGGGTGGGGTTCCCTTGGGGCATGGGGCGGCCTGGGCGAGGGGCCTATGGTGGTTTGCAGGCTGGCCATGCCTCCCCGGCGACCCAAATGGAGGCTCTGGTATCTGGGATTTATTTATCTTCCATAATTGAAACTTTGTAGCCTTGACCGGAGGCCTGGGCCCGCCAGGGCAGGGAGAAAGTTTGGCTTCCTCCACTGCCAGGGACAACCAAGCCTCCTGCTCGCTCCATCTTGGTTGAATTAATTTGCATACTTGTTCCTGATTGGCTGGTGGGTGTGGCTGGTGGGTGTGGTGGGGTACGGTCAATTTGCATATTGCTTTTATTAGATAGGATTAGAAATATTTATAAAGAGTTTCAGCAACATTATATGTAAATTTATATAATGAAAACAATGGTAACTGAAAAAAAGCAGAATACAAATTTGTAGTTAATGTATGATCTGCATTATGCAAAACAGAAACATTAATAGGTACACAAAATATTAAAAGAAAATACTAAAATGGGAATAAGTGATTTTCTTCAAATGGTAGGGTTATGAATGATTTTCGTTTCCTTCTTTATATTTTTCTGTATTTTGCCTACTTCCTACAATGAATATTTACTATTTTTCGATCAGGTTCATAATGTTGTTTGGGCCTGGCTGGCATAGCTCAGTGGTTGAGCGTTGACCTATGAACTAGGAGATCACCGTTTGATTCCTGATCAGGGCACATGCCCAGGTTATGGGCTCCACCACGGTAGGGGTCGTGCAGGAGGCAGCCAATCCATGGTTATCTCTCATCATTGATGTTTCTATCTCTCACCCTCTCCCTTCCTCTCTGAAGCAATCCTATATAATAAAACCCTAATATGCAAATCGACTGAACTGTGGCATGACGGGCAGAATGACCAGTCGCTATGACGTGCACTGGCCACCAGGGGGCAGATGCTCAACACAGGAGTACCCACCGAGAGGGAGGCGACCGGCGGCGGCAATTGGGGTCGGGGGGCGGCTGGCCAGTGGGACGCCCCAATTGCCCCACTCACTGGTCGCCCCACAGATGGCCCTGATCACCAGCCAGGCCTAGGGACCCTACCCTATATATTGGGAACAGTCCCTTAGATTTAAAAATTAAAACCTGGCAAGGTTACTCTAACACTGAAAAAACAGGATGATGCAGCGATGACATGCATAGACTCTGGCTTGTACATTTTGTGGTCAGCCCTGATTCTGACACTTATAACTGTGTGACAAAGCCAATTACTGCTCTCTGCTTCAGTTTTTCCACCCATAAGATGAGGAAAATGGTACTACTGCCTCAGAAGGATCATGTTATGTACTACTTTTTATAATCAGGGCAAAAAATGTAGCTGTCCATACAACAGCAAGATGCCTTTCACCTATATGAAAAGTATGGTCACTGGTGCATGCAGCTCCTGGATTGCGAGAAGGATGTTTGACTGCCGGTTTAGGCCCGACATCCCCTGAGGGGTCCCGGATTGCGAGAGGACGCAGGTTGGGCTGAGGGACACACCTCCACCCACCCCCCATGCATGAATTTCGTGCACCAGGCCTCTAGTAAAAACATATATTTTTTTTAAATGTTGTTTGGTTTCCACTGTATACTCAGAAGCCCACCCGTTATGAATTTTATCCTCAAAAAATTCACAGTAGCAAGCAACCCACTAGCAAAAAGTCTGTATGTAATGTATATGCTTAGGAAAACCTTCAACTTTGGGGGATGGGGAAACTTAGTTTAAAGGGACACTTTTGTAGTTGCTCTAATAAATGTAACTGAGGAATCAAGTGCCCAAACATGAGATGTTTAACAAACTTTATACTCTAAGAATCAGGACCACCACCTTCTCCACCCTGAAATCTTTAAGTGTTTTACACTTAAAACAAACCAAGACCTAAGTAACGTGGATTGGGTCATGTTATTCTTTACATCAAAAACATTCAACAGCTAACTCCATGCAGAATAAATACAAATGCCTTGGCATGACACTTAAGGTATCTTTTTTTTCCAGTGTCCAGAAATAAAGTTTTATTGGAATACCACTCCACCCATTCAAATGTATTGTCTACAGCAGTTTTTGCACTACAGCAGCAGAGTAGAGTTGTTGAGACAGATCATATAGCCTGCAAAGCTTACTACCTGGCTTTTTATAGGGAAAGTTTGCAGACCCCTGAGGCAGCTCATTCAGCTAAGAGACATGTTCCTGTACACCAATCCCCTGCCTACCAGTTCAACAGTACTCAATTCAAACACATGTATAGCATACCTCAAATTTCAGATTCTAAACATTTAGTTACTCATAAATAGTTGAAAAGTTTAATCTGTAAATGCTAAGGTCAACTTGCTTTATCAATAAAATGGTACATTACATAAAGTGATTTTTTAAGTGGCAAAGTGAATGCTTAAAATTTTCTATTTAGAAAGTGATAGAGGAGAGAATCCAAGATGGCGGCGTAGGTAAACACCGAAACTGCTGCCTCCCACAACAATTTCAAAACTACAACTAAAAGACAAAACGTCTGTCACCCAAACCACGGGAAAGCTGTCTGAGTGGAAGTTCTACAACTAGAAGGAAAGAGAAAAGAGCATTGAGACGTGCACAAGTGCTGAAAAGCTGAGGTACGGAGGCGAGTGATCCGGGCTGGCGGCAGGCGTTGCTTTTTTCAACCCAAAGGGAGACAAGCCCCCGATTACTCTGAAATCCAGTTTCTGGGGAGACGCGGGGGACCCAAACTCCTACGGGGAGGAGCTGGACTGACTGTCACCGGGTCAGAAAGTGAGGGGGGCTTGCTTGCAGAGCTGAGTGCAAGAATAATTGTTTACTGCGCTGGGGGACAGGACGCAGTCGGAGACACAGAGCCAGCTAACTAGCAGCCATCCCTGTTTGCCACGCCCTAGCCTAGTGACGCCCTGAGACCCCACCCCACACAACCTACAAACCCACCCAAGCTCCAAGCAGCAGCTTTAGCATAAGAAAGACCTGCCCTATCGCAGCTTAACCTAACAAACTTGCAGCCCGGATCAGACAACTCCAAAACCTCCAAACCCCAAGCAAAGAGCAGAAAACTGTAGCTCTCACTGTAGCTCCTGCTGGGTGGACTCAGACAATAGCTGACCTGCACCCCATTGGAGATCCAGAAGCCAGTATACCTAGTGGTCAGTGTGAGAAACCAGATTTCAACTCCTCACATCCATAAGTGACACATTCAAGAGGCAGACTCAGCGAGCACCAAAGCCCCACTGAAACAAGTCCTGCACCATAAGCTTGTCTCCAGCACAGCAGTTCTGCCATTATAGACACAGCGAGTGCTCACAGCTGATTGGCCTGGAGGTCAATGTACTCCCAGTGTACCAACAGCAATTAAGGCTTAACTACACCAAGACTTTGCACTCAGCCCACAAAGGGGTGTACCAAGAGCGTCCACATCAGGTGATTGGGGAGGCTGAGCTACTAACCCCTATAGGTCACCTACCACACAAAGCCACTCCATCAACACAGGAAAGCAGCCAAAATGTGGAGACAAAGAAACATGTCACGAATGAAAGAAACGGAGGAAAGCAAACTACTGGACGACATAGAGTTCAGAACCACATGTATAAGGTTACTCAAGAATCTTCTAAAAACCACCAAGAAACTTGATGACACTTCTGAGGAGCTTAGTGAGATCTTCAAGGACCTTAATGAGAATGCCAAAAAAATGGAAAAGGATCAGTCAGAAATGAAGCATACACTGTCTGAAATAAAGAATATACAGAAACTCAACTGTAGATCAACGTACCCCAAGAATCAAACCAAAGATCTGAAATATGAGGAAACAAAAAACACCCAACCAGAAAAACAAAAAGAAAAAAGAATCCAAAAATATGAAGATAGTGTAAGGAGTCTCTGGGACAACTTTAAGCGTACCAACATCCGAATTTTTGGGGTGCCAGAAGAAGAGAGAGAGCAAAATATTGAAAACCTATTAGAAGAAATAATGTCAGAAAACTTTCCCTACCTGGTGAAAGAAATAGACTTACAAGTCCAGGAAGTGCACAGAACCCCATACAAGAGGAATCCAAAGAGGACCACACCAAGACACATCATAATTAAAATGCCAAGGGCAAAAGACAAAGAGAGAATCTTGAAAGCAGCAAGACAAAAACGGTTAGTTACCTACAAGGGAGTACCCATACGACTGTCAGCTGATTTCTTGGCAGAAACTATGCAGGCCAGAAGGGAGTGGCAAGAAATATTCAAAGTGATGAACAGCAAGAACCTACAACCAAGATTACTCTACCCAGAAAAGCTATCATTCAGAGTTGAAGGTCAGATAAAGAGCTTCACAGACAAGAAAAAGCTAAAGGAGTTCATCGCCACCAAACCAGGATTACATGAAATGCTGAAGGGTATTCTTTAAGAAGAGGGAGAAGAAGAAAAAGGTAAAGATAAAAATTATGAACAACAAAATGACATCAAATACATACCTACCAACAAGTGAATCTAAAAATCAAGTAAATAAAAAATCTGAAGAACAGAATGGACTGGTGAATATAATAGAATCAGGGACATAGAAAGGGAGTGGACTGACGATTCTCAGGGGGAAGCAGGTGTGAGTGGTGTGGGAAGAGACTGGACAAAAATCTTACTCCTATGGCTGAAGACAGTGGCAGGGGGTAAGGGCATGGGGTAGGGTGGCGTGGGGAATCAGGTGGAGGGGATCTATAGGGGGGAAACAAAAAGAGGAACACCTGTAATCTGAACAGTAAAGATTTATTTAAAAAAAAAAAAGTGATAGAACTGAATCTAGAAGATATTCAATGTTAACCCAGTTCCCGCCCAGCCCCAGGCCTTCATCACCCTATTGTCTGTGTCCATAGGTAAAGCATGTAAGATCTTTGGTTAATCTCTTCCTGTTCCCCCAACTCCCTTCCCTCTGAGATCTGTCTGTCTGTTCCATGTTTCCATGCTTCCAATTCTATTTTATTCATTAGCTTTCTTGTTTGTTTATTTTGATTTTAAGGTTTAATTGTTGATAGATTATTTATTGCCTTTTTATTGTTCATATTTTTATCTCTTCCCCTTCTTCTTCTTAAAGAATACCCTTCAGCATTTCATGTAGTACTGGTTTGGTCGTGATGAACTCCTTTAGCTTTTTCTTTTCTGTGAAGCTCTTTATCTGACCCTCAATTCTAAATGAGAGCTTTGCTGGGTAAAGAGTAATCTTGGTTGTAGGTACTTGCTATTCGTTTGAATATTTCTTGCCATTCCCTTCAGGCCTGCAGTTTCTTTGAGAAATCAGCTGACAGTCATATGGGAGATCTGCTGTAGGTAGGTAACTGCTTTTCACTTGCTGCTTTTAAGATTCTCTCTTTGTCTTTAATCCTTGGCATTTTAATTAGGATGTGGGCCTCTTTGGGTTCCTTTTGTTTGAGACTCTGAGCTTCCTGGACTTGTATGTTTACTTCTTTCATCAGGCAGGGGAAGTTTTCTGTCATTATTTCTTCAAATAGGTTTTCAATATCTTGCTCTCTCTCTCTCTCCTCCTTCTGGCACCCCCATAATGCGAATGTTGGTATGCTTGAAGTTGTCCCATGGGCTCCTTAAACTATCTTCATATTTTTTAATTCTTTTTGCTCTTCTGATTGGATATTTTTTGCTTCCTCATATTCCAAATAGCTGATTTGATTCTCAGAATCCTCTACTCTACTGTTGAATCCCTGTAAATTATTCTTTATTTCAGTTAGTGTATGCTTAATTTCTGACTGGTGTTTTTCTTTTTATATATATATATATATATATATATATATATATATATATATATATATATATATATACATCTATCTTTGACATTCTCACTAAGATCCTTGAAAGTCGCACTAAGTCCCTTGGGGGGTCTCAAGAAGATTCTTGAGTAACCTTATAACCATTGTTTTTGAACTCTGGTATCCATTAGCTTGCTTGCTTCCATTTCTTTTCATTTGTGACATGTTTCTTTGTCTCTGTTTTTTGGCTGCTTCCCTGTGTTTGTTTCCATGTATTAGGTAGAGCTGTTATGTCTATTGTAATTGGTAGAGTGGCTTTGTGTAATAGGTGTCCTGTAGGGCCCAGTAGCTCAGCCTCCCCAGTCACCTGAGCTGGGCACTCTAGGTGCGCCCCTGTGTGGACTGTATACACAGTCTTGTTGTAGTTGAGCCTTGATTGGCATCACTGGGAGGAATTGGACTCCAGGCCAATTGGCTGTGAGGACCAGCTGCAACTACAATAGAAGATCTGCTATGCAGGAGATACCCCTATGGAGCAGGAATTACTTCGGTGGGGCTTTGGTGCTGAGTCTGCCCCTTGAGTGTGTCATTTGTGGATGTGTAGAGTTGTAATCTGATATGGTCTGAAGTGGTCCACTGGGTCACTGTTCTGGGGCCTCCCAGGAGGTACAAAGTCACCACTGCCTAGGGCCACCCAGCAGGAGCTACAGAGAGATCTGCAGATGGCTGCTTCTTGTATTGGGCTAGGAAGTGCTCAGATGAGGCCTAGCTGTGAAGCAAGGCAGGCTGGTACTAATGCTGGATCTTAAGCCTTTTATTGATAGGTGTGGGGCATGCTGATTCTAGCTGCTGTTTAAGAAATTTTGGCAAAGTCTGAAGCCTGAGCCAGGAAAGGTCATTCATATGGAAAAGCAGCTGCAAACAGCTTGGGTGGGGCTGCAAATTGGATGGGGCAGGGTCTCAGAATCACCAGGACTGAGTGAATAGTGTGGGCCACACTGATGGAAACTTAGATATGGCTGCCCATCAGCTCAGCACAGGAACACTGACCCCTGCAAGCACCCCTGTCTGGGAGAAAGCCAATCCCAAGTTCCTGTCCTGATGCCAGACAGTCGAGTTCATCCCCGTATCCCCCTGAATTCCCCCAAAGCTGCTGCCTGGCACTAGAGCTCAAAGGAATCGGGACTGTGTAAGTTCGTGTGTGGGCCCTTTAAGAGGAACACCTGGGACACCAGAAGCCCCGGTATCACTCATCCACAGTCCCTACTGGTTTTTACAGCCTGAAGTTATGGGGACTTCTCTTCCCAGCTTTGGAACCCTGTGCTAGGGGTCTAGTGTGGGGCTGGGACCCCTGCTTCTCCTGGGAGGCCTTGGAAAGATCCCTCCCAATTAAAGAAACACCACACATGGGTGTCAGACCAGCCTGTTCCACGCCTCTGCCCCTCCTACCAGTCTCAGTGTGCCTTCTTCTTTACTAATCTAGTTGTAGGACTTCCGGTGGTTCTGAATGACGGTTGTTCTGTATTTTAGTTGTAGTTTTGATGTGGTTGTAGGAGGTGGCAAGTACCAGCATTTACCAATGCCACCATCTTCAAGGTTCTTCTTTAAGATCAACTGTCAGATTTATTTTTCAGCTTCATCTCCTGCTCATTCCTCTAAAATGTCTTCTATCTCAGGAATACTTTTTCCAAACATGCCAGGTATTTTCCAGGCTCTGTTCCTTTACCCATGCTGGGACCTCTTCCAAATGCCCTTTCTTCTTCTTTTTTTTTTTTAAATAAATCTTTATTGTTCAGATTATTACAGGTGTTCCTCTTTTATTTTTCCCCATTGCTCCCCTCCACCTGATTCCCCACCCCACCCCATGCCCTTACCCCCCGCCACTGTCTTCAGCCATAGGAGTAAGATTTTTGTCCAATCTCTTCCCGCACCCCTCACACCTGCTTCCCCTGAGAATCGTCAGTCCACTCCCTTTCTATGTCCCTGATTCTATTATATTCACCAGTCCATTCTGTTCTTCAGATTTTTCATTCACTTGATTTTTAGAGTCACTTGTTGGTAGGTATGTATTTGATGTCATTTTGTTGTTCATAATTTTTATCTTTACCTTTTTCTTCTTCTTCCTCTTCTTAAAGGATAGCCTTCAGCATTTCCTGTAATCCTGGTTTGGTGGTAATGAACTCCTTTAGCTTTTTCTTGTCTGTGAAGCTCTTTATCTGACCTTCAACTCTGAATGATAGCTTTGCTGGGTAGAGTAATCTTGGCTGTAGGTTCTTGCTGTTCATCACTTTGAATATTTCTTGCCACTCCCTTCTGGCCTGCATAGTTTCTGCTGAGAAATCAGCTGACAGTCGTATGGGTACTCCCTTGTAGGTAATTAACTGTTTTTCTCTTGCTGCTTTCAAGATTCTCTCTTTGTCTTTTGCCCTTGGCATTTTAATTATGATGTGTCTTGGTGTGGTCCTCTTTGGATTCCTCTTGTATGGGGTTCTGTGCGCTTCCTGAATTTGTAAGTCTATTTCTTTAACCAGGTAGGGAAAGTTTTCTGTCATTATTTCTTCTAATAGGTTTTCAATATTTTGCTCTCTCCCTTCTTCTGGCACCCCAAAAATTCGGATGTTGGTTCGCTTGAAGTTGTCCCAGAGTCTCCTTACACTATCTTCATATTTTTGGATTCTTTTTTCTTTTTGTTTTTCTGGTTGGATGTTTTTTGTTTCCACATATTTCAGATCTTTGGTTTGATTCTTGGGGTACGTTGATCTACAGTTGAGTTTCTGCATATTCTTTATTTCAGACAGTGTATGCTTCATTTCTGACTGATCCTTTTCCATTTTCTTGGCATTCTCATTAAGCTCCTTGAAGGTCTCATCAAGTTTCTCAGTGGTTTTAAGAAGATCCTTGAGTAACCTTATAAATGTGGTTCTGAACTCTATGTCATCCAGTAGTTTGCTTTCCTCCGTTTCTTTCATTCGTGACATGTTTCTTTGTCTCCACATTTTGGCTGCTTCCCTGTGTTGATGGAGTGGCTTTGTGTGGTAGGTGACCTATAGGGGGCTGTAGCTCAGCCTCCTCAATCACATGAGGTGGATGCTCTTCGTACACCCCTTTGTGGGCTGAGTGCAAAGTCTTGGTGCAGTTAAGCCTTAATTGCTGTTGGTACACTGGGAGGAATTGACCTCCAGGCCAATTAGCTGTGAGCACTCCCTGTGTCTATAATGGAAGAACTGCTGCGCTGAAGACACGCTTATGGGGCAGGACTTGTTTCAGTGGGGCTTTGGTGCTCACTGAGTCTGCCTCTTGAATGTGTCACTTATGGATGTGAGGAGTTGAAATCTGGTTTCTCACACTGACCACTAGGTACACTGGCTTCTGGATCTCAATGGGGTGCAGGTCAGCTACTGTCTGAGGCCACTCAGCAGGAGCTACAGTGAGAGCTGCAGTTTTCTCCTCTTTGCTTGGGGTTTGGAGGTTTTGGAGCTGTCTGACCCAGGCTGCAAGTTTGCTAGGTTAAGCTGTGATAGGGCAGGCCTTTCTTATGCTAATTGAGCTGCTTAGAGCTTGGGTGGGTTTGTAGGTTATGCAGGGCGGGGCCTCAGGGTGTCACTAGGTTAGGGCATGGCAAACAGCAATGGCTGCTAGTTAGCCGGCTCTGAGTCTCCAAGGGCATCCGCGAGTCCCATGCCCCAGTGCAGTAAACAATTATTCCTGCGCGAAGCTCTGCAAGCAAGCCACCCTCACTGGCAGACAGTCCAGCTTCTCTCCGTAGGAGTTTGGGTCCCCCGCGTCTCCCCAGAGACTGGATTTCAGAGTAATCGGGGGCTTGTCTCCGTTCTTGTGGAAAAAAGCAATGCACCCAGTCGCCCGCAGCCAGCCCAGATCACGCGCCTCCGTACCTCAGCTTTTCAGCGCTCGTGCACGTCTCAATGCTCTTTTCTCTTTCCTTCTAGTTGTAGAACTTCCACTCAGCCAGCTTTCCCGTGGTTCTGGGTGATAGACGTTTTGTCTTTTAGTTGCAGTTTAAATTGTTGTGGGAGGCAGCAGTTTAGGTGTTTACCTACGCCGCCATCTTGGATTCTCCTATCTCTTTTTTTTTTTTTTTAATATATTTTATTGATTTTTTTACAGAGAGGAAGGGAGAGAGATAGAGAGTTAGAAACATCGATGAGAGAGAAACATCGATCAGCTGCCTCCTGCACACCCCCCACTGGGGATGTTCCTGCAACCCAGGTACATGCCCTTGACCGGAATCGAACCCAGGACCCTTCAGTCGCAGGCCGACGCTCTATCCACTGAGCCAAACCGGTTTCGGCAAAAATGCCCTTTCTTCTAAACCTACTGAACTCTTATTCACCTTTAGAATCTGGCTCAAAAAAAAAAAAAAAAAAAGGAATCTGACTCAAATGCATTCTCCCTTCAGAAGCATTCCTTATTCCCCCAAATTCAGGAACAGTTGTTTTTCCTCTGTACGCTCCCATATTTCTTATTCCTCTACACACTCTATTTCTTTCCCCTGTGGGTCGAAGCTAGCTGCATTCATATTTCACTTGACTAAGCTCCTGGAGAGAAGAAACCATCTTATTCACCTATCAGCTCCATTCCAGCACACTGCTTATACACAGTAGGCATTAAAGAATCCTGACTGACTGAATGAGAGATTCCATTCTCAACTTAATCTAGTGAGGCAGCTAGTAAAGCCAAATTGTCAAACAAAACAATCCCTCTAATTTAAAGTCACATACCTAACATGAGTCACCAGCAGAAAATGTCAAGGACCTGCCACTTTAAGGGGACTGGCAAGCTGACTGTGTTAACACAACCCTAATTAAGACTAAAGGGGACTAAGGCAAAGAAGAGAAATAGGGAGATTAAGAGATGTGGATTCTACAAGCCACCTCCTCCTCTGCTTGGAGCTCAAATCTTCCAACCTAGCAAGCTGTACAAGCAGCATATTCTCTCTTTGGGGTCACTGTAGGATCTAAGAATTGTAAAGTAACTGATCAGGCCATTTTGTCTATCCAGCAACTGGCTCTGCTCTAGGGCATTTAATTGCCCTAGAGCAGAGCCAGTTGTATGCGCTGCCACTGTATGCGCTGCCACTGGGGAACAAACCTGCAACCTGGGCATGTGCCCTGACTGGGAATCAAACTGGCAACCTTTCAGTGCACAGGATGATGCTTCTAATTGTGGTTACATGGTTTTTTATTTTCTCTAAATGAATCCTACTGCAACAATCATTAAGAGAATCCCTTTAAAGAAAGGTTTAAAATTAACAACAGCAGGGAACAAAGTCTCTAAATCTTCTAAATTACAATATCCACAGTCCATTTTGATGAAATTCAGCCCACCTTTTTCAAACAATAGGTCTTATCAGAGAATAACTTCTCTCAGGACCAGCATGCCCTGTGACTGTTTTTCAGGAGGAAGTTTCTAGTGCCTACTTCTCATTAAATAGCTAGTTCATGTTTGTTCACTCAGCTGTGACTACAAGTACACAGTAGTCACTATAATTTAGGTGCTAAAAAGGATTTCCCCTCCTGCCTTAGTTTTTGTTTGTTTGTTTGTTTTTTACTGGTTTTTAGAGAGGGAGAAGGGAGAAGGAGAAGGAGAGGAAGAGAGATTGATGTATGAGAGAAACATCAATGGGTTACTTCTTGTACACACTCCCCTCCCACTGTATGCGCTGCCACTGGGGAACAAACCTGCAACCTGGGCATGTGCCCTGACTGGGAATCAAACTGGCAACCTTTCAGTGCACAGGATGATGCTCCAATCAAAGGACCCACACCAACCAAGACTACCCCTAGTTTAATAGACAAGCAGCATAGAACAATAGATACTTCCCCATCAAACCTCATTAGACTTACCCGTTTCAGACCTTGAACTCTTAGTATCTAACTTTTCAGTATAAAAACAAGGAAAACAAGCCCTTAGAGTAGGTATGGGGAACCTTTTTTCTGACAAAGACCACTTGGATATTTATAACATCATTTCAGGATATTTATAACAAAATTATCAACTTAAAAACCAGCCTGCTATATTTGGTCAAACATTTAATGTACTCAACTCCTAATGCCTTGGCAGGGCCAGACCAAATGATTTCACCTGTACTATAGATGCTGAAAGCTCTGATCCTCTTCCAAAGTTATTCCTGCTTTAGTAAAAACATGTGAACAGTCTGCTCTTGGATTTGCTTGTTCTTGATCCTGTATATGATGGGATTCAGCATAGGTGGAACCAGAATGTAGACATTAGCAAGCAAAATGCAGATATGAGGAGGAATGTAGCATCCAAACTGCTGAGAAGATAGCAAGCCCATAAAAGAGGATGATGATGCAGACATGGAAACCACATATTTTGAGAGATTTCTGAGGAGCTTCTTAGGAAGACAGCATGGAGAATCAGCACATGGGAAACAAAAATTAAAGGGCATCTAAAACCACTGTTTGCTATTATTACAAAAAGTCCATAACTGCCTTAGAGTAAGGAAGAGAATTATAAGTGATCACAGTAACTTAGAAGAATCTGAGACCAAGCTGCCTAAAACCTTACTTTACTGACTAGCTATTAACGAGACCACCATTTCCAGTAACAGAGTACAGGGCACTACAACAAACCTAATTTAAATGCATCGGAGCTCTAGTTGGTTTGGCTCAGTGGATAGAGCATCAGCCTGTGGACTGAAGGGTCCCGGATTCGATTCCAGTCACTATAACACATGCCGGGGTTGCAGACTTGGTCCCCAGTGGGGGGTGTGCGGGAGGGAGCCAATCAATGATTCTCTCATCAATGATGTTTCTATCTCCCTCTCCCTTCCTCTCTGAAATCAATAAAAATATATATTTTTTAAAATAATAAAATAAATGCATTTGAAGTGCTTAGAAATGTTCAAGGTTACTTCTGAACCATAAATACATAATGTTTAAAGTATATTTATAAAATAATTCATCTCTTGTATTTAGGAAACTATTTGTTGTGTGCAAATTATTGCTAACGTTAACTCAGTAGAATTAAGCCAAAAGGCATGATTAGTAGTGGTCACAATTTTTCAGTGTAATAAATAATACGCACATTCTATTCCTTAAAATAAAATACATTCAATATAGCCGCTCTGGCCCTAGCCAGTTTGGCTCGGTGGACAGAGCATCCACCTATGGACCAAAGGGTCCCGGATTCAATTCCGGTCAAGGGCACATACCTCGGTTGTAGGATCCTCCCCGGCCCAGGCCCTGATCGGGGCACGTGCAGGAGGCAACCAATCGATGTGTTTCTCTCACATCAATATTTTTCTCTCTTTCCCTCTCTCTTCCACTCTCTCTAAAAATCAGTGGGGAGAAAAACATCCTCGATGAGGATTATAAAAAACAAACAAAGATAAGCCCCTCTGCTTTGGCAGTCCCTCCCACCCCACCACACATGCCCACCCTTTTTTCAAACCTAAACTGCTGACTAAATCTATATTATAAAAGGCCCGTGGCCGTAATGCGGTAATGACCTGATGGGGAACCAGGTGGGTGGCAGCGGTGGCCGGAGCGAAGCAGCCCAGGTCCTGGGTGTCTGGCGGCCGGCAGGCGGGCGGGGCTGCTCGATTTCATGTACTGGGCTTCTAGTAAATAAATAAAATAAATGAAGTGACATGATATATCATTTCGCCTATAACAGATTGGAGCTACCAAACCATTTGCTTCAGCCATGCCACCTGGAAGTAATCCTGATAGAATCTGGCATGCTGATGAACTTGTGACTGGGAGTCTTATGAGAACTTGTGACTGGGAGTCTTCTGGAGATGGGACTTCAATGGCTCTACAACTACAATGTCCTACTGCAACACGTTCCAAACCTTTCTTGGCCCTCAACACATTTGTGATTTGGGAGGACTATCAGGATAAAGGCTAATTTTCTCTACTATTTAATTACCTTGATCTAGAAGCAAGCACATACACAGTGAGTATAATCAAAGTGACACTTTTCTTTTTTTAAAATATATTTTATTGATTTTTTTACAGAGAGGAAGGGAGCGAGATAGAGAGTTAGAAACATCGATGAGAGAGAAACATCGATCAGCTGCCTCCTGCATGCCCCCTACTGGGGATGTGCCCGCAACCCAGGTACATGCCCTTGACCGGAATCCAACCCGGGACCCCTCAGTCCACAGATTGACGCTCTATCCACTGAGCCAAACCGGTTTCAGCCAAAGTGACACTTTTCAAAACAAATATTTATAATATTATTAAATCAAATGAAAACTGTAATCAAAACAGTCTCTTTAGGAAGCTATTTACTTATTTTAATAATATTACCATTGCTAGAAATATTTACGAGACACTCCTTTGGCAACTGCCTTTAAAACCGACTCAAAAAGTGTCATACCCCATTCACCAAAACAGTTATTGCCTTGCTTGACTCTCACAGTATCTTCTGGCTGTTTCTAACAATAAAATCCACCAAGCAAGAGTGAAGATTTGTTACTTTTGAGGATATTCAAAAAAAATGGCTTAGAAGCCAAAAATGTTCTGAGCACTGACAGCATCACCAGAATAAATGTAAAGGTTGAAAACACAATTACTTTGAGGGGGCCACACTTACAATTACTGTAACTGTTCCACAATTACAATGAAAGGGACAAGATATGTGCAATATGTCCCATGTGTTAAAAGTAAATTATTTTATTACTTCACAATCATACATTATATAATCATAAAATTTGGCTGGAAGAAATCTTCTAGATCAGTGGTCGGCAAACTGCGGCTCGCGGCTCTTTGGCCCCTTGAGTGTGGCTCTTCCACAAATACTACGTGCGGGTGTGCAGTGCGATTGAAACTTTGTGGCCCATGCACAGAAGTCGGTTTTCGGCTCTCAAAAAAAACTTCAATTGTTGTACTGTTGATATTTGGCTCTATTGACTAATGAGTTTGCCGCCCACTGTTCTAGATCATATAATCCAAACTGTTCATTTTTTCATATGAGAAAACTCTAGTTTTCCACCGAGGTTAGGCAATTTGTTTCTGGTCACACAGCTGATTAGTAACAGTCAGAACTAGAAATCCAGTCACCCTGACTCTCACCATAACCTACAACATATCCCAATCCATACACCTCCCCCCTTCTCTGTTCCTCACTGCTTTCTTTCAAAGGGAAAGGAGATCACTGGGGGCACTAAAACACACCAAGAATGGTTCTGAAACCCAGCAGCTGAGAAACAATGGTTTATGACCAGGATCTCTATGCAGTCGCCCTTAGGGGAATCATTGTTTAGTTCACAAGAGTTCTGGGTACTCTATCTCAGACTAGGGATCGGTGAAACCTTGGGACACTCCCCACACAGCTAGGAAAATATGTTTATTAAACCTCTTGCCTACCTCTCTGCAGTAACCCATTTGCCTCAAGTAACTGAAAGGTTACTATGAAGAATCCAGAACAGAGCAGGGGGAGTATGTAGTAGAGCTCCTGTTCTAGAAAAAGCTGACCTATGAAAAAGCAGAGGGCAGGAACCATCTTGACTTACCTCCTACTGGAGCTTCCTCAGGCTCGGAAGAAAGTGATCCCTGGCAGTCTGGCTTAGAATTTGCCTTTACCCAGGGAAGGGGCAAAGGGACAGGAAGGCTTGTTCACTCCCCCATTCCACCCACTGTTAGTCAGCTCAGCCTCACATCATCCCAGGCAGCCCCAGAGTACTGCAGCTCAGACAGCAACCGGAAGGGAAGCCACACAGCCCAGGTCAATGGGGTGAGTCAGTGACAAAGCAGGAAGAGTCACTGGGGCAGAAATTCTGGCCTCCTCTGGCAAGATTGACAAACCACACCCACCCCTAGTCAACATTTGGAAGGCCCTGCCCTATTAGAATTCTGGTCTATAAAGCAGGAAAGGTCCTTCTTCAGGAGACTCCATACCATCCTCATTTCTAGGGTGTTTCTCCTAACAAAAACCTGCCATGGTTTTCTTCTGCCTAAAGCATCACATCTAAATTCTTTGACTTAATTTTCCAAGTCCTCCATTACATGGCCTCAAGTCATTTATTCAACCTTATTTCCCACTATTTCAATGTACACTCTGAACTAATCAAGCCAGTCTTCCCACTTCCCTTGGCATGAGCCAAGCCCTTTCTCATTTCCATGCCTTCAGTTAGCCAGCAGTGTTAAATTCAAACACCTTCAGGACTTAGGCAGGTAACAGAAATAAATGCTCCAATGAAGCATATGGCAGAACAACAGTGCTGCCCCCACCTAAAGGAATTTAAATATTTTCATTCAAATACTTATGTAATATTGCACTGAGAGCATTACAATCACATTTTAAGTAGTTATCAATACTCTTTCTAGCTTTCATGTGAGGAAACTTCCCCAAAGTTAGACAGCTGGCAAAATGCTGGGAATTCTCTAGGCCTGTCTGAAGCAAGAGCTCTAAACTATTAGGCTTCCAAATAATACAAACACTATGGCAAATACAGAGCTTTAAACTCTGAATAAGAAATTCAATTTTCATGATATACAACCCTAAAAGTGGGATGGGAAGCCCAAAGACTGGCTTATCTAACCATATTGCAACGACCTCAAATTCTGTTCACCTGCCTGCCAAAATCATCCCTAGTTACTCCAGGTCCTACTGAGTTCCCTTTTCTTTCAATTCCCATAGGGCAGTGGTCGGCAAACTGCGGCTCGAGAGCCACATGTGGCTCTTTGGCCCCTTGAGTGTGGCTCTTCCACAAAATACCACAGCCTGGGCAAGTCTATTTTGAAGAAGTGGCGTTAGAATAAGTTTAAGTGTAAAAAATTTGGCTCTCCAAAGAAATTTCAATCGTTGTACTGTTGATATTTGGCTCTGTTGACTAATGAGTTTGCCGACCACTGCCATAGGGCTTACAGATTAAGCAACACAATCGAATGCTAAATTATACACTGTCATGCAAAACTGAATACTGATTCCATGTGTTTCCTAGCTTCACTAGGCAAACTACTGTATTAATCTAATCAGCTCTACCAAAAATGTTTAGCCTGAATCTAATCAAGAGGAAACAATCATACAAACCCAAATTAAGAGACATTCTGCAAAAAACTAACCTGAACTCTTCAAGAATGTTAATGCTATGATAGGCAAAGAGGTCTATAAGAAAGAGTAAGAGATTAAAGAACTGTTCAAGGTTAAAGGAGAGTAGGGGCATGACAAAATCTTGACAACTGATCCTTCAATCAAAACTGAATTGGGACCTAGCTGGTTTGGCCCAGTGGATAGAATGTCGGCCTGTGGGCAACTAGGTCCCGGGTTTGATTCCAGTCAAGGGCATATGCCCAGATTGAGGGATCGATCCCCAGTAGGGGGCGTGCAGAAGGCAGCCGATCAATGATTCTCTCTCATCATTGATGTTTCTATCTCTCTCTCCCTCTCCCAAATCAATAAAAATGTATTTTTTTAAATATTTTTTTTAAAAGCTGAATTGAAAAATAAATCTATGAAAGACATCATTGGGAAAACTTGAGAAATCTAAACAATTATTATATACTGGATGTAGTGAATCAATATTAAATGTCCTTGGGTGCTAATTGCATTGTGGTTATATAGAAGATACTCTGGTTTTTAGGAAATAGTTACTGAAATGTTTAGGACGAAGTAACATGATATTCACATCTAACAGTCAAAAGGTTCATAAAATGAAGGATAGAGAGAAAATTTGGCAAAATGTTAACAATTGGTGAATCTAAGTGAAGAGTATGTATGTTACATTATTTTTGTAAACTACCAATGTGTTTAAATATATATGAGTATATAAATATTTGTATGTTATTCCTATAAAGTCTCTGTAGTTTTGAACAGCTGGAAGCTATAGGAAGACAGATTTTGGTTTGATATAGGTAAGAACTTTCAGGATAAAAAAGACCTTAAGAATGTGGGTTATGTAACTCAGAATTCTTTGACTAAAACACCAACTCCACCACTTTACAAACTGTATATGGCTTTGGGTAGATTGCTACATTTCCTTGCCTATTAAAGGGAATAGTAATAATAGTACTTACCTCATAGAGCTTTGGGAAGCAATTCATGTAAAATGCTTAGAACAGTGCCTGATTCACAATATACGATGGGGGGAAAAAGTTAGCTACTGCTATTACTGACTGTTATATAAGGAACCAGATAACCCAAAAATCTTCCTACTAAATATGGCTGCAAATATAATAATTCTTAGAAAATATAATAAACATCCTTTTAGACTGTGCCATTGAGTTCTTCTCTCTCAGGCTGACACCCTGTTATGCTCTGCTCTGTGATACTAGAGTTTGGACTCCACCAATTCCACTTCACCTTTGCCAGCTGGGGCTCCTGATTAGGTTCTGTAAATGTGGGGGCTAAAGGGAAAATGGAAGGCAGGAGGAAGCTACAAAGGACTTCCTTGTGTGGCTTGCTATTTTTAAACTCCCAGAACCAGCTTCATTGTGCCCAGCTTCAGAGGCATCAATACCAGTTGGACAGGGCTCAACCAAACCTGGCTCCTCCAGGCCCCTCCTGTGAGCTTCCTGAGATGCCAGTAGCACCAAGCAACACCCACTCCTCAGAGAATCAGGGTGCAGTTAACACCAGATCCCTCCAGACTTCTAGGTTCTGATAACCCCAACCTTTTCCCTCCCTTTGTTTTTCAGTCCTAATAGGTAACTGCTTAATGCAGTTATTATATCAAAGTTAGATTTCTTTTGGCTTTTGCAACCTCCTATAAGAATTTAAACTAATTCCCTTGACTGAGTTCATTCTATTAAAATAGCTACATGTGTGCCCTGCCAGTGTGGCACAGTGAGTGAGCGTCAACCCAGGAACCAAGGATCACAGTTAGATTCCCAGTCAGAGCACATGCCTGGCTTGCAGGTTTGGTCCCCGGTGGGGGGCGTGCAGGAAGCAGGCAATCAATGATGTTTCTCTTTCATCAATGTTTCTATCTCCCTATACCTTCCTCTCTCTCTCAAAATCCTATATAATAAAAGGCTGATATGCAAATTGCCCCATCAGAAGTTTGATGGACCAGAAGTTTGACCACTTGCTATGATGTGCACTGACCGCCAGGGGGCAGAGCAGAATGAAGGCAGATGGGGTAAGGTAGGCCCCAATTGGCCCTGATGGCCAGCCAGGCCTAGCGACCCTACCCATACACGAATTTTGTGCACCGGGCCTCTAGTCAATAACTTTTTAAAATCTCATAAAATAGCTAGATGTGGTTTCTGTTTTCTTACTGGATCCTAACTGATATATAAATTGAGTCACAAGAAAGTAAGGGAAATTCCAGGAACCAGAAACAAAGAAGCTGGAAACTGTATTAGTGAGCTGACGGCATAACCTTCATAGTAGTATAAGGTATTTATGAACTGCTCATAGTCCAGGAGACAGCTCTTGAGTCCTCAAAAAGCAACTGAGATCCCTTAATAAAGGTTGATACCTACAGTAAAAAGAAAGACTAGGGAGAAACCAAGATGGCAGCATAGTTAAACACTTAAACTGCTGCCTCGCACAACAATATGAAAACTACAACTAAAAGACAAACGGACACCATCCAGAACCACAGGAAAGCTGGCTCAGTGGAAATTCTACAACTAGAAGGAAAGAGGAAAGCACATTGAGACTCAGAGGAGCTACAAAAGGCTGAGGTATGGAGACGCACATGCGCGGAGAAGACGGGCAGCTAAGTGCACGGGTGGCTGAGTGCGTGGCTGGCTTTCCCAAGTGGGAGGGAGACAGAAGCTCCCAACTGCGCTGAACTCCAGTCCCGGGCGAGACCCTGGGAAACCAGAATCATTCGGGGGGAATCTGAACTGTCAAGAAAAGAGAATCACACTGAGACTCAGGGGAGGCAGAGGTCCGGAGGCAAGTGCGCAGCGAGGACTGACTGCTGAGTGCATGGGTGGCTGAGTGCGTGGCTGGCTTTCTAAAGTGGGAGGGAGACAGAAGCTCCCAACTGCGCTGAACTCCAGTTCCAGGCGAGTTTCTGGGAACACAGGCTCATTTGGGGAGAAACTGGACTGTCCAGCAGCGGGCGAAACTCGAGGGTGGCTTTCTCTCAGGCGATTACCGAGGGACACTGAGACCCAGGGGCCTCATAGGGCAGGGATGACGGGAAGCCAAGGCTATCTGCTCTGCCCTGAGACTCCGCCCCATCCAAACTGAGCACAGAGGCTTTTGCAATTTTGCAAGTTTTGTCTCATAAGGGTGTCTCCAGCACAGAAGTTCTCCCAGCGTAGACACAGCTGATCCTCACAGCCAAATGGCCTGGAGGTCAATTCCTCCCAGTGATACCAACAACAATCAAGACTTAAGTACAACAAAGCTGTGCACACAGTCCACAAAGGAGTGCACCAAGAGTGTCCACCTCAGGTAACTGGGGAGGCTGAGCCACTGGGCCCTATAGGACACCTACCACACAAAGCTACTCTACCAACTCAGGGAAGCAGCGAAAATGCGGAGACAAAGAAACAGATCACAAATGAAAGAAATGGAGGAAAGCAAACGACTAGATATAGAGTTCAAAATCAGTTATAACATTTTTCACGAATTTCCTAGAAAAGGCCGATAAATTTAGCAAGACCCTCAAAGATATGAAAAAGGACCAACTAGAAATTAAGCATACATTGACTGAAATAAAAAATATTATACAGATACCTAACAGCAGACTAGAGGACCGCAAGAATCAAGTCAAAGATTTGAAATACAAAGAAGCGAAAAACACTCAACCAGAAAAGCAAAAAGAAAAAAGAATCCAAAAACTTGAAGATAGTGATAGGAGCCTCTGGGACAACCACAAGCATACCAACATCCAAATTATGGGGGTGCCAGAAGAAGAGAGAGAGCAAGATACTGAAAACCTATTTGAAGAAATAATGACTGAAAACTTCCCCCACCTGGTGAAAGAAATAGACTTACTAGTCCAGGAAGCGCACAGAACCCCAAACAAAAGGAATCCAAAGAGGACCACACCAAGACACATCATAATTAAAATGCCAAGAGCAAAAGACAAAGAGAGAATATTAAAAGCAGCAAGACAAAAACAGTTAGTTACCTACAAGGGAGTACCCATACGATTGTCAGCTGATTTCTCAACAGAAGGCAAGAAATATTCAAAATGATGAATACCAAGAACCTACAACCAAGATTACTCTACCCAGCTAAGCTATCATTCAGAGTTGAAGGTCAGATAAAGAGCTTCACAGATAAAAAACGCTAAAGGAGTTCCATCACCGCCAAACCAGTATTATATGAAATGCTGAAAGGTATTCTTTAAGAAGAGGAAGAAGAAGAAAAAGGTAAAGATAAAAATTATGAACAACAGCCCTGACCGGTTTGGCTCAGTGGATAGAGTGTTGGCCTATGGACTCAAGGGTCCCAGGTTCGGTTCCGGTCAGGGGCATGTACCTTGGTTGCAGGCACATCCCCAGTAGGGGTTGTGCAGGAGGCAGCTGATCGATGTTTCTCTCTCATCGATGTTTCTAACTCTCTATCCCTCTCCCTTCCTCTCTGTAAAAAAATCCATAAAATATATTTTAAAAAATTATGAACAACAAATACATGTCTAGCAACAAGTGAATCTAAAAATCAAGTGAATAAAAAATCTGATGAACAGAATAAACTGGTGAATATAATAGAATCAGGGGCATAGAAAGGAAGTGGACTGATAATTCTCAGGGGGAAAAGGGTGTGAGGGTGCGGGAACAGACTGGACAAAAATCGTACACCTATGCATGAGGTACAGTGAGGGGGAGGTAAGGGCAGAGGGTGGGGTGGGAACTGGGTGGAGGGGAGCTATGGGGGGGGGGAAAGAGGAACAATTGTAATAATCTGCACAATAAAGATTTATTAAATTAAAAATAAATAAAGTAAGTGACAGAACGGAAAAAAAAAAAAAAAGACTAAGGAGTCCAGCCAGCATGGCTCAGTGGTTGAGCGTCCACCCATGAACCAGGAGGTCACAGTTCAATTCTCAGTCAGGACACACGTCCAGGTTGCAGGCTCGATCCCAATTGGGGACATGCAGTAGGCAGCCAATCAATGATTCTCTCTCATCATTGATGTTTCTATCTCTCTCCCTTCCTCTCTGAAATCAATAAAAAAAAAAATACATATATTTTAAAAAAGATAGACAAGGGAAAATATCTCTCCACAGGGAAATAAGGATTCTTGCCTTGGTTACCTAGTAAAGTGGGGAAAAAAAATCTAGGAATTCAAATCCATGAGATGGATTTGAAGTTAAAATTTATACTAAGCTTGAGCCCCTAGAAATTTACAGGTAAGAAAAAATTACACACATTTTGGTCCCAGATTGCCAGTAGCCTTGAGTGCCCAACAGAAGCACACACAAAGTTGCTCCAGAAGATATACAAATGGCCAATAATACAGGAAATATGTTTACATCATCAGTCATCAGGAAAATGCAAATTAGAACCACAATGAGAAACTACTACACCTCCATGAAAATGGCTCAAACTAAAAAGACTGACAAAAGTGTGTTGGTAAGAATATGAAGCAACTGGAACTCTCATACTGCTATGGGAACATAAAATGGTACAACCATTTTGGAAAACTGGTAATTTCTTTAAAAGCTGGACATTCATCTGCAATATGACCCAGACATTCAATATGAAAAGACAGGAAAATATATATCTACTCAAAAATTTGTACATGGATACTCACAGCAACTTTATTCACAACAGCAAAAAATGAAAACAACCCAAAAGTTCATCAACAGTGAACAATAAATATTGTATGATATAGCCATACAACAGACTACTGCTTAGCAATAAAAGGTAAATTACTGTTATATGCAACTAAATGATAAATCTCAAATGCATTATAGTACATAAAAGAAACCAGATTCAAGAGTACATACTGTATGAAAAGAAAAAGATACAAAACTGTATGATTTGACTTATATAAAATTTTAGAACGTGCAAATTAATCTACAGTGGTTCCTGGGGCCTAGGTGAGGAAAAGGTGTACTGTAAAGAGGTATGAAGAAACTTTTGGGAGTGATGAAGATGCTCTATATCTTTTCTTTTACTTTCAATTTTTTTTATTGTGGTAAAACACACATAACAAGTTTACCATATTAATATTTTTAATTAATTTGGGGGAGGGAGAGAGAGAGGAGGAGGGATTTGTTGTTCCACTTATTTATGCTTCATTGATTGCCTCTTGTATGTGCCCGGACCATGAATGGAACCCTAAACCTTGGCATATCAGGATGACATTCTAACCAACTGAGCTACCAGGCCAGGTCTACCATATTAATATTATTTTATTTTTTTATTGTTTAAAGTATTACATATAGTAGCACATATATCTCCTTTTTTTTCCCCCCATTGACCTTCCCCCAGCCTACTCCCTGTCACATGCCCTCATCCCACACCCCCCATATTAATATTTTTTAAGTACACAGTTCAGTGGTATTAAATACCTTCATAATATTGTACAACCATCCCCCCATCCATCTCTATTAATCTTTTCATCTTGTAAAACTGAAATTGTATACCCATTAAGCAATAATTCCTCATTCTCCACTCTCCCAGTCCCTGGAAAACACCATTCTATTTTCTATTTCTGTGATTTTTGACTACACTAAGTAACTCTTATAAAGTGGAATTATTCATTTGTACTTTTATGACTGACTTATATCACCTAACATAATGTCTTCAAGGTTCATCCATCTTACAGCATATGTGAGAATTTCTTTGCTTTTTTAAAGTTAAACAATATTCCACTGTGTGTGTGTGTATGTGTGTGTGTGTGTGTGTATATAGCACATTTTGCTCATCTATTCATCAATTGATGGGCACAAGTTGCTTTACTGTTTTAGTTACTGTGAGTAATGTTGCTATGAACATAGGTATACAAATATCTCTTTGAGACTCTGCTTTCAGCTTTGAGAGGGATATATACCTAGAAGTGGAATTGTGGGATCACATAGTAAATCTAGTTTTAGTTTTTTTGAGGAACCACCATACTGTTTGTTGTCACAGTGGCTATTCTATTTTACATTCCACTAACAGTGCAGAGGTTCCAATTTCTCCACATCCTAGTAACCATCCTAACGGGTGTGAGTACAGTTTTAACTACTGCTACTTTATAGTAAGTTTTGAAATCAGGGATTGTGAGTCCTCCAGCTTTGTTCTTTTTCAATGTGTTCGCTATTTGGGGTATGTTGAGATGTCATATAAATTTTAGTATGGGTTTTTCTACCTCTGCAAAAAAAACAACACCACACTGCTAGGATTTTGATAGGGACTGGTTTGATACCACCAGCACCAGGCAACACCCTCTCCTCAGAGAATCAGGGCGCAGTTAACGAACAGAGTGCTTTAGGTAGTATTGACATCTTAATAATATACATCTTCCAATTCATGAACATAAAATGTATTTCCATTTGTCTTTAATTTCAGCAATGTTTTGGAGTTTTCATTGTATAAATCTTTCACCTTTTTGGTTAATTTCTAAATATTTATTCTTTTTTATGCTATTGGAAATGGAATTGTTCATGTAATTTCATTTTCAGATTGTGCATTGTTAGTGTATAGAAATGCAACTGATTTTTGTGTTTTGACATTGTATCCTGCTACTTTGCTGAAATTATTAATTCTAGAAGTTTTTTTGTGGAATCTTCAGAGTTTTCTATATATAAGATCATATGCGAACAGAGATCATTTTACTCCTTCCTTTCCAATTTGGATGTCTTTTCTTTCTTTTTCTGGCTTAAAATGATATGGCTAGATTTTTCAGTACAATTAGTAATAGTTTAAAGAGTTTTTGCAACTTCATAAATTCTCCATTGCTTATTGTATGGCTTAACTTGGATTTTGTTTGTTTTGTTTTTCAGTCTTTGCAGTTTATCAAAGCAATCTTAAGTATTGAAGGCAGTGCCTTCTTATAGGTGTACACCTTTGTCGAAACTCTTTTTCTTTTAAAGTTAATTTACATAAATTACACCTAAGCAAAGCTGATTTTTTTTTTAAACTGCTCTTGGGAGAACTGACCTCAACACACACTACATAAAATTATCATAGATGCTGCACCTCTGCATATGAGCTTACCACAATTACAAAATACTTGAGGAAACAATTTATCATGAGCAAGAGTTGGTTACAACAAATGGCAGGATTATAACCTTAAAAAATTTAGATAATTGAACAGTATTACAGAGACCATAATTTAAATTTATTATAAATTACTATAACATAAGATGAATTAAAAACAGATACCATAAAAAATAAACAGATTTGAAAATGAACCAAAGAATATGTCAAAAAATAGGAACTGAAAAAACAAATTAAATCTAGCTGAAGAGTAAATCAGCATGCAAAGATAAAGGAAATTACTCAGAAGGTTACAGAAACATAGAGATGAACGTTATGAAAGAGTAAGAGATGTGGAGGACAGGATAAAGAGGTTTAATGTAAGTTAAATATGAGAGGCACTATTTAAAGCAGGGGTCCTCAGACTTTTTAAACAGGGGGCCAGTTCACTGTCCCTCAGATCGTTGGAGGGCCGGACTATAGTTTAAAAAAACAACAACTATGAACAAATTCCTGTGCGCACTGCGGGCCTGGGACGAGTCGGCTGCTAAGCAGGACAGGCAGCAGCACCCGGCGAGCCAGATAAATATCCTCGGTGGGCTGCATGTGGCCCATAGGCCATAGTTTGAGGACCCCTGATTTAAAGAAATAATGATGGGGAATTTTTACAAAACTGATGAAAGATATGAAATCTAAGGTTGAAGAGTCACTATAAACTTCCAATAGGATAAAATTAAATCCACACCCTGTAATGAAACCATAGAAGACAAATGACACAAAAAAAACAACTTAAAATCAGAAAGAAAGGCAAGTTATCTACAATGAATAAATTGTCAGCATGGTTTTCAAGAGTAATAAAAAAACAGAATTTCAGTGAAATAACATTTTCAAAGTGCTGAGAGAAAATAATTAGAAACCTAATACCCAGCTAAACTATCAATCAAGACTGAAGAGGAAGATATTTTCCAACAATGAGTGCTTACCACTAACAGACCCTCTTCAAAGAAAACACCTGAAGGTCATATCTATCTATTTGACACAAAAGAAATAAATAACTTGCAAGAAAGAGTGGTGAGCCCTGGCTGGTTTGGCTTAGCTGGATAGAGCGTCAGTCTGTGGACTAAGGGGTACCAGGTTCAATTCCAGTCAAGGGCACATGCCTGGGTTGTGGGCTCCATCCCCAGCAGGGAGCGTGCAGGAGGCAGCCAATCAATGATTCTCTCTCATCATTGATGTTTCTCTCTCTCTTCCTCTCTGAAATCAATAAAAATATATTTTTTTAAAAACTTATCATAAAAAATAAAAAGAGTGGTGGAAAAAAAAAAAGAATAAATGTAGCCCTGCCAGTGTGGCTCAGTTGGTTGAGCATCATCCCATGCACCAAAAGGTCACCAGTTTGATTCCCGGTAAGGGCACATGCCCTGGGTTGAAGACTCCATCCCCAGAAGGAGGAGTGCAGGAGGCAGCCAATTGATGTATGTCTCATCAATGTTTCTATCTCTCTCTCCCTCATTCTCTAAAAAAATCAATAATATCATTTAAGCTTTCCGGACCTGGTGGAGCAGAAGGCGACATCATGGGAGTTGACATCCGCCACAACAAAGACCGAAAGGTTCGGCGCAAAGAGCCCAAGAGCCAGGACATCTACCCAGGGTGTTGGTCAAGCTATACAGGTTTCTGGCCAGAACTAACGCCACTTTCAACCAAGTGGTGCTGAAGAGGTTGTTCATGAGTCGCTCCAACCGGCCGCCTCTGTCCCTTTCCCGGATGATCCGCAAGTTGAAGCTTCCTGGCCGGGAGGGCAAAACGCCGTGGTTGTAGGGACTATAACTGGTGAGAATCCAGGAGGTGCCCAAACTGAAGGTGTGTGCCCTTTGTGTGAGCAGCAGTGCCCGGAGCCGCATCCTCAAGGCTGGGGGCAAGATCCTCACCTTCGACCAGCTGGCCCTGGACTCCCCCAAGAGCTGTGGCACTATCTTGCTTTCTGGTCCTCGCAAGGGCCGCGAGGTGTACAGGCATTTCGGCAAGGCCCCAGGAACCTCCCACAGCCACACCAAACCCTACGTGCGATCCAAGGGCCGGAAGTTCGAGCGTGCAAGAGGCCGCTGGGCCAGCCGGGGCTAAAAAAACTAACGCTAAATCCTATCATATTATTAAAAAGGTTTTGGATGCTAAAAAAAAAATTGTTTTTAATAAAACCAGAAAAAAAAGAGTAAATCTATACAGGTAAAATGAATCACTGACAGCACAAAACAATAATTACTACTAATTAGAATTGTTCAACATTGATGTTGACTGCCTTCGGGAGTAGTCTCATTTATGGAAGTGCTTATTTTTAATATAGACAATACCTTTTAATATTTTCAGTGTACAGTAGGTAAGAAGCTGAAATAAATGACCCCCAACATACATACTGACCATAGGGTTTTATCGATTAGACACAAAACATTCCCTCAGCAGCTCTATTTGGCCATCTGAGGCAGGGCTTTGTCCCTATCCTAACAGTTCTAGAACCCCAGTCTTACTTCTTAGGCATTCTTCCCACTCCCATACTCCATAAATAAATAAAAACTAAAAACAGGCCTAACTGGTTTGGCTCAGTGGATAGAGCGTTGGCCTGCGGACTGAAGGGTCCCAGGTTCGATTCCAGTCAGGGGCATGTGCCTTGTTTGTGGGCACATCCCCGGTAGGGCATGTGTGGGAGACAGCTGATGGACGTTTCTCTCTCATCGATGTTTCTAACTCTATCCCTCTCCCTTCCTCTCTGTAAAAAATCAATAAAATATACATTTAAAAAAAAAACATTCTAAATAGAAATGTTTCTTATGTGAGCTTGGGGACAATATCTTTTAGTTTGGGGGGAGTGGAGCTTTTGGCTTTAGATTAAGATTCATCATTTGCTTCAACTTGGGCCTCCTAAGTAATATACCTCTTCCTCTACAAGAGGAAATAAATACCATGCTGGAACAGAAAAAGAAGGAACATACACTCATCCCTGCTGACTGAAAGCTATTTGATGTGATCTGAACCTTCCCTTCAGATTCCCATACATTCGCCACAGTACAGATCTCCACAAGATAGAGAGCCCCAATTCCCTTACCATCGAAGGTTTCTGCCCACACACACAGTAACACATTTGGAAAATCCATAACTTTGGCAGTACAAGACTAGGCAACAGACACCAGAGAGTAAAGCATGCATTAAAGCAAGTCAATATTATAACATTTTCAGAAAGCAGTTCCATTCCAGGCAAGAGGATAGCATAATACAGAGGTCCAAACGCCACTGAATGAAGATGGAAAAGTCAGGCTCCTATCCCCTTTCGGCCCAAAAAAGCTCCTTCATTTCAAAGTAAGTAATGACCATGCCTACGTTTCCTATCGCATAGGCATGAGGATACAAGGACAAAAGACACTATCTAGAAGGGCACCATGCAGACACTCTTAGAACACCAGATGAACACTGCTACGTCGGGGTTAAGTAAAAGAGAGCGCCCAGAAGGCTCTTTCCCACCTACAACCTTCACACAGTCACTTTACAGTCACAAATTTTTACTCTCCAACATGCTTCCACAAAACACCGTACCTACCTTGACCCTTAAAACAACACCAGGAAGCAGTAAATGCAGGTAAATTCGCTGTTTACATATATGAAAAGTGAGGCTTAAAATAAAGTGGCTCGTCCAAGACAACCTGCACCCCCACACAGCCTCTATCCTCCCCTCCGGTCCTCATTTAGGCCCAGCCCCCAAAACCCCAGTACAGCTCACCACGCACTAGCTAGGGAACCATGGCCGAGTTAAACCTCAGATTTCCCCGTCTGTAATAAACTATAAGGTTGTTAGGAATATTTTTTAAATGACCCATATAAAGGGTGTGGCGCAGTGTCCGGCACGTAGTTGGTGCTCAGAAATGCTTATCCCTACTATTACTAATAACAATAGGCAAAAACTTTCATTTCCATTTACAAGTCTCCCTCGTCACAAGCATTTCAGAAACCTGCATTTCCCACCCCCACCTTCAGGATCACCCTCAGACATAATTTTACAGACACGCCCCCAAACAGGCCGCCCGGCACCTCCCCCTCCGACATACCCCTCTCCTCACAAACCTTACCCCGGATAGATTCTCCTCAACCAGACTCCGTTACGAAAGAGGCCTTCTGCTCGCACCCGCCTCTCCAGCAACCCCTCTAGACCTGGGCATTCCTGTGGGCCCCTAGGCTGAACGCCAGCCGCGGCCCGCGCCGGTTACCCGGCCGCGCGATCCCGCTGGCCTCCGCTTCCTCCGGATCGAGTTCGACGCGGGCTCGCGCCAGCCCTGTGAGCGCACAGTTAGTTTAAACGATGGCCCGCCCCCTCGCACGGAGCTCTGATAGGCTCCCGTGGGCTGGTGTGCTCGCAAGGGCACGCTTGAGGACCCGGGAAAAGGAAGTGTGAGGGCCACTGGGAAAAAAGAAGGGGTGTCATTACTACCGGCCCCGGCCCCGACTTGAGGGCAAAGACTACAAATCCCAACACATTCGCGGCCTTGGAGCCCCGCCCCTAACAAACTACAGCTCCCGGTAGGCATTGCGGCAGCGCTTTCGGCGCCAGGCCGAGGTGTGGTGGTGAAGGTAGTTACCATGGAGTTGCGCTGGGTAACCCTGAGGTAGTGAGTGGGACGCTGAGGCTGAAGGGCAGCAACTGCGGGTGAGTCGGGCGGGAAAATGGGAAACCCATTCTAGGGAACAAAAGCTCTGTGGAGCGGGGAGGGGCACTTCCTTTCTCCGGGACCTGAGACACCCCCCCCCCAAACAAACAAACAAAAACTTTACTCTCTCACAGTGAACATGACACACACCCATATCGGGTAGACGGGTTCCGGGGTGCTTAAGAACCTCCCCATCACAAACATGGGGCTCCCTGGTACCCTGGGAGATATGAAACGCCTTGACATAAGGTTGGTTTTTCCTGATGAACTGAGACCCAGGGTCTTCCAGACAGGGGAGTAACATTAGACGAAATCACAGGTGCTAATACTGGAGATGTAAGAAACTTTATGGGGCTTGCACTGCCCCTTTCCTTCCAAGCAGGAAGACCCCAGGGTAGAGCCTCCGTCTCAGTCTGAGCAGGATCTTTCCACACACTTAATAGGGCTCCTGTCCCCCCCTCCTCTATGATCTGTTTCTCAAAGTTCTACAGTTAGAGCTTCATTCCTTTTACAGTCTTCATGACAAATCTATTGCACTTAGTAACTTACCCAGCGCTTTCATGTCCAGTGTCTCTTTTGAGCTTTGTGAATCAAAGATATTTATCCCTATTTCACAGATTGGAAAACTGAAACCCAAAGAGGCACAGTGACTTGCCCAAGGCCACACACCAAGTCAGTGACAGCTAGGACTAGAATCCAGTTTGCCAACATCCAGCCAAGTCTCTAACTGGAGCCTACAGCCTCTCTAGTTTAAGGACTTGTTCCAACAAGTAGGAACTGCCCCAGGGGAAAGAAACCTGTCTGGCCTACTTTGGATTATTTGCACTTCAGCCTGAATGAGTTTCAGATCCTTCCTTTAAAGTTTAAATGGGAAAGGGAACTAGAGAGATTGAAGACAATGGAAATCAAACAGAAAAAGGAAACATTCTGGCTACACAGCACCCATGTCTGATGCTGCCATGATTATCTGGTTTCTGGCTGGCTTCTAGCTGGCCCTGATTGTCCACTTACTATCTTAAAGTCGTAGGTCCACTTCCTACCTCACTCTATATTCCCTTGTTGGGGATGATCATCCACAACTTCATTTACCACCTCTATGTACACAACTGTATATCTCCAGCCCAGCTCTCATCTCTAAGCTCCAGGTCTGTATAGCCAATTGCCTCTTCAACATCTCCTTCAGGATATGTCAAAGACAACCTAAACTCAACATGTCTGCAACTGAACTCATAATATCTATGTACTCCAAGCCTCAATTCCTTCCAGTGTTCTCACCCTCTATCCACCATTACAGAAGCCAAAGAACCAAGATTTAGCCTGAATACCTCTTACGTTTCCCATTCATCATAAAGTCTTGTCAGCTTTACTTCTCATCACATCCTTCCTGCCTACCCTCCCAGATATTTTGCATACTGCAACCAGAGTAATCCTTTAAAAGTAGAAATTTGATATTGTTCACCCTCCCCCATCCCACACTCATTTAAAAAGTTATCATGTGGCTTCCTATTACTCTTAGCATCAAGCAACATTTCAGCCTGACTCCTGCCCACCTCTCTAGCCTCCAGTCTAACCATACTGTTTAAAACCTTTATTGTTGTAAGTATTAGAAATGTCCCCTCCCCCCCCCCCTTTGACCCCCTCCAGCCTGCTTAACCATACCTTTTATCCCCTTCAGTTATATGGCCTTTTAAACAATATTTTTAATTGATTTCAGAGAGGAAGGGAGAGGAAGAGAAAAACATCAATGATGAGAATTATTGATTGGCTGCCTCCTGCACACTGCACACTGGGGATTGAGCCTGAAAGCCGGGCATATGCCCTGACCGGGAATCAAACCGTGACCTCCTGGTTCATAGGTGGACGCTCAACCACTGAGCCATGCCGGCTGGGTTATATGGCTTTTTTAAGGTCTTCAAAATTTCCAAGTAACCTCTTACCATAGAACCTGTTATTTCTGCCTGGAATGTTCATTCCCCCCTACCCATCTCCCTGTTAATTTGTGCTTATTCTCAATTTCTTCTCCCAATCACTTCTTTTAAAATGTCTTCCCTTAACATAAAAAAATAAAGTAATTAAAAAAATAAAATAAAAATAAAGTAATTGTTAAAGATAAAAATGTCTTCCCTGATTGCTCAGCAGGTCAGATTCCTCAGTTATAATAACCTCATGTTCCTCTCCTTTATAGTATTGCTCTGTAGCAATTTTTAGTGTATATGTTAAGCACCTACTACTTGCCACCAGGTAGGAATACAATTATGAGAAAAACATGGTTCCTGCCCCGGAGGTCACGGTGGAATTTATGGACATACAAATAATAAGCAGATCATCTCAGTGATATGTGTGCTACCATGGCAGTAAGTAATAGGGTATTTTGGGAGCTCTGAAGAGAAGTTTCACATCCAAGATTTGGGCATAAGATTGGGCGCTTTAGAAAAGATGAAAACTGAGCTGGGTCGTGAATTAGCCAGGCAAAAGGAGGAAGAAACTGTATTCCAAACAACCAGAAGTAATAGGGCAAAAGGGATGGAGCAGGGGAGACCATACATAGGAGTCATCAAAGGAATCAAACTACCACAGGACACATTGATCAATTTTACCGGGAAAGAAAGTGTTCACCAAAGAGGATTCCCTAGAGCTGAGTATTGAAACAGAAGAATATTCACTAAGTAGGCAACTGTTTCTTAGAACTAGATGCAGGCCATTTTGCCACAATCAATAGAAACAAGCAGGTCTTTCTGTGCTCATGACAGACAGGGTTCTATTATTTGTATCTTGGCTTCGTGTCTTCTGGTCAGGCACAGGGCAGCAGGCACTCAATAAATGTTTGCAGAATTGAATTGAATATCTTACTGTGAATGAGGTGTAGACTGAAACAGCTGAACCTCAAAGCTAATTGTTAGAATAAGCAGCTTAGTATCAACACACTCCTAAAACAGAGATCCTGTATTTGGCAGTTTCTCATTCATTCTTCTCACAGATATTTCCTGAGTACCTGTTGTAATAAGCCAGGTTCTGTGATACTAGCTCACAAGACTACTGTTTAAATGGAGAAGGTTAATAACCCTTTCCTTTGGCAAATTTATCTGAATACTTAGGGCTCCATTTTTAATACTGACTAACCCAGAAAAATGCATCAGGAGCCAGTACTACACTAAATCAGAAGTTCTTAGGAACTGCAATGAGGTAATCCATGGTCAAGGAGACTAATGATAAAAATCTGCCCTTAAATATTTTAAGCTAAAATTCACGTTCAGTAGTGCAGAACTCTGGGGTCCCAACCCAGGTCTTACTTTGAGAAAAGTGTCCAATGTTCCTCAAAGGCATCAAACCTGTTGTAGATTCCCAAGTGGAATGGGCTTCTGTCTAGATGAGAACACAAGGTTCCTCTATTTCTACAAAAGAAACAATTTTTTGTTGTCTCACTGTAGATTTGACATCTAAAAGATCCAGATCTCCCTAATCAACATCCCATACCCACCTGGCTAATCCCGCATTAGACAGAGTTCAGTTGTAAGTGACTCAAGCCTGTACCTCCCAAAGCTCAGTTGAAATTGCTGCTTTTTGAGAGGAAGCCATTCACTTTTTATTTCTCTAAACCAGAGACTTTCAACTGGTGTGCTGCAAAAATTTTAAAAACATGCAATACCTGACTATTTAGTCAAGGACACGGACCTCTTTTCCCTTAGATTGTCAAGTAAAAAAATGACAATAGCCAACACAATAGCCATCTGATGTGAATGAATCAAAACTATATTTGTTTTGTTTTGTTGTCAGATTGGCAAAAAATATATATATTTTGGTGTGCCACAGAACTAGTAATTAGTTTGTGTGTGCCATGAGATGAAAAAGGTTGAAATCGCTGCTCTAAACTTGTTAAACTCTATCTTTGCATATGTTAATTCAGACAAAAAATTTTACTTAAACTGTATGTAGCTTAAACTGAATTACAAACTATCAACTCCATAGTTTTTTTTGTTCTTTAAAAATATTTTTTTTTATTTCAGAGAGGAAGGGAGAGAGAGAGAGAGAGAAACATCAATGATGAGAGAGAATCATTGATTGGTTGCCTACCACTGGGGATCGAGTCTACAGTCCAGGCATGTGTTCTGCCCTGGAATTGAACCATGGCCTCTGGGTTCAGAGATGGACACTCAACCACTGAGCCACACCAGCCAGGCTCAACTCCAGTTTTTAAAAGAAATTCCATATTAAGAACATTTATGAATTTAATTGTTTCTGCATACAGACTATTTGTTTCTTTGAATCAAATGATGAGATGAGAACCACATATCCTAATGTTTCCCTTTTGGCTTTGTTTGCCAAAAATTTCAGAGCTCAATACAGGCCTACTTTCCTAATTCTTTGGTACATCTCTGTCTTCCTTTAGTCCGGTTTCTAATCTTCCTCTTCCATGTTTATATTTTCTACATCCACACTGTCCAGTATGATAGCCTTTAGTCACATGTGGCTATTGAATACTCGACAATTTGTCCAAATTGGGATGTACTATAAAGTGTAAAATATTTCAATTTTTAATATTAATTATATGTTGAATTATATTTTGCATATATTGGGTTAAATACAATATGTGATTAAATTTAACTTTCCCTGTTTCTTTTTACTTTCTTTTTATTAGGGTTTTAGAAAAATTTATACTACCTATGTGAAAAAAAATTATATATGTGGCTTGCACTTGTGAAATTCATTATATTTCTGTGGACAGTTCTTTTCTTTTTAAAAAATATTTTTGATTTATTTTTTTAGAGAGGGAGAAAAGGAGAGGGAAAGAAATATCGATGAGAGAAAAACATCACTCAGCTGCCTTGTGCACACCCGGTACTGGGGATCGAGTCCTTAACCCGGGTATGTGCCCTGATTGGGAATCAAACGGGTGACCTTTTGGTGCATGGGACAATGCTCACTCCACTGAACCACCTGGACATTTCTTTGGCCAGGCTGGACATTTCTTTTCTACAAATCATCCTGTTTTGAATGGGCTATTTGTAAACTACCTAAAATCCCTTTGGAAAGCAGGTGAAAAAGTAAATGCAAAGGAGGTGATGTCGCCCTAACTGGTTTGGCTCAGTGGATAGAGCGTCCGCCTGCAGACTCAAGGGTCCCAGGTTTGATTCCAGTCAAGGACATGTACCTTGGTTGCGGGTACATCCCCAGTAGGGAGTGTGCAGGAGGCAGCTTATCGATGTTTCTAGCTCTCTACCCCTCTCCCTTTCTCTCTGTAAAAAATCAATAAAATATATTTTTAAAAAAGGAGGTGATGGCATTGGATAGAGTGAGAAAGGGGAGGTTCCCTGGGAAATATACTTTTCCTTGTCAGTCTTATTTGTGTCACATACAAAACCCTTCTGTATTTTCAGCTGTTCTGATCAGGTGAGTAGTGTTCTTATGACTCTGCTCAGCCTGTTGAAAAGGTCTCAGCTTTACTTGAGCCAGCAAATTGGAAAGGATCTGATAAGACAATTTACACCACACTTGTAAACGACTGATAACATTGTGTTCGCCCCTCTCAAGGGGTATTTCCATTTTAACAGGGAACAATCCCTGAACCCAAAGGAATGAATCCCTAATGGTGGAATTTCAGGCATCAGTGACAGGTGAGTGAGAGTGAGATAGATTCTGGTTTTATGTGTGTGTTTACATACATATGACTACATTCGGGATGTGGCAGAAAGTAGGGTCTTTGGACGAAAAGGCAATGGGGCCTGACAGAGAAAGTAGTAAATTCTGAGCTAGGTCAGACTGCAAAAGGGGATCAGACACAATGCCCTAAGGGGTTTGTTAAGCAATAGAATAACCCAGTTGATGTCACTAGAGGGTAGGTATCAAGACCGTTTCCATGGTAACTACTGTGGAGTAGCAGAAAGGGCCTCAGAGTAGGATTCAGAAGACCATGATTACAGTCCACACCTGACTCACTGGCTTAATTTTGGGCAAGTTCTTTCACTCTGGGTCTCAGTTTCTTCATCTGGAAAATAGAAATGGGTGTTATAACTATCAATGAGCTCTAAGGGATGTGAAGGTGTTCTGAGAAGTAGGAAGTGCCCTACAACTGCAAAGAATCATATTAGTATCTTAAAATATAAATGCAGCCAGGCAAGCCTGGAGTATAGAGGGTAGAAAGCAGGGGTGGAGGGCAATGGGAAACCTGAGGGCCTAGCCCCTTGTACCTGGAACACCAGCCCTTCTCTGTCCTCCCAGGCTGAACCCGGACTTCCAGGGCCCATGCTTACACCGGACAAATTATGGCCTGAGCTATGAGCAAACAGGACTACATGAACACTTCGGTGCAAGAGCCCCCTCTTGACTACTCCTTCCGAAACATCCAGGTGATTCAAGGTCAGCCCACAGAGAACAGCACGCCACTCACCATAGCAGCCGCTGGGGTGTGATCCCTAGGGAGTAATCAGTCTTCTACTTAAAAGCCTGAAGAGATTCTTCCCGTATACTTGCAGATTTTGTTGTTGTCTTTTCTGGGAGGAGTAGAAGAAAGGGAGGTGGGAGTGGAAGTGTTTGGCCTTTTAAAAAATTAGCAAAAACTCTGAAAGGAACCAGGGGGCTCTCACAGGGGAATTGATCATCTTCAAAAGACAGGCTACAACATGAAAGTCAGGTGGAAGAAAGCTGGGAAGCCGGTCTGTCAGCCAATAGTTTTATTCTGTTTTTACCTGGAGAGGAAGGAACTAATGGAAGGAAAATGCAGCCTGCAGCAGAGTCCTATCTCCTCAGTCAGGACACAAGCCTATTCTGATCACTGGTAAAACATTATTTTTTTGGGGGGGTGGGTCTTGTTACTAACAAACTGGCATGTTTTCAGTATAATACTTGACATTTTATATTCATTCCAGTCATATCCAAATTTATTCCATCATCACCCACACTTATTATAGGTTCAGCACTGCCCAAGCTAGTTCCCATTTTATCATTCAATATCTTTGTAAATGGGCAGCTAGTAACTCTCAGAAGGGGACACAGCAGGGCTCTCAAGTAATGTATTTTCAAAGGAATATGCTTCTTCCCAGGTAAGTTCTGCTGTCACTTGCTTTTGTTATCTGGTCTCATAAATGCTCCAGTATATCTGCCCTCACAGAACATAGTTTGGCATCAATATATCCTAGACCCATTATCTGGCTTTGGTCCTCTTTCTTAGGCAACTGGTGGCCACTTTTAAGTTCAGGAAACACAAACAGTTATCTAGGGTACTGGATACTACTTGGGTTTGGGTTTAGCATACTGCAGGGGTTGGCATCAGCCATAATAGTAACTCATATTTGTTCTTCAGTGAGCACACACCCACTTATCGTGATCTTTATTTTTTATGCATGGTATCACTTCTGCTTGATGTAGTCCATGTTTCACAAGGGTTTTAGCTACAGTGATGGCTACATGCAATATAGCCATGGTGACAGAGGAGGAAGGGAAGTGTGGTTCCCACGTACCCTGGGAATTCCCAGCTCTGAGCAGGTAGATGTAGTTTACCCTTTATGGAGTCCTCAGAACGAGGGTAGAGATAAGCTACTACAACTAAGGATAACTCCATAGCACAAAACATAATCAGTACAGATCCCCTGTTCTTCATTCAACAAATATTTGTTAAGCACCTTTTTTATTAAGCATGTATGTATGTATGTATGTATATGTGTGTATACATATATACCAGACATAGTGCTCCTTCATGAATATTAGGAGGGGAGAGAGAGGCACATCTAAGCCCCAAAAGGCCAGTCCCCTCAGGTTTCCCAGAACTATGGAACACTTACTTAAAATTGGGGTTAGAGGACAGGGTAGAATTTAGGGGTACCTGGTACGCTATTTGGTAATTAATCAAGAGATGGATCATAGAATCTGAAATGGCAGTGACTTTAGAAGGCATCCTAATCTGTACTACCTCCAACCCATATTCCTCTAACTTCTGCTCATCTAGTGTCAAGGGAGTCCCTTACCACATGCACCTACCCATCCCTTCCTTATGGGATGAGAAATGACACAAGGAAGTTCTTCATAGCAAACTAACTCCTGACTTCTGGGGACACATGGAAAAAGTTGCATGGCAACTCTTCAGAGAGGTGAAGACAGAATCACTTTCTCCCCAGATTTTCCTATAGCTAGACAACTTCCAGTTCTCTGAGTGTTGTTATTTGTGGTCCAGTTTCTAGACCTGCCTTTGCCTAATTTGAACAAGGCTGATCCTCAGTAATACAGTACCTGAAGGGAGCAGTAACTGTAGCAGTCTAGACACCTTGCTCTACCCTTGATAATAGCAGCCCCAGGCAGCCTTGAATTTTAGGCAATACCATTCCACCAGTGGCTCCTGAGCTTGGGGTCAGCCCAGACTTGATGGCATTTCCTAAGCTGCTGCCTCATCACACTGGATGCATCACATTGGATGCTAGTCCACATGTGGGCTTTTTATTTCTTTAAATGTTTTTATTGATTTCAGAGAGGAAGGGAGAGGGAGGTAGAAACACCAGAATCATTGGTCGGCTGCCTCCTGCATTCCCTCTACTGGGGATCAAGCCCACAACTGGGCATGTGCCTTGACCAGGGATTGAACTGGCAGCCTCCTGGTTCATAGGTCAACACTCAACCCCTGAGCCACACCATTCAGGCTATGTGGGCTTTTTAAAAATATATGTTTTTATTGATTTTAGAGAGAGAGGGAGATAGAAACATTGATCAGCTGCCTCCTGCACGCCCCCTACTGAAGATCAAACCTGCAACAGGGACATGTGCCCTGACTGGAATTGAACTAGTGACCTCTTGGTTCATGGGTCAAAGCTCAACCACTGAGCCACGCTGGGCAGGCCATATGTAGGCTTATTTTGACATCTTTGTAACTTCATTCCAGGGCTTGCAGTCAGGAGATGTGAGATTGGGAGGCAGGCTTAGGAGTTTCTTCACAAACTGGGGTGCCTCAGTACATTTCTGCCACCTTCCTCCAATCTCACACTCCACCTGGGAGTTCTGCTCACTCTAGGATTAAGACAGAGCGCCATCTGCCGGATGCTGCCTGACATGCAGCTGAGGAGAGGAAGTTAATGTTGGCTGGGGGTGGAAGAGAGGAAGTGTACCCAAAAAGAGCTGAGGGGAGGGTGAAGACAAACTTGCCCAATTCAACAAGAACTAAATATTTCCTTCTCCAGAGGCAATTTTATTTTATTTATTTTTTAATCCTCACCCAAGGATATTTTTCCATTGATTTTTAGAGAAAGTGGAAGAGAGAGGGAAAGACAGAGAAATATTGATGTGAGAGAACCACATTGATTAGTTGCCTCCTGTAGGAGCCCTGGCCAAGGCCCAGGCTGGAGAGGAGCCTGCAACCAAGGTATGTGCCTTGATTGGAATCGAACCTGGGACCTCATACCGACACTCTATCCACTGAGCCAAACTGGCTAGGGCCAGAGGCAGTTTTAGACAAGTAACCAAAGGTATAGGGGCCATAGGAAAACTATAGTCACCTAAGCCAGAGTTGGTGTCTGATTCTGGTGTCTGTAAGCTTGGGCAAAGCGCATCCTCTCTCTGGACCTCATTTGTCAAAAAACAAAAAACAGAATGGGAGGCGGGGAACGGTTACAGGGGTGTCCATTCAGATGGGTTCTAACATCTCTATTCTCCTCACCTAAACTTTCGGAAGGTATTGTTTACATTACCTGCTTATATTTCCTTACCTTCCATTCACTCTTGACTCACTCCAATCTAGCTTCTGTCCCCAGGCCCTTGCCATTTCATTGAAGCAGCCCTCATCAAAGTCACCAGGGGCTTCAAATTTTGTTACCAAAATTACTTTTTGTTCCTCATCTCCCCTAAAACTCACTCCTATAAATATGGATTCCCTGAGCATCTATAAAACTAACATCTCCTGGCTTGCACTGTCCTTTCCTGCTTATTCAGTACCTTTTTTAAAAATAGTGTTTTAAAAAATGTTTTCATTGATTTTTAGAGAGGCTTAAAGGAGAGGGAGAAACATTGATGAGAGAGAATCATCAATCGGCTGCCTCTTACATGCCCCCCACTGGGGATTGAGCCCACAACCCACGCATGTGCCCTGACCAGGAATTGAACCAGCAACCTCTCAGGAATTGAGCTGAGAGACTTCAACCATGTAATTTCACAGCTGCTGCAGCATCCAGATGACACTCAATCCACTGAGCCACATGGGCTGGGCTCAGTAACTTCTTAAATGGACTCCCCTTCCGCCTTGTGCCTCTTCTCTATTTTTACTATCCCTGCGGACTCTCATCCATTTCTCTAACTTGTTCAGTCTCTATGCTAATTATTCTCAAGTCTGTGTCTCCGACCTTCATATCCAACTGCCTACTTGGCTTCTCCACCTTTTTATACTTAAGGAACCTCAGACACACCAAGGTCAAGTCTAAACTCATTACCTGCCCAACCATGTTTCTTCCTTTCTTAATTCTAATCAGTTACATCAACCATCAAGTCACTCTGAATTTCATCTCTTGCTTGGATGATTAAAATAGCCAAATTGGTTTACTCCCTAAAATCCAGACTCTACTAAAACTTCAGAGTGATCTTTCTTATATGAAAGATTTATCTCCTTTGCTCTAAAACCTCCAGTGGCTTCCCGTCACCTATAGTAATAAAGTCCAAGATATTCAGCCCGGCATTAGAGGTTCCTTGTCTCCTTTTTCCTCCTTGCCCCCTGTGCAGCACATACATGTGTGCTCATGCTGTTCCATACCTCTGTGCCTTTGCTCATGTTCTTCTCACCCTCTCCACCCTTCTCCTAATCCACTGAGATCTGGCTCAGGTTTCACCTTCCCTGGGAAACTTTCATGAGCTCCAGACTAAGTTAGGAGCCCCTCTCCTTCAACAACTTAAATAGCATTTACCACACTACACTGGCAGTTTGTTTCCATCATGCCCATTTGAGCTCCTCCAAGACATAAATATCTGCTTCATCCCTACCCTATTACACAGAGCGTGGCACAGTCTGTCTCTCATTTTGTTCACCATTGTATATCCAGTAGCTGGCACATAGTAGTTGTTCAATATTAATGGGAGAGAGCACATCAGGGTGTGTTACACTAAAGTGAGTTCTGTAGGCTCTACCAGTGGATAATTTGGGGTTTTGTGCCATCATAATTCTGGCTCAAGCCCAACTCTGGTTTTTAGTTTCCTCATTATAAAATAGGAGTGGTTTTATCCTTCTCCCTCCAACACATATACACAGGGTGTACACAGAGGACCCAATAATGAAATAGATATAAGAGGAGCATGTGACCCAAACTGAGTTTGGGATAAGAAGTCTTTGGCCCTTAGTTCAAGCTTACTGACTTCTGGGGCCTGTGAGTTGGGGGTCTTGAGCTGACAGTGAGCAGTTGCACTAGTCAGTGTATGGCCCTCCAGTTAGCTCGTGCTGCTTATTCTCTCAGCTCTCATCCCCCAGAACCAGAAAGGCAAAGATGATAACGCAGACTTCACTTTGTTCCCACAGATCTGATAAGCGAGGAGCCAAGGAAAGGGCAGCGACCACTAAGGCACTCGAAGTCAGGGAAGTCACTGACCCAGTCCCTGTGGCTGAACAACAATGTCCTCAATGAGCTGAGAGACTTCAACCATGTAATTTCACAGCTGCTGCAGCATCCAGAGAACCTGGCCTGGATCGACCTGTCTTTCAACGACCTGACTTCCATTGACCCTGTGAGTTCCCAGTCCTGAGAGTCTAGTCAGGTTGGGCCAAAAGCTACCGTGTCCAGCCCTGAGCCTTTCCACCTCCCACATCTCAAGGAAGTTGTGAGGCATCATGGTACTGTCTAAAGCACGCAGCTGTTGGCTCAGATGTAGGTTCAAATCCCAGATTTGCCCCTTATGATTTTGGACAACCTTCCTAATCTAAAACCTCAGCCTCCCTGTCTGAAAAATGGGGATCAATATTTTGTGAGAATTAAATAAGAATGTATGAAAACCAACTGGCATATAGAAAGCTGAAATAAAATGGTAGCTCTTGTTATGGGCACTCACTGTGCCTTGTGCAAAGTCCTTCTGTGGAAGAGGTAGGTAGTAAAACTACAGCACTTTATTTTCCATGCACTCAGACTCAAGTGTTAAGAAATAAATAAAACTGGTCCTGTCTTGTCCAGGATCCATTAGGGGGAAGGAGCTAGAGAACAACAGAAACTGTTCCCCAGGTGTAGTGATCTCAGTTTCCCTATTTTAAAAGCTTCTCTTATGTACCTAGCACAATGCTCTGTTATCCCTGTCCCTTGTTTTGAAACTCTCAGATCACCAAAGGTCTTCAGTGAAAGGGCAACTAAGGCTCAGGTAGAAGCAGGCAGGTCCAGTCACCTGGTAAGTCAGTGACAGTGCTAGGACCCAGGCCCATACTTCCTGCCTTTAAGATCACAGCTCTATGTCAGTGGGATGCCCTATACCTCCTCAAAGGTGAATGAAAGTAGGTTAGAGTCATCCAATATGGCTGGAGATGAGGGGTGGTGGAGTGGAGAGTAAGTTGTTACCCAAACTCTACTCACCCTCAAGTCAGTCCTGAGCACAGTTCTAGAGACCTGTCTAGCCTGACTTTCGGTTTCTTCCCCAACAGGTCCTGACCACTTTCTTCAACCTAAGTGTCCTCTACCTCCATGGCAACAGCATCCAGCGCCTCGGAGAGGTGAATAAGCTGGCCATCCTCCCTCGGCTCCGGAGCCTCACACTCCACGGGAACCCCATGGAGGAAGAGAAGGGGTATAGGTAAGTGCCCTGCCCTGGAGCTAGGCTTCCCCAAGGGAAAGGAGGGGAGACAAGGAAAAGTAGAGACCTTTAGGCATTTCCTGCTGTCAGAATAAACTCAGTCTCCCCCAAACTATACTCAAGTCCCTCCATTCCTGCAATCAGGGGAGATAGCAGCGGCTAATAGGGGGGAATGGGGTGCTGGTGGGGGGGGGGCTGGCCCCCAGCCCGAGTCTTCCCCACAGGCAGTATGTGCTGTGCACCTTGCCTCGTATCACCACATTCGACTTCAGTGGGGTCACCAAAGCAGACCACACCTCAGCTGAAGTGTGGAAACGCATGAACATCAAGCCCAAGAAAATCCGGATGAAGCAGGATGCACTCTGAGGTTCCCAGGACTGCAGCCGTCTGAAGGCTTGAGGACAGCCAGTGTTGGTTTGACAATACAATAAAGGATTTGACCTGTTCAGCAGATTAGAAGTCACTTGTGCTGTGTAAAAATGCCCCCCAACTCAGGTAGTTGCCACTGGCTCTGGTCTTGCTTCACTGAAAGGTAGGCAGAGGCGGGAAAGGCCCGCAGGCCTGAGACACATGAGACCTGGGTTCATTGCATGGCCTTGAGGAACTTATCTCAACCCTGGGTCCTTCTTGCACTCTTCAGATCAGATATCCTGGAATTAGAGTTGTTTCACAGAGCACCAGGGTTCTGTGGCGATGCCACAAAGGCCTCGGTGATAAAAGGCTGAGAAGATAGGCCGTGAATGCTGAACCCCCCATTTCCATCCAAACAGAGTAGTTACTCTCATGTTGTGTATGTTGGGATTGTGCTCGAGACTTCATTTGATAAAAAGAATTTCTGCCCTAGCCGGTTTGCTCAGTGGTTAGAGCGCTGGCCCATGAACTAAAGGGTCATGGATTTGCTTCCCGGTCAAGGGCACATACTTCGGTTGCAGGTTCCCCAGCCCTGGAAGGGGTGCATGCAGGAGGCAACCAATCGATGTGTCTCTCACCTCAATGTTTCTCATTCTCTCCCCCAACCTCCCTCCCATTTTCTCTGGAAATCAATGGAAAAAATATCCTTGGGTGAGGATTAAAAATAAAAAAGAATCTTCTGCTTGAAAACTAGCTTGCTGACTCCAAGTCTGGTACTCCTGATCTGTCTGCACCATCACCACCAATCCCTTCCCAGGCTTTTCAGTAATTTCACTGAGTCTGTGGCAGGGTCCTCAGCAATGACAGCCGTCTGTGTTCCTATCACTGGAGAAATGACAAGCAATCTTAACCAATATGAGGTTAGCCAAGGCCGAGTCTCAGATAAGACCTGGGAACCTTGAACTCATATCTTGGACTCCTCTTAATGCCCCTAAAACAGTGGTCGGCAAACTGCGGCTCACGAGCCACATGCGGCTCTTTGGCCCCTTGAGTGTGCCTCTTCCACAAAATACCATGGCCTGGGCGAGTCTATTTTGAAGAAGTGGCGTTAGAAGAAGTTTAAGTTTTGGCTCTCAAAAGAAATTTCAATCGTTGTACTGTTGATATTTGGCTCTGTTGCCTAATGAATTTGCCGACCACTGCCCTAAAAGATGTCCCCCTCCCCATCATCCATTTTCACTGCTCATAGACTTAAGTAGCCAGAAGTAAGCAGTAGGGTGCTGGGCAGGACAGAGGGGCTGAAATCAGCACACAGATTAATACATTTCCTTTATCAAGGGAGATAACCCCCCCCCCAAAAAAAAACACCACCAAAACCCCAAACATGTAAAAACCTAGGGTGCTAGAAATACAAACTCAATTCATTCCAATTCAATCTCGTCCAGACACTGGTCACAAACCCTAGTGAGGTGCCTGTAAGCACCAAGTCAGAGAGGGGCAAAGAGTGAGGCCAAGAGAAAGAGTGGGAAAGAGGCCTTCATAGGCCCCCTAGTGATCATTCTCACAGTGTTACCTCCACCCCTTCCCATTGACAGTGAAGACCTACCAGGCCCTGTCCTTTTGACCCCCACCCCACCCCTGGCCAGGGCTTCGAAGGCCAGTCCCAAATGGTTCTACCCTCTCTTGCTCCATCTTCACTTGTCCAGGCTTCTAGCCTCGCTCTTCTCCTCCTCCTCCACATTCTTCTCTGTGATTAGTAGCAGGTCAGGGTACTGTGTAAGCCATAGTGAGGCTGGGGTCAGGGGAGGCGGGGTGAAGAGAGGAGGAGAAGAGCTGTCCAAGGACCACTGTCTTCATGGGATCCCAAACTGTACAACCAGCTCCTCTCTTGCGTCCACACGAATCTGAGAAAGTGCACTGTAGGCATAAGCAGCTATCCTGGAGACCTGAGATAGAGGGACCAGGGAGGAGAAGAACAGAGAGAGACAAGTGAAAAGGGAGATCCAGAAACCAGGGGAGGAGGATCAGATGGCCAGAGAGGAGGGAATGATGGGGGATAGAAAGCCAAAGAGAAAGGTGGGAGCGAGCAGGACCCACAAGCTACCAGGTTAACTCCAGTTTCCCACCTCCTATAAGGCAGAGAGGTTGAACCCTCTGCCACAACTTGGGCAGTATGAATGGGTAGGCAGGGGTGGGGCAAGGGGTGGCTCACCTGCTGCAGGTCGGAGAAGGGGATGGGTTCGCTGGCCAGCACTTGGTGAGGCTGACTGGTGAGAGATGGCAGTGGCGGCAGCTTCTTCCAATGAGTCAGGCTGCTGCTCAGCACAGCCAAGCGGGTGCTGGCCGATAGGGAGGGGTGGGATGGGCAATCAGTTTACAATCTGTCCTGCCCTGCCAAGCTCAGCCCAGGTAAGCCTCCCTCAGACCAGAGAAGCAAGTGACAAGGCCTCAGCTGACTACAAATTCACTCCAGGCCCACCTCCCTTGGCCCTCTGCATCCTGGAGTGTCACAGGACAAATAGCGCTGACATGAAGGTATCCAAGAGGTTTGTGATCAGTTTCTTGGGCTGTACCCAAATGAAGAGGCTGGACTGGGCCCAGGCTGCAAAGCTGGATCAGGGATGAAGGGGGAGGAGTCCAAGCTGGCCAGGTGCTCACCTGTACTGCCTTGCCCGGTCCATGTATTCATGTTGCTCCATGCCCTGGGAGTCTGCAGCAGACACGTCAATGATGTTGCTTTGGGGAGAAGAGAAAGAGAGAGGACATGACAGGTACATCCAAGAGGGATGAAAAGGATTCACTGCCAGGTGCTAACTCCAGAACTATCTGACACCAGTCCCCCCACCTGCCTACTGGAGCAGGGCTGGGCCCAGAGGCGCCTCTCCCACTGACCGTGTTCCACCCCCCATGTCCTGGGTCAGCTCTCTCTATTCCAGCCTTAACACAGATAGAGGAGCTCTGCCCCAGGCCTGGTTCTGTGATGCTCACCTGGCTGTCTTGGCAAGAATGGAGGAGAGCAGGGCCTGCTCATCTGTGCGAGCGGAAGGCAGGCTGTGGTAATTGGGCTCGGTTCCATTGAGGGCTTTGGTGGGGGGGCTGCTAGGGTCCAGCAGCAGCTTCCGCTCCTCTCGGTCCTAGGAGAGATCATCAGGGAGAAAGCAGCCCTGGAGCCCTTAGTCCAACCTGCCTTTCCTGGGTTCTCTTCTCAGCCCAACTCTGACGTTTAAGCACCAAAAATACTTTTATTAGGAATATCCCAGTGCCCCACTATATGTCAGATAAGATTCAGTTCCTGCTTGCCCTTTGAAGCTCAGCTCGGTGGTCCAGGATAAAGTAAAGTGGACCCAAACAGTCGCAGATGCCCTGAAAAGATGGACAGAGGCACAAAAGAGGTATTCAGTAATAGCCCTGGAGCTTTAGAAAATAGTCCAGCAACTTAAGGAGACAGAATCCTGGAGGCTGGAAGCCAGAGAGGTAGAAAACACCAAAAACAGCATGGTCCACAGGGGAAACTGATGCAAGCCAGGAGCCCAATGACCCCTGATTCCCCAAACCAGGCCCTCTCCAGCAAGGCTGTCTGTTCCCAGGATAGAGGCCCTGTGAGGCCAGACATGGCCCTAAGCTCAAAGAGAAAACACACCCAAGCTCTTAATGCCCATTCTTCATATTATTTCAGGGCAGGAGCTCCAGCCACAACTTCTGGGTCACACAGGCTGTGTGCTTCCTTCTTGAGGGCAGGTCCCTTATCCTCTCAGGTGTTCACCTCTTCTGCTCTGATGCTATCTTTATATGGGACTTCCCGAACCAAACTTGATGCACCTGGGGCTCCTTACCTGAACCAATGGAGCTGTTCCCTCCCTTGCTAAGGTGCCACACCTCTATTAGTGTGGCTTCATTAACGTTCAGCAGCCCTGTTACTATGAGCCTACACTGATGATCACAACCCCCAGAACTGACCTGGGGCAAAGTCTCCCTGGTCATGTATAATTCTGTATGTCTCTTTGTCCCAGTTTAGTTCCTTGTTCTAATATTTCTGGATACAACCCTGCCTTGAGCCCATCAGCTGAAAATCCCTGCTGGCTTTGTGTCAGCTGCCAACTGGATAAGCAGACCTGCTGGGGATCTAGCCAAGCCACAAAGAGTGAGGGTGCTCAGGACAAAGTCAAGGACAAGGGGCCTATCCTGGCTAATGCTGACTCAACAACTGGTAGTGCCAGACCACCAGACCCCTGTGTTCCACTCCAGCCTATCTCAGTTCCTACCACTGACTTCCCCACTGCAGGCTCCCAACTTCTCTGCCCAGCTCTCCTTATAGGGGGCCACTTCCTCCTGCCCTGCCTGCCCCACCCTAAGCAGGCCCAGCCTTGTCACATGACTCTTCCTGCTCAATCCTAGATTGCCCAACTGCTCACAGTTCCTAGCAGCATGAGACAGAAGCTGTGAGCTTCTGCCCCATTACCTCCCAACTCCTAGACACTTCCATTCCTAAAGGACAGGCTAAGTACTGAAGTACTAGAAGGACAAAATACTTGCTAAAGATTAAACTATCTCTCAGAAAAGCTGGTTCCATCATGAAGTCTGAGTTTGTTTCCTGTGTCCATCCTTCCTCCAGCCCCACTTCAGACAGATCTTCTTGCAGGACAGGGTAGTTTCTCCCCATGGGTTCCTGAGACCTAGCCTCCCAGAAGCCATACTACTCCCATTAGAGTGGACAAAGAACATTGCCTCACCCACAAAGGGCAAAGGGAACATAGGGGAGGTTTTTCACACCAAATTTTGTTCCTGAGTCAAAGTCAACCCAGGAGTCAGTTTCACAGTCTACCCTAGCATAGACACACTAGTCATCTAGAAGAGACAGCTTGATCCAATGGATAGAGCACATGGCTTGGCATCAAAATACCTTGGCTATGGAACTTCTCAGCTTTGTAACCTTTGCTAAGGCACTTAGCCTCTCTGAACTTTTTCCTTGTTTTTCTTTAATTTTTGTTTATTGATTTTAGAGAAGAGAGACTTTTTTTAAAAATATATTTTTATTTATTTTTTACAGAGAGGAAGGGAGAGGGATAGAGTTAGAAACATCGATGAGAGAAACATCGATCAGCTGCCTCCTGCACGCCCCCTACTGGGGATGTGCCCGCAACCCAGGTACATGCCCTTGACCGGAATCGAACCCGGGACCCTTCAGTCCACAGGCTGACACTCTATCCACTGAGCCAAACCGGTTTCTGCAGAAGAGAGACTTTTATTTGTTCCACTTATTTATGCATTCATTGGTTGTTTCTTGTATGTGCCCTGACCAGGGATCGAACCCACAACCTTGGTGTTTTGGGATGACTTCCTAACCAACTGAGCGACCTGCAAGGGCACCTAGGCTTTTAATAGACATAACTGGTACCTTATGACAAGTGTCTGGCAAAAGTCAAGTGAGATAACTGTAAAAGGGCTTTGAAAATTATAATGTTGTGCATGTCTTTGTATTATTATAATAATGGGGAAGTGATGAGAGGGGAAGAAGAGCCAGCCCAAGAGCTCAAAGAGGGACTTTTTTGATAGCGAATTGATTATGGCTTATAGACCAGGTAATTAGACTTTTGCCATCTGAGGTCTCAAATCATCTAGCACTGACCAAACACCGTCTTTGGGGGTTAGGAAAAGAAGTGAGAGCCCATCAAAGGCAAGGTGGAGACTGAGGAGAGCAACAAGCCCAGCTCTTCCAGCTAGAAGCTGGTTTATCCTTTCTCATAAGGCAGGCATTAACCCTTCTTGGGTCATTGCCAGAAGAGAGTCCATATTATGTTTTAAGAGACAACTTCTCATAAGCCACAACTTTCCTCAGTAGTCAAGGATACTGTCTCTTTAACAGTCTGGGGTTAAGTGAAAGGTATTGGCTGAGGCATGCCTAACATAAGACAGAGGAAATGTGATTATGTGTTCACTGTGTTCAGCCACCCATGCCTCTCATACAAATGACATTTTCCCAAGCCTAAATCCTTAACCCAAAAGAGTCACTGGGGAACGACCTTCTCCCATATATCAGTGACATAATCCATTTCTGTTACCATCTACCCAACCAGACGGTGGGCTAATTGCTGAAACCTTTCTACTGTCTTTGTGTCTAGTATGTGTTGAGATGTGGAACCCAGGCACAGAAACAATCAAAAGTGAGGGGCCAACAGCTTAAGACTTCATCCTTTGAAAGATTTCCCCCCTCAAAGGAGGTCAGGTGGGAAGGACCAGAATTAGTGTGGTGTGCGCCCAGCTGGTGCTCAGTGGTTGAGCACAGACCCATGCACTAAGAGGTCGCTGGTTTGATTCCTGGTCAGGGCACATGTCCGGGTTGCAGGCTCCAGATCCCCAGTAGGGAGTGTGCAGGAAGCAGCCAATCAATGTTTCTCTCTCTCTCTCTTAAAAAAATGAATAAAAGCATATATATTTTTTAAAGTGTGGTGTGAAAATGCACGAAGAGGGATAATTAAAAACTGTACAGGTCTCCTCAAGCTAATTCTTCTTGCAAAGGGATGTGATCTACAGCCAAATTCCCAGGGCAAGAACCCCTCTAGCTAGAGGAACCGTCAGGCCCTGGTAGGGACTGCACTGGAACAGTCAAAACTGAGTTCCCCATCCCATCCCACCACCCTCCTCCCGCCCCCCGCCTGCCCAATCCAGCCAAAGGTAAACCCGATGTGTTACTTCCCAAATAATTTCCCACACATCCTGATGTCCTCGTTGTGCTTATTAAATCCTTCACTAACTAAAATGCCACCACCTTCCAGAGACCTCCTCTGACCCCAGACATCAGTGAGCTGCCTTCTCCAACCCCAGGGACTGAGAATATACAGAGTCCTGACTTATTTCAGGACAAACTAACTCTGAGCCTCAGCTTTCCCACCTCTACAACGGATTCACAAAGCCCGCTAATGCAAGCACAGGGAGGGGGGAAGGGAGTGCTTCCCAGGGACCTAGACTAAGGATCCTTGAAGCTGTAAAGGTCTGAAAAAAGGGGAGGTGAAAGGGAGGGAGAGCAAGTGAGATAAGCAGCTGCCAGCACACCCCACTGCACGCCCCAACGCGGTGACTGTACAGAGAGAACTGGGGCTTTAACAGTAGAGGCCGGCCCGGCGTCTCCTCTGTAATATGTCCCCTCCGGGCCTCCGTACTCAGTGAGCCCCGCAGACCAGCTCCCCCCTCTTCTGCAGGGTTTTTTCTGAGTCCCATGCCCCAGGGTTTCAGCCCTCATTCCCGAGCCCCGCCCGCCGCGGCCGCACCTGGTCCGAGTCCTCGTTCTCGCTGCTGTAGCAGCACCCCATGGCCGGGGTCGGGCCGGGCGCTCGGGCCGTGAGGAGGGACGGCGTCCGTAAGGAACCCTTCCGGTCACATGACTCGTGGCAGCAATGAGCAAGCAACTACCTGCCTCCACGACTATCCCTTCCCAAAGCCGCTTCGCTACCGCTGCGCCCCTGACACCCTGGCTTCCGGCCCCGCCCCCACCGCGTGACCATTTCCAACCAATGGGAAGGCGTACCCTGCGTGACAAGACGCAAGACACGTGATGGGAGGAAAGGGAGGGGCTTATCACATGACTTCAGCTTCTCAATCTCTGAGCTCGTTCTCTCATGCAAGCGGTGGAGGGTCTCGAGTGGTAGTGTGGCCTTCAGTCTACCTTTGTGGGCCAGTGAGCGACCTCATACCAAGTGTCATCATGATGTGGTCTCCTAAACGCCACGCGAGGGGCGAATGGGATGCACACGCGTAGGCCCCAGTTGCTCAGCGGCAAGTCGGGGGGACACAGAGGGTGTGACGACCAACGTAGTTCTCGGCCTGAATTGAAGATATGACACTTAATGGAAGAAGGAACCTTACACCTTCACAAGCGGAAGCGGAGTGGAGCTTAATCCTAGTAGTGGAGATAGAGGCCACCTTACTGATCTCTTTGCCCTTAGGCACTTATCTTCAATCCTGCCATTTTATGGCAGCCCTACTATCTTAACACACAAAGCTCACCATCATTGCTTTTTTAGAACCACCCCATGTCTTCCCTAGGACCCTGAAAACAGGTCCAAGTCTGTCATTCAAAATCTTGCAGGTTCTAACTAACACCTGCTTCCCACTCCAGGCCCAGAGGGTGGTGGTGCAGAGGTTGGGGGAATGCCTCACCAGCCATAGGAGTTTCTTGATTGACCTCCTGGACTTGGCACGTGTATCCAGGCACACTGTCTCCCCACTAGGTCTGCTTGCTGTGTTCAAGATTCAACAATACTCTCCTGATTCTCTTCTCTAACTTCATTCTCTGGACATCTGTGCTTAATTCCTATTCTGTGTTAAATCATTTATTGAATCAAATTTACTGAATATCTGCAATATGTCACATACTGTTGTATCTGAATATGTAGCAGTTCACAAAAACAGCCAAGAGTCTTTGTATTCATGGAGCATCCATTCTAGTGACCACATTATATTGTATTCACTGTTCCTGCACCAGTTTCTTCTCCCAAACATGGAGTTCAAAAACAAAACAAAACACAACACCCACAAAAAAACATGGAGTTATTGGAGGACAGGGACAAGATCTGACTCTTTTCTGTGACCCACTCCTAGCACTTACTTAGAGTAAACTCAAATTTGGAATTAATGAATAAATTACAACCTCCCTATCACGTTGGCTCACATCGTACCCCATGTGCTGATCCAAGGGCTTGTAGGAGAGGCTACCAAGACCTATAGCTCTTTTGCCCCTCAAATCAAGACCGTGGAGTTCTTTTAAGTTCTGAGGGCTCCTGAAGGGTAGGAGGCAGCTCCAGCTTGCCCCTGGGGTTAGTAACTTGAACTGCAGGTTTCAGGTGACACCAGCAGCCTCAGCATCAATAATTGAGAGCAAGTCCAGCCTGCCTCAGGATTCTACCCCTACCCTCCAAGGACTTCCCCTTCTGTCCTATACTCTGATCTTCCTCAAGCAGGAGCCTCCAGCTCAGGTAAGCAGGGCCCCTGAGTGTGGGTTCCCAAGCACACCGGTTCAAATTTTCCCTCACTCACCTATTCACACCCATTCATACATTCCTACTTTCACTTTTAGTTTCCACCACTACCAGTGGCCTCAAAAGGGCATGGAAGAAGACAGGAAACATATCCCTCATAGCTGGCTGGGGGGAAGAGGGCTGAGTAAGGAGAAAATGTGTGTTCTGTGTATGCACATGTGAAGGGAATTCTGAGGGAGAAAAGAGGGGACTGCAGGAGAAAGGAGATAGGAATGAAAAAGAAATATAGAATCAAGGACTCTTCTCACCCCTAGAGAAGCACAGAAGGAAAATCCTGGGGTGGGAAGGACATCTTATCCTAACACCCTATGGAGTAAGTGTTTTGATTGCCTTTTACTGAGGCAAAGCAATGACAGTGAAGGGGTTTCTGATGTAAAGCTGTGCCTTTTTGCTACACAGTAATGGGTCAGAGGAGATCAAGCAGACAGGGGTAGGGGCAGGGGCAGGAGAAGGATATGTCAGAAGGGAACTGGTGAAAGAAGTCCTGAAGAATGGTGACAACAGAGATGAAGGGAAATGGGTGGAGGGAGCAAGGTGGAGGTGGGACCAGGAGCTGGAAGTGGGGAGAGGTATTTTGGGGTTGGGTTCTGAATTTAGCATGGAGTCCTTGAAAGTACATGGGCTTGGGATCAGACCAACTCAGATTCAAATCCTAGTCCTGCTGTGTGACTCTGGACAAAAGACTTAGCTTTTATGAGCCACAGTTTGTAAAATATAGGGATAATTATTACTACTAAGGATTGCACTAATGACAGGTAAATGCCAGGTGTGGCTTTCCCTCACTGTCTCCCTCCACCCCAGGACCCCTACCAGGACCAGGTAGGGACCATGTCTCCTGCCATCGCACTAGCCTTCCTGCCACTGGTGGTGACATTGCTGGTGCGGTACCGGCACCATTTCCGACTTCTGGTGCACACGGTCTTGCTGCGGAGCCTCCGAGACTACTTGTCAGGGCTGCGGATTGAGGAACGGGCCTTCAGCTATGTGCTCACCCACGCCCTGCCTGGGGACCCTACTCAAATCCTCACCACCCTGGACCACTGGAGCAGTCACTGCGAGTACCTGAGCCACATGGGGCCTGCCAAAGGTCAGTGTTCCCTGCATTCTGCTCCAAGAAGCAATCTCCCAAGATGGTGAAGGAAGAGCTGGGATCTGCCACTGCCTTAATGGGTGAATTAGGCAGGTTCTTGATTCTCTATGGGTCTCTTTTTTCTCCTCTGGAAATGAGGGGCTGGGCAAAGTTAATTCATCCAGCAAAAATTTATTGCCACCTCTTTTATACCAGGTGTGTGCTGGGTGCTGGGGGAGAAGAAAGTAGAGGCCACATAGGTGAATCAACCACAGATGCTGGCGTCAAGGGGGGCTTAATACAGAGGGAAATAACCATCTCCGCACATAACCCATAACTTTGTCATGTCTTTCTCTCTCACTACTGAGGTCCCCACATCCCACTCAGGGCAGCTCCCTGCCTGGATTTGTCTGAGTCCCAGCTCCCAGCACAAGTCTTTCAGTCTTATTTAAGAAATTGGTCCAATTCCAAGGTTAGAAAGATATTCAATGAATAAATAAGGGGAAATTAAACTGGGAGTTCTAGCAAAGCTCCTTCAAGAGACTGGAAGATGGTCTCTCAGAAGCCTTGTGATTGTTTCTGCCTGGACTTTCCTGGAGGAAGCAACAGTTTAACAGCCTAGAAAGATCGCTTTCGAGTTGGCCAGGTAGGTGAGGATAGGATTGGGGAAGGGCAAAGTCAGCCACATAACAAATGTGACAGGAAGGAATGAGCCAGAATGGCTGACCCTGGGCATAGTGGTTTGGGATGGCTGTGGTACAGGCTACAGGTAGGCATAACTGAGAGCTGAAACTGGAAAGGTAAGATAGGATCAGTTCCAAGAAGGTCCTGAGTGTCAGGCTGAGGATCTCAAGTTCAATTCCCAAGGCCTTAGGATCAAGGAACCAGGGAGTGATAGTGTCAGGTTTATTTTTTTAGCAAGATTTCTAGTGGCTGGTGTGAAGACTGGTAAGCCTGGAGGAGAAAGGGTACCACTGGGGCAGCTGAGACTAGTCGAAGAGAGATAAGACTCCAGCTGGTTGGGAGCTGCAGGTGGGCATTTGAGATCTCTTTTTGTGGCCTAAAATCCATCTCCCATGTCGGCTGCAATAGCTATCTCTTCCCATAGGTCAGATCCTGATACGGCTGGTGGAAGAGAAGGCCCCTGCTTGTGTGCTGGAGCTGGGTACCTACTGCGGATACTCCACACTGCTTATTGCCCGTGCCCTGCCCCCTGGGAGTCGCCTTCTCACTGTAGAGCGGGACCCACGCACAGCAGTGGTGGCTGAAAAACTCATCCGCTTGGCTGGCTTCGACGAGCGCACGGTCAGCCCCCACCTCCCCAACTCTGGTCTCCTTCCTTGGCCTTGTCCTGGCCAGGCCTCCCCTGTGGAGGAATCCCACCTAGGAGAAAGAAGCAGCTCCACTTAGGGAACTATGATCCTGGAGGCTGTGTGAACTCTTGTTCCAAGTCATTTGCACATATTCACTGCTGAGTGACAAAGAAGCAGTTAAGAGGAAAGTCTCTGGAGTGCAGCAAATGAGGGTCCAAAACTCAGTCTGCTTATTAGATATCAGACGTTGGGCAAAGCACTTATCCTCTGAATCTCAGCTTCTTCACTGGCTGAATAGAAATCACAATACTAGCCCTAGCTGGTTTGACTCAGTGGATAGAGCATTGGCCTGCAGACCGAAGGGTCCCAGGCTCAATTCCCAGTCCTGGTTGGGGCACATACGAGAGACAACCAATCAATGTGTCTCTCTCACATCAATGTTTCTCTCTGTTTCTCCCCCTCCCTTCCATTCTCTCTAAAAAAATCAATGGAAAAATTACCTTGGGTGAGGATTAACAAAACAAAGACAAAGAAAAGAAAAATCATAATACTGATCCTGACTTTTTGGGTTCTGAGGCCAGAGGAAATGTAAGAACACTGGTGGGGATCTAGACCAGGACCTGGCATAAAGTAAGCCAGATCCTGATGGGGGATAAACCTGGTTTTTCCTACCCTAACCTCCAGCTCCTCCCACCCCCCACAGGTGGAGCTCATCGTGGGTAGCTCAGAGGAGGTGATACCGCGCCTACGAGCCCAGTACCAGCTGAGTCGGGCAGATTTGGTACTCCTCGCACACCGGCCCCGATGTTACCTGCGGGACCTGCAGCTTCTGGAGGCTCATGCTCTGCTGCCAGCTGGTGCCACTGTGTTGGCAGACCATGTGCTCTTCCCTGGTGCACCCCGCTTCCTGCAGTACGCCAAGAGCTGTGGCCGCTATCGCTGCCGTCTTCATCATACTGGCCTCCCAGACTTTCCTGCCATTAAGGACGGCATAGCCCAGCTCACCTATGCAGGACCTGGCTGAGCTCTAGGCCCAGGGGTACTTACTTCTGCCCCACCTCACCCACCCAACCAAGGACCTCAGAACATCTCTTCCCCTCCCTGCTTGTGGCCTGACACATGCTGGGCTTAGGGTTGGGGAGACTCTCTCCTCCTACCTCTGCCCCACTCACCTGAGGCATCAAATTCTGTCAGATTGCTTGGTCCCACTGCTTCCAGAAAAAAGCCATGAACTGACAGGCAAAGGCCTGAGCACTGATTTGCTGGGTGGCTCCAGGGGAGTCCCTGCCCTGATCTGAGACTTAATCTGCTTTCTTAACACCAAGTAAACTGGCTGGAAGAGTTCTAGATGCTTCCCAGCTCTGGAACTCAGAAAGCCTGCCCTCCCCAGCCCATGCCATTGTGGATTAAAAGAAACAGTAAACTCTTGAGTTAGAAGCCCTGCAAGAATGGCTGGTGCAATCTGGGCCAGAGAAGAAGGCAGTGAAGCTGGGCCTTGGCCTTCCCTACCCCTGGCCCACATGGCCAGGTAGGTTTGCCCAAAGTCCTTTGAATGCCCTCTCCCAAAAGTTCAAGAAAAGATGCTGGATTCCTCTGGGCCCCACCAAAAAAAAAAAAAAAAAGGAATAGACAATGGGGGGAGGGAGGAATCAGTCCTGTGTCTTTATTAAAGAGAGTTAGAAAGAGACTCTACCTCAAGGGGTGAGGTACTGGCCAGAAAGGTGGGGTGGACTCAGGTCCTGGGGATACAAGGGCAGGTTGATGGCCTGGGAGGGAAAAGGAGACCAGGTCCTGGCTGAGGAGGTGCCTGGGGGTGAACTTTCAGGCACTGGGGTGATCAGCTGGTTCTGCAGGAGTCACAAGTAGGTCGGGAAGGCCTGGAATCTCCCTGAGGCCACTCTGCCTTGTCTATTTAGATCATCCACTGGTCCTGATCCTGTTCGTTGCCTTCCATGTCCACCTGGAGAGGAGGCTGGGTGTGGGTGGGGAGGGGCCTCAGCCACCCAGCCAGCCCCAGTCCCAGACCCTGCTCCTGGCTGGATCCAGGGTCTCTGTACCCCTTGGCCACCAATTAGGTCAGGGGCAGGGGCCCAGGAGCAGAGGCCATTCCCACACCCCTGCCTACCTCATTGACCTCTCCATCATCAGGTGACTCATTGTAGTCATTCATCTCGTCCATGTCCTGCATGTCTTCATCATCCTCTGAGTCCTCTTCACTATCCTCATCGTCATCTTCATCCTCCTCTTCCTCATCATCATAGTGCTGGTGAGGCAGGGGAGAGCCTGTAGACTCTACAGCCTTCTTGGACCAGTTTAAGGGCTGGCCTACTTGGAGCCTCTCTCTGGAGTCAACAAATGACCCCTACTTCCCAGCCCTGCTTGAGTCTAGCAGGCTGGTGCATGTTCTGCAGGACCTTAGTTCTGGGCCCAAAGCCCACCCCCTCTAACTCCCATTTCTGGCCTCCATCCAGAGCTGAGGATCACAACTGCTCTGGAGTCAGAGGCAGGACCTTCAGAATTAGAGCAGAGCCTTAGTCCACTTGGGCCCCACTCACCTCTGAGGCCGGCTTGCCAATAGGTACCAGGTTGTTGTCTTTCTCTGCGATGCTCTGGAGCTGTGGCCAAAGGGGAAGAAAAGCAGGGCCAGGGCCCAAGCAGGGAAGGTCAGGAGCATGGGACTGGACCACTCTGCCCACAAGAAGACCCCCTGCCAAGTGTGAAGGAGAAGCTTCCAGTTCTCAGAAAGATTCAATCCCTTTCTCTCCTGTCATTTGCAATTTGATCCAATTATATAAACTCTCTGGGCCTTGACTTTCTCGTAAGATATGGTGAGGGTGAAGTGAACGACTATCAGTCTAGAACATGGCATCTACTAGGTCCTCAATTAATAGTATAAATTATTATTTTCTATGCTTTTTGGAAAAGAACCTGGGCTCCAATCTGGCCCAGAGGTCCCATGTGGAAAATTAAGGTAATGCAAAGCTGAGAACCCAGCTCCCAGCCTGATTATTTTCAGCTCAAAGCAAAAAGCTCCTCTAGGGTAGGTCTCTAGAGTAAGGCTGGATCATGACCAGTGAAGGGGGAATCCCTGACTGAGGCTCACCACTGTTCAGGGTGCTCACTCACCCAGGCTTGATGCTGCTGTTCTTGCTGCTGCAGCTCTGTCTCTTCCACACAAGGCCGATCCAGATTAAACCACAGCGTTTCAGTCACACGGGGGAAGAGGGAGGGAAACAAGGTGGACATGGCTCCTAGGCTGAGAGAAAAGGTCAGGTGAATCCAGCTCTCAGATGTGTTGGTTTTGATTTGGGTTACAGTTTGACTTGGCGGTGGGGTGGAGTGGAAGGGAGCAGAGAAGCAGCTAGCTCTTCTCTGTGGGAGTCAGACAGACATGGGTTTGAGTCCTGGCTCCACCACTTAATAGCTGTTTGACTTCAGCCAAGTCATTTAACCTGAGTCTGCTTCCTCATCTGTAAAATGGGGATAATAACAATATACCACCCTCACATTTATTCTGATCATTAAGTAAGGCAATTTACTTTATGGATAAGTAAAACTGTAAGCTGTTCAAAGAGGGAAGGAATGGAAGCCAATGTAGAGATAGGAATCCAAAATGCAGACTAGCATTATAAAAGTAGAGGTAGCAGGGCTCCACGAAACAGTCTCTATCTCCTTCAAACACTAAAAACGACTTTTTTGCCCTCTATGATTATCCATACATATCTACCCAGTGTCCGAAATTTAGGACACTAATCACCTTTCATAAACCACAGCCTTTTGGGGGAGGGGGGCGGGGGGCAGAGAGGCGTGCAAGTATGGTTCACGGGTAAATGTGTAAATAAGTAGATGGAAGGTTGAATGAACCAACATGTGAGAGAACAAGTACATTCAGCTCGGATTAAGTAGCTGAGGGAGCTGACCAAGAAGGTCCCAGAGAATATGAATTAAAACCTTTCGGCTCACAGGAAAATTGAGTCTCAGCAACAGGCAACGACTGGGCTCTAGGTCACACAGTGAACTGAGGCACAGAACTCCGGCGGGGAAAAGGTCCAGTCCGGGTACCAGCGGTGAGCAGGCGAAAAGGATCTAGATCTAGTTCTGCTTTTGCCCTAACTTATTTGACCGACTCAGGGCTAGCCCTACCCTTCCGTGAACCTGAGCTTCCCAGACCACAAAGCAGGTACAACAGTACCAACCATTATGCCCCAGAATTACTGAGTGGCACAGAGACCCAAGTTCCGAAAACCCAAACTGTCGCCGCAAAGCCACCGTCCATTCTTTGCTTATTATGATAATGACCGTGAGGCTGACCAACAGGAATAAGGCAGGGGCGGGTTTCGGAGATGCATTTACCCTTATAGGGTTGCTAAAGGCGAAAGGAGCGGGGCTTAAATAAAGCCAATTAACTGGAAGAAATGCTGGGTGACAAGATGTGAGACCAATGAGTGACGGATCTTGTGTGACGGGGTGGGGCTTAGTCTCGCGGAAGCGGCCAATGAGCTGACGCTCTTTAATATTGAAAGGGTAGTCTAAACAAGGATCTCTGGTGGAGTCGGGTCAGGAAAGCGGGGTTTCTTGGGAAAGGGAGGAAGGGGCAAAGAGACTGCAGACGCAGTCTTGCTTCTGTACTTACCGCGCCGGGAGGCGACAGCCGGCAGTGACCCGGAAGCACTTCACTCCTCCTCAGCGGAAGAACCCACCAGAACCTGGGACACACCGAACACACGTGTCATTGGCCTCCTTTTGTTTCCCGCTCCCGCCCACCAGACCGGATGTGACGTTACACACTTTAGTCGCATAGTTGGAGACGGAAATTTGTTGCGCCTTCTCTGTTGGCCCCGCCTTGAAACTCAGCCAATCGGCCTCTCCAATCTGCCTGGCTCCCGGTAGCCCTTGCCTACGGCTTCACTTAACCCCGCCCCTCTGCCTACGGATGGTATTTGCTCGCCAACCCGTGCTGGAAAATAGCTGGGTATCACCTGCGGTAGCGGTGGGCCTGTTTGTTATGCTGCGTACTAGGAAAATTAATCTGCTTCTAACCCAGAATTGCTGGGTGGTTTTACACAGTTTCTGTCCTCTCTCCCAGTTTCGCTTTGGCGCATACATTCATTTATGTATGGCTTCCGCGAAAATACAGAGTATCCCAAAAATATGTATACACACTTTTAACAGTTGATAGCTCAATTTATGTTTCTTTTAAGCTAGACTAAGCTTTGAACAAAGGAAATTCAGCCCAAGCCGGTTTGGTTCAGTGGATAGAGCCTCGACCTGTGGACTGAAGGGTCCCAGGTTGGATTTGGGACAGAGGCACATGCCCGAGTTGCGGTTGTGGCCTCCTTCCCCAGTAGGGGGCAGACAGGAGGCAGCCGATCAATGATTCTCATCATTGATGTTTCTATCTCCCTCTCCCTTCCTCTCTGAAATCAATAAAAACAAACTAACAAAAACAAAAGAAATTCATCCGTAAAATGCTATTGGAAGTTTGAACACACAGTTGAAGTACAAACATTGCCTTAATAATTAAAGCGTGTAAACATTTTTGGAGGACAAAATGTGTACACTTTAACAGCTGATACTTAATTTTTACTCCTTTTCTGGTTTAACTGATTTGAAATAATGGGTGAAGCCAGACTAAGCTCTGAACAAAAAAAAATTATTCACTGGACTATTTTATGGGAATACATAAAAGATAAGTTTACGGTACAAAACTGGCAACAGTTGACAAATTGAGGGTGCACAAATACTGAACGAAATGATCCTTGATGTTTGTGATTCCGTTGCTTCACATTATTGGCAGAATGGTCACCAGTTTGAAAACGCATTGAACAATAACAAAAGTATTCATTTCTGTAGATTCTTTTAAATTTTGAAAATGAACTGTATATTAATAAACACTAACTTTATAATCATTCAAAGTGTGTATACATTTTTTGGGGGACACCCTATATTTGAGTCCCTACTATAATCCAGGCTCTGCAAGAAGCTGAAGATAAATCCAGGAACATGGTCCCTACCCAAAATACCTCACAGTCCAGTGGGGAAACAAGACTGCAGACCGGCAGAGGTCTCACTTGTTTCTTAAGATTGCCTGTCCAGTTCTGTATTTGAGATTATTCAAGGGCCTAAGTGACTAGTCAGCCTTGGGCACAGCTGAATTCCTCTGCTGCTGAAAAATTCAGCTGCCCTTTTGATTAGTGTTCAGCCTCATTCTCTCTTCCACTTTTTTGCTGATGTCTCTGTTCTTGTAACCTCTGATTCACCATCCTTTTCAGAGATCCTCATGTCTTCTAGCAAGAGGTCTTTCATACCCAATTCCCATTAAGCGCCATCACCCATAGCCTATCAGCCTCTTCCAGGACTAGTAATTCAAAAATACACTCCTTCCCCAACAAGATGTGTTACTTTTAACAAGTCTTTTCCCCTGAATTGTTTCCTCTTCAACTGCCATCTTAATCTCTGCCCAGCCTTCTTTGTTTGTTATAAAGTTTTTTAATTAAAGAGTAAAATTTGGCCCTCGCCGGTTTAGCTCAGTGGATAGAGTGTTGGTCTATGGACTGAAGGGTCCTGGGTTTGCATCTGGCCAAGGGCACATGCCTAGCTTGCAGGCTCAATCCCCAGTGTGGGCATGCAGGAGGTAACTAATCAATGATTCTCTCTCATCATTGATGTTTCTGTCTTTCCCACTCCCTTCCTTTCTGAAACTAATAAAAAAGTATTTTTTTAAAAGGGTAAAATTTGCCTCTTGGAAATGGCCATCATTTTCACTCATCCGTTCAATAAATACCTATTGAGTGCCTCACTATGTGCCTGTCAGCATTCTAAGTAGTGGGTATACAATAATGAAGAAAATGAACCAAAAAAATCTTTCTCACGCTAGCCGGGCGGCTCAATTGATGGAGTATTTGTCCGCACACCAAAAGGTTGTGGATTTGATTCCTGGTCAGGGCACATACCTAGGTTGTGGGAGGCAACCAACTGATGTTTCTCTCACATTGGTGCCCCCCCCCTTCCTCTCTCTCCCAAATCAATTTAAAAATATTCTCAGGTAAGGATTGAAGAAAAAAAAAACTCTCCTCATGAAGTTTCTAATCTAATGAGATACATAAACAATAAAGATAAATAAGACATGTAGTTTAAGATTGCAGTAAATACTAAGGAGACAAAATAAACCAGTGAAGTGGAAATAAAACATTGGTGGGGGAGTTTTTATTTTAATTAATTTATTATTTTTGTGGAGGATAGGTTTTATTCCAGAAAGGAGAGCCAAGAAAGTCCTTGCAGGGAAGGTGACTTTTGTAGAAAGTTCTGAAGAAAAGGAGAGAGAACACTATTCTGATATTTAGGGAAGAGCATTGCAGGGACAGTAAGTGCAAAGGGCCTAGAAAGAGTTGGAGCATAGTGTATGCTGGGGAGAGTAAGAGAAGACAGAGAGGTAGCAGGAGCCAGATAAGAGCCTAGCAGGTCATAATAGGGACTTCGGCTTTTACTCCATGTTGAGGATCCTGGTGAAGGGTTTTGAGTAGAAGATCCACACAATCTGGTTTATATTTTAACAGAGTTATTCTGGCTGTTCTATGAAGACTAGTTTATAAGGGGCAGTGGAATAAGCAGGGAGACCATTTGGGAGCCTATTATAATAATGCAGAGGTGGGGGATGAGAAGTGATTGAATTTTGAATATACAGTTGACCCTGAACAATGCATCGACCTCTGCACAGTTGATAATCTGCATATAACTTTTTACTCCCTCAAAACTTCAATTGTCCCTCAGTATCTGCAAGAGATTGGTTCTAGGACCCAGCACAGATATTAAAATCCCCACATCTATTGCCTATACTGATCAATGTATATAGGTGGCCCTCCAAATCTGTGGACTCCCAAACGTGAGTCAAAAACAGTATGAATAGAGACTGAAAAAGTTCATGTATAAGTGGACTTTGCAATTCAAATGCATGTTGTTCAAGAGTCTACTATATCTAGAAAATAGAGATAGCAATGTTTGCTGACAGATTGGATGTAGAATATCAGAGGAAGAAAGAAGCCACGATTTTTGACCTGAACAACTAGAAGACTAATGTTGCCATTTCTTGAGATGGAAAAGACAAGAGAGGTGCTAGTTTCTCCTCCTGGGATCCCTTATTTGCTCCCCTTGTGACTTATGTCCCCATTAGTCTCTCCTGCTTCCTTTCCCTATAAAATCTCTACCTCAAGCACCGTTTATCTCCCATCCTTCCTGGCAGCTCTGGTCTGATGGGAAATTCCCTGGTAACCTAGAGTTTCTTACCAAGGTCCTCTGACAGGCTCAACCAGTCATGGTGACTGGAGCGGGATAAGTGGAAATTTTGAACACTGACCATTTTTTGCTTCAGCAACTGAGTCAATGATGGTGGTATTTGTTTTATATTCATTATCCACCATTTATCGTTGCCAAATGTTTGACTTCCTTTCATATTAAGGACAATAATACAAAGACTCTCAGAAGACTCTAAGAGATTAAGTAATTTGATTCATATTCATTTGTTTCACTGTTTGGTTAACATTTACTGAGTGCCAACGAGTGCTAGACACCTTGAATAGGCCCTTTGACAGAAAGACTAAGCAGAAATAATCTCTGTCCTAAAGGAAAATACAGTGTACTGAGGACAAAGACAATTATAGAAGAGGGAGAGATGAATGGGTTCTGGATAAACTGAGTATGAGAGGAATGGGTTCTGGAAAAACGGAGTTTATACTTGAGCTTATACTTTTGTTTCAGGAAAGGAGACATTTGAGTATAATTTGAGGGATAAGTAGGACTTCATCTGGTAGATGAGTGGGAGAACAGGAATGCACACAGGCATATAACATGCAAGGGCATGAAGTTGAAAGCAGATGATGTGTTTAGAGAACAGTAAGAATCCTTTGGGGCATTTAGGTGTCTGGGGATGGAGAGAGAAAGAATGTTAAGAGGATTCAGATGGGGAAGGACTTTGGTGGCCTTTAGATGGAATGGACAGTATGGGAGCCAGGATTTGGAGTCTTACCTTGGCCCTATTGTTGACTTGAAGGGGACCACAGATCCCTCCCCATCATTTAGCTTATGTTTTCTCTAACATAATATCCCAACCATGTCTCCAGCTCTGATATGAGTGTCTAGAAGACCTCTCCAGACCTGGCCCTTTCTGCCTTGAGATATTATCGTCTCTTTCATTGTGTTTTATACAAGCCAGGGCCTGGGCTGAAAGCAGGAGGCATGATGGTGATTTCCTAACAGTCAGAGCCCATATGCTGGAGAGGGAAATCCATGGCTCTGTGCAGAAATTTCTCAAGGATTCAGGAAGGGCCAGAATTGACTGATGTGAATTCAATGCTAGTGAGAGCTGCTTCCACAGTTCTTGAGCAGTATGGCAGACCTTGGCAGGGAATGCAGGGGACTGTCACTATCTTTCATGCATATGACAGGATATTTGATCTCCAAAGGGCTTTGGCATTCATAGTTTCCTCTTATTCTCATTCTAGCTCTGGGAATCATGTCCCCAGTTAGCATATGAGAAAGTGAAGTGACTTGTCCTAGCTGAAGCTACAACTAAAAAATGTCAATCTTTTATTTAATATATTTTTATTGATTTCAGAGAGGAAGGGAGAGGGAGACAGAGATAAAAACATCAATGATGAGAGAGACTTATTGTTCAGTTGCAAACCAGGCATGTGCCCTGACTGGGAACTGAATGGTGACCTCCTGGTTCACAGGGTGACACTAAACCACTGAACCACATCGGCTGGGCAAAAAGTCAATCTTTTACCCACAAAGCTTTCTTTAATAATAATAATAATATAATAATAATAATTTAATAATAATAATAATTATTATTATTATTATTACTAGAGAGAGAGGAAGGGAAAGAGAGTGATAGAAACTTCAATGAGAGAGAAACATCAACATAGATTGGCTGTCTCCTGCATGCTCCCTACTGGGGATCAAGCCTGTAACCCAGGCATGTGCCCTGTCCAGGAATCGACCTCCTGGTGCATGGGTAATGCTCAGTCACTGAACCACACCAACTGGGCCTCAAAGCTTTCTTATGGGCTGATCTGTGGTTGGTGACGGGGACTCACAGAAGAATCAGATCTGAGTCCTCATCCTCTGGAAGCCCCAGTCTAGTTTGGAAGGCATAAAGCAAAGTATTAAGCCCTGAGGGCAGGTCTCTGGTTCATCTCTATTTCCTCAGCACCTAGTATAGGACCTGGCACAGAGTAGCCACTCAAGAAATGCTTCTACAATATGAGTTCTTTTCCCTTCAGTCTAATGGAATTGAATTATTAGTTCTTGTGACTCTATGCTACAAATGCTATGGTGGAAATAGGTTCTGAGAAGAGTAGGAACATTGAGAAGAGAAGGGCAATATGTGGGAGAGGATGTGGGGAGGGCTCCTCAGGGAAATACTTTGATATACACCTTGCAGGAGATAATGCCAGGAAAGTACAATCTAGATAAGAGAGGATAGCATGTGCAAAAGCACATAGATCTTTGAAAGGTTGTGGTGTGCTCAACGCAGAGCCTGCTTGTGGCCATCTTAGTGGGAGGCACCATGAGAGAAATAGGACTATAAGACTAGTGCCCTGAACTCAAAGGATTACGCGTATCCTTAGAAGCAGGCAAGGAGACATTGACAAAGGCCTCCTTGAGCAGGGGAGACTTCATCTGGGTCTCGAAGGATGCTTTAGAGTTATATAGTCAGTGAGAAGAAAGGAAAGAGGAAACCCTCCAGGTGGGAGGAGACTCCATGAGCAGGCACTGGGATATGGGGTGAATGAGGAGATTGTCTGGGCACATGCAGAGGGGATTCTGGAGGAGGCTGGAAAGCCCCATTGGGTGGGCTGACTGAGGGAGTGTACCTTTGCCTGGTATATAAGTTTTCTTCTACCTCCGGCTCACTTAACACCTCATTTATTTTCTGGTCCACCAATAGTCATTGGGGCCTCTCTGGGCTGACTCTGAGATTAGGATGGAAGGATGAACTAGGAACAATCTCTGTGGGTTCTCTTCCAGTCCCCTAGAAAGCAGCCCCAGAAGGGGTGTGCAACCCAGGCCTTGATTTGCAGGGTGGGTTTGCATATAATTGCTTACTGAAGATAAGGTTTCCTCACTCTGATCAAAGCAAAAACAATAAAAAAGTGGAAAGAGAGGCTAGTGAGGCTGATGAGTTGTTGCTATATCCTGACTGGTGGAGAGCAGAGAGCAAATTTTCTCCTGACTCTAATATCTCATCTAGCCCTAATCACCTCATTTAACCCTAATCACCTCCCAAGGTCCCAGCTTCTGATGCCATCACATGGGTCGGGGTAGGGTTTCAACATAGGAGTTTTGGAGAGACACAAACATTCAGTCCCTAACAGCCTCTTAAAGCCTGGAGCTGGAAACTGGCAGAGCACCACTTGTTACCATATTCTGTTAGTCAAAGCAGTCACAGAGCCTGTCTACATTCAAGGGGAGGGGACATAGAGTTCACTTCTCAATAGTCAAATATTTGTTTCCTACTTTAACCCACCACACATGGGAAAGGGGAACCCCCCAGCCCCCCACTGCACAGATTTGGATTAATCATAACCCTTGGTTCTTGACATGCTCTCGTCATAGTTCCAGGCATAGGCTGCCTTTATATATTTATTTGTTTGTGGTTTTGCTTAGCTTCTTAAAAAAAGGCAAAGGAAATTTTATGTTCTTCCTTTTTGTGTCATGGATGATTTGTATACCTGGGGTAAGATGATACTCTTATTTCTACAATATCATATTTCCTTTATTTGCATTATTCAGGAAAACATTAGCAGGACTAATACAATTGTACAGTCCAGGAAATTTCTGGGGAGAGACGTTCCGAAGTCTGTTCCAAAAAGTAAATAGAGGCTGTGGTTTCTCAGCTAAATTTCCTGGAGGTAGGGTAGGAAAATAAGACCTTGTATCTGGAGATAGTATTACTGTGAAAAAAAGCCTGGGTTTTGCAGTTAAGCCAATTGGGTTGAATCCCTATTCCTCCCCTTTCTAGCTATCTGAGAATTCACCTAACTCCCAGAGCCTTAGTTTCCTCATCTGTATGTTGGGAATAATAATGTCAACCTTGCAGTGCACTGTGAGGGTTACAAGACACAACAATGTGAGTAAAGCACCTATTATTCGAATTGGTATCTGACTATCAGTATGATCGTGCACATTAATGTTTAGTAGGCTACAAAACACTTTGATATATACCTTCAAACTACTCCTAAGAGAAGGAAAATGGCTACATGTCCCTATTTAGGAAGTGAAGATACTAAGACCAGCAACAGCGATGATCACAGGCTGGTACAATGGAAGGAGGATAGACTATGGTCAGTGCTCAGCAATGATGGAGCCCTGGAAAGGAGATGGGGCAAGGTGAGCACCTCATAACCAGATGCTGACTTTGTGCCTTCAGACTTACCTGTGGCAGGACCATGTACTGAGAACAGACTGAAACCACAGGCCCTGCCCCAGGAGAGGCATTCCACTAGTTGAGTAAATAATGACAGAACTTGGAGGCTTTCCCAAAATCATAATGAGAAAATATCAATACACATGATAAAAAACAAAAACAAAACAAAACAGGAGCCATACCATTTGTCTTCCTAGCTTAGTAACAATTTTACTGTGTGCAGTAGCATTTGAGAAATAAGGACAAAAGATGAAGCACTTTTAATACAAAAAAGTAAACTTTTTAAACTTATTTTTATAATGGTTAATGAAAGGGTTTTTTGCCATAAAAAACATTTAAATTAATTTCAGACAGTACAAGGTATAAAGAAATAACTTGAAGATTATGCTATCAGATGTGACAATATTATTCAAGTGTGTATGGTGGATAACTTGTCTTTATGAGTTTTTTTTTTGTTTCTTTTGTCAAAAGCATAAATGTACAGTGAAACTACCCAAAAAAGCAAAGTGTAGGACATTATGCTATCATTTGTGCACAGAATTTCTCTGGCAGTTAACCAAGGAACTAGAACTATTGATGGTCTCATGTTTATGCTTTTGCAAACATGTGAATAACATCCATAAATGATATGTAGTATTGTTTTGTGCATACACTTATTATTGAAATTTACATAAATGGTAACAAATCAGATGTATCACTCTATCTTATTTTTCTATTTAACATTCTGGATATTTATATACATATATGCATACATGTATATTACATTTAAATAAGGCATGCATTTATATGATTCAAAAATCAAAACAGCATATAAAGAGGGAGCACATGCTTTTAAGCCACATAAGCTTTCAGGTAGTGGCTTACGTGTGTTGCATTATTCTGCCAGCAGTTGGGACCAAGTTAAAGAGCTTGTTTCAGTTCTGGTCAAGGTAATGGAGCAGGTAGATGCTGTGCTTGTTTTCTTCCATGACCGCATCAAAATTACAACTACATTATAGAACTATCAACCTGGAGAACCATCTGCAGACTAGCTGAACAGAAGTCCTATAACTAAGGATATAAAGAGGAGGCCACGCTGAGACTGCTAAGAGGAACAGAGATGCAAAATGGGCTGGTCTCACAGGTGTGGTGGTTGGGAAGGATGTCTCTGCTGCAGAGGTATCCCCTGAGGAGCGAGGGGTCCCAGTCTAGAACAGTACCAGGAAGAGAGCCCATAAAACACCTGGCTGTGAAAATCAGCAGATTTCACTTTCTGGGTGAGACAGAAGACTGCTGGAAACACAGGTGTCCTCTTTTTTTAAAAATTAATGTATTTTTATTGATTTCAGAGAGGAAGGGAGAGGGAGAGAGATAGAAACAATGATGAAAGAGAATCATTGATTGGTTGCCTCCTGCACAGCTAGGACACAGGTGTCCTCTTTTTAAAAAAATATATATATTTTATTGATTTTTTTATAGAGAGGAAGGGAGAGGGAGAGAGAGAAACATCAACCAGCTGCCTCCTGCACACCCCCTACTGGGGGATGTGCCCACAACCAAGGTACATACCCTTGACTGGAATCGAACCTGGGACCCTTGAGTCCACAGGCCAATGCTCTATCCACTGAGCCAAACCAGTTAGGTACACAGGTGTCCTCTTAAAGGCTCACACACAGACACTCTCTTGCAGGAACTCACCCTGCGCTCTGGCAGAGGGACAGCAGTTCTGGGGGAGGTGGGCATCAGAGACATACAGAAAGAAAGTGAGTTGTCAGATTCAGGGTGAAAGCTGGAGAGAGGGCTGCCATTGTTCCCTGTTGAGGTCTCCTCCCACACTCTCAAATCTGAATCTGCATTAGCCTGGTGAACTCCAATTGCTCCACCCTGAGGACTTCCTGAGACTCCCTCCCACCCAACTCCTGCACTGCCCGAGGCTCTTTCGGTGGCAAGCAGCCAGCCTTGGCATGAGAGACAGTTTTTAATCCAAATTATAAGAGAAAGTTTATTTAGAAAGCTACAGAGGTAGTTAAAAGTGAGCCAGTTGGCTGTGTAAGGCCAGAAAACAAGTTACACAAGCAAAAGAAGGGTCCTTTGAGCTCAGGAGAGAGGACAGCAAAGGTAACGTGCCTGGGGGGCGGGGGGGGGGGAAGGAAAGGAAAAAGGGGAAAGGAAAGGAGAGGTGCAGTGTGCTCCCAAGAGGGAGAGTGCTGAGCTACAGTTTTTCTTAAAAAACTCTTGAGCCCTGGCTGGTTTGGCTCAATGGATAGAGCGTCGGCCTGAGGACTGAAGGGTCCTGGGTTTCATTCCGGTCAAGGGCACATGCCCAGGTTTCGGGCTGGATCCCCAGTGAGGGGCATGCAGGAGGCAGCCAATCAATGATTGATGTTTCTGTCTCTCCCTCTCCCTTCCTCTCCAAAATCAATGAAAAATATTTTTTAAAAAAACCACAACAACACTTGAGGAGCCCTAGCTGGTTTGGCTCAGTGGATAGAGCGTCGGCCTGCGGACTGAAGGGTCCAAGGTTCTATTCTGGTCAAGGGCATATGCCCGGGTTGTGGGCTCGATCTCCAGTAGGGGAGTGCAGGAGGCAGCCAATCAATGATTATCTCTCATCATTGATGTTTCTATATCTCTCTCCCTCTCGCTTCCTCTTTCTGAAATCAGTAAAAATATATTTAAAACAAAACAAAAAAGGCTCTTGAGGAGTTCTGGTCAAGCTCAGGCGCTACAAATGACACAAAGGGAGAAACTGAATTGTGCAGTTTCAGGGTGAGGGCTGAAGGGACGGTCGCCATTCTCCCTTTGTTTAGCCATCCTCCCACATGGCCTATTCGAATCTGAACTCCACTCATTCCACCTTAAGGACTCCCTGAGACCCTGCCCCAACTCCCTCACTGCCAGAGACTATTTTGGCAGCAAGTAGCCAGCTTAAGATAACTCAGCTATCTTTCTTAAAAAACTCTCAAGAAGTTCTAATCAAGCTCAGGGGGTGCCAGAGAGACACAGGGAGAAACTGAGTTGTGTGGATTCAGGGTGAGGGCTGGAGGGATGGTTACCATTTTTCCTTGTTGGAGACCTCCTCACACAAGACCAGTGGGCAGGCACCATCTTTCTTATGTTGGCTAAATCTGAATCGACAGTAGCTTGGTGGACTCCACTCGTTCAACCCTGATGACTCCCTGAGTCCCAATCCCACTGCAAAGGTCTCCAGGCGCCCAGCAGGTGGTGGTTGCTTGGGTGCATACTATGACTTTTGCTGTGTGGTTCAAGCTCAGCACTGGTGCCAAATCTGAATCTGTAGTAGCTGGTGAATATCCTTTGCCCTACCCTGTAGACCAAGCATGTCAAACTCACGGCCCACATTTGGCCCACAACCAATATTTTTGCAGCCCAGCCAATATAACAGTATGTAAGAAACGTTTTAATAAAAATTTTGTAACTTAATTCTTACAATATCCTGTTATACATAATTGTTAATAACGAACTACAACGTTCACTAATGATTGATTACTATAATCGTGTTGCATTCATTTCCCTTACACGCCTTATGCGCAGGCGCACCATTTCTCTCCACTAATACTAGCAGCGAATACTTTAGCAGTCGATTGCCATGTCATTAGTTTTGTACTGACTCGTTTGGTGTGCGCAACAGGAAATATTTCACTTCCAGAGAAAAAGAAAAATAGGTTTATTTGAGTTACACTTATTAATTTGTGCAGGTATTCAGTGTCTGGTAAGTTAATGTTCAAGAAAAAAATATCAATTTTTATTAAAATGTTCTATTATTTTATGTTAATGATTACTCATTTATTTCAGCCATTTGTATTCATCATGTCTCTATCGAAATAAACCTACGTTTCTACTAAAATTGAAGATTTTGTTTTCTTGCGGCCCACATAAACTTAAACCTTGTTTATTTGGCCATGTTAGCCTTTGAGTTTGACATGCTTTGTAGACGACCTGAGGCCCTACCTCACACAACTTCCATAGTGCCTAAGGCTCTTTCAGTGGCTGGCAGGTAGCAGCAGGCCTTTTCCCTGCCCCAATAGATTTTTATTGATTTTAGAGAGATAAGGAGAGGGAGAGAGAAAGATAGAAACATCAACGATGAGAGAGAATCAAAAAATGAAAAAAAGAAAAAGTAAGATATCTGAATTGGAAAGGAAGAAGTAAAACTGTCATTATTTGCAAAAGAAATAATACTATATATAGAGAACTCTAAAGATTCCACCAAAAACTATTAGACCTGATAACTGAAGTCAGTAAAGTATCAGGATACAAAATTAATATTAAGAAATTGGTTGCAGCCCAGCTGGTGGGCATAACTCAGTGGTTAAGCGTTGACCTATGAACCAGGAGATCACAGTTCAATACCCTGTCAGGGCATATGCCTTGGTTGTAGGCTCGATCCCCAGTGTGGGGCATGCAGGAGACAGCCAATCGATGATTCTCTCTCATAACTGATGTTTCTATCTCTCTTTCCCTCTCCTTTCTTCTCTGAAATCAATAAAAAAATATTTAAAAAAAAGAAATTGATTGCACTTTTATACACTATTATCAAAATAACAGAACAATCCCATTTACAATTGCAACAAAAAAATACCTAGGAATAAAATTAGCCAAGGAGATAAAAGACCTGTTCAGAAAACTATAAGACATTGAAGAAGATACAAATAAATGGAAGCATACACCATGCTCATGAAACTCATGAATAGAAAGAATTAACATTGTTAAAATGTCCACACTACCCAAAGCAATCTATAGATTCAATGCAATCCCTATCAAAATACCAATGATATTTTTCACAGAACTAGAACAATTCTACAATTTAGATGAACCCACAAAAGACCCCAAATAGCCATAAAAAAGAATAAAATCTTACCATTTGTGACAACATGGATAGACCTTGTGGGTATTATGCTAAGTGAAGTAAATCAGACACAGAAAGACAAATACCATATGATTTCACTTATATGTGGAATCTAAAGAACAACATAAACAAACAAACAAAAAACAGAAACAGACTCATAGATACAGACAACAGGTTGATGGTTGCCAGCGGGGAGTTGGGTTTGAGGACTGAGTGATAGAGGTGAGGGATTAAGATATACAAATTGGTAGTTACAAAATAGTCATGGAGATATAAAGTATGAGGAATATATTCAATAATATTATAATAACTATGTATGGTGCCAGGAGGGTACTGGACTTATCAGAGGGCTCACTTCATTAATTATATAAATGTCTATACCGTACACCTGAAACTAATATAAAATAATATTGAGTGTCAACTGTAATTGAAAAACAACAACAACACACAGCATAGAATGATTCACAGAGGAAAGTTTCATCCCAAATCTGTGCCCTCCCCCCAAGCAACCACTTAAAAAATTTGTTGTACCATTCCAGAATTTTCTCAAGGAAATGTATGTTCTTCCTCTTCTCTCCGCCCCTCCCCCCCCGAATATATAAAAAGTTTAATTTTAGAATACCATCAGTAACTATCTATAGTTACATATGGAACCAGGAATATCACAAAAAGAGTAATATTCTGGACTTACATTGTATAAAATACTATGACTCCCTCCTCCTTTATTATAAACAAATATTGCATCCTATAGACACCCTTCTGCACCTTTCTTCTTTCACTTAACACACTTGGTGATTTTTCCCATATGCATACAGCAAAAGCTTTCTCCTTCATTTCTACCAAGTTAAATCTCATTGGGTGGATGTACCATAATTTATTTAACTGGCCCCTCCCTTAGTGAGACAGTTGAGCTATTTTCTAGACAAAACCTGCCTGTCTTCCCTGACTGAGAGAAAGGGCTTATAAAAGGAGATGGGAGCCCTGACTGGGTTGGCTCAGTGGATAGAGCATCGGCCTGCGGACTCAAGGGTCCCGGGTTCGATTCTGGTCGGGGGCATGTACCTTGGTTGCGGGCACATACCCAGTGGGGAGTGTGCAGGAGGCAGCTGATTGATGTTTCTCTCTCATCAGTGTTTCTAACTTTCTATCCCTCTCTCCCTTCCTCTCTGTAAAAAAATCAATTTTATATATATATATATATATATATATATATATATATATATATATATATATATATATATATATATAAAAGGAGATGGGGAGATGAGGAGCCACTCTACGTTCCCAGGTGGGCCGAGGGCAGAGGTAAGGGCAGATGAGAGGGGGGGAAAGTGGGAATAGGAGGTAGGAGTCAAGGTTGGGTTTCCCACAGGACTCCTGGGAGGCTGGTTTCTCTGTTGAGTTTCCTCTGGTGTCCCCATGGCCCACTGCTCTGGCTCAGCGCTTTCTTCCACATGCCCCTTATCTGTTGGCCTTCTAGCTCGAGGCCTGACTTTGCTGGGGGAACTTCCCAAGACCCCTCTGTGTGGGAGGAGGGGTTGTTGGTATGTGAGGATCTGGAGTCTGGCTGTCTGGGCCTGCACTCTCACTGGCTTGCCACATTGCCCCCCAACCCTTGGCACTTCCAACTCCCATGGCACCTGGTCCAGGACCATGAGCCATAACTGAACAACTCAGTGGCCTCCATCTGGCCCCAGGACAATTTCCCTGTCCACCCCACTGGCAGCCTCTGGGCACCTAAAAGCCTCTAGGCAACCACGGCTGGCAGGTGCCCCTTTCTTTCACTCCCCCACCCCATTGGCAGGCCATGCCCTATGGTTTCTCTTGAGCAGATTTGAGAGGACTTGCCAAGCTGGCAGAGATTTCCCATTGTGGACAAAATACTGGCTGGTGAAATCCAAAAGAGATCCAGAGCAAGCTAATGTTGAAGTGCCCTCAATTGAGGGTAGGGAGAGGAATTCCCGCCTCTGGCCTAGACCTCTACATGGCCCTCATTGCTTGGCTCAGCTGCTCTGTGGGGTAAACCGGGTGGGGAGAAGATCTGGGCTTGAGAGGGGGACAAGAAATATGACCAAGATTCTTATGGTTGCTGCCTCTCAGGCCTTGTGAATCTCTGACCGTGGCTTTCTGGCAGGAACAGATGGACATGGCCTGGAAGATCACACAGTTGCTGCTTCTAGCTTCGGTGACTGCTGTGTGGGGTGCTCTGCCCAGGACTCAATAGGGCAGGATGGATCTGCTCAATGTCTGCATGGACGCCAAGCACCACAAGACAAAGCCAAGCCCCGAGGACAAGCTTCATGGCCAGGTGAGGGTGGGGTAGGGTCTAGGGTGCGGAAAGGATTGACCCCAGAAAGGGAAGAAGTAGGATGATAGGAAGATCAACTTTGAGGGGGAAGGTGATAGAGGCAGGAGTATGGCTAAGGTGATACTGAGGGTCTCCCCAGGGAGAGGAGGTGGGGAGGTGGGGGGAACCTACTATGGGCCAACTGCTTTCCTCACATCTTATCAATGAATATGCCCAAATGTCCTACTTGGTTGGTGGGTGATGGTCTTTACTTAAACAAATGAAGAAATAGGCCCACAGATACCTGTGGAAATTGAGAGGCTACTCATTAGTAGGGGCTAGGAGAGAGACAGGCAGTAAGTTTCCCAGCCTTCATTATGTGCCAGCGCAGAGCTCAGAGGTAAGATAGAAGGGGAGACCGGTCTCTTGCAGTCACTAGGAAGCACATATATACAAACAGGCCAGGTCCCCCACCCCATTAGGTCCTGAAGAGACAGTGACAAATCAGATGTGCTTGGCCTTGGAGGCTGAGTAAGAGTTTTCCAGGAAGACAAAGCAGGAAGGGGCCGCCTAGAAGAGGACAGCATGTACACAGGTCGAAGGGTGACAGCACAAACAGTGGAAGTCTTGTGGGCCAGAGACCACAGAAAAGGAAAGGTGAGACCAGGGTCCCCATTTTATAGATAAGGCCCCTGGAAGCAGTTCAGGAAATCTGAGCTTGAAGTTGAACTCCAGGCTCATGAGAGATGCCAGTATTTCATTCCTTCTGGTCTCCAACTCTGCTCCCCACAAGGTTTCACATTGCTAGAGGGCTGGGGGTGTTCTCTGGGAAAGACTGTGGCATGGACTCATTCCAGGGACTTGAAGAGGAGGAAGCTCAGCAGCCCTATGACTCCTGAGTCATTTCCAACCTTTCATTGCTTTGTGTGTGTGCGTCGTGAAATAGAGGGTGTCCTCAAAAAACGTATATACACTTTAACAGCTGATAGCTCAATTTTGAAAATGAAATGTATTTTAACAAACAAGGCCTTTATAATTATTCAAAGTGTGTATATACATTTTTTGGGGGGAAACCCATATGAATAACATAAAATTTGCCATTTTAAGCATTTCAAAGTGTACAGTCCAGTGGCATTAAGTACATTCACATTGTTGCGCAACCATCGCCACCACCTATCTCCAGAACGACTTCGTTTTCTCCACCCGGAAGTCAGTACCCACCAGGTTATTTTTAGAACTTTTTAAGTTCTTTTTAAGAACTCTCTGAAGCCCAAGCATTTGGCTCAGTGGATAGAGCATCAGCCTGCGGACTGAAGGGTCTCAGGTTCGATTCCGGTCAGGGGCACATGCCCGGGTTGCAGGCTCAATCCCCAGTAGGGGATGTGCAAGAGGCAAACGATCAATGATTCTCATCATTGATGTTTCAATCTCTCTCCCTCTCCCTCTCCCTTCCTCTCTGAGATACTTCTTCTTTGCCAAGAAATGGTGCAGACACAGACCTTTGAAGGAGACAAATGATTGTAATTCTGAGAGGCATGGGCTATATGGGAGTAGCTATTTTTGTTGAGCCCCTACATTGAGCTAGGAAATTATTTTCATAATATTAATTAACTCTTTTGAAGACAGAAACCACTGACCTTAGCTGGTAGATCAGGGATGAGGTGCATGGTGTCTTCCAGGGTGACCAAGTGACCAAGAGTTGGAGCATTTGAGGAAGAACATGGGTGAAGTTGGGAAGACCTGAAAGCATGGTCTGTGTCAGTGCACTAGGTGTGGGCTAGGTTGTTGGAAAGCAGTAGGTTTGGCCCTACCCCTATGGATTTTCCTTAGTTCTTCCTGAGTGCCCAGACCAATAGCATAACCCCTCTTGCTTGACTGTGGGTACTAGAGTTCATCTCAGAGAGTTGAAGCAATTAGTCCATGATCATTCAGCTCTTGAATCCCAATCTAGAGTGATTTAAAGTGATCTCTGAATGCATAATAATCTGGCCACTCAATATATATATATATTAGAGGCCCGGTGCATGAATTTGTGCATGGGTGGGGTCCAGCCAGCCTGGCCAGGGGGAGGGGACATGGGTGGTTGGCCGACCTGCCTGTTGGTCAAACTCCTGGTCGAGGGGACAATTTGCATATTAGCCTTTTATTATATAGGATATACATTGAGTGGCCAGATTATTATATGTTCACAGATAATAATAATCTGGCCACTCAGTGTATATATGCTTCTCTATTGACTTTTAGAGAGGAAGAGAGAGGGATAGAGAGATAGGAACATCAATGAGAGAGAAACATCATTGATTGGCTACCTCCTCATGCCCCCCACTGGGGATTGTGCCCTGACTGGGAATCCAACTGGTGACCTCTTGGTTCATGGGTCAACGTTCAACCACCGAACCATACTGGCCAGGCTAGAGTGATTTCTAAAGAGAAACCTCCACCACTTCTACCATTTTACATGCCTTGAATTTAGTAAATTCTCTAGGATAGCCTCCCACATTTAGTCAGGCCAATATTCAGGCCCATGTGCTGACCATTGGCCCTCTGTTCCCGAACCCATCTGGAAGCCCCGAGCCTGGGGTTCCAGACCCCAGGACAGCAAACCAGCCCCCTTCACATCCACCCCCTACCACAACCTGGATCAGGCTCCTGTCCTGAATCTTAACCCCACCATTTACCAGGGTTCAGCTCACTTACACTCTGTAGAATTTGGAATAATGATGTTTTTACTGGATTGTTGAGAGGATAAAGAACAAAAGCCTCAGGGACTTTGCACCTGCTGTTTTCTAGGCCTACAATGTTCTCTGGCTTCCCCCAACTCCGAAGGAAAATCATACACAACATGAGAGAAGAGATTTGATGTGTTTTGTTCACTGTAGTATTCTTAGTATCTAGCCCAGTGCCTGATATATAAGCACTCAATTAATATTGGTTGGATGCAAAATGAGTAATATAAATAACTTGAATAAATGTGAAATTTATTCAAGTTTACTCAAATGTGAATAAACAGTTTATAAACTGTTTAGAGCTATACAAATAATAGTTGCTTCTCCAGTCAGTGGTTCTCCAGGTTGCCCACATCCCCTGTTACTCTGTTAAAATCCAATATTATAATTGCCTTTACCTCAAATGGGGACTCCTCAAGTGCCAGACATAAAGGCACCCTCCCCACTGAGTCTTCCTTTGGATGATCTACTGGGGCCAGAAAATGGAGAAGATGGCTGTTCTGGGGGAAGAACTTAGTCCTGTGTCTTCCCCACCCAGTGCAGCCCCTGGAAGCAGAACGCCTGCTGCTCTGTCAGCACCAGCCAGGAAGCCCATAAGGACGTCTCCTACCTGTACAGATTCAACTGGGACCACTGCGGCCCCATGAAACCCGCCTGCAAGCGCCACTTCATCCAGGACACCTGCCTGTATGAGTGCTCCCCCAACCTGGGGCCCTGGATCCAGGAGGTATGAGTTCCTCCCCATGCCTGCTTCCCAGACATCTCCCCGACCTGCCTCTGCAGCTCGGGGGCTCTCTAGGGCTGGGCTACTGAGAATCCTGGGCCTGAGTCCTTTTCCCCTACTGACATCTCCCAGGTGAACCAGAGCTGGCGCAAAGAGCGGATCCTGAACGTGCCCCTGTGCAAAGAGGACTGTGAGAGCTGGTGGGAAGACTGCCGCAACTCCTACACCTGCAAGAGTAACTGGCACAAGGGCTGGAACTGGACCTCAGGTGAGGGCTGGGTGGGTGGGGAGAGAGGAGGGAAGAGTGGGGTGTGAGATGGGTATATGAAGTGATAGAGTTGAGAAGTTGGCAGAAGCAGATATAGTTCTGGGCCCAGTGGCTAAAGGTCTTCCATCCTCCCACAGGGTCTAATGAGTGCCCGGTCAAGGCTGCCTGCCACCGCTTTGATTTCTACTTCCCCACGCCTGCTGCTCTGTGCAATGAAATCTGGAGTCACTCCTACAAAGTCAGCAACTACAGCCGAGGCAGTGGCCGCTGCATCCAGATGTGGTTTGACCCGGCACAGGGCAACCCCAACGAGGAGGTGGCCAGGTTCTATGCTGAGGCCATGAATGGAGCTGAGCTCCATGGGTCCTAACCTCTCCTGCTTGGCCTGGCCCGAATGCTGCTCCTGCTGCTCAGCTGAGCTCCTTTTACCTTCTGACACCTGGTCATCCCCACGTAGTTCAGCCCCACGGCTCAGCTCCCATGGTGGGAGCTCTGTCCAACAGTTTGAATAAACCAGATATCCCGCAGGTCTCTTGCAAATTTTTTTGGTGTGAATGTGAATGTGACTTCTGCTTCCCTGTTTCCATTGACTGAGACTTGGTCAGTTCCCAGCTCTGATACTTGCTAAGAATTTGCCAGACACTTAACTATTCTTCTAATCAAGGACATATTGACAGCTTTCAATTTCATTTTTCACTGTAGAGTCAGGCCCAGGACTTTGTCATTTGAGTTGGACCAAAGCCTTCCAGGTTTGACTATTCTGTCCTGAGCTCAGCTCTTCAGTAGAAGAGAGGGAATATGAGTGACCAGCATGTTCTGGATGCTGGCTGGGAAGAGGTGAAGGGGGCCAGCAAGAGCCATACTCCTCTACAGCTAATACCATTAAAACACTCCCTGCCAGGCATTGTCCTGAATGCTTTATATTTACTCCCATTGGGTGTAGATACTATTGTTTGCATTTTACATATGTGAAAACAGGACCATAAAATAAGGGACATGGTCAAAGCCAGCCCCTGCATAAGAGCTGGGCTTGCACTCCAGGCAATCTGGCTGTTGAGAACAAGCTCTTTCCCTTGTGAAGTGGGTAAATGTCTGCATCTTAAAGGGATACTGGACCCACACCTGACCAGAGGAGCTGGGCCTGAGCTGCTATGGCAGAGCTGGGACTGGATCCCAATCCTAGAGCAGGTTCCAAACCAATGATTTGACAGATATGTGGGCATTGATCTCACATTAAGTATAGTTTGTAGCAGTTGTGATGAGCTGGGTTATGTTATAGTACCATTCCTGAGATCTCAGTGGCTTAACACAATTAACATTTATTTCTTGCTCAAGCTACAGTGATTAATGTGGGTTGTCAGGGGGATACTGCTGGGCACTCAGCAAGGCAGGTTAATGGAGGCTCCATCTTTTATGAGACAGGAATAGGGAACTTGGTGAATTCCACACCGGCTGTCAAAACTTCCACCCATCACTTATTTTATTGGCCAGTTCAACTTATGACCATGACTAACTTCAAGGAGGCCAGGGAAGTACAATCCTACATGTGCCTGGAAGGAGAGGGGTATCAGAATGTTTGTCAACAGACCTAATGACTACTACAAAGACTGTTATGCTATGGTCAGTATATTTCTGGCGTGGTCATGGTTACAAATGTATTTTTTCATTTTGGTCCTGGCAAAGAGGAGAAAGATCAACTCTTTGAAGCTGTGAAAAGAACTATATCAGCATGAAAAAGGAAGCAATCCACTGGCTACAACCCTATTGGTTGAACAGGCCAATCAATGGATCAGATTCTCTAGAGAACTAGCGGCACTGTTTACAAAGATGACTTGTTTATAGATGTATTAGAATTAGTAAAATTTAAGATTAGAATCACCTCAATCCAACATACCTTATCAAAGGCCTATTACGCTGTTCAGACAAGTATTTATAACAATACTTGTCTGAACTCCACTTATGTAGCTGTCATCCTCATTCTTAGGAATCATTAGGTTGTGGAATGGAGTAATAATTTTCTA